>CM044555.2:27412618-28127618 GCA_024416835.2 Perccottus glenii | reverse complement strand
CAGACAGAACGGCTCGCAGGATTGTGAGAAAAGTAAGTCAAAACCCACGCTTTGACTGCACGATCCCTCCAGAAAGATCTGGCAGACACTGGAGTTGTGGTACACTATTCCACTATAAAGAGATACTTGTACAAATATGGACTTCATGGAAGAGTCATCAAAAGAAAACCTCTTCTACGTCCTCAACACAAAAATCAGCGTTTGAAGTTTGCAAATGAATATATAGACAAGCCTGATGCATTTTGGAAACAAGTTCTGTGGACCGATGAGGTTAAAATAGAACTTTTTGGCTGGAATGAGCAAAGGTATGTTTGGAGAAGAAAGGGCACAGAATTTAATGAAAAGAACCTCTGTCCAACTGTTAAGTATGGGGTGGATCGATCATGTTGTGGGTTGTATTGCAGCCAGTGGCACAGGGAACATTTCACGAGTAGAAGGAAAAATGGATTCAATAAAATTTCAGCAAATTTTGGATGCTAACTTGATGCCATCTGTGAAAAAGCTGAAGTTAAAGAGAGGAGGGCTTCTACAAATGGATAATGATCCTAAACACACCTCAAAATCCACGGTGGATTACATCAAGAGGCATAAACTAAAGGTTTTGCCATGGCCTTCACAATCTCCTGACCTCAACATAATTGAAAATCTATGGATAGACCTTAAAAGAGCAGTGCGTGACAGACAGCCCAGAAATCTCAAAGAACTGGAAGACTTTTGTAAGGAAGAATGGGCAAAGATACCTCAAACAAGAATTGAAAGACTCTTGACTAGTTACAAAAAGCGTTAACAAGCTGTGATACTTGCCAAAGGGGTCAGTACAAGGTATTAACTCTGCAGGGTGCCCAAACTTTTGCAGACACCATTTTTTTTTGTTTTCTGTTATTTTGAAAGTGTAAATGATGGAAATAAAATCTAACTTTTTTTGACTTATTATAAGGATATCTAATCTGTCATTTGATGCCTTTTGGAGATTTTTCCATCTTTTCTTTGTGCCTTTATGCACATTAATACATTTTTTTACCTGGGGTGCCCAAACTTTCAATCCCCACTGTACAGCGCTGGAAAAAATTCAGAGACCACTGCAAAATGATCAGTTTCTCTGGTTTTACTATTTATAGGTATGTGTTTGGGTAAAATTTATATTTTTTTAATTGTATAAACTGCTGACAACATTTTTCCCAAATTCCAAATAAAAATATTGTGATTTAGAACATTTATTTGCAAGAGGATAGTGATAAACACAGAAGTGTTTTTTTTAAATACTTTTTAAATAAGATTTGGTTCAGGTGATCACCTCATCAGTAGAATGAGGTGTGCCTGTGTTGGGATTCAACAGACATTGGAATGGAAAGGTTTCCAGACTTGTAGAGATGCTGATTCAATGGAAAAATTGCAGTGGTCTCTTAATTTTTTCCTATTTACTATGTCATTCTTCTGTAATATTTAATCAGGTCTAGTTCACATTCATCCTAATAAATGTGTAATATAAGGCAAATGATAAGATGCAAATGATTTAATGTCAATAGAAAGTGGTTTTATGTATGCATCTGGAAACACAGGTGCCAGCAGTAAACCTGGTTATATATACAGTATTTTGAACTGCCTACTATTCTTTCCCTGAAAGGCACTTCTTCTGTGGTTGCATTAACAATGCACTTAGTATTTTCCTTCCACAAATATTTAATGTAGTTATCTGATTTCGATTACAATACCCAAAATCTTATGCAATACTGTCGTGCCTGCTAATGGGACAGCTTGTTTATAATGTATGTGTGAACAGGTCTTGATGTCCACACACCTGGACATATTGGATATCAACTTTTTGATTCTGTTTTATTAGTGTTTATACATGTTAAAGCAGACACGCATTTATGACATATATGGCTCTGACTTGATTCTTTTAAACTAGGTTAAAATTACCAGGTGTCATTTACTAATAGAAGCCTGCGTTGACAAATGACTGTTCCTGATATGTGTTGGAGGGTCACTCACTTTCCTGGCTTTCTAGCTTGTGGTCTAAATAACAGTGGCTCTAATGACCCTTAATAGCAGCCTTTGCTTTCGCACGTGTACAGCTGAGTTTCTTTGTTTGTCTCCTGCTACAGCTTAGTGGTCAATTTCAGAGGAATGAGTCTGCCGAATGTGGAATGTGGAAAAGTATCTCTAGTGGGTCACAGGGTCCTGCCTGGGGGTTAGTCAGTTTTTAGGATAGACTAGAACTTCAAACTTTTAAAATCTAATAAGAGGGACCACCTAGTGAAGGACATACCTGTGCTCACAGCTCATAAGAACACATCGAAATGCATTGTCTGTAAACGGGAGACGAAGAGGTCTCATGGGTGCTTGACTTCCTTCGAATTTTCAAGCTGTGTCTCAAGATTTTCTTGATTTGGACTAAATTACAGTGACCAGGAAATTTATGCATCCCGTTAAGGAGTGTGTGTGTGATATATGCTTTGAGTGCCTACTAGGTGGAGAAGCGCTATATAAATAAAAAAAAATAAATAAATACACTGTGTATTCAAATGGACTCTACCGTTGTAGAGTGTTGAGTCAGTAAGACCATTGTTCAATCATAAAGTATACATATGTACACACAAATAATATATTAAAACGGAATTAAAAGCTAAAAATGTCTTGTTTCAATATTGTGTCCTTTGCATATTGACATTGCCCTCTCCCTGTTCCCTGTCTGTCTACTGTCCACTGTCACCGGGCGCAGAGGCTCAGGTGGAAAAGCAGTCATCCTCTCTACACCCCATTACCTTCAGTCAAACTAACTATTATCCTCCAGACATAACAGTCACAGTCAAGTCTTCAACTTACATCAGTGTTAACCTACAGCAGTGGACTTTCAAATAAATAAAAAAAAAAAGAACAAACCTTGGTTAGTACTCATAAAATATCAGGACATAAACAGCTCTTAATTTTGTGTGCGGCATCTGTGTAATAATTACACCTTTGCATTGCTGTACAAACAGGAGAATTGTAGTTTGGCACTTAAAAGAAGTTTTATAAGTTTGCATGTCACAGAATATTTGGGTAAAGCGGGCGTGAAAAACTTGTTCCCGAGGCGATTATCTGCCTAGTGCACACCTGTCTAGCACTGTAGCCCTCGGTTTTTTTCCCTTTACTTTGGCAAAGTGGTGTGAGTTTCACATTTGCACTCAAGCAAGATAATATAAATCTGACTCGGGAGGCATTTTCTCTTTCCTGCTATAAACCAGGTGTTGCTCTCATGTGCTGCAGCAGTAAGTAGGCATCATTCATCTTCAAATGCTTTATTCCTGATGACAAATAGTGAGCTCAATATAAATAGTGAGCTTGTGAGAAGTTTATAGCTTTAGCTCAGGGCCAAAGCTAAATTGTTTTTCCAGACCTGTCTGGTGGTCAGCTTGGAAGGTGTGCAGTGCTCACATTTCAAAACAACTAGCGACAGCGATGGCTTGTCCAATCATGTCCAGATAATAAAGGCAGACGCTTAGACACGGACAGAGAAGGGAGGAAAGGGTGGGGGAGCTCCACTGGATAAAAAACAGAGTCAAAGATTTAATGCGGGAGCAAATTCAGGCAAGAGAGATGTCACAGCAATATGGCATAAAGTAAAGCGCAGTGGCAATAGATAAGACTGGAATCGGGCGGTGCTTGACCACAGCAAACACAGACTACTCCTTTCTGTGATTTTAAGTATCAAAAGTAAAACACAACACCCTGAAGATATGTACAAGAAGAGCTGTTAGTGCTCCAAAGAAGCTACACAGCCAGCTGACTGAGGCAGTTTAGATCATATATATTTTTAAATACCATCAGGAAACCTAGTGTTAAAACAGTGTTGCACAATGTAAATGAATGAATTGTAGTGAAGAAATACTAACCTAAGTCAAACCCAACTCATTTACAACTCAAACATTACAAGAACACAGAGAGATTGTCATAGGTTGAAAGAAATCTAAAGAGAACTCTCCCATCGAAGCACAGGCATGATATGGTAAATAAACCTCTGGTCCTTGTCAGACTTGGTTAAAAACCCTGACCCTCCTGTGTTTGGGACTAAGAGAGGAGTAGTCCCAGGCGGCTGACTGGTCACACTAACCACTATTATATTGAACAGTGCAACACACTTTAAATTCAAAGTAATTCATTGTTTGTATTAAAGCTCTACTGCCTAATTTTCTTTTTTGCCATCACGAGTCTCAACACCACCACTCAGCAGCATAGTAACCTTTTCTGCTTCTTTTATTTAAAAATGGTTCAACCGGACCAAAGAATACTTTACATTACATCCAACCAAAAATTGCAAGAACTTAGTTTTGAGTGAGGGATGGGCAGTTATTTTTCCTCAAGGGCCACATTAGAACATGGGACTCTGCTGAAGGGCCGGACCAACACGGTCAACTCACTTATGCTCAATAAAAAAATATTTTACCTATTTTTAAAGTTTGAAATGTAGGCTAAACAATATGTGCAATAAACCTGTATATTCAACACCAGTCACAGCTGCATCTCAGTTTTAGATCACTCTTTACAGTTTGTTCTAAAACCAGTAAAAACTCTCTCGATAAGTGGAGATTCTCACTTCAGGAAAGGTTGTTCCTGTTTGGAGCATGTTGTAGTGGAATCAACTTATCACTGCAGAATATTAAAAGAAAAAGGGGTAAATATATATGCAGTTTTTAATTATCAGTATATCATTATTAAAGGCTTGGTGGGCCAGATTAAACAGCCCAATGGGCCACATGTGGCCCCCGGGCCTTAGTTTTCCCACCACTGCTGTAGACTGTAGTAATGTAATTATCTCCGCCTCGTTAAACAACATTTATCTGTGTTTAACCTTTCTATTTTTTTCTTATTTGAGCTGTTTTGCTGTAAAAGAAATAATTTTCAATGGGATAAATCATTTCTCTGTATTACCGAGAGATGTTCCTTTTTCACATCTGTGTCAACCAATAGGAGCACTCCACTACAATCTATTAAAATCCTTAATAAAATCCAAGATAGTTCCTACAATAAGCGTTATTTGATTCAACTGTCAAACCAAATGCAAGAGTAAAGTTTAAACAAGAACAATATTATCTACAGTTATTAAATGAGGACACCTTTGTTTAGGTCATTATCCAACACAACCTGGATAATGCTGGTAACATGATGAGTTCACTAGAAACAGTAAGTTTAACATCAGCGTGTACAAAGCCATCATACTGTATGTACTTCTATAGAGATCGTCTTTTATGTATTTTAGTCAGTGAACACAATTTTGAGCTAACCATAGATCATTTTGTACACTGTTGCCACTGTAATTTTGAAGTATTCAAAATATATAAAATATTTCTAAATTCTGAAATACATACAACAAAATAAACCAAAAATGCATTAGATGCTCAGATTTCTCTCATTTTGAACAAAAAAGAAGCACTTTCCCTGTTTAACACTTAAACGTCATAGTTACTTAATACATAAGTAAAAAGCCTCTTGTGTTTTTTACACTGAATCAACTCTGCGTATACTCAGGTGTAATTTGAGGAGAATGAAATGACTCTAATGTGAACTGTTGGATTGACTGGTGTCTTGTGTAAATCACCTCACAACATCCTAAATGATCACTGGTTTTCTTTGCGCCTCAGAGCACTCAGAAGGTGCTGATTATGAGATTTTCGGGGATTTAGTGCGTGTTGAATCCCTGGCCTTTTGTGGACTGCGCAGCTTTAGTAGCTTATGACAAAGCGCCATGATTAGATCAGGTTATTTCCATAGGTTTGTCAATAGCGTCTTTGTGCCTTGTGTCTGTGGCTGTTATGTTGCTGTCCCACTGCAGTTGTTTTGGTGCTGGGGTAAAGATGGGGGAGGAAAGGTGAAAGGTCCAAAAGTCTTTGCGTTTACGCGTGAGATGGTCACCATTTATTCAGGCCTTTAAATGAGGAATGGCTGTTTGTCCATTTCAGTGTGTGGGAATCCCACAGTGGGAGACGAGACCAGGGAAGGCCTAGCTATGTCCTGTCGCTTCCAATCAAAGCCACGTCAGCGCACACTAATCCAGGTGTCTTGTCTCTGGGCTTGGAAAAAATCACCATAATAATTGTTATTGTTTGGTCTCACTGTTGCCTGCTAATTGTGCTTTCAGTAATTTGTTATCAGTCTTGTTTTGAGCATTTAATATTCACCTCTACACTCGTATAGCTAGTATATCTAACTTGGAAAACCGTCATGGTATCAGTCCAAATAAGAGCTCAATATATAGTGTGATAGTGAACTATAACATAAAAAGGTGCCTGGCATACTTTTTGTTAAGTTATTATAAAATAGTGCTCTCACACACAAGGTTCCTACACAAAATATAAATGTATAGAATTAGCTTTTAGTCTTTTCATTTTAGGTATTTAGATATATGAGAAATGAACAACTTCTGATTGAAAATGTTGAATTTTAGTGTCTGTCACTTTAAGAAGCCTCTACCCAAGTTATGACCTTGATATTAATTCATTGTTGTCTTCAACATGCAAGGCCATAAAGGCCATAAAGGTAGAATTCAAAGGATTCTCATTGTGCCAGGAATTATTTTATTAAAATAGGTTAAAGACTATTGCCTCAATTTGGTTTTCTAATCTACAACATTCATTTAATTGGTCATTCAAATGAGTTGATTCAGACCTCCTCTTGCACAGACTGATCTTTGTTCTGTCCTGCAGCTCACTGACCTCAGACGTCCATCAGCTGCTCTCTGTTGTTCAAAAGCACAATGCAGGGGATGCTCCATGTTGTTCACTATAGCATACTTCCTGAAGTTTTGGTTGCTCCACTGTTTTAACCAAAGTCTACAAACTTTTAGTTACCTGACTAACCTTTAGTTGAAACAGTTCTATTTATCAGTTAGTTTTGTTTTTGGGGAAACATTTAAAACCACTTTTGAAGTATTTTTTTATAGAACACAGACATTTTCCAATATAAAAGGTGCATTTAAAATATCAAGATGTGTTTTTTCATAAATTAGCAATTTAAAACTTAAGGCTTGAATTCATAAATTTTCCATTACACCCCAATGACTCCCGGAATCTATTTCTAAACTACATTATAGCCCTTATGGCTTCCTCTTACTCAAATGTCCCATGTTGAAACCATGGAAAGTTTTGTATGTAAGTATGAAATCTTAAGTTGATAAACAAAACTCATTAAAGAGTTTAACTTCATCATGTGTCACTGTCACACTACTCTGCTTTGTGTGCCTCTAATCCAGGTTGTCAGTGTGTGTCTTGTGTCTGGTGTCTTGAAGGTCGTGGGTAAGTGGCCCGAGGCTGCAGAGGAGGATTAGGAAAGCCAGGCTACGTATAAACATTTAGGTAAAGCCCGCCTCCTGCTCCTCCTCCGTAGCCCCTGGGCTGCTCACCTGTCGCTTTGGGTGGAGGCTGAGCAGAAAGAAATACCAAGAAACTCTGTGACCTGAATTCACTCGGCCGTGTTTGCACTGTTTAGGCGTTTCATCGCAGAAAAGGAACGCCAATTAGTGCGTCACCTTGACATCTGCAGCGCTGGCTGGAATTCCAGTCTCGCTTCGTTTGTTTTGATTGAGAGATTTAGAAGAAAACGCATTAACATACCAAAGAGACAGTTGCTTTACATTCCTCATATTTAGGTTCACATCTGTGTAATCTGCAGTGGCATCATTTATTTTACCATTCCAATAAAATTTAGCTCAGAGCTTTTTTTTTTAATGTTTTTTTTTTGAAGAAAAACTCCATTCAAAGTCAATTAGCAAGTGTTGTTTTTATTTTAAAGATGTTTAAAGGCATACTATCTCCAGGAGAATGTTAAGTAAATCTATCTGCCATTCAGCCACATTCCTGTCCGCTCCTTGAGTACTGCCCACCAAATGAAAACTAACTGATTTTTACACTACCTTTGCAGAAGAAGTGTTGATTTGAAAACCCTAAGTACATAGAAGTTGCCATAGAAAACCAGATAGATACCTACAAATGTTCTTATACATTGTAAATGTATTAATCATGTACATTTTGGATCAAAAAGTGCTATAATTAATATTTTAGCTGCCTATGATTGAGAAAAACAAAGAGCTGAGCACCCATTCAGTTTTGAGGAATGTCCCTCTGAAAAAGAAAACATGTGCCCCATAAGTCCCTTTAGGTGCCTTACATAATGCTCTGATGTGCCCACAGAGCTCTAATGACACTCTCCTGACCTGGAGGTGGAGAGTTTTGATTGTTTGCATCAGTGTTTATAAGACAGTGTAATATAGTGTTGCTTTAATTAAAGATGGAGAGTAATTCATCAAATAGTATAGTTTTCTGATGCTGGTGACTCCCATGCTGAAGCAGTAAGTATCCTTTTAGGCTTTTTAAAGTAATATATAGTGTACATAAAAGTCAGTTTATGTGATTCATTAATTAATTAGATAAGTGATTGTGGTGCTTTTGTCTTAAAATATGTATATGGGTTTAGTTGAAGCATTAGGGGATATAAGTGGAGTGTAATAATGACATGAATCTGTACAATCGAATTGATAACAATTGTTAGGTTTATAATCATAAGTTATTGGGTTTTCACTACTCATGTTTTACTTAGTTCTGTACTTCTGAAAACGTTGCAGATATTTTAGTTTTAAACATTGTACTGTGGACAAGTTTGAAATTTATTCTTTATTAGATAATAAATATAAACCCAACATGACCCTAAAGTGTTTGAGATCCAGTTGGTTGGCGGCTAAAAGTAATGACTATTTACCTTTGAATACATGCTTCTAACAGTTTTTCAGCATCACTCAAAGATTTGTTCATCACGACTTTGAGGCAAAAGAAAAGTCTAAAGAGTAAACTGTAACCTCTTTTTTTCCTAACTCACTTTAAAAGTGGTACTGATAAAAAAAAAAGAAGTTATTAAAAGCTGGTTTTACCAAACACAGAGAGCCCATGAAGGACGTTTTCCCTGAAGTGACGCAGTGTGATGTCATGTGTTGTCTGGGCGGACAAAGCTGCACTCTTTGGTCCACTGCTTGGTAATTAGTGACCTGATGTGACTGAGGTTGAGTGTGAGCTCACACTCACACCCGAGCTGCTCACAGCACACTGTCAGGACACTCCAGTTTGTCTGAACAAACACACTGCACCTACACGACGCAGCAAAGCCTTATACCAGTCCAGTGGCTTTTTACCACTACATCAACTACGTACATTACTTTGAACATAACACCAACACTGCACTGTACCTTTTAAGTTGTCGTACACATTTGAATTTTCAGCATTTGAAGTGTTTTTGATGAGTTCCATGTGTTTAAAGTGAATAAAAATAGCTCTTTATTGTTTCATGTAGTCTACCCACTTTGACTTTTTTAACCTCTTTATGCTCTAGTTGAGATCCTTTATTAAACAATAGGCTCGAACTGAACAATGTCCAGTATTAGCCCTGACTTTTGGTAATTTAAAACGCCAAAGGCACATGTGCTGCCTGCATATGTACAGTATGTTCCAAGAATTGCTTCATCATCTAGTTGTCTACATGTCCTGAGGCAGGTTGGATTTATGTGGGGATCTTACACTCATTTGCAGGTAAAGCACAATAAACAATAGGTGCTCCTACCATTAATAGAAGAATAGAAGAAGTGTTGTGTCAGCTGGATGTCTGACTAACTGCACAAACGTTTGTCTGAGCAAACAGTGGACACTCTCAATGAAACTCTGGTAAAGAACTGTGCCAAGGCCTCAATCCAGCCCTGCATTAACTGCATTAATAAAGTCATGTTTGACTTTATGTTTAACAGAACTTACACATAATGACATCAACAGTACATTTGTACATATTTTATATAACATTTTTCTTATCTACTACTGTATGTGCTCATTGTGCAACCCCAATATGTTTTCTGTATTACACGCTGCACCTGACACATTCAAACTGTGAAAAGTGAATAAAGGTGGTCTTATGCTTGGTCTGGATTTCAGGTGTGAAAACACAGTTTAACCTTGTGGGCCTCTTATATTTGAATTATGGCTGCCGGATGTGTTATTGCATCATCAACACAATATCTGTGTCTGAAAGTAGTGTCCTGTGTTTCAGTTCCCTATGTGACAGACATTCTCACTGCACCAATGTCAAAAGAAGTGTTCGATCAGAGCCTTAAATCAATCAAATAAAAACACTCAAAAAGACCCAATTCAGTCTGATCAAGGTTTTGTGAAGTACAGCTTTAGGATCAGTTTTGACCAGTGGAAGTTAGTCCAGATCTTTGTCTTCCTAAATAAATATGTATTCTTGTGTATTCTTGGAATTTTAAATGTTGCATGTTATATTGTTTTTGTTCTTTCCATTGTGCAGCCCTCTTTTTTTTAATGTAGAACTCGGCACAAACACTTTAGAGTTTTGTTTTCTTTTGATAAACATCAAATTAGTGCAAGTGATCCTGGACAGTGTACAAATGTACGTCTTCACCCGTTTGTTGTACCTGCCTGGTTTCGCTCCGGCGAACCTCAAACAGATTTTAATTATTTCAGATCCAGAGATTACACAACCTCTGGCTCTGAACGTGCGCTGAATCAGCAGTGGATTTATTCTTGTATTTCTGTGATACACCCTATTCAGGTATTACTCTGAACCTTTGAGATGAACCTCGATCTCAATTATGAATCCTTTTTCGTGCAGCTGCTGGCATTAAAGGAATGCCAGCCCTCTATTCATTAGCCGCTGTAGGCAGACACAGCGTCTTACAGAAGCCTAGTGAAATTACAGGGAAAGACTGGCAGCAAAGTCCATAACAGTCACAAATAACAGCCTGCTCTGACAAGGGAAATTACATGTCTTTACGATTGAATTTGGAATGGTGTGAAATAATTGTATCAGTGCAAGTATGCAGTGCACGTGACGGGGGATGCTTTCATGTTTAGGTACATGTGGCTTATGGTCAGCTTTGTAATCTTTGACTTTATCTGGATCAAAACAGGACCAAAACTAATTTTCTTCAAAGAGTGATTTATGATGAAGGCTTTTGGGAAGATTACAGGCCGTTCATTCATTTTATGCTCGTCAAAGATGATCATTGAAGTTACATTAGAGTATTTATGGGCAATGCAGTAAGATACAATGCTGATTTAATCTGGAGTGAAAGGGCCTAAAGAGGAGGTAATGCTGTACATCTAAAGTGGGATTACACTGAAGCAGCCATGAATCAAATGTAGACACCATTAAGCCCAGTCTTTATGTGGCCTGCTCTGCATGTGTTTATATGGCTCAGTGGCTGTGCTATACGAGTGCCTCCGTCGCAGCCGTTCCCACAGCCTCTCAGGTGTCCTGTGCTCACAGCGGCCTGGCCCACTGCTCACATAAAGGCCGTCTTTGTCTGCGGCTGGAACAGGTAGCCGTTTGTGTCTGAGAGCCGAGTGTGTGCACACACG
Organism: Perccottus glenii; assembly: GCA_024416835.2. Taxonomy (NCBI): domain Eukaryota; kingdom Metazoa; phylum Chordata; class Actinopteri; order Gobiiformes; family Odontobutidae; genus Perccottus; species Perccottus glenii. The sequence goes on along the minus strand of CM044555.2, from coordinate 28,116,228 downwards.
CAGCACAAGTGTGCGCGACTGAAACTTCCAGATAGCATTGAGCGGGCTGCCTCCCTTCGCCTCAGGAACAGGTGTGGCTTTTCAACAGCCTTATATTCAGCGCGCTCTGCACATGTGCCCTAAATAAAAGAGCTAAACTATTATTTCCACTCTGTGATTCCCAGGGTAAACAATCAGAGCCAAAACAACACTAAACTCTGGGCGAAAGCACTCATTAGACTTTTATTGTTCTATGGTTGGAACTGTTCTGCTCAGACAGACGACAGGTGTACAGTTTAATGTGCTACACCTCTCTCAAATGTCACAAATGTTATGAGCCACAATGATAGTTACCTTCTGGGACGAAACACAGTTGAAGGGTATCATTTAGAAAGTAACCATGGTAACGCGGTGTGAGCACTGTTACTGGGGAGAGTGGGGTGAATTGAACCATTTTTCTTGTGCCAAGCCGATAGAAAGCAGATGTACAATGAAAATGTATTAACATAACATTAACATTAACATTTTTTTCCTTTCAGATGAAACTAATAGAATTTATCTCTGACATACATTTTTTAAAATATGGGCTCTCAAAAATAAAAGGTCATGTGGCTCAACTTGCCCCAAGTAAGGGGTAAGTTGAGCCGGGTCAGGGGCTGAGCTGCACCACCAGGGAATAAGAATAAACAGTTTCTCTGATCTAGAGCTAGAATTTTGTTGTGAATTGTAAATAACTTTGGAAAGAAGCAGTTGCAACCATCAAAGTCATCACTTCTGTCCACTTTTATTATAATGCAACAAACGTAAACTTTATTTTTTTATTTTCAGTTCCTCATGGTTCTTACTTCCCCCACAGCCTCCATTTTAGAGACAATAAGATAGCTTACTTATTCAGGATAATATTTAGCTCAACTATTTCCATGGTTTTATAGCTTGACACATAACCAACATGCATGATGAATCATTTTAGACCTGGGTACATTTGCTTTGATGTAAACACCATTAAATCGAGGATGCCACAATTTTACTTTTAGTTGTAAAATCAGTCTTTCCAAAAATATCTGTGCTTACCACAATATGTCCTATTTTTTCAGTCAGAAAAGATGAGTGCCTTTAATGAAAAAGTAAAACGTTCAAGCTAAAGGGGGTGGCTCCTCTTACCCCACTCTCCCCTTTATGTAGGCTTTTGAACATACAGATAAAGAGATAAAATGTTCACCATGTGGCACACTGCGGGCAAACAAAAGAACCGTTTACTCTCACTCTGGAGTGTGGGCTTCTTTTAATGAAAACAAATGTATTAAATGTTTTTAAAGACAAAGTGTGCCTTGTTTGGCAGATTCTCAACTAAGTAACTGTTGGTTTCATGGGAACACATATCCAAACAAAACTTGGCACAGTACAAATTTACATTACATACAGTATATTTTGTCTCATTTAGTCTTTTAGCCTGAAAAGTGTCATTGCTTTAAATTGAACGCTCCATTGGTAGATTAAAACAGCTCAAGAGGACCGGGCAGTGAGAAACATCGAGCGCACAGCCGTGTAACTTACAGTATATGGAAATGTTAACCTGAGCTCAGTTGAAAAGTTTTGAACAAACAAACTTTGCGCTCATTCTACTCACGTTTTAATCTAGAAAAAAAAATCTATACAACTGTTTAATGCATAAACACATACATATTCTGTATTTCTTGCAGGAAGTTTATTAGTTTAGGTTTTATCTGCTTGTTGGAGGTACACATTGTCTTTACTTTATCTGACTCCAACAAATGCCCAAAAAACCCTCTGTAATCACATACTATCAGGGATATTTTTCTCTTTCTTGCATCTCAGTAATGCAGTGCACTTAATTAAGGGTTGACTTAAATAAAACTTTCATATCAGCCACAAAACTTTTTATTTTTTTGTGAAGACCATGAAAAAATATTAATTTGCTGACATCATCAACATGACTTTATCAACCTAACCACCCGCCACAGTCTGGTACCTACACCGGTAGGATCTAGAGCACTATTGCCACACTTCACCAGTCATTAGCATCACTAGCTATCAGCAGCTAGCTTTGTGACCACCATGCTTCTCAGTTCTCAACCATTTTTTCCCCCAATATATTACAAAAAATAACTAGTTTTATTTTTTTACAAAGAAAGGAAAAAGAAAACAACACATGAACAGAAAATAAACAAAACAAACAAATACAGCTTAAGGGACCAAAAGAAAGTAACAAAGGGCCCATTTGTAAAGGGTATAACAATCTAGGAAGCACATTCATTTTAACCATAAACACTGCCCAATAATGACACAGGAAGTGGGGTCCATCTTTCCAGGTCTTTTTTATATCTTCTAGGAGAGGTGCAGAACTAGCCCCAAACATCTGGTTTAACAGGAAGCAGCCTGAATGCCAAGAAGAAACCTGGAACACAACTTCCATATTTATCTTTCATGCAAGACTGTAATTTAAATAGAAAAGTCTTATTCAAAATGTATGACTACTCCTCTGCAACTGGTGGTGAAAGAGGCCCTCCAACCATGTTTAAGGCTAAGGTGCTCACTATCAATGTGTCTCCTGTAATAAAGACGAACGGAACAACAAATATCCGTAAGTGTGCAGGAATGCAGGTAAAATATCATTAAAAGTGGGGTGAGAGAGTTTTAACGAGGGCCTTCCTTCAGTTAGCCATCCACTTCTGATTTTATAAACTAAATCTGTCAAGTTCTAGTGCTTTGCTGATTTGCTGGTTTGTTTCTTTACATGACTGTCTGTGTTCAAACTAAATACATTTTTCTCATCATTACATTCATTCTTTGACTTTGTGGCAGAAAAGCCCAGTACATAACTCTCACCTTGGAAATCACTTAATGATGCAGTTCTGGGACCTTTTCGATCCTTAACCTTCATTGTACATAACCGTACACTCTCTTACTCTCACAAAGGTCAGATAAATGAAAGAAATTACAATCAGTTAAAGAATAATCTAATTCAAATAGGGACCTACATATACCACAGTTTTAAATATCATTTACACCAAAAATAACACAACCAGACCGTTGCCAATATTTCCCTTTTTGAGATGAGCCTACACCTTTTATAAAAGGTGTCCAATAATAACCTTTTTTAATAAAATGGTTTTCTTTGTATACCATTTTTTTTTTAAATAAAATATATGTGTTATTTTTTCCAAGGCCTTTAGCAAGAATGTGTTTGTTTAAAATGCCCCTTTCAAACATCGGACTGTTGCTTTTCATTTGCCACAAAGTGTTTATAATAAAACAACAAGCTTTGTGTTTACTTTAGCACCAAGTGAAAATTGTTCAAGTCCCTCAGTGTGTTGTTTCTTTCACCCTGTGTTTAAAGCCCCAAGTTAAGGATTACCTGTTCAGGAAGCAGGAGTGGTGTGTGTTTAAACAACCCTGTCTGAGGCGCTGCTTTACGGCCAGCTGCTGCGCTTTTACACACTTCACTGTAAATATTCAATCCGGGACGGTCTGGGAGCTGACAGTGGGCTAACGGATGGGTGAAGGATCAGGTGAGAGGTGAGAGTGTTGAGGGTGGGCGACCTTTCTCAGTCTTTGCGTTTGTCCGTTTGTCTGTGGATGTGTTGTGGTATTCTGTCTGCTGTGTGTGGGAGATGTTAAATACAGGGGCTGCCGAGTGCTCTTTAATTACAGCAGGAAGACACGGCTCAGGAGACACACTACACCAGAGCTGGGAGTGCACTGCCTTTGTCTACGACACATCCTGAAAACAGAGGACAGTATCGGCAAATATAGACAGGCTGGAGTTTGTTAAAACCAAATCCTTATCCTTGTAAATTGTTTCCAGAACTTACTCCATGTTATGGTCAACAATGTTGTGTAACAGTCGAAAGAGTCGGTGGAATCTCGGTGACACAGAGCCAGGTCGAGAGTTGTGTTCAGTCGGCCATATTTGATTGCAGGATAAGTGCTGTATTCGAAACCTTAGACCAACAGGCTGCTTTTTCTTCAGACATTTGCTTTAATGCTTGGTTCATGTAGAAGTGTATTATAGAAATGGGGCTGGGTGGATCTCGTAAAAAGGTTGTGGATTAGGTCAATGATTTATTTTGTGAGAAGGTTCTCCCACTGATAGATGTGAAGCCTTGTTGCCAGTGCACGCTGATCTAACCTGGATTGTGTTTCCACTGCAACAGATGTAGCCGGGTTAAGATAGTTGTGTAAACAGTGCTGCCACATTTGCCCATATACATGCATCAGGATAGGCCAGTCTCAGGCAAGTTTAAGTTTGGTTTTGAAGATGGACATAGTGTTCGGGATGGGGTGTAGGGCTGGAGGAGGTCTGACAGATATGGAGGATATGAAGGTATATATGAAGGTGAAGAGTAGGTGATGCGATACGCCATAAGCCAGTGGAGTTGAAGGAGGAGAGGGTTCTGAGGGTATATTTTGTTTTATATCTCTTTATCTTGACTTTTTTGTGCATTTATGGTTTTATTATATTTGGTTTAATTTAATCTTACTCGTACTGTATTTACTCTTATCTTGTATTTATTGCCCACATATGTAATCATAAGTAGTATTATTTGAATTATCTATATATCTGCACTGCCTGAACAGATCTTTGGTCAACTGAGTGTGTTTAAATGTGCTGTAGAAATCATTTTGACTTGTCTTCTTTCTAAGTTCCCAAATGTTTTCTGTTTCCAGATCAAAGTTCTGTTGATGTTAGACAGGAATTTAAATATTTTACAGTTACACTTTGGGTTTTAGTGTCTTACACTGAACACTCCATAGTTTATTAAAATATGAGTATAAAATAAAACGATTAACGGTCATTTAGTTCATGTTTAACTCAGCTTGGTGCTCAGGTTTAAATTAGTTTTCTCATAGCTTCTTTGTAAAAGCATAACAATAATATTAAAGACAAACTGGTCTACACTGATTGACCCTCACCAATGCATTTCACCAAGACCACACTTTACTGGTCATTAGCATCGCAGCTAGCTTTGGATATGCTTTACAAACCAGTGCAACAGTAAAGTGTTATCAGTCACTTTTCTTCACAGAATACACAGAAGCATGCATTTAATAACTAATTACTAAAAAGTAACATCTGTTTTTCTGCTAACAACAATCCTATTCATGATAGAATCTGATTTGAACTCTGCAGGATAAACGTAAGTGGGACACCTCTGCTTTTGTTTTTAGGTTGGTGCATTGTAATATATGTAATAAATCAGGTTGGTTACACAACCACTTTTTTTCTGAGGTGTGTAATTGCTGTATGATAACAGCAGATATTCTTGTCGTCTTTGTGCTGTAAGTTGTATTTATGAACAAACTAATGTGTAACTGTTTTTTTGTGCCTGTATTCCAGCAGCTCCCATGGTCCCGCCGCACCATGCTCCCTGGATATGGATTCTCTCCCTTCCCTGACTTCCAGCCGCACCTTCAGGCTTTCGGGTGCCGAGGAGACTGTCCCAGCATGTGGATCCCCGGCTCGGGAGAGTCCCAGACGCTGAGCGAGGGCCAAAAGGACAGGCCCCTGCTCCACTCGTGCCATCACAAACATGTGGCCGTGTGCCAACAGGAAACGCTGGCTTTTATCGAGCTACAACCAGCGGTGACACCCAAACTGAACGGGCTGAGCACTGCGAGGCCCGCAGTCATAGAGGACTCTCGGTGCACCGCACACTCACTGACTCTCAATGGGTTCAAACACTCGCTGAACGAACTGAACGACAGCCGCCACAGGACGTACTCCAAACACAGGACCACTCTTAGTTTCAACTCTCACACAGACACAGACTCTGAGCTCATCTGCCGGGACGATGGTGAGGCTCCTTGTTCAGAGCAGACTGACAAAAGAGATAAACCCCGCACCGTCACTACAGTGTGTCGCCCCCTCCACGCAGCACTCAGCCTGCCCCTGTCCTTTCCTCTGTCGTCCCGCTACACAAACAGAGACTTATGGGACTCTCCGTTAAACTCCTCACCCGAGGGTCCAGGTTGTCAGAGCCCCGAGCCGTGCCCCCCACAGAGGAGGACGTCCCAGGGCTCCATCAAAGAGAAGTCAATACGTAAGTTGTTATTTGAAATGGTTTTCTGAATTTGTGTTACAATAACAGTCAGATAAATTCAGAACATAAAACAAAATTACCACTCAAAAGTCTTCTGAGCAAATAAAAAAAGTGATCAGTGTGACCAGGAGAAGTACAGGTGGTTCTTCAAACTATGGTACAGGTAACACTGGTGAGACACTGTCTCTATGTGTCTTCTGTTTTTTTACTATTATATATGACACTAGTATACTTACTACTACTCACTGTTTGGACTCTCAAAAGCTGACATTTGACAGCACATCAGTATTAAACTATTATAAATGTAGTTAATAGGCCAAGATTTTTACATTTCACTGCCATAAAAATGCTTTTTAAATCAAAATATAGTAAAAAAAAAAAAAAAAAAAAAAAGAACCTACCTCCTCCCCAGCCAGCGCCTAGCCACCAGGGGGTCTGAACCAAACCTCTCTCTGGAACCCTTTAAAAGGGCCTCGTATAAGGGCGCCACCGTACAGCGATGTACCTCCGTCCACCAGAGGGCAGGCTCCAAAAGCAGAAATATAAGGAGAAACTTAATGGCGACTTTAAATGTGTAGAAATCATGTTTACAGCCTGGTCTCTAGAGCTAAGTTTTTACATTGGAGTTACGTTGGAGGTTTGTCCACTTTAGATTAGGGGGCACTTTTTATCATGAATTCCTGCATGACTGGTTAATGTTAGTGTTGGGGGTTTTCAGTAAGGGTCAGGATGAAATTATGATGAAAACATGATAATTCCTGGTGATTTATGAGATTTTAATGCATGAGTCATCCATAAATTCATGAAAAATATAGGTCACACTGTAGGGTGCACATTTACCCTACAGTGTGACCTATATTTTTGGGATAAAAGTTATGCAGGAGGTTTTGGGTCTTTTTTTTTAGGAAGGAAGATGCAGGTTTATTCTCCAGAGAGTCCGAGTGATGAGTCTGTGAGCAGTCCCATCCTGGACCCAGATTTCTTGTTCCCGGGACCGTTTGCTTCATTCCTGGAAGAGGACCTGAGTGGGCTGTCCTCTCTAGAGACCCTGACCAGTCCGTCCTCTTGTGACAGTGCCTCAAACCTCAGTCATGAGGACATCTTCGATCTGCCCGAGGAGCCTCTGCACATCATCGAGGACTCCATCCCGGGAGTCATTGAGGAGAACGGAGGTGTGGAGCTGACCACAGCTACAGTGGGGGGCTCTCTGTCCCGCTGTCGCCAGGGTGAAGAGCGCCGCCGCTTCTCCGCCTCAGAGCTCATCTCCCGACTGCAGCTGTCCCAGAGGAAGAACTCCTTCACTCTGAAGCTGGGGAAGTCCTTGTCGGCTCGAGTGGCCTCCAGAGACAGACAGAGCTCCAGCTTTGGATCCAACCCGGACTGTAAGTGCACAAGTCAGGTTTACCTACATCCTGCCGTCTCTGATTCACAAACAAAGTCTGTGTTTACACAGAAGGGGCGGGACAAAACTCTCTTGTCCTAAAATTGGGTGATTAAAAAAAACATGTGTGTTTGTTGGGTTGTCTTAGCTCAGTTTGCATTTATGTGTATTTATCTGGTGTTGCCAGATAAGTTCAGCTCGAGGCACCGCAGCTCTGGGGGCTCCAGTGACAGCGCCCCCCACAGTCCTGTAGGGTCCACTCCTCCTCTGCCCATCAGCGAGAATGGACTGCAGCGATGGAGCACAAAACTGGGGTAAAAATGAATTGTTCAAAAAATTTGAGTTTAGCAGAGTGATTGTGTTTCATTAAAAGTGTTTAGTGTTTATTATTAGCCTGACATAAATCTATTGGTTCAATCTTTTTCAGAATGAGGAAAAAATCCATAGAGGAAGACTTGTCTTCACTTCCTGTTGTGACTAGTTCCAATCGCTTGTCTCGCTTCCTGCCCAGTTGTGAGTAAAGTTTTTGAAGCTCTTCAGTTCTACATGTTGACATCTCACTATTTTACTGTTTGCTTTAGCCATCCTGTATCAGGAGTACAGCGACGTGGCCATCAACAGAGAGATCCAACGGCAGCAGGGGAAGGAGCCCGGGACAGAGGACGAGTGCATCAGGGACGAGGGCTCAGATGGAACGCCCTCTCCCTCAAACCTGTCTCCCTCCAGCTCCTTCCGCTCCTCACGGGGGTCTGCCTTCACTCTATGGCAGGACATCCCTGACGTGCGCACCAGCGGTCAGCTGGACAACTTCAGCAACGAGCAGAGGAAACTGCAGGAGGTGACTGCGCAGACTTTGAATGTGACTAAGCAGTGTAGCAGCCGGGGGAAAGTTATAAATAAAGTTTTTCTGAAAAAATCATTTGAATTTGATTTGTGTTTGTCTCTTAGTACTGACATACTGTTGTATGTTCACTCAGGCTAAGTTTGAGCTGGTGACGTCTGAGGCGTCCTACATTCGCAGTTTGACCATCGCAGTGGACCACTTTATGTTGTCCCAGGAGCTGGCTGAGTGTCTGGGTGCTCAGGACAAACAGTGGCTCTTCTCCAAGCTGCCTGAAGTCAAAGATGTCAGTGAGAGGTGATGAAGCACTCTTTGACCCCCATTTAACCTTCACTTATCTGTCTCTGACTGCTCTGTATGTGCTTCTCTGTGTTGGACTCCAGGTTTCTCCAGGACTTAGAGCATCGTCTGGAGGAGGACATCCTTCGTTTTGACGTGTGTGACATTGTACTGAGCCACTGTCCTGCTCTGAGAAGAGTGTATTTGCCTTACGTCACCAATCAGGCCTATCAGGAGCAGACCTACCAGCGCCTGCTGTGAGTAGCCCTCAGCATCGGCACTGCGTTCATCTCTGTATATTGATCAGTATAACTTAATACAGCTAGACTAAATAAATTTGGTTTGTGTACGATATCTTAAATCTTTACATTTCAATCTGAACTGGTCCAGTTTTTTTAAAACAAAGTGAAGAGTAAAAGAAGTTATAGACTGGTTCAACTATATCAGGGGTGTCAAACTCAAGTTGAGGGGCTCAAGGGGCCAAAAAAAAAAAAAAACTGTCTCAGTCGAGGGCCAAACAGGATTAACAATTTATTATTATTATTATTATTATTATTATTATTATTATTATTATTATTATTATTATTGTTGTTGTTATTATTATTATTATTATTGTGTGTGTTTTCAGAAGTGATATCATATTCAATATGATCTCACGGGACTCATATTGAGTTTTAAACAATTTATGTGAATTTGTGGTGGGGGCCCACCCCAATTGTACTTTAAAAGCTCTGTTATAAGTTTAACATTACCTACTGTGAATATTTATACTGTATTAACATTAGTAATTTAGTTTGTGTTAGTGGAACCCCAACTTTGGTTTTAGCCCCCTGGACCCCCTCGTTCATTGTTCCGGCCCTGCATGACGCTCATGTTCAGCTTGTAACAGCATGTTGCTAACGTCATTGTGCTATAGCGCATTTATTTCTTGAATTATGGTCTCATTATCTCCACAAACAAGGTTTTTCACAAACACACTCCACCTCTAACCTGTTTAAGAAGCCCTTGTTTTCACAATCCACTTTTTACCCTGTCCGTGAAGGGGCGGTGCTGGCGCGCACTGCAGTTGTTGCAACGCATTATGGGACTTGAAGTTTAAACGGGGCAATATAGTTCGGTGGGCCATTACAAAATCATCGAGCGGGCCAGAAATAATTGCTCTGCAGGCCAGGATCTGTGTCGCGGACCTTGTGTTTGACACATATGTATTAGTCTGGAGACTATGATGGGAACAACAGAGAGCAGCCAGTAGATGTACGAGATCAGTGAGCTGCAGCACAGAACAAAACAAGAACTCCTTCTACAACTGCCATGACTGACAACTCATCTGAAGACACCTAAACTCATCACTTCTTCACAGACAGCTGTGTTCCAGATAAGCTCAGATTAAAAATATATGTATACAGTGTGGATAAACAAAACAAATAAATATAAACGGTAATAAATATCATAGAAAAACCTAGTCTATACAAATGGGTTTTCAGAAGTGATTTAAAAGATGACCCTGATTTTGCAAGCCTTATCTCCTCAGGCAAAGTCGAGGGGCTCTGATTGAAAAAGCCTGGTCACCTTTAGTCTTGAGCCTCAACAGTTAACAGGGACCTGCCTGAGGATCTGAGGCTGCGTGGAGGCTCGTTTGGGATTAATCAGTTATATAACTTGGCGCTAGTGAGCAGTAAAATCTTAACATAAATTCTGAAACGCACTGGCAGCCAGTTGAGTGTTGTCTTCTGTTCAAACCTGTGAGAAGCCTCGCTGCCTCGTTTTGAACCAGTTGGAGCCGAGAGAGTGATTTGTTGTATGATCAATTTAAACAATTAAAGAGCTTTGAAGCTAATCATATGAGTAAAAGTCCAGCTGTAGTGCACATTAGTCTTGTGTTAGTCTCTCCCCGATCTGTGCTCTGTCCATTACTCAGGTATTACTTTACCTGGACATGACTCAACCTGCAGATGTTTTTACTTGAGTAAGCCCCAGCATTTTCCAGTCTAAACTTCTAAATCGCTGGAATCTGTTGGACTCTGTTTGAGCATAAACCATTAGTGTTTGAGTGAATGTACCTGTTTGTGCCCTCAGACAGGAGAACCCTCGCTTCCCCAGTATCCTGGCTCGTCTGGAGGAGGACCCCGTCTGCCAGAGACTTCCCCTGACCTCCTTCCTGATCCTTCCCTTCCAGAGGATCACACGGCTCAAAATGCTGGTGGAGGTACAGCGTTTAAACAATCACTTTGTCATGTTTTCAGGCTACACCTAAAAACAGTCTTTACACTGTCTCATTCTTTTTAAGAACATCTTAAAGAGGACAGCACCTGGCTCACGGGACGAGGATACTGCCACCAAAGCCTTCAATGAGCTGAAGAAGGTAGTGATAATCAGAAACAGGCAGCAGCAGGAGCCGCTGTGAGCCTCAGTAAAACTGTGTGTCTCCTCAGATCATCCGAGAGTGTAACTCCAGCGTGCAGTCCATGAAGAGAATGGAGGAGCTCATCCACCTCAACAAGAAGATCCATTTTGAGGGAAAGGTGACTGCAGGCTTTACACTCAACTAAAACGTCAAGTAGGGCTGGTAATGAATGACTAAGTAATAGGAAGAGGCCAGGACTACAGAACTACTCATGCTTTACCTACATCAGAAAGGACTTACTGTGCAAAAAGTGAAATTAAAGCTTTTTTTTTAAATAAACTTTGAAAATTGTAAAGGATGGCAAAAAAAAAAGTACAGTCAAACTATAGGTGGTGTCCTACAAGTTCCACACAGAGACTCTAGAAAAGCCCTATCTTATTTTTGCTTTAGACTTACTTTGCCTTTCATCAGTACATGGAAATTTTTCAATGAGAGCCAGAGCCAGTGTGTCATACTGAGCCTAGAGCAGCTCAACTCATCTATAGATGGCTGTGCATAACGATTGCATTCATTTGGAACTCGGGAAAATGTTTTTCAGAGTTAAAAAATGCACCTGAAAGCCTGTTCAAGTCAGAACAACAGCTGGGAAACTCGGCTGAGTCTGGGTTGCACAAGTTTCCGTTATTTCCGTTATGACGATATTTGCTGTCATCAACATTTTTTGGTCTTTTCTCCGGGTACTCTGGATTTCCCCCACCAGCATTAAAAACATGCTATAGTCTCTGATCCAGTAATGTCTGTTAGTGACATGACTGGGGTACCTGGGTGCCCCCTGATGGTTGACAATGGGATCATAAAAACATGGCAAACATTTGCAATTATACATTTTTCATTTAACATTTAAGTCATTTAAAATATTTTATACCAACCTTTGCTCATTAATAACTTAATAATATGATAGTAAAACTAGTTTTTTTTTTTGTCCATACTTTCCGAGCTGAAATGACATGAACAGATCAAAGTCGGAAGAACAACTTCCTAATTCAGATAAAAGTTTCCGAGGATCACAAGAATGCACCATAATGATCTATGATGTCCTGACCACAATCCCTATCAAAGAGAAAGGTCTTAAGACTAACCTTAAATGTTGAGACTTGTGTTTCTCTTCATCCTGAGCTGGAGCTAATTCCATAAAACAGGAGCTTGGAAAGGCTCTACCTCCCATTTTACTAAAAACCTTATAGCTATTTTGGCCCCCTGTCAGGAGAAAATTCAACAATCCAACCAAAATCTAAAAAAGCACAGATACATTATTCAGCTTTATATTTTAAAAGTTGTCTGGCTCCAGGGACATGCTTTTTGGACAGATTTGGTTCAGATTGATGCACTGCTCTGAAATGTTTGAAAGCATTGACACGCATTAAAACAATGATTTACCCAGTTTTTATCTAAACACAGCACGTTTCATTGTTTCATAAAAGATAGAAACTGCCAGCAAACCAAAGGGTGTATTTCTATCTATCTATGTGGCTCACAAATGTATTCACTTGACATTAACTTAACCTTGTTGTCCTGACCCCAGAAGACAACCTGTGATTATGTGCTGCTAATAAAACCAGGTTATATTGGCTCTAAATTCCAAAACAAAGGAAACTAATTGTGGCAATGGGTTGGACTGAAGTAAGACCAAAGTTGAAGAGAGACTTGATTGACAGTTTATACTTTATACATTACATTACATAACAGTCAAACCATCTGGGTCATTTTTGACTCCAGAGGACACATGTTGTAAGTCAAACTAGAGCACAAGAGAATAATACATCAAACATTTTCCTCAAGTTTGTCATCAAATATTCTGAGTAGGACAAAATGATGTGGTGGGATAAAACCTATCTTTAAAGTGAGCTGTGTTCAGACATAGTGTTCTTTTTAGAAGTGCTATATTTACAGTGTTGTAGTCCTGTAATGGATTCTACATTAGCCATATTAGAAACCTGATTTGAGAGTCTTGTTTTCAGCGTCTTACCTCCTTTCTTAGATCTTCCCACTGATCTCCCAATCGCGCTGGCTGGTCAAACACGGAGAGCTGCTGGAGGTGGACACTCAGACCATGACCATCTCTGGTTCCAAGCTCAAACTGCCCACCAAACCTGTGTACCTGCACCTGTTCAACGACTGCCTGCTGCTGTCCCGCCGCAAGGAGTGAGTCAGCACCCTTAAAAAATGAGCAACTGAAACACATTTTCATTACAAATATACTGTATGTGGTCGGTTCATGACAAAAGCCATCCATCCATTATCTTCTGTTTATCCGGGGCCGGGTTGCGAGGGCAGCGGTCTAAGCAGAGTTGCCTAGACTTCATACTCCCCAGACACTTCCTTCAGCTCTTCCGGGAAAACACTGAGGTGTTCCCAGGCCGGCCGAGAGACATAGTTCCTTGCAGGGTGTCCTAGGTCTTCCCCTGAGCCGGCGGGACATGCCCGGAATACCTCCCCAAGAAGGCGTCCAGGAGCACATCACAGAGTCTTGGACAAGAAATAAGAAATAAAACGTCTTTACCTTGAAAACTTCCAGATGCTTTTGCTTTAACCTTTTTATCAAGATTACCTGGATGACTGAGAACCTTCATAGACATCACAGAGTAATTATTGTGTTTAAAGAGTAAACAAATGTAAGTCTGCTGTAAGGAATCTAGTAACACGGACAACCTTAAGCCACTCGTTAGAAAAAGTGGGTGTGGTCTTTGACTCATTATAACTTGAAAAACACACCTAAAAATGACTAATAGAGAGGAATACAACCATGCAACATGCTCTGTTTAGCAACACTGAAACGGTTCATCAGAAATGGTAGCTTAAGTTGATCTATTAAAGGGCCAGACAGCAGCAGTGTCAGCTACAATATTAACTCAATATCAGACATAAAACTTTACAGACAAACAAGACAGCAAGATGCAAGAATCCTGGCTCCAATAGATTGCAACAAACAACAAACACAGCACTGTAGCCATTGTCTGAAAATATAATGGCTGTGTCTCAAGCAGAGCTCTCCAGTTAGTTTTATGAGAAACACTTTGTGTCTGTGTAGTACAGATAAACATCCAGATTTTGTTCTCAAATACAAGAAATATGTTCACAAATGACTCCGAACAAAGTGGTCACATAAGTTTGAACAATATCACCAACACCACTGGCAGAAATAGAGCCACAGAGCTTTTTAAAGTTTTACTCAAGCCTTCCAAACCTTCAGTTTTTTATTTTATTTTATTCTTTTTTTTTCAGTTACATATACAGCATACAGTATATATCCCCTGTATTTTCTGCATACATTCTAATGTAAATATTGAGAAGTTCTATTAAGAAGAATAAATCTAGTTTTGGCCTAAGACATACACAAACCACAAACCTTAACCCTAACCCTAACCTTGACAAAATGTGCACTTTTATGAAATAGTGTAACATATGTAATGTCCATTGTATGCAGAGGCTTTTGTCTCACAGAAGCTTAGAGCTCAACATGTTCTACTCTGACCACACATGATGATCCTCACTGACAGGCTCTGACATGAACTGACACTGTTCACATACCAGGCCACTGCTGCTCACAGGCTCAGGCTTCATCATTAAAACAACTTTGGGCTCTTCTGCCTTTTTTCTTTAAAGCTGGATTTTTACACTAGGGTCTGTGAATGGTTCTTGTAGATAGTTAATATTACCTGTAGATTTCTGTCAGTGTGGAAAGATTAAGACCCATCTTTCTCAAAGTTCTACTGTGCGAAAAATATTTTCTGTTTATTTTGTGATTGTAAAGCTCCTGTTTTGTGTTTTGTCCCCAGTACGTGGAAGTTCATGGTGTTTGTTCATGCCAAGATTGGAGAGCTGAAAGTGAAGGACCTGAGTCAGAAGCTGCAGGGCATCTCCGGCTTCATTTTCCACCTGCAGCTGTGCGACGGCCAGCAGCTCAAGCACCAGATCTTGCTCAAAGCACACACAGAGTGAGCCACGGCACTGACACTGTGCTATCCATGATTAAAAAATTTTCACTCTGACTGTGTGTGTGTCCACAGGAGCGGCAAGCAGAGGTGGATCACTGCCATGTTCCCCTCCAACCCTCTGGATGATAGAGCAGGCCAGTGAGAACGACGGTCAGTGCAGGGCTCACACATGCACACATGTGGGAATAATCACACTGGGAAGGTTTATTTTTGTTTGTTTTTTTTACATTTGTCTGTTCTTTCAGATATATCCCAGGTCCAGTGCATCAAAAGCTATCAGGCCCAGGAACACGACGAGCTAACACTGGAGAAGGCTGACATTCTTCACGCTAAGACCATTACTAGTGACGGTACAGAGTCAGACACATTCACACTGGTCCAGGCTTAAACAAGGGTGACCACATTTACCATCCTGATCTGCCTGTCCACATTAGCATACACAGCACTTCTTTTTGTTCCATCCATCCATCCATCTTCGACCGCTTATCCGGGGCCGGGTCGCGGGGGCAGCGGTCTAAGCAGAGACGCCCAGACTTCCACCACCCCAGACACTTCCTCCAGCTCTTCCGGGGGGATACCGAGGTGTTCCCAGGCCAGCCGAGAGACATAGTCCCTCCATCGTGTCCTAGGTCTTCTCCGGTGCCCACCGGAAGGAGACCCCGGGGAAGGCGTCCAGGAGGCATCTGAAACAGATGCCCGAGCCACCTCAGCTGCTGCTCCTCTCGATTTGGAGGAGCAGCAGCTCTACCATTAGCTCCTCTCAATTGACTGAGCTCCTCACCCGATCTCTAAGGGAGCGCCCCGCCACCCTGCGGAGAAAGCTTATTTCGGCCGCTTGTATCCGGGATCTTGTTCTTTTGGTCATGACCCAAAGCTCATGACCATAGGTGAGAGTAGGAACGTAGATTGACCGGTAAATCGAGAGCTTTGCCTTGCAGCTCAGCTCCTTCTCTACCACAACAGACCGGCACATTGACTGCATCACTGCAGAAGCTGCCCCGATCCGTCTTTCAATCTCACGCTCCATCCTTCTCTAACTCGTGAACAAGACCCCAAGATACTTAAACTCCTCCACTTGAGGAAGGAGCTCTCAACCAACCTGAAGGGGCTGAAGCCACCCTTTTCCGACTGAGAACCATGGTCTCAGACTTGGAGGTGCTGATCCTCATCCCAGCCGCTTCACACTTGGCTGCAAACCGTCCCAGTGCACACTGAAGATCCTGGCCTGATGGAGCCAACAGGACAACATCATCTGCAAAAAGCGGAGACGAGATCCTATGGTACCCAAAACAGACTCCCTTCGGCCCCTGGCTTCGCCTCGAAATCCAGTCCGTAAAAATAATGAACAGGACCGGTAACAAAGGGCAGCCCTGCCGGGAACTTTAACAATGTTCAAGGGGAGGTTAAAAACCTTCCTCTTTAGCTCCGCCTACGCTACAACCTAAAGTGTTTTATTTTATTTTATCTGGACTCTTCTTTTTCTTTTTGGTTTCTTAATCTAAATCTTGTGAATTGTCTTTTATTCCTTTAAAGCACTTTTAGTTACCCAGTGTATGAATTGGGCTATATAAATAAAATTGCCTTGCCTTGCCAGAGGCGCCGGACGGTTTGCCAGAATTCTTTTGAGGCCGACCGATAGTCTTCAACCTTCCCCGGGATCTGGTCGAAGGTCTGCCGGAGGTGGGAGTTGAAGATCTTTCTGACAGGGGACTCGGCCAAACATTCCCAACAGACCCTCACAGTACGTTTAGGCCTGCCGAGTCTGTCATGCTTTCTCGCCATCGGATCCAACTCACCACCAGGTGGTGATCAGTTGACTGCTCCGCCCCTCTCTTCACCCGAGTGTCCAAGACATACGGCCGGAGGTCAGATCATCAACCTCCAACCTTGGGTGTCCTGGTGCCACGTGCACTGGTGGACTCCCTTATGCTTGAACATGGTGTTCGTTATGGACAAACTGTGACTAGCACAGAAGTCCAATAACAGAACACCGCTCTGTTTTCAGATTGCAGCTGTTGCTGCCCACGTGAGCGTTGAAGTCTCCCAGTAGAGCGATGGAGTCCCTGGTCGGAGCACTTTCCAGCACCCCTCCCACTGCCATTTGGCCCGTAAGCACATGCACCAGTGAGAGACCTATCCCCGACCCGAAGGGGCAGGGAAGCGACCCTCTCATTTACCGGGGTGAACTCCAACACATGGCGGCTGAGCCGGGGGCAATTAGCAAGTCCACACCAGCCCGCCGCCTCTCACCGCAGGCAACTCCAGAGAAGTGGAGAGTCCAGCCTCTCTCGAGGATTTGGGTTCCAGAGCCCAAGCTGTGCGTGAAGATGAGCCCGACTATCTCTAGTCGGTATCTCTCAACCTCCCGCACAAGCTCAGGCTCCTTCCCTGCCAGCGAGGTGACATTCCCCCGCCTTCGACTACCGCCCAATCCACTTTGCACCGGCCCCTTACGGTTCCTCCTGCAGGTGGTGGGCCACCGGGAGGTCGGCCCCACATAGCTCCTTCAGGCTGAGTCGGGCCTTGGTGGAAAGACCCGGCCACCAGGCGCTTGCATGCGAGCTCCAACCCCGGGCCTGGCTCCAGGGTGGGGCCCCGATTGCGCCATACACACGTGGACAAAATTGTTGGTACCCAACTTTATTCTGACAAAAGTAATAATAAATAAAAATTCTATGAATGTTAACCAATGAAAGTCAGACATTGCTTTTCAATCATGTCAGTCAATCAAAGACTGTAAATAATGTGGCCAAATGGACATTATTAATTCAAGGTGTGTGCACTAATTAGCATCACAGGTGTGTACAATCTTGTAATCAGTCAGTGGGCCTATTTGTAGGGCTTCAGGTAGTCACTGTGTTGTCTGGTGACATGGTGTGTACCACACTCAACATGGACCAGAGGAAGCGAAGGAAAGAGTTGTCGCAGGAGAATAGAAAGAAAATTATAAACAAGCATGATAAAGGTAAAGGCTATAAGACCATCTCCAAGCAGCTAGATGTTCCTGTGACTACAGTTGCACATATTATTCAGAAATTTAAGATCCATGGGACTGTAGCCAACCTCCCTGGACGTGGTCGCAGGAGGAAAATTGATGACAAATCATAGAGACGGATAATCTGAATGGTAACGAAAGAGCCCAGAAAGACTTCTAAAGAGATCCAAGGTGAACTCCATGCTCAAGGAACATCAGTGTCAGATCGCACCATCCGACAACATAGCTTCTAGGATCATTCGGGCTCTCTTTGTGTTATAGCAAACATACATAATGATACCAGACTTTTATTCTTTTTGCATAAAACACACCAGTTATAATGTTTTATTTTATTTATTAAACAGGAAAGTTTAAAAGCAACATCAATGTTACAATTAATTGGGCTCAGTTAGAAACTGGTTTCCTGCAGGTTCCTGTTCTGCAGCACAAGAGCACAAGAAAATTACAAAGGACAAAGATACAAAACAAAAAAGGCAAAAAACATCAAAAACATTACAGCCCCATGACATCCGCACAAGGAGAGGACTTCACAGAAACCATGAGAGTTAGTGGTCACATGTGAATGCCGTCAAGTATCACTTTTTTGAATTGAGGAACAGTAGTCATTGTCTTGAGGAAGTTTATTCCAGACTTTGGTGAATGTGTGGAAAAAGGATCTTTGACCATAATTGTTTTTTTAAAGCAGGGGTTGGTAGAAGTTCCTGTGAGCCTGATCTTGTGATTCACTCTTGTCCATGGTTAGGTGTCAGGAGGAGAGCAGTCAGAGCTGACGACAAACAGTTGTTTTTTATCTGAAAGAAAAAGTTAGTGCCATATAACATTTGATATAATTCTGAAAGGTTAAAGCATTGCCCTGAGTCAGTGTACAATGGTGTTTAGGTTTACAGTGGATCTTATAGATCTCTGTTGTAGAGTCTAACCACTGGTTCTATAACATCATGTGGTAGTATCCTGTCACTCAAAAGTGCCCCCAACACTTTTAGACTAGTGACACTTCTGCTACCAACGTCATCAGAAACATCCTCACCACCGAGCACAAACAAGTGCAGTGTTATTTCCCAATCTTTCATTTAAGCGCAAAATGTAAAATGACTCTTCTCAAGTATGATTTTCTCAGGTTCTTTGTGTGAGTTGTGTGCCTTCAATGATACACACAGGTGCCATGTAGTGTCCAGCAGAACCCATGCTCCAGTCACTTGTAGCTTGTAGCTGCTTGGATAGAGCCAGTAAACATTCCATTTACTAGTGTTCTCTACTGACTCACTAACAGCACACACATGCAGTCAGTGAGTCAGAGTCAGAGTGCCATTTGCCCAAATCATTGTGTTAATGTAGAATTTGTTTTTGGTGGCAAATGCACTTTCATCCATTGAAAATGTGTTGTCAAGTAAAACACTCCTGACACATCTTTGAAATACATGATGAAATACTGTTTACATCAAAACTTAAGGAACCAACATTTTAAAACATCGACTATTGCACATCCATTTTTATAAAGAGAGAACCATTAGTTTGGCTTTAAAAATCTACAACTGTCATCATTCTTTACTGTTGTAGTCACGTAGTAACTCTAGAAAACCTCAACGTTTTACTGTTGGTCATAATGATAGTACATTCTTTAGCACATACAAATAAAGTTGATGTTTTTAGTTAACACTGAGTGATTTATGTACCGTCTTCAAACCGTTTCGAAATGTTTCAACAAAGGTTCAAAATCATGACTCATTTAGCTTTTATTCCATTATCTGTTGTTCCCTTTAGGCTGGGTGGAAGGCATCAGGCTGTCAGACGGGGAGCGGGGCTGGTTCCCCAAAACCTACGTAGAGGAGATCACCAGTCGCAGCGCACGACTCCGCAACCTCCGAGAAAACATCCGCGTCAAGTGTGTCACACAGAAGCTGGAAGGAGAAGACTAAATGTTCGAGCGCAATGTTTTAAATTATACTATATCCAAGAACCATTCAGTTCTGTTCTGTCTACAACTGTTCACTGCTATTTGTCATTTTTCTGCCACACTGGAGTTGTTTAAAGCTACTGAGGTTTATGTTAAATACACAACCAGCAAAATGTAGAAACACAGTTATCCCACAGGAACTATGAAAAACTCCAAAAAAAAAAAAAAAAAAAACAATAGTAATCAAGGGCCAACCCAACTAAGCCAGGACAAATGTTAGATATAAACCAGTTTTAAAGTAGGAGCTTAATATTTTAGCCTGAAAACCTATTTGAAAAACTGATGATTCATTCCTCCTTAACCCTACCTTAGTTTGGGACCCTCTTCCAGCCACCACTCTCACATTCAGTCACTAGGGGGCACTTTAGATTCACCTGAACATGTACACGTCTCTGGAGACTTCTTAGATCTCCGTTTGAAAACCACTGACCCAGGACAAAGAACTCAGAACCAAATGAGGACAGTCCCAGGACTAAACCAAGACTAAGGCAGGAACAGAACAATATCAAATCTAGACTAGGACTAGATACCTGAAAAACTCATCTGAATGGCACTGACTGGTACTGCACATTAAGAGTTTACCAGCACTACATTCAGAACCTGACATGTACTGTTCAGCTGAAGCTCTGCTCACGTTCTGACATGCTGTATTATTGTATTAAAGTTTAAATATGGAGAATATTAGTTGAAATATAAACACTGACATCGTGCACAGTGTTGGAGAACCACTCTAAACTCTTCTGGTGCCACAAGCACCGTCTGTTGGGATTGTTTTGTTTGTTTTTCGTTAAAGTGGTTGTATTTATGCTCCTGGACTGTAGCTGCTGGAGAATCTGCTGTAAATGTCCTTGACTGTAGATTAATCCATGTATAAAGTAGTAGATTCTTTACTTTATGACTGTAATTTATATGAACATACTGTAGATCTGCTGATAAAATAACTAGCCCTGGTCAAGACACTGTCATAAGCATTTCTAATATCATCTGTAGAAACAGAGGAATACACTGTAAATGTCTAACCACTCAAATAAACTGCTTACATTTTATATTTGTTTTGTTGCTCTTTTGTACCGTTACAATCAATAATTTTGTCACAACCAAAACACAAAGGTTCAAACCCAAAAAACAGATTTGTAAATTCTTAAAGTCTATGGTCTATTAAGGATATTATTGTAAAGAAATTCAACAAAGAAATTACAAAATAAATATTGTCAGTTTTAAGCGCTGAAAAGGGGGAGTTACCTTTTCATCGCAAGTTTATGATAAATTATTACCAGGTTCTATCGATTATATATTTACTTTATACTTTTATACTTGGTCATTTACATTCTTCCTGCCTGCTCGACTTATTTCCTCTGCGTATTGTCTCAAACCAGGTCATGATCGGTCTCACGTCAAAAACACACATACAACATTTCTCCTCTCTCAAATAACTTTATTTTGCGACACAGAAAATATGTACATCCTATCTACAGAATAATTTAAAGTCATAAAGTGAGTGAGCTGCGATTGGCTCAGCTGTGCCCGTTCTGGTGAGACTGCTCTGAGATGATTGCTTCCTGGGACTCCTTGCGGCTCCGGTACAGTTTAGGTTTGATCGGAGGTGGGTTGGGCTTCACGCTCACTAGGCTGCTTCTGTCGGGCTGTCAGTCAAACACAAAGGTCTGTTAATGCCACACACGGATTAACATTTTGCTAATTAACATCTGATTGAAGCTGAAACCGACCACCTGCCAAGCCCAGAAATCCTCAGAGGAGGCGAGCGTTGTGGCCTTTGCTAAACTGTATGTAACTGCTGGATAAATCTGTAGATCAAAAAAGGTGCCCTGTAGGTTTTTGCTATTATTACGTGTTATTTTATTGTTAACTAAAAATAAATACAAAATTCCTGTAAGATGTAATAGGGTCCAATCTTTATAATAAATAGCTATAGGACCAAGTAATCAGTTCTGGTTAGCTGACAGAAAAACATCAGTTTGGTTGTGACTCATCCTGACTTCACTCATCCAAGTTCTAAAAGCCCTGTGGAGTGTACCTGCTGGAGGTGGAACATCCAGGTCTGATAGTCCTGAAGACAGGTACATGACACCTGCAGAGGCTCCACCAGGTCACCTGAAACACAGCAGGGAGGAGTACCTTTACACACTGCACCTTTAGTATTTCTGAACCATGCTCAGATTTCTGTGGAATGATCATTTCCCGCTGAAAAGAAAAAGGGCAACCTCCAAAACACAATGTAGTGAATAAAGTATTTATATGTGCCAGTATCAGAGGGCCAATTTAACCCAATTTAATTTATCTATTTTCTATTTTGTATAATTTTGTCTCTATTGCAGTTTATGCCATTCATTTCTGTTTCTTTTTGATCTTTTTAATCTAATGTCATTGAGTTTTACAGGTCTAACAAACACCACTGACACTTTTTGTACCCTCTGGGACCCTCAAGACAAAAATATAAATAAATATATTTACAAACCCGATTCCAAAAGAGTTGGGACACTGTACAAATTGTAAATAAAAAAGGAATGCAATAATTTACAAATCTCATAAACTTGTATTTTATTCAGAACACAACAAGAATTAACAAATTAAATGTTGAAAGTGAGACATTTTGAAATTTCATGCCAGATATTGGCTCATTGTGGATTTTTATGAGAGCTACAAAAAAGTTGGGACAAGTAGCAATAAGAGGCCGGAAAAGTTAAATGTACATATAAGCTGGAGGACCAATTTGCAACTTATTAGATCAAATGGCAACATTCTTGGTATAAAAAGAGCCTCTCAGAGTGACAGTGTCTCTCAGGAGTCAAGATGGGCAGAGGATCACCGATTCCCCCAATGCTGCAGTGAAAAATTGTGGGGCAATATCAGAAAGAAGTTTCTCTTTAGAAAAATTGCAAAGAGTTTGAAGTTATCATCATCTACAGTGCATAATATCATCCAAAGATTCCGAGAATCTGGAACAATCTCTGTGCGTAAAAGTCAAGGCCAGAAAACCAGACTGGAGGCCCGTGATCTTCAGGCCCTTAGACGACACTGCATCACAAACAGGAATGCTACTGTTATGGAAATCACAACATGGGCTCAGGAATACTTCCAGAAAACATTGTCAGTAAACACAATCCACCGGGCCATTCACCGTTGCTAAACTAAAACTTTATAGGTCAAAAAAGAAGCCATATCTAAACGTGATCCAGAAGTGCAGGTGTTTTCTCTGGAGCCAAGGGTCATTTAAAATGGACTGTGGCAAAGTGGAAAACTGTTCTGTGGTCAGACAAATCAAAACTTGAAGTTCTTTTTGAAAACTGGGACGCCATGTTCCACCGGGAGGAGACCCCAGAGAAGATGTCTCTCCGCTGGCCTGGGAACGCCTCGGTATCCCCCCGGAAGAGTTGGAGGAAGTGTTTGGGGAGGGCGTCTCTGCTTAAACTGCTGCCCCCGCGACCCGGACAAGGACAACCCAAGTTTTCATCAGCGCTCAGTTCAGTCTCATCTCTGATGGTATGTGGTTGCATGTGCCATGGGCATGGGCAGATTACACATCTGGAAAGGCACCATCAAAGCTGAAAGGTTTATCCAAGTTCTAGAACAACATATGCTCCCATCCAGACGTCGTCTATTTCAGGGAAGACCTTGCATTTTTCAACATGACAATGACCACATACTGCATCAGTTACAACATCATGTCTGCGTAGAAGAAAGATCCGGTTCTGAAATGGCCAGGTCAGTTCAAGACAGTTGAGCAACTAGAAGCCTGTATTAGACAAGAATGGGACAACATTCCTATTCCTAAACTTGAGCAACTTGTCTCTTCAGTTTCAGACGTTTGCAGACTGTTATAAAAAGATGAGAGGATGCCACACAGTGGAAACAGGGCCTTGTCCCAACTTTTGAGATGTGTTGATGCCATACAATTTAAAATCAAAATTAATGTCCAGCGTTTACTGTATTTAATACAAAAGAAAAAAACATAAAAAAGGCTTTTAAATGAAGATTAGATGGGAATCTGAAATTCTTACATATATTAGGACATATGTTCAGAAGCACACATGCTGACTGACTAGTTTGAGTTTATGGAGAGTGTTCAAATGGAAAGTGATTCTTTAGGACAGAACAGGAATTGTGGCAAAAATGAACCCTGCAAACCCTAGAACCTGTTGGAAGGACCCACATATTCTGCACATGCCCAAATATTACACCTTTTTGGAATGATGTATTTGCAGCCCTAAACATTTCACCAGACATTTGAGAAAGACCCAAAGCTAGCAATCTTAGGACTCATGTCAGAAAGCTTTAATGGAAAGTCCTGTGTATTCTGTCGACCGCAGCTAACACATACAGAATTAAGATTGAGAACGTGAGAGGAATCCATCTGATGGAGTAGATCACATACTCCCTGAGACTCCACAAAGAACTGTTGCCCCATGCCTTATTAATGCAAGAAGCACTAAGACCCTTGAAACTGAGTCCTCCACTTTTACATAGATACATATTATTAATTTATTTTTTATTTTATTTTAGCTCAATTATATTCTTTCTTTGATCCATTTGTACTTATTTTTGATCATTTATTGTAGGTGTGCTAGCCAAGATTTGTACAAAATTATTTCTTGACTTGGATGAGGTTGCAACTCGTAAACATGTGTCTGACCTTTTGTATGTTTTAGTTTTTTTTGTTAAAGAGCAGTATGTGTGGATGGTTGATACCTGTGAGCTCAAACTGCAGACGTCCGGGCAGAGCAGAGCGCTCCACTGCTCTGATGCTGTGTCGAGCCAGTCTCCCCTGACACAGACAACACACAGGACAGAGTTACATTTACACAGCTGCTGTAAGTGTCTGTCATGTACTTAGAGGTATGATTACAGATTATACACACCTCATATCTGATATTCATCCTCTTGTTGTCGAACGACAGCAGCAGCACGTCTTGAGGGAACAGAACCATCAGTCTTTCCTGGAGACCCTGAGAGAACAACAGCAATTCATTCAGACTACTGTGATTAAAATGACCTCCAGCCACTGTGAGGCGCTATGGCGTTGATGTTCAAAGCAAAATCTAAGACACTCTCTTCTTTATATTTATAAATATAACCTTGACTCTGAAGTGAGAAATGGAGTAAGTCTGGCACTCCCACGACTGAAAGAGCCAGTATCTGCCGGCAGCATTGTGACAGGAAATAATACATAAACTGAGTACAGGGCACTAATGCAATTCTAGATCGTGCTGACGCTGAAGTAGAGTTATGGTAGCAAGTTAATGGTGCACTGCAGCAGCGTACCATTGAAATACACCGCAGAGTTCTTCTAATCTAACTCCTGAGCAGAACTGCTCACAGAACATAGTCTTTTTCACAGAACCATCTGGAAGGCTCCTTTGAAAGTGTTTCCAAAAGGGAGGCACCTTCTGTCGGAAACTTGGTAGGTGATTGGATGAAGCAATGACTAGTATCCTCCTACCACAACATTTGTTTTAGCCAATCATAGCAAAGATTCATATGACATAACCAGAGTGCGATTAACACAGCAACCATTGGTCACAAGAGGTTGGTGAGCCCATGGTTCAACTCAAGCGGTTGGCTTGGTGTGAAATAAGATGGGTCACGCCTGAGTTTGGAAATGAACAAATCTTGCAAGAATCCAGCTGCAGCGCAAGGTTAGAGTTCTTCCCCAATATAGGCTAAACTGTGTGCTAAAGAGTTTGTAGGCTAACTATCCCGGTGACCACTGCCTCGGCAGAGCGGACTTTCAGCATGTTGAGGCGCCTGAAGACATGACTGTGAGGAAGTGCTTAAACAGTTTAAAGTGACAGGGAGGAGGAGAGTTAACATCTAATAGGTTTACAAGGTTTTCCTTTTATTAATTATATTGTTTCATGGCTGTGTTGAGCAACAGTGATGATGTGCGTGCCCTGAGATAAAATCCTGCAGGCGCTCATGGATGTCGGCAGCCGAGCGCTGGAGCTGTCAGACTGCACACTCCACTTGGTCTTACCCGCTTTGTTACTGGACAACAAAGCAAAGCCATGGGTCTTTCATAAATTATCTACAGCAAGTAAAATGCGGGACATAGAATCAATTTGCAATGATGCCGTACTTTTGTTCAAAATACTGTGCAGTCCCACACAAAACGGGACATCTGGTCACTCTGGCAAATAATTTATTTTGCTCTGGATGATGTCATTAAAAAATAAGAAGCTAAGATATGTTAGAAAACAAAGACGTTTAATGTACATTTCCTGTGTCGGTGATGCACCAAGATGTTTTCACATTTACAATTTAAAATACTATTCAAATAATTATTCATATTTTATTTGATAAAAGGTAACTTGTTTTGTATGCGATTTAGATTGAGTATTTAGATTGAGTATTTAGATTGAGTATTTAGATTGAGTATTTAGGCGTGTGTTCTCTGTTCCACGTGACACTGAATCAAACAATAACTTTAGGTAAACACTTCAGTGTATTGTGACCTGTCTGTGAGTTGATGATGTGGACGATGGAGACGTATCCGGGCGGACCCATGTGCTGAACAGGCGGCCCCTCCCACTGCCAGATGGGAGCGTGGAGCAGGTACTTCTTCAGCTCCTCTCTTTTCCACTGCTCGTCACATGGTAACTGGAACAAAAATACAACAACTGTAGCTTCACTCTAACACAGATGTTCTCAGAGTAAAGCGTGTGTTTACCAGATATGAGAGGGCGCAGTGGGCAGGGCTGGTAGTCTGTGCCGCTGACCTGTGTCTCCTGCTCTCTATCAGCTGGCTCCATTTGTTCAGCTCTTCGGCGCTGGGACAGAGGAAGACTTTGGGCTCCACAACGGGACCTAGACCGAAGAGGTGGCACATGGACGTCACAGTCAGGGTTTTACTCTATGTTTATTTATGTCAGAGCTGTGATGGGCGCTGAAGAGACTCACTGCTGAGCCCGAACATGTGTGGCGAGAGGAAGAAGTCATGGTCCGGAGACAAGGTGTGGAGGGACAGACTTGAGAGAGGAAGAACGCCCTGTAGAGGAAGAGGAGGCTAGGTTTAGGACAAATGGAATATCTGACAATGTAAATGAGCCACACATCCTTTACTTCCTTTGGCTATTAATGCACTTATACTGAGACACATAAAGGTGGTGAGGTCAACCCATGGCCATGCAGACTGCAATTCCACTCTTCTTTTTGGAACGTGCTACGGTTGCCCTGCAGGGACATGCTGTTGAACAATGCTATGAACAGACCCAGTAGAAATACTGTAGGTCAGGTGGTGATTTCACTTATTTAATTTGTTTAACATAAGTGTGCTTCTTCTCCAGCAGTGCTCAGTTTGTCCTCTATAGGCACCTGTAGGAACATGAAGTGATGGAAGTGATGTAACTAAAACGACTCCTTCCACTGAGTTTGATGAAGCTTTAAATGTCTACTTTTTCCAAGACAGTCAAATGTGTGGACTGTTATTTTGTTGAAAACATAGCTTAGAAAAACACATTAAATTCAGCTGTAAACTAAAACATTTCACACAATGCACCTTTAAACAAGGAGAAATACTTATTGTAGCCCAGAATGGCCACATCAAAATAATAATCAATATAATACAAACGGGTTTAAACTATGGCTCCTTATTGTAAGTGGTTGTGGCAGATTATTTCATGTAGCATTCCACACTTTGTTAATAAAAGAAAAGCAGGAAAGGCCTCTAGGCTGCTGTTGGGGGTGAGGGGTGGTGTTGGAACAGAAAGAATAATTTTAGGTAGTGGCCCTTTAAGTGTTTTGTTCAATCATTTTTGTTAATGTAAGGTGTTGTACAAATCAATAATTGACCAAACTCCCGAACAAATACAAAAATAATCTTGAAAAGGTAGTGTTAGACATGTGTGTTCTTGATGTAGAGTATACCTGATAGACAAAGTCCTGTCTGCTGTGGTCCAGAGAGAGGAGCAGCAGGTGGAAGGAGAACAGCACCAGGAAGTACTCCGTGGTTTCCTGCAAACACACAACCGGAATAAACTTTGTAGCCTACTTTGGCTCAAAGTACAGCCAGGACCTCTTGGCACTACACATTTTGTAACTCATCTTGTTAAATACCGCCCTGTCAATTATTTTTGTAAATGTATTCTGATGGATTTACAATCCAAGGTTCAGTTAAATATTTAGTCCCAGTGTGTCACCTGTGTGTGAGTGTTGTACAGCAGCAGCAGTGAGGAGTGGAGGATGTCTCCGTACAGGTAGGCCGGCTGACCCTCCCATTCTCGGATTGGCTGCTGGGAGAAGATCCTGTGGTGCAGCTGCTCTCTGCTCCGGCCCCACAGCACCATCTACAGACGACAGAACACAGACACAGGTCCAGTTCTGCACGGAGGCACAAGGTTTCTTTACACCTTCATATTTCTCTAACCTCAGTTAAATGGGGCTATTTTTAAGGCTTTGAACCCAGAATGTGTTCCCTTCTGGTTCATCTATGGCTGCATTAAGAGTTGTGCCAGTTCAAACCCATAAAGTTTTTTTTTTTATATTAGTAATTGTTCTATCAGTAACAATCCTTCAGCCAGACTAATGCTATTGTCAGGTTTTTCAGGTATCTCCCCGCAATTATGACTCATCAAATCAAGAATAAAATATCTACCATGGAAGTTCCTATTCTGTGTCATGTGACTAAGCTCTACACAAATAACTACAGCAAGAGGAACTTTCATGTTCATGAACAATACTGTCACCTCTTGTTCCATCTGAGGGACTGAAGGGTATCGAGGCAGAGGAGGAGGTGTAGGAGGAGGCAGAGGAGGTGTAGGAGGAGGGAGAGGGGGCTCGTCTTGACTGCTCCTCAGCTGAAGGCGGCTCTCCCCCAGACTCCACACTCTGAAAACACAACACATAAGAGAGCTGTTTCAGAGATAAATGTACTATACTAAGTATGTCTTCCACTGGAACGGTATGGGGCAGGTCAGTCACTTTCCGTCGTCAAAGGAGTCCTTAATGTGGGAATCTCAACTGGATCATTTCTGGTAGTGGGGACTCTCCTGCTCAAAAGGACTGTTGCCTCAGAGTTGGACTCTCGGACCAGACAGGGCTTTTCTGTGTGGGGTTTGCATCTGGGTGCCCCCTGGTGGTGGCTTCTGAGGATGAATTTACCCACAGGGATAATAAAATGAAATAAAATTGTGCAGGGCAACAATATTTTTTTTTGCAATTAATCGCATGGTTATGCACAACATTCGAAAATAAATTCAAAAATTGTGTAAAGCATACTTTTATTAACATTTGGTTTGTAAACACAAATAGTGTGCTTTTTAACTGCAGTATTCTCTTTACACAGCAGCAGTTATTTCTTAACTTAAACAATGTGATCAAATAAAAAAAATAAAAAAAAAGTTTTTTGTTTTATCTAGTTTTTTTAGAAAAACAAGTTACTCAGAGTCCAGAGCCACCACCAAAACATGAGAACTGGCACCTTCTGAGCAACAGCAAGTCAACATTTATACATCTGTTTTTTCTTTTTTATGATCCAGCAGAAACATCATTTTATCATTCCCTTGTAGCTTATGGCACTGTGTGCAGACACACAGACACAGGGCGAGACCAGAGGAAAAATCTGAGGCAGTGGATCATGATTGAAAGTTATTACTTTACGTATCGTCACACATATTTAATGAGTTTGGATAAATCCAGGACAGTTCATGTGCGCGCTGCAGCCGTCTTAGCTCTCATTGGTTGAAATGCATGATGACGCCTACTTTGTTAATGCATGATAAAATAATTGTCGGCGTTAATTAATTAATGTATTACCGCCCAGCTCTAATAGAGGTAGAGGTGCATTTACAAAAAGATGGAACTACTAAACTGCACTGTTGATTGCAAAAAGGTCAAAACGTAAATGTTTTCCTAAATTTAAAGGAATCATGTTCTTGTGGTAAACAAGCATTTAAAAAAATAGACAAAAATGTTTTCAAAAGACAGTTGGTTTCAGGTTTAGAGCTAGACCAGTCGATTACTTAAAGCATTGGATTCTTTGTCCACATTGCAATAAACATGAGCAAATTGTGGTTCTGAATATTCAGTCCCTAAAACTAGTGCAGCGTCTTGAGGTTACTGTGTACAGCTTTGTCTCCAGCTCACGTAAAAAGTATGTAAACCTTTTGCAATTTCATGTTTTTCTGAATAAATATGTCTTAAAATGTGACTGAGCTTCATCTAAGTCAAGGGTATTGACAAACATAATGTTTTTAAAAATAATTACACAAAAAAAATTATAACCTTTTATATTGAAAACAAACAAAAAACTTCATAGTGCTTGTGGAAAAAGTATGTAAACCCTTGAGTTAATGACCTCAAAAAAGTTAATTGGAGTCAGGTTTTCGCACACCTGAAGTCTCATTAAGATAATACGTTTGAAGGTGTGGACTTCAGCTGCTTTGACTGATAAAAACCCTTAAAACCTTTAGTGTTTGCTCTGCACAAGAAGAGCACACTTATGTGAGACATGCCTCGCCAAAAAGAGCTTTCAGAGGAGCTACAATCAACAATTGTTGCTTTATATAAAGATAGAAAGAGTTACAAAGTTATTTCAAAGAAATCCACCAGTCTACAGTTCGGCAAACAAGCTACAAATAAAGACGCTTTGGGACTGTTGCTACTCTACCAAGAAGTGGGCGTCCAGTCAAAACGACACCAAGAGCACAACAAAGACTCATCAATAAGGTAAAGAAACTCAACTGTAAAGTATGGAGGAGGAAACATCATGATTTGGGCTGGTGATGCAACAGGACAATGACCCAAAACACCGGAGCAAGTCCACAACAGAATGGCTTCAGAAAAACAAAATCTGCCTTTTGGAGCGTCCAAGTCAGAGCCCAGACCTCAACCCAATAGAGAGGGCTGTAGTAGGTTGTATTATTATGAGCTAACACCACTGCATGACTGAGACTGTAGGAAATCAGAAGCCGCGGGGGTCGCCATAGGCAGAGAGGACAGACCCCCTACAGCCCAGTTGCAGCCAGACTTAATCAGATTACAGCAGAGACACACACACACAAGCATATGCTACACAGACACTGAACACATTCTAATGCTGTTTACATGTCCAGTGCATATACCTCTCACAGAAGCCCTATAGTATTAGTTAAACTGGATCTAAATGTTTCAAAGTGTAAACTAAACAGCAAACAACAAAGAAGAAAATCAAATGCTACAGGATAATAGTATTTAGAATTGGTCCCGTAAGACATTTGTCCACCTTACTTTAGCTTGGGCCACTATCTCCAGGTGCTTTCAAGGTTCATTTGTTGAGTTATCCATCTTTAGTGACCAGTTTTAACTTTTATTCTATAGAAAAGGGTGCTTCACAAATGTAAAAATGAGTATGAAATGAGCTAAAGTTAGTGTACAGGACTTGTATGTATTGTTTAAATCCATGATTGAAGATGGGATACTTTCGTCACCTGCACAGAAGATGAGTGGGACATATGAAAAATGTTTTCTTGTTGCTTAAAAAGCGAAGGCCTAGTGCTGAAAAGCTGTTTGTTTGAGTCTGAATAAATCCTACTTTTGCAAGCTGGACACTGTACAAAGGTCAATATTTTTTTGATACATGTTGGTCTTCTTTGGGACATGTTGCTACCAACTTGGGAATGATATCCTTCAACTTCTACGACACCATGAGAAAACTGTCAGGAAACTGGCAGACTATAGAAATCATCCTACAATGCAGACAAAGTAAGCTGATTCCTAAAAGCCTAGGGCAGAGTTCTTGTGTAAAAGGACACAAGGCTGAAAACATCCCACACCTGGTCAAGACCCACCTTTGTGTGAAAGGATCAGACAGACTCATTTCACAATAGATAACATCCAGATCAAGTTAGATTTTCTACAGAAACAACTAGCTACTTCAGTTCCAGAGGAAGTCCTACAGGAGATCTTAAATTTCATTCAGAAGGTACAACTCACACAGCACAAGAGCAAGGATTGCCAAATCAAAATGTTCCAGATTTTAGTCAATGGACAACAGCGGCACAACCAGACCATCCCAGCTGTAACAAGGATATTGTACCAGCCACTCAGGACAGATGGGTAAAGAACTTCTCGGACAGAGTTCTCACCCAAACTGAAAATGAGGTTCTTGAAAAAGGGCTTCTCAGTTGCTCCGAGGCACATCCCCACAGCAGACCTCATTACAGCAACAGAATCAGCCAAAAGGAACAACAAACTGTCTGGTAATGAAGCTGAAGAACTGAGACTCAAGGTCACAGCTGCGCTGGCCGATGCCAAACCACCCACCTCCAATATCACCTCGGAGCAAAGGAGAGCCCCATCAGCCCTGGAGAAGGATCACAGCCTCAGATCACAGCTTTGGGCCTGAGGCGGGGTACACCCTGGACAGTGGCCAGTTAGTTGCAGGGTTGACACTTAGAGACATTCACTCTCACATTCATTCACTAGGGACACTTTAGAGTTGTAGATTAACCTGTACCATGAACCTACGGTAACACGTGGAGGACATGCAGACTCCTCACAGAAAGACCGGAGTCGGCCGAGAATGTTTGGGTCGGCCTGGTTTTGAACTCACAACCTTCTTGCTGTGAGGCAGGAGCACTAAGCACTCTGCTCTTTAATTAGCCTTGTCATATTTTCAGTATTTTCATCTTGATCTTAAGAGTTCCTGGTCTCCCCGAAAACCGGGTGACATAGATGACCTTAATACCTGATTGGCCACTTTTACTCACTACAGTGGACCTGTGAGGAAATGTGATGATGATAAAAAATTGAGAAACCTGCATTTAAAAGTGTGGCTAAAAAAACAGTTCTCTTCTTCAAAAAGAAGACATTAAATTCAACATGGCATTAAAATCTTTGTACTGTTTTTGTTAAAGCAGGGCAGCCAGGACATCCCATTATACATGTGATGCTTATGCAAATGTAGGCCTACACTAAGCAGTTCGAGTTCTAATAATTGCCGGGTAGTGATTAGCGTGTGTGTCTCAGAATGAGAAGGCTTTTGTCCCTCCCACTCACCCCTGCCTACCATTGTCTTATTATAATCTCCTAATCACATCAGTGCAGTGTCACCGAGTCCCGAGTTCATGTCGAGGAAATAGCAGCCAATAAGTGTTTGCTAATTTAAAAGCTGTTTTTATTCTTATTCACACCTAAACACTTAGCTACAAAACTCAACAAAAACAATTTGAACAGAGAAGTGAGAAGCCAACCCTGTTCGTGCTTTCAGTCGTGACATATGGCACACCAAATGATAACGAAAGCCACAAACGCTGCTGTTGTTCTTTCATCTCTGTCAATGCTTCCTTTTCTGAAGTGATATGAAATAAACCATGAAACTAACTGCTACAGATTAGTGGAGCTAAAAGGCTCTAAAGCAGCAGTTCAGAAACACTAGAACACATAAGGCCTCCCACAAAATGCTCTCTCATCTTTAAAAAAATCACATTTATGATCTGTCTCATACGCAACTTTTCAGAATTTGCATCCATCTTAAAAAGCTCTTTTCCAAACGAGTACATAATTAATACTACTCTTTCTTCTTAGTAAATCTTTATGACATTTTTAAAACCTTTAACCAAATCTCCACAGACAAATCTATTTGTTGATCACGTGAAATTATTATTTTGGTTTATAATTCTAAGGTCTCTGATTACATAAAATATTAGCAATAAAACTAAAATACTTAAAGATAAATACTTAGATATGTTCCATATATCTATCCCACAAACTTTATTTAACATTCCAAAGCTTTTCCAAAACGTTAAAACAAACAAACGTTTCAGTGGTCTGGAAATGGCATTTCAAATTTCTGTGACTTTCCCAGGTTTTTTTGTGCGTATTAATCCTGATCAGTGGAATGGCCCCAAATTAAATTTGATACTGCTGCTATTTGCTCTCTGTGGCAAAAGCGCATCTCCGTGGCTCTAATTTAAAGTCTTAGTCGGTGAATATGTGTTGTGTCTTACCCCAGATTGTCTCCAGACAGCTCCAGCAGCTCGATCTCATCGGGTCCCACCTCATCCACTCCTCCGGTATGTCTCTGGGTCACACTGCAGCATCCCATGATGGTCCCTCTGTGCCTCCCGTCCTCAAGACTGAGCACCATCTGCCCCGGGCACTCACCCCACTCGGCGAGCCCCTCTAAAACCAGGGGGGATAACACCCAAAACAGGCTGCAAAAGAGGGTGGAGGGGTGCTGTTAAGCTCTATTCCCCCTTTTTCGCCAATGTGTGCTGTGTATTTCCATAATAGCCTTGAAGGTAAAGATGTTTTAAAGATGATAACAACAGTTGCGGTTGAGTACTTCCTTCCTTCCTGTCAGTTGGCTGGTTGTAGAAAACCGAGTTGTTCTCACAGTGAAAAAGTCATATTAGCTAATGCTTTTGTAGGAAAGAAAAAAACTGAATGAATGGTGAAATGGTAAGCACTCACGTCTGGTCCAAACTCAGTTGTTGCAAACATTCTGTTAGGAAACATCTGAGCAGCGTTTCAGAGAATACAAAAAGCTGAATGAGACAAAGAGTGAGTTAGGAAATAGAAGTAACAACAACATGCCACAACAGCTGTACAACACAGCCCTTGTTGATCTGTGGTCAGAGTTACATTAGAGGAAGGCTTTGTAAAGCCAAGAGTGTAAATGTGTGGCACAACATATGTATCACCAACACAAGAGTTTTCCATTTACCCAAAACAACATGCAGTCAGCAGTGGAGTGATTCAGCATGCCTAAAAAAAGGATGGAAGTTTTGTATCTGTAGGCGCAGTGGCTCAGGTGGTAGAGCGGTCATCCTATAACCGGAAGGGTGGCGGTTTGATTCCCACCCTCCCCAGTTCACAGTGTCATTGTGTCCTTGAGCAGGACACTTAACCCTCCAGTGACACTGGTGTATGAATATGTGAGAATGTGGGACAACAGGTGGAAATTAGCCAAAAGCTATAATCTGGCATATTTACAGTAATGTGGTAGTGTCTCATGTGTTCAGTAACATGCACTGTCCCAATTAAATAAATTAATAATAATATACATCTAAAGCCATATTACTGTTTCAGTAGAATTGGAGAACATGCAGACTCCTCACAGAAAGACCGGAGTCGGCCGAGAATGTTTGAGTCGGCCAGGACCTTCTTGCTGTGTGCTGTGCTAACCACTCTGCCACGTGCACCTGGCAGACAACAATGGAACATTTACTATAAATATATAGAATAACCCCTCAATAAACCATATACTGCACTATGTAAGTCTAAACAAAGGGCCATGTGACCAACTCTTGATCGCATGAGAACACATGCACCTTACTGGATGAACATGCAGGACATTCTCACACTGTACTTATTTCAAAGTACTTATACTTTGTCCCTCTCTTGAGCCTCTGTCCTATCTCTTTTGTCTCTCCTCTGTCCGCTCGCCCCAGCTGGTCTCTTCGTAGGTCGCCTGCAGAGTTTTTTTTTTTTTAACCCATTAATGACTTATAGCTGTAATTGTTGCTACATAAATAATGTTGATAACATTTGACACATATATGAGATAAAAACATGGGTGTAACAGTCCCATGTCCACCTGAGAGAGCAGTAGACTTCTGAAGTCAGTGAGCTTCAGGACAGAATGTCACAAGAACTCTTTCTTCAGGACCGCCATAAGACTCAATTCATTTACTCTTTATTTATCTCAAGAGACCTAACAAGTGAACTTCCCCCTAAAAGTTGAATTGAATGTAAATTTTCAACAGTGTAGTTGCACTATAAGCCTGTTATTGGGTTCAAAAATATATGTTAAAAAAAATGTCCATACTTAATATGAAAGATAGGATTGGACTAGAGAGGATTATTTATTACAGAATTATTGATTGACTTCATCAAGTTTTTTGACATATGATCACTTTGATAGATATGTGCGTAGTTTCATCTTTGTTTACTGAAGCACACATTCTACTTTGCTTTGCCTAAACTACAGTCATTTTATTTCACTTTAGTTTTCTGGGTAGGAAGCATGGGATCAGCCAAAGGTGCTGGCGGTGATATCCAGTAGATTGAGCAAATAGAGACTTATTAAAGAAGGACAGTTTTCTCTTCATTAACAATATCTGGTCATGGTTTTGTGGGCTTACAAAGTAATCATGTGAATGGTATTAACTGTGTTATTAACTTACTACCAACATCTACAATTTCAAATTTATTGTTATATGAGCATTGTTTTATACAATAAACGCAAATATTACAATTACTATAGAATACATATGCAAACAAAAAGCCTTAAATGAGTTATGAATGTGTGTCTTTTATCACATATAGTCTGAGGTTCTTATCATTCAAGAGCTATGAGTTTTATAAATTATCCCCAAACCCTAACATTGACCTTGGTTTTGCTCATTACACATAAAAAGAGATTCTTTTCAACTCTCTTTGGTTTTTTCTTTGGTTTTCTCTCGTCTCTCTTTCTTCCTTTGCAGTAGCAGGAGTCCTCAGTCCTTTTGAACTTTGAAAGGTTTTGTTTTTACATTAGTAGTTCAGTTGCTTTTTTTTCTTCTTCATTTTTAGCAGGTTTTTCACATGCTTCCACACATTCTTGGGGTCCATCATGCTGAGATGTTGAGAGCTGATTCTGAAATGTGCTAAACTTCAGTTGGACCTTCTTTCTCCTAGACCTGTGTGAGCTGCTTAATATAAGGCTATGATGAGGAGCTAAAGTAGAAGCACAGGGGCTACACTTCTCTTCACCTCCAGCTAACATGTTCTTAGAGCTGTTTAAACACACTGAGGGCTCATGTTGGCGCTGAAGACCTGACCCCCACCTTCTGGAATCCACCTTTAGGTTCTTTCGGCTGGCTTTTTGGATGACGTCACAGTTTGTAGCAGCTCTGCTCCTGTTGCATGGCACAGCAGCATTAGGGGTAAAAACGTCTTTGAACAACAGCACAAAGTCCCTCTGACACGCCAATGGGAGGATCCTCTGCCCGTGGTGACACTTGATGAAGATCTCCAGCGTTAAATCTAGACAACAAAAATGAATACAACTCACTGAGCCAAGTTATACAGCCAATATAAATGCAGGCACAGACAGATGCATACAGTAACTCTTCTTGTAAAGAAAACAAAGGTTCAACATGCAAATAGTGCAGACAATAGGCACTTATATGCCCACATTTACTAAAAACCTTATACAATAAAGTCAGTGCTGACATGAGGGGTGTGAAGGGGTCTCTATCTTTATCCTGCAACAAGTAGGAGTAACAAAGAGGTACGAAGGAACAGGGCAGCTCGAGGAAAAGTGGGACAGCTTAGTGTCCGGAACAGGAAATCAATAAATCCACAAAAACATCTAGTCTCAAAGTCAATGAACTTTATGGACATGCAGCATAAAAGGAGACAGGGGTTCTGTTAAAAGCCCTGCTTTAACCAGATACTACCGTCACCCATAATGCACCTGTTCAGTTGTATTCTCGGAACACAGGTGACATTAGTTTAGTGCAGACATTGAATATAAATATGGATATAATATGCACATCAAGGACGGATTAAAGATTGTGTGGGCCCCTGGGCAAAGCGTTCGTGGTTGCAGTTAGCATCGCAGCATAACCATTGCACAACGATATCATACCATAAACATTATTGGAACAATCAAGAGTGTGCTAGTTCGAACGTGAAGAAATAGAATTGTCTGTGTTTTAGTTTAAGCCTTTTCTGAAGAAGACAGTTACAGCCTGGCACAATAGGGACATTGCAACTTTTTTTTCAATACATTGTCTAGTACACAACTGCCTGGTTTGAGCATGTGAACTTTAGGGCTAACCCCACATAGACGGAATATTAGTGGGAAATTCTCCCATTATTATTCCGTTACAGAAAAGATAAGAGAGCACCTCAAAGACATAAAACAAAAGGATGACCGCCAGAGATTCTCTGTCACTCAGAATCCTTGTGTTTCCACAAGTAGGTTCTGCAGGGACAGAGCCATGACGATGGAACATGTTACCTCCAGTTGGTCATCCAGGGTGTCACAGGTGTGACACCCTGGATGTAGTAGACAGTAAAACACAGTGTCAAACTGTTGCTTTATGTTATTAGGACATCAGTGCTCTTTAGGGAAAAATCTGAACAAAAACAGTGCCACTTCAAACCACAACAACCACATTGATGGCATTAATAGGTCAGTTTTGTTTCACGTACATCATACAACTCCTTTAAGAAGTATTATTTAGGTGACGTTGTTGAAGTGCAGTATATGTGTGTGTGTGCTAACCTAGTGTCTCTTGAACAGTGCTGGGAATCACCTCCTTGAGCACGGAGCAGTTTGTGTGAAGAGCAGGGTTACAGTTCATCTCCAAGAGCCACACCTGTCAAGAACAGAATGATATGGCTGTGAGAAAAGAGGCGGCAGAAAAAGCTCATTACAGCTCACACACAGTAAAATCTTCATCGATCATAAAGTCACAGCCAATCAGGTCGAAGAATCCCAGTCGGCAGTCCAACTTGGATTTGACGGCCAGGAAGCATTGGGTCATTATCTGCTGCATGCGTATCTGAGGACAAGAAAAGGAGATAAGATAATATTAATCTACATTTATGTGTATTGTACCTTCAGACGATTCATGTTATTGTTGATAGATGTTACACAGACATTACTTAATCATATATAATAATAGCTAGTTTTAGAAATAGGAGAGTTTGCAGTGCTCTAGGGTTTATAGTTTTTGGTCTTTCTTGAAGACATCAGGTGGAAAAGTGCAGATTTGCAGATTTTAGCAATGTCACCTCCTTAAACAGCTAAAAATCATCAGTAAAAACATGTGTGTGCATCCCCTTCAGCAGTTTTCAGTTTGTTCTTTATAAAATTGATTTTTGAAGTTAATTTGATGTAATTATCAGAGGTTAGTGCACCCTCCTTTGGTGTGGGAGATTGGGGGTTCAGAACTCCAGCCGTGGACTCCAGCCCAGGTAAATGTAGAGGGTTGCGTCTGGAAGGGCATCCAGCACAAAACATTGCCTAGCTCCTCATACAAACTACATCTCTGTGGCAACCCCAGGATGGGGATACGCCAAAAGGCACTTAAAATCCACATCTGACTGATGTGTTCAATTGTATTGACTATATACAGCAACATTTTATACAACCCACCTATATAGTCTGAAATATTTTGTTTTGTATTTATTCATAAAAACCTGAATAATTGCATCTTTTTTGAGTTACTCAAACTAAATGAGTAAAAAAAAGTGTATATAAAAAAACTTTATAGTATGAATATATTAGCTTATAATAGGGAATCAAACAAACCTTAACATAGATATTTGTCTTGGTGTGGTAAATAGTTCCCTTTATATGAACCAAGAAACCTATTGTGATTGTACAACAGCTGTAATGTACACAATTCAACTCAAGTGCTAATCCTTTCTACTCAATAACAAAAGTACTAAAGATAAGGTAATCAAACGGTCAATAAGCAATGTCATTTCCACTCCAGTACAATTAATGAATCATGTACTGCTATTAAAACATATGGGCAGCAGTAAAATTTACAAAAATCAAAGATAATATGTTTTCCTGGAGTCATTAGCTGTGAGCTCATCTAAACCAAACACATCTCAATTGGCCACCTTCCACAATTATAGAGCTAATTGGTCCCAGGGAGTACTCACTGTGAACAGGCCCAGCACCCAGTCCCAGGGCAGGTCCTTAGCAACAGCAAACCTGTCGTTGATGTAGGCGTTAAAGCTCTCCATGGACCACACTGTGTCCTCCTTCAGCAGGCTGTACAGTGGGTTCTTCTTCTGCATGCACTGCAGTGGGAAGGACAGCAGGGGGAGCACAGACATACGGATACAAGAGGTTACATACAGGCCCCACTGCTCACCATCTTACAGTTTGTAAAGCCATTCAAACTAATGTGTCAGATATTCACATTAAGACAACAGGTCTAAAGAGTTTGATTGAAATA
Source organism: Perccottus glenii (assembly GCA_024416835.2). Lineage (NCBI taxonomy): Eukaryota > Metazoa > Chordata > Actinopteri > Gobiiformes > Odontobutidae > Perccottus > Perccottus glenii. The sequence continues at coordinate 28,076,494 of CM044555.2, read as the reverse complement.
ACTTTGTTAAATCCAAGAAAGCAACCGCAAGACTTAACAGCAAAAATAATAGGTTATGCTGTGTCATGCTGCAAACCTTATTCAAAAGTAGAACACAGACAAACACAGACGCACAGTTAGGATTGAACTAGATTTGATCTTCAACATTTAGAATTGTAGCATGGAATCAGAAAATAGAAACAAAATCTACATAAAAACTGGTGTGTGCTTTATTAGTTAAAAAAATCTATAAAACGATTCTCATATCAATGAAATGAATGTGTGACAATATTTGTGCGCTTAGTATGATGTTCTAAAGACACATAGTCTCAGAAAATATATTTGCATTTTTATATAGTAATAAAATAAAATAAAATATAAATTGTGAAAACTGTATCTTTGTCTTTGAAGAGAAAATCTTTATGATGTTTCTGTTTGTATCTGAGTAAATTGTGCACAGCGCGTTACAGTAACATGAAGAGGAAGTGGCAGTTGTGCTTCTTCTAAATTTCAAATTAGGACAATGGCATTATTTTCATTGTGTGCAAAAGTGAGTAGTAAATAACTCTTTATCTTGTCACTGTCACATATAATCAGCATCACAGTTCGAATTCAATACATAATCATAATATAATCAAGAACTATCCTACAGAATATTATTAGAAATGTGGTTCATAAATACAGGCTACAGCTGTTGTTAAAGTGTTTAAGTGAAAGTGTTTACCTGGTTTGTGAGGTGGGCAGACATGTTGTTGGTGTTAGGGTCATAGAGGTCACAGGTCAGACGCACATAACCGTGGCGAAAGAAAACCATGTACGGCGCAGTGCAGGCAATGAGCAGGTAGGAGCGCACGTCAAACTTTCTTCCCTTTAGAAGCAGCGGTTTCTGGATGTACCTGTAAATAGTGCATTCACTGTAATAATATAACGTCATACTTTCAATGTTACCCTAGTGTAATTCTGGATGATAGTATGGTTGGAGAATGTTTGAACCCACTTTTGGACGATGCGTGCCTGTGGCTGACGCTGGTGTGTTTTCCTGTTCGTCTGACTGTCCTGCAGTTTGGTGTCTGAGCGCAGCCACGTCCTCTGGGCTCTTGAGCAGAAAGATCCCTCGGCCCTGGTTCATGCCGGTGGGTTTACAGATCCACATGGTCTGGTTCTTGCTCACACCTGGACACAGACAAGCAGAAAGACTGACAGTCTACTTTCAAACATAGTACTCGCAATGACTGGCATTATTTAAAAACTCTGTGAAGCACAGCACAGAAGACTCATTTAATGGATGGATGCATACGTATAATAAATCCTTTAAACAAACAAATCCGTACAAACAAATGGTGCTATATTCATGTTGTGTTTTCAACAGGAAAAAAAAGTCTGTTTTTGCAGTTATTGAGTCAAATCACTAAAGCAGAACGGAAAGCAGCTCATTTACCTCAAAGTCCAATAGAAATCACCCACTGTCAATAAATCTTACCTCCAGTATGGCCCACTAGCTATTGTTTGCCTCGTCTGGTGGAGTGTCAAATGTATTGCAAATCAGTTTATAAGTCTGTTAGTATTGTTCTTTGTTATATATGTATGTCATTTTATGTTTAGATTTCATGCAATAACTAGACAATACTTTTATAAACTTATATTTGATTATGAACTATTAAAATGCAGGAAGTACAACTACTGTAAATGTGAAACTGCGCATTTTCTTGATGCAGGGAAATATAATATATCATGAAGATATCTCTTCCTCTTTTTAACCGCACTAAACAACGTTTTTTTGTTTCCATAAACATGTGCAGACTTGTCCGGCAGTTGGAAACATAAATGTCATGCATTGTGTTCTTTCATATTGTTTCCTTTTTGCAGTTTCAACCATCATAGTAAGATCTATAGCAGCGGTCGTGTTCTGTCGCTCTGTTGACTTAGAGATAAGCACATGTGTCATAAGCTCTAAGGCTGCAGCAACATAAAACAAAGCTGGGGCCGACAAAAGGGAGCTCTGTATCACTAACATTTAAGAAAACTGTTCTGATTTATTAATAATTGTACATTAATGGACTCCAGAGCATCTCTTGTTGTGTTTGAGCACAGTCCTGCCCTCTGCTGACTCGTCTCTATAGCAACCCCATGTCCCCTGGTGATTTTATCATGGCTTTAAGGGAGGTGCATTATTTTCCAACGTCTTGATTAAACAATCTCCAAGGTAACGGGCCTAAACAATGGAGAAGCTACTCTCTCTATTGTTTGGTGTGTAACAGTTAAAAATTGAGCTTTTATTGTTGAGTCTGGCACTGGTCACACAAATCCAGTTGGACGGGTGGATATTGTGTGTTAGAGGTTAAGTGAAGGTAAAATGTGGGCAGTTACCTTCCTGCTGAGCAAAGAAGTATTCCCGTTCTTCTCTGATGTCCATGCGGAATGTAGTTGGAATAAACTCTTCCATTCTCAGCCTCCTGCAAAAGAAACACAAATACAAAGGCTTAAACTTTTATTCACAATAAACAAACTTTCAAAAGTATTCTTTATCTTTCCTTTAATTCGTATCTCAGAACTGACTTGTGTGATTCGACCGCTGTATTAATATTTAAAATGCGTAACCAAGTCTTAATAATGTGTTGCTGAGGTCACAGTGTTTGCTTTTAATGTTTAAACAGTTTTGTCACTGAATAAACTGGAAACCATTTCCTATCTGAGTAAATCCCACACACTATGTTCCTTGTAGGTTTTGACATGATGCATTTGTAAAGAATTTTTAGAGGAATAATTTGTGCAACTTAAAGAACCTGCACGTCACTGTATAACTAAACCGTAGTTAAAAAATAGATTTTTGTTTCTTAGATGATTTGAATTTTAGAGGTAAAATGTTAAACTGTACAGCTGAACAAAATGGCACACATCGATCAAAATGATGTTTTAAACGTATATATCTGCGTCTTTGCATTTTTTGCAAAAAGACAATTAAGAAAAGAATCACACTCATGGATTATGTATCATCACACATTTTTTCCTAAATTAAATAAATGGATATTGAATTTTTGAGAGAAGTGAAATCACAATGAGACACATCTTTCTGTTGGGTTTGTCCCTGCAGGGCTACCATAGCTGTTCACATGCAATAAATAAGTGGAGTGTGATTAATGGACTTTTGCAAGAAGATGTAACCAGAAAGGCCATAGTCATAGTATAAATATTAGATTATATATCACTTATGGCAACTGACTTATTTGTATCTAAGCAGCACAAGTACAATTATGTCTAAATATGCATAGAATAGAATATAGTGGAGCAAAAATAATGGTAATTACATTTCTGTTTTGTGTCAAAAAAGCCTATTTGCTGCATGTACTTTATTTGTGACCGCTTAAATACATTTGTAATTGTTGTACACAATGGTTTGGCCTATTATCTTATACACTAATTGTAATATTATCTTGGACTAATCAGACTGAAGTAGTATTACCTAAGTCCTTGACCATGATTGACTTTGCTGCTGACTCGCTCGTACTCCCGCAGGCTGCTGAGAAGGCCAATCTTTGTGGTCAGGACATTATTATTGGGAATCTGGAACACCAACTGCTGACCTAAGAAAATTACAACAACAACAACAAAAATAAAACACTGTAAAAACACGGTCAATAAGCAAGGTCATTTTCACTCCAGTACAAATAATAAATGATGTACTGCTATTAAAACATATGGGCAAGCAGTAATTTTTACAAAAACACTGTCATTTTTGGATTTTTGATTGGTGAGCTACCTTGTCTGAAGTTATTGTAATTGGCTGGTGATTTAGTCTCACACCACTTGAGTTTGAAATCTTCTCTGTGCTTGTTATAGATCCTCTTCCATCCTCTGCTCTCACAGTAACTGCTCACACTTAAAGAAATGACAGATTCATCACAATAAACACTGTCTAAAATGTAAAGCTTATGATGTTTTAGACTTACATTTCAGCTCCATTTGCTCCTCCAAAGAAGTAAAAAGGCCCAGGTCCTCGGGGCTCGTCCAGCTGCCCTCTACTCTTCCTGACTGGACAAGAGGTTAGGCTTCTGGCCAAAGATCGTCGCAGGTACTGCTCTGCTTCAGCCAAATGAGAAATCTACTACAGACATCACACACAACTCTGGAAGCAGCTGTTAAAGGTGGGCTGTGTAGTTTTTTTAAACATCTATTGGAAAAGGTGCAGGATCCAATTCCATAACTCACACTCTTTATTTTGGAGCAGCTATGGTAGCCCTGCAGGGACATGCTGTTGTCTATGAACAAGCCCCATATCAGGAAATAGATCTGATGGGGATTTTACTTAACTGTATATAAAGAATTTACCCCAAAAATAAATTTAGTTCATAATCACAATTCATGCACACATTCATGCAGGAATTGACAGTGCTCAGTTTGTCCTCTCTGGGCAGCTGTAGGAACAGGAAGAGATGGGATTTTCCTTCAAAACCCCAATAGAAGGAGCTTCAACTAAAAAATGAGACTATTTTATACTATATATTGATTTAATCTAAACTGTTCCCAACTGTTTTTGTTATACAACTTCTATATACAACATATTACATCACATATTACAAAACACATGTGAGTCATCACATGTGTTTTGATGACTCAAAGTGATAATCATAATTGCTGATGAGGAATGATGATCAGATTGAAACAAAACTATATAACACTTAAATTATTGTTTATATTTTTCATTATTACGCTTTCATGTTTAAAATGAGCAATTGCTGCTAATAATAATTGCATTGAGAATTTCAATACTTTATAATGTTTTTATGGACACAACTTATGGATTAAAAACTTATTTTTTATCCATCATAACTCTTCCTCAAACACACCTGAAGCTCTGTGTTTCCTCGCAGGACAGTGATCAGACCTCTTTGTCTCTCCCTCATTGCTCCTGCCTGCCTCGTCCTCTGAACCCGCTCTTCTCCACCTTGTGACATCACTTCCTGCACTGCTTGTGGATCTGGCTCCTCCTGCTTGGGCCGGTGTGCACCCTCCTCCTCCTCCTCCTCCTCCACTGCAGCGTGGCCTGGCTTCCCCTCGGCCTGCTCGGCCTTGCCCTCACTGCGCTGCTGCTCACTGTGCTCTGATGACATCACGGCGTCACAGCTCATTACGAGAATCAGACCACACTGGACTGGTTTGTGATTGTGAGTCAGATGAGGATCAGGTGAAGAATGCATAACAAAAACAAACAATTTATAAAAAGTTAGTTGATGGAAGAGTGGATCCACGCAACATCTACACTCAGTTTGTTAACGGTTTGTTTTAAATGAAATCCATTATATTATTTGTTCACTCCACAGTCACACACTGGTGGTGGCAGACATTTCTGTGACTACATCCCTTTAAACACCACACATACATACACAGCTGGACCAACACTGGAAGGTGGGCGAAGTGTCTTGCCCAAGGACACAACGACAGTATTAACTGGGGAGAGCGGGAATCAAACCGCCAACCTTCCGGTTATAGGACGACTAACCACTGAGCCACTGCACAAGGTAATGCTATATAAAAAAACAAGATGCATGTCACTGTATCAGCCACACTTTTACTTTTACTTTTGACATTTTCTCACAAGTAAAAACTCACCATTTCTAATGCGTTCCTGTATGTATTAAGTAGCTGCAAAGAGTGTTATTGGCTCGTGGCATTTGAGGGAGGGACTTAGCAATAGGTCAAGGCACTTTTTTACATCTTTTAGTATAAAGGTTTTTAGATTAAAAGTGGGGTGTGTAGTTGTTTGGTTTCCCCACAACTCACACTCCTCCTTTTGTGTGAAAATGCTTTTGTCTATGAATAAACCCAATGTAAAGAGGTTGGGTGGTGATTTGACTTTTATGAATAATAGGGGGGAAAGAAGTTGATCATAAATGGCTAAAAGATTTTGTGCACAAGATTAACAAGATAAATGAGTGCACTCCTCCAGTGGTGCTGAGTTTGTAAACTCTGAGCGAGAGGTCCTCTAGGTTTTATGGAGCTTTATCTTTCCCCAAGATGGACATGTGGCTAAAATGGGAACCATTAAAGCAATGGCAGGCCACTATGGAAGAAATTGACTTGGAAATAAATAAATAAATAAATAAATAAAACAGTATATACAATATAAAAAATGAAGAAAATAACAAAGAGTTGTAGGTATCCCTGAGGTCATATAGTTATTAAAAATGTTTTGCTATAAGTGAAAAAGCATGTCTTTGGATGCAAATACACTACTGGCCTCTAGGGGGCAGAATTTCTTGCTTCTTAATACTATTTTTTATTCCTTCACAAATCAAGGTCATTTGTGTGGTAATAGTAATATAAGACACGTGTGGAATTTTAAAGTTAAGATATCAACTGTGGCCTGATTGTATACAACTACACAATTTTAGTGTAACACACATTCAACAGTTCGACTCTAAAATGACCCACTCACCTCAGCCTTCTTCCACTAAGTATACTGAACCCAAAAGTCCAAAAGCTGGGCCCACACAGTCATAGACTAAATAAAAAACTAGACAGTGGGGATCTCACTAAAACCAGCCTGAGTCATGGCGGAAGTCGGCAAAGCTACTGGACCATTGTAAACAGTCAATGGTTACTAGGGTAATGGGACCCCTAGCAACAGTTGCCTCTTGCAGATTGAATCTTACAACAGCAGCAAGACAAACTCAGGACTTAAGATTATGTATCCCACACCACCCAAACTCTGACTTTAGCCTCATTCAATATTAACTGACTGTAAGCCTCTGCTGCGTGAACCATAATACATAAGCATTGTGGTGAATGTTATTAATCATATCGTCTGCTGCCAAATCCATAGGAGGTATGTGGTTGAGCAACATAGCAGTTGTCAGCTTGCATTGGCAAATCCACTAATCACCTTCTGTCTCAGCGCGTTGACTCAGGAGGAGACACCCAGGCCTAGCCACAATTGGCAATTATTCATAATCTCCTGTCTTCCTCTCGACAGCCTGGTAATTGACTGGGGCTGGGTGCCTCTTAGACCCAGTAGAGGTGTAAACGTGTCATTACAGACACAATTGATGCAACTGTGAGCAACGTGTGCACTCCAGCAGCACAATGTTATGTACAAAAAAAGTAGTACATTCTAGAGTTTAGTGGTGCAGAGAGGGGTTTGTTGCGGAGACTGTATTTGGAACCTGTCCGTCACTTACATGTGGAGAGCACTAATATTCTTGCATGAAAAGTTTGATAGTAGGGTTGTGATTTTACAATAATAATTAGATCGCAAATATGGCTATACACAGTAACAGGACTATTTTTAATTGTATCTAACGATTGTACAATATCTTTAAAATCTATTGATGTGGCTGTTCAAGTTGGTTAAAGGCCTTTTCTTTAAACTTATTTAATGAACAATTTATCTGGTGAAATGCTAAATAACTTTTGCACTTAAGTATTTCTAAAATGCAACTACTTTTATTAACCACAATGTGATTAAAGGTTTTAAATAGACAAGTAAAATGACAAGTAAAAAGTAAAGGGTTGTCTCCAAGAATACCACAACATTATTACAATTAAGCAATAGAGATATTAGACATTTCGATATATTACAGAGACAGCCCTAATTAAAAGTATGAGTATGTATGCTCACTATAGCGTATGTTGCTTGCAGATGGATTTCCTGCAGACCAATAACACACATTCTTTTACTACCCAGTTCAAAAACAACAACACTTTTCACTGTTACTAAAAGATTTTCCCAAACATATGTTACAAGTATGCACCTCCTAGTAACAAGATACCTTAGAAAATAAAAAAAATAAAAAACAACCATAATATTATTACAAATATTTGGTTCTTGATATGGTGGTATATATACAATTATTTATAATAAAGAAAACTGCTGATTTGTTTGTTGTCTCTTTATGTTATTTCAGGCAAAACCAAAATAACAAATTTCTTTCTTTATTTTTTTTCATGTTTTAGTAATGATTGTACATGTGTTACCCTGGGGTTAGTTGAACTATTTTGCATCATATTTTGTTGGTTGTTTGTGGAACACGCTGTTCTAACTAACAAATATCTGAATGAGCTTGACGTCCAGTGATCCTAAAGCTTCCACAGCAGTGCTGGTGCTGTGCAGCTGTGAATATCCCAGAGCAGTAAAAGAGCCTGCTGAAAATGCTGTGCATATAGTTGGAGCACAGCAGTTATTAGCAGCCAGCTTCCTATTCCACCATTTAACAGCTTTGTTTTTCTCAGTGTCCGCCACACCTTGATAAAGAGCCGCCATCTGATAGAGACACTGTACAAAGTGCTGCGTGGGTGAACAAAGAGAACAGGCTTGTTTTACAGCCCCGTCGACCTCATGGTTCACCATCTGCCAAGAGCCTGCCATGTGTGTGTGTGTCTGTTTGGATATGACAATACATGAGCAAACAGGGCAATGTATATGACAGCCTATAGCTTTCCTTTTGTTCCATATGTTACAGAAATTACAGATTCTATATTTCCAAATCAGATGTGTGATTATAAAAAAATATACGTAAAATTAGATGTGACACAAACATGGCAAATTGAATTGGGTGTGACTATTAAGGAGGATAAATGGGAGTATATTTGTAACCATGCCAGGCTGTTACAGTTTAAAATGATTCACCTTATACAGTACAGATTTTTGGAGTAATACTGGATCTGGATCCTGTGTCTCTGCTTTGAGCTACAGAGACAGTAATGTTGGTTCAGGCTCTAGCGGACTTTATTCCATCCTCATGTACAGTATGCTGTGATGAGAAACATCTTTCTGTCCTGGAGCAACAGACCCTCCACTACAGCCAACTGGCACAGACTGGTCCTGGTGCTGTTCCCAATGGAGTGGCTGACCTCCACCTTGAATTCCGGGAGGGGGCAGCTCCTGCTTCATTGCTGTAGTCTTTTTCATTATTTTCTTTTATTCCCTTGGACTGGACTGGCCGTTTCCCATATTGTTTAGTATCACTTTGCTGTTAATGAGTTAAATTAGAAAATATTAAAAATTCTCTTGATAATTTCCAATCCTTTTTTTTTCTTTTATAAATAAAATGTAGAGCTTTGAAATTTAACCTTTAGGTCAACTGGAAAATCAGTGTACATTGTTTCCTATTGCCTTCCAGTCAATTAAATATATAAAAGACCTAAAACAGCAGACACAATATTTACCTATGGGATTTAAAGGGCTGAATCTTGTGTTTGCTTTCACATTTAAATGTATTGCTAAGTAAAGAAATGGTAGAAAAGAAGCTTTAATGGCCTGTTGATATTTACATCTCACCAACTTTTCTATTTACTCAAAACAAACCACAAATATTAAAGCCAACACCTCATTTCCTGTGAGCTCTAGCATTTTCCAAAACAATGTCAGAGGGTGACAACAAACAGGGGTATGGTTCCTACAGTATATATCTTAGATGTGATGATTCATTTATAATAATAATAATAATGATTAGAATAACACATTTTATTTATATAGCACTTTTCATCTAATATACCTCAATCTAATAATAAATCTATCATTAATTGTAATGGACAGCGTGTATGTTATGTGCGTTCTGTCTGCCTCACTGTCTCCGGGCGTTGACATGATAAGGTGTGTATCTTTGGAGTCTCGCCCATTCCCATGTCAGCTCAACTGCCTGTTGCACCAGGAATCGCTCAGCAATTACAGGGATGCAGCCTGCAGCAATGGTGTCCCTACACAACCCATTATTTTCCGGGATTCTCCTTGTCAAGGTGTTATAGTGGCAGGCCCGGAGTTAAGTTACGATGTAAAGAAAGGCCAGACTCAATAGGGTCTCTCTGTGTCCCACTATTCATGATTTCCTTACAGAATTACACTGCTGAAGCAGAGGGGGTGGCTGTAGAGAAGGGGTAGCCTACATCGTGTTCCCAGGGTCTGTATGGACTCATTTCTACTGGTGACAAATGCAACCAGAGTCATCAAATTTCACTAAAATTGAAAAACTCTGACACAGGAAACTCAACAAAAGCTCACAGGTTAGTAGTCACTGTTAACCACTGTTAATGGAGTATAATGTAGCTGACCTAGGCCTGTGTAAAATAAAATTCAACTATTTAGTGGTGCAGTATTTTCAAAGTGACATAACATTTTAATGACATCTCAGCAAACAGTCACAAGTTATTATTACAAAAACATCTGCATTTCTTACATCTGTACAATAAAAACATTTGAATATTATGAAGAATTTGTTAGAGTTTAATACTATAGCCTACCAACATTCTGCTGAAGTTCTGCTGATGGGACAGCTACACAGCTTTCTTTCTCTCTATCTAGTGACTGTAAATGACATTGAATATTTAATTGACATTCACTTTATTTCACAACAGACCCCCGAAATGAATTGCTTAAAACGTCGCTATTATAGATAATTAATAAACATGCTGTAACAGGTAGCATAGAGTATTCATTAATTTTCTTTTCCGCTTGGTCTTGTTAAGGGTCGGACTGGAACCTATCCCAGTAACTTTGGGCCTTGGACAATGGCCAGTGAGTCGCAGGGCTGACCTTTAAGACGTGTCACAAATCCAGTATGGATGTATTATTAAAACGTCCATGGACTGAGCTAGTTACACCCTTTAAGCTAGCGTTGACTAGTCAGCGCTTTAAGAACACAACAAACGTTGGAAACCAAACCAAGCCCTATGTTAAAAAGAGAAGCCAACGCAAATCTCACACTTGAAGATTCAGTATGGTCACCTGAAGTAAAAGTAGTAGTAGATTAACTGTGCCAGTGGTTGTACCTCGTTATGTAAAATAGCGGAGCTGACGTTGCAAGACACACCTGCGTTTGAGAGTAGCGTTAAGTTAGCATCATCTTACCTACCACAGGTCCAGTAACCTAAAGCGTTAACTAACTACTTAACCAAGGTGCACTGCGTGCTAAAATAGCTCTTTCATATTACTAAATAAATGATGAATCAGTCTATCCACCAATAAAATAATAATGCAAAGTATACTAAGTTTCAGGATGACCAACAGCCGCTCGATACACAATGCAAGGTAAAAGGCTAACGCTAGGTAGCCTTACTTCATTTTCCCTTAAGTTACATTTATCATACTTAACCTAACGTTACACATTCAGGATTAGCAGAACTGGAGTGACACTTGATAATTTAAGACATTCAATTGTGGGCCTTAGCCATAGATTGTATAATAATAATGTATAATAATTAGTTAGGCCTTAGCCTAACTAGGTTACTTATTTTTAGTGACGCCAGCTGCACAAGAGTGTTAGCTAACATTAACTTGCTAACTGTCTATAGTTTTAATTAGAAGAATAATTTTTCTATAGAATTATATAGTGACTTAGGTGTGTTATAGTATCATAGTATTGATTAGTCACTATTACTGAAAAACAGCCACTATAAATAATGGGTTAAAATTCAGTTATCTATAAAATAGAGAAGGTAGGCTTATGTGTTTTATATATTGACATCACATTATGTATTATATTATAACTTGTTAATTTTATATTTACTAGCAGCTGACTGTGGTGTAACATCTGCAATATTTTGTCTACTACTACTGAACTAAATATCTGACAATGGAAATAATTGTTCTCCTGCCTTCATGTGACATTTCCTCGGGCACCTGTATGTCAGCACACATCCTACAGAGGAGCTCCAGAAGGGTGAGCCTAGCCTCTTCTGTCAGAAGCCACCGTAGATCAGGAATGTGGTAAGACTGCACCAAGCATGCACAGACCAGTGCTGGAATCCTCTCCACGCTTCGTGCCAGCCGTGAATGTAAGTCAGTCGTATGACATCACAGATGTAATTCATCTATTTATCTCATTCACAATACTTATACATTTCTGTTTAAGTATTGCTGTATTTTGCATATTAAATCTTTTGCTTAAGACAGGCTTAAAACTTTTGCTTAAGACAGGCATACACAACATTGTCTTTCTCACTTTCTATGCAAAGTAACCATAAATCTACATCCATCCATTCATTTTCCTCCTGGTAATAAAATATATGACTCTAATTCTCCTCTGATATGCAATAAGTGCAATATGGCTCACATGTAATGTTTTCATTTTAACATCAAACACAGTAAATTGACCTCCAGCAGACCTTTAGTTATACTTTACTGGATTTATTTAAAACTGTGGTTTCACAGTTTGGGTCACAAAATTGGGTCAGCATCCAAAAATAGGTTTTGGGAGATTTTATTTGGGGCACAAATGAGTCTTATTCAGTCATTTCAACAAACCTACAAAAATTTGTCAAACTTTATGGGCATTTAATAAAAATATCTGCTTTTGGAAATGGTGAAGATCTAGAGAATTACACAGAAAACTTACATTTAGAAAAATGTCTCTATGTTGGTTTTCTTTTTATCCAGTTTTATAAACTGTTGGAGAATGAGGTTAGGCTAAGCTAACTCATGTTTCAATTGTTACATCTTGTCCAAATGTCCGTACTCACCTTTTAAAATGTACGAGAAAAGGAGTCTTTCCAGGATCTAGGATCAATGAGGCCTGAGGCTACAACGGCTAAATGGGTTTTGTGTTCCAACTGATAAAATCAGGGCTGCGTTTAACCAGTCAACTGAAGTCCTGAGCTTATAGGCCTAATTCAACACTGTGACCATGCCAGTGTGGGTGTGTGCTCCTGGGAGAGAATACAGGAGACAATCAGGTGTTAATGAACACAACCAAAATGTAATTTAAGCATGCTCCAGTGAACAGTGTATGGATTTCCGCATTACACTGTGTGACTGTACACTGCAATGTAGTCATCCCCAGCCTGGCAGTGAAAACATGCCTTGTGCCTAGCGTTATCAAGCTAGCTCTTTGCCATAGAGTAGGACACAATGAAGGCTTAGCTGATGGGGGGGACCTCATGGGTAAATTAAGGCATTTAAAAAGGAGCTCTGTTCACTGGTAACTTGATCCATACCTGACTGTGGTTTGGCATTCCGTTCTGGCCTTGGAAAGGGTTCAAACTGACCACAGAAACCGCTATAGAGATATACCCACAATTGAGCTTTAATAGTATATAATTTTATTTTCTTTGCAAAAAAAAATAAGTAAAAGTTTTAGTATTTTTAAACAAATAGAATCCTAACAAAATAAAAAATATCTACAAATTGTATAGTAAGACGTGAGGATTTTAAAATCTACTATTTAATTGAAAAAAACACAGACCCATACAAAATACTTTTTACATCCCATTTTATTGAATCATTACAAACATAATTACATATAACTATTTACATTCGGCTTCAGTGTCAGTACAGAAGATAAGATATTTCTACAATGATAAACATTGTTCTACCAAAACAAAATATACATCACATTGTTTTATTCAGATAAAAGTAATAATTCAGTACAATTTACATCACACCAATATTACATACATTGCTCACAAAGAGTTAAAAAAAAAACACACTCACTTCTTAGACCCACACCACACTAGAACAAAATTCTAGAGTGCTGCTCAATAAGAGAAACTCTGACTCAAGTCACATGGAAGGAACCCCTAAAATCAATCATCTTCCAGTGCAAGGATCATAGTTCCATAGTCAACATCGTTCAGAGCCATCTGCCGCGGCTATAAATATGACGATGTGCTTCCCTCAACTGCCCTTTGTCAACACAGAGCTTGTCAGATGCACAAGAGCAAGAGAGGCGGAAGTAAGAGAACGGAAGGTAATGCCATTTAATGGACGGCATTACCAGACAGTATTAGACACCAGTAATTACATCTAACCTTGTCTGGTAAGACGCCTATCAACAGGCAGGAAGGTGACCTCTGAGATTTGACCTGTGCAAGAGGAAGAGACAGCTGGAAACAGGAGAGTGTAGCAGAGCTAGACTGAGATAATGCTGCATTTATGTGGTGTCAGGACCAAAACACAGCACATAATATCTGCTTAAGATGGAACTACAACTAGGAAACTTACTCTGGGAGATTTTGCCCCCACTTTCTGGCTTGATGGCATGTTATCAGCATTGCAGTGGATTATTTTGCATATTAACTCTTTGCTTGTAAATTTTATGTGGGATTACAATTGTTGTTGTCCACTTAACGGGAACTAGACAAGTTATTTCTTAACATATTGCTCAGAAAAGTCATGCTAGCTAAAGCTATTGTGGGGCATTCTGTTCTGTTTAAAAGGGGAAAATGTTAACTGGGACAAACAAATCTATTCTGTGTTCCCGTCGCTTGGATAATGGTGCAGGGTGGACAAATAAAGGTGCGGCTCAATATTTGCAGGGTAATTCACCCTCCTTAAACAAACACTTGGTTTGTGCTTGTTCCACATCTGTTATTTACCTTTGTTTGTAATGCCTGTTTAAAGACTTTAGCCATTAAATTCACATCTCTGGCCAGACGTATATGCAAAACTTCTTCAAATATGAGCTTAGTAGAACTTGGAGATGTGTTAGATGTTTGAAGGAGGTTAAAGTGTCTATTATGTCTATTAGTTTTTTTACCAGTACAGCCCTCTCAGGTGAGTTCATGTGTCAGTTCCAGGATGTGCCACGCAGGTAAGCTAGTCAGAACAATCACTGCCAAACAACACAGAGAACACTGTGGAAGGGAGGGAACAAGGAAATGGCGCCCTGCAAGACCGGTGGAACCATCAACCGACTGCTATTATTTAACTTGGGTGGGGTGGGGTTTGCTGTATCACTTAAAAAAAAAAAAGTAACATGGAATTAAAGCAACAGTTTGAAACTTAATAACTGACCTTTTGGAGTATTACATTGTAAATGAGCTAATCAAAATTTTCCATAACTGTTTAACATTTTCAAATTTCTGGTTAGTTGGGTTTAAAATGTAAATGAGCAGGTGTTGTCACTACTGGTTTTAAAGCCTTAGCATGTTTTAGTGACAAACTCGACACGTCTTTCCAGTAATATGCCTCCTACGTTTACTAAACTGACCTGTAGTTTAACAGCCATTAAAAATAACAAGTCTTTTTTTTTTTTTTTTTTTAGTCAGAGCGTAGAATCCACGGTCTCCCAGGAAACATCGTTACCAGACAGTGTTAGAACAACAATTGTACAATCCAGCACTGTCAGGTAAGATGGGTCCGGAGAGCCACTTCTGATGCTTTACTGAAGCTAACCCGAGGCTTAGCTAGGAGATGCTAATGTTAACGGTGCTCCATTGGTTGGCGTGGTTGCAGTCAGGAAATGGCTATCATCATCATTACCAGGCAGTATTAGAGAGAGTTTATGATATCCAATGCTGCCTCGTAAGATGGAGATAATCACCCAAATATTTAAAAGTGAATTAGACTGTGAACCTTAGCTTTCATACCTTTGTGGGAGAAAACAGGAAACTCTTCTTCAGAAGATCAAAGCAAGTCATGTTCAACAGAAACTATTATGAAGCTTTAAGAGGCCAACTGCTCATCATTAAAAGTGTTCCTTTGTTGCTAGAAAAGGGCATAGAGAATACAAACCCTGTATTAGGAAAGTCTGTCTCTGTGGTATATTCTGCTGAGCCCTTGTTGTGGTCGAGGTTTTCAGTTTAAACTTGCTGTCACAGAAGACTTGGCCACAGTAGTTGTTAATAATTGCCCAAACCTGTTCCAACTGGTCAAAATCTATGGCACAGCAAAGCGGGGAGGGACGCTTTTCACACAACACACGCCACTTACTAATTTCAAACATCCACTCAAAAATAACACAAGTGTGAGGCCTCGGGTTGCCAATTACGTTCTATATCTCAACTCACTCTGGGATTTGTCTTTTTATGTGTAAACCTAGTTATATTTTTTATTTAAGAATGGTGGTCTGGCGTCCCTTTCAGCCTTTTTATAGGATGAAGACATAAAAAGACATTTTAGCTGTTTTCCGTTGGTGGACCTCTTTGTGTTTGCCAAGTGATGAAAGGCCGATGGAATGCTGCTCAGCTCGACCTGAGTCAGAGCCGTGTGTGCAGAAGGTCACTAAAACAGCGCTAGCTTACTGAATAACGTGGCCCATTCACAGGTAGGCAGTGTGAAATACTCAGCCAAGAATGCCCTCAGAGTCACTGGATTATTATATATAGAACGCGCATCAAATTGCATAAAATACAATGAAGAGTTCCCACTTCTTTCAACAAAGATACCTTACTTCCCTAAAGCGTTTGAGCCAAGATAATTCTTTTTTTTGTAAAGTCATATACAAATGGAGAAATGTCCTTGGAAATATCAATCTTTAGGTTCGAAAAGTCCTTGGCACCACTTGTCCCACTAGCACTGCAGAAAATAGAGCACAAGAGGGGGAAGGGAGTGGGAGAGAAAAGAGGACTATAAGGGAGGGAAAAGTTCAGGACAGAAGGTGGAGAAGGAAAACCGAGAATGCACCTGTAACCTTACCGTCATGAAAGGTACCCCAAGGAAAGAATGTAACAAAACCAAAGAAAAGTGTCTCGGAGGGAGGGGGCTGACAAAAAAAGATCTTGAATTTCCATCTCGCTGCCTGAGAACACTCCGTCTTCCTCCCGGTCAGTCAGGCCTCATGAAATGAGAAAGCCAAGCGGACCTGCTCTCCCAACTCTATTTAGTTAATCATCAGCATTATAAACCAGTGCTGCAGGCCCTCTGAGGAAGAAAGAGCACAGAAAGGGTAAAGGAAAGACTGGAAAAAGGCTAGGCTAGAAAATTCAAGTAGCTGTAAAATAAGTACCTGATCAAAGCTTTTAGTCCAAAGACCTTTCCTCAAACTTTCCTTTCTATTCACAGCAGGAGGGTTTCCCATTGTAGCTGAGGTTCCTCTGTGCTGTGAAGTCTAATACTGCCCACTACTAGCCTGCTGCTAGTGAGGCGTGATCAGGTAACTCTGCCCCCTGTGCTGGAATGCGACTCCGCTGCGAGGTGAACAACCTGATAGGTAAACTGGCCTGGCCCTTAATCAATAGTTGTTATCTTTGTGAGAAAACAATGGCAAGGAAACCCAAAACCTTAGTTAAGTCCAAACTTGATTTCAGCGCCACCTAGCAGGACAGTTAGGTGACTGAGGAACTGCTTGGTTATAAGTTATTACACACATCCTCACCACTACAGCCTCTACAAATGTCGGTGTGATGTTTTAGATTTACTGTCCTTTTAGGCCAGTTGCTCCTCCCTTTAGTGTGGACTATACTTTCCATGGGCCTCTCTGATTTGAATATTTCAAATTAGTGCTAACATATTCACAAAATTTGGCTATTAAAAGTAGTGTAGTCTTAGTAGTTGTCCTAGCATGTATGTTTTTCCTGATATAGCAAGCTTACTACTCTTTGTATTTCCCTTTTATGTGTAAATATAGTTAACATCATTAATTTGCAAGAAATGTAAAAATCAGTGCAATCAGCTAGTTTTTAGCCAACTTAGAGCCAACTGTTTATTTGCTTTGTTTAAAGGTTAATTTAGGCTAACTAACAAACTTTTTAACCTTAAATAATTTTTTCCTGTATCAAAGAGATATTAGTTTCTTAAATATTATCTTAGCATTTCCGCTTTGGAATTGATGCCAATTGCCATTTACTTATAAAGCTTTAGCTTAGCCTAGCATAGCCTAGTCTAACCTCTAACCCCTTGAGAAAACATCAGTTTCCTTTTATGTCCATGAATCACTTTAACTGTCTTTTTTTTAGGAATAAGAATTAGCCCTTTCTGTTCAGATTTCCCTATGCTCTACCCTCCATGTTGCTCCACACAACCAGCACTCATGCAGCACTCATGTGACATGCTGCTATTCAAGTGTATGAAAGAAATGAACAAATGTTACCCCGTCCACCAATCACAACCTTCCACCTCGCTCTGCACTCAGCACTGTACAGTATTTTGCATGGGCGACATTTTCCCTCCACTTTCTCTTCTTCTTTTCAACTTTCTTTGAAGTATACACTCAGAGCAAGCAAAAAACGTATCATATTTATCTTTTAGCTGGAGAATATAGATAAATCCAACCCTGTCTCAACTCGCAAATAAACCTGCGAGGAAGAGAAAACTCTGAATAGCTACTTTAATGTCCCATGCTTTACTCTAAGCTTCCTCTTTTATGAAACGGACATTCCTCTTTAGCACTTCATTTAATTTAGAAAGATCGTATTAGACAATACTAAAGTTGGCTCAAAGTTAACTAAGCCAACAGGTTGTAATGAAAAGCTGCTACTAGAGTAAGTGCTGGTTCCATGACTTAGCACTAGGTGGCTAATGCTATTAGTGTAGTAAAGCTGTGTCATACCGTATTTATGTAGATGTCTCCTGGTTAAAAACATTTGAACTCGCTAACAGACGGAGTTTGTCTGTGTCCTCTGACAAGCCTGGCAGTTTGCCTTTACCTGCCCCAACTGGTCTATCCAGTTTAGGAATGAGCGTTGGCTTCTATTGTCTCCTTTTCTTTCTCTCAGGTTAAATGGAGTTGGAATTTGATACACATTATTTTCGCGTCCCATCGAAACTAGCTAGACCCTCCTATATCAGAACACAATCGCCGATGGCTTCTCATGGTGACCTAATTTGTTTACCAAAGATTTCTTGAACCTAGCTGATGGAAAAAATGTCCATATACCTTTACGGTGGCTGAGCAACAGGTTGTGACGACAAGTCTTAAAGATGTAGACAAAGAAGGGATCACATTTGTGAATTTACCCCGTCGTTTTGCAGGTGTGGTCATCGAGCCAGAAACCCTAGACAAGAGGCATCATTGTATGCGGGCTCTTGCCGCCGCGTTGGCTAGTCTTCCTCTTTCCTGTTCTTGTTGAAGGACGGTCGACCTCTGAAGTGGCGCTCAGAAAGGGAAAAAAAGGCTGTCCCTCTTCAGGTAGATGCAGCCACGAAGCCAAACCCCGGAACAAACCCGACCAGTTTGAAGTGCGTCACTGTCTTCCCGCTAACCAAGCAAAACTTGTTTTTTTCCTCAGCAGCCTTTGCACTGTTAGTCGCTTAAGCTCCTCAAGAAGACAGAGGCTGAATTTGTAAAGGGCTTGGTTTACATGTAGTCTGCCCCCCTCACTCCCCCTCCCTCTCCCCCACAGGTGTAATTTTCAGGTTGCAGCCAATCTCCTTAGCCTCTGGCGCCCACAGGTGTGTCCCCCGCGCCGCCTTCAGCCAATAGTGGCCGAGAAGAAACCTCCCCCCACACCGGTCCACTCACCTCCACCCGCCCATCGGCCCCCAGGTACCTTGTTGTGTGTTTTTTATGATGTCAGCTCAAGCTTCTGTGGGAACAACCTCCTCTGTTCCTATTATAACACGCACACAACAGCACAACCACTATCATCTCCAACTGCCATACACACCCTTCCTGTCCGAGCTCAAAAGAAACCATGAGGCCACCACAAACTGCGAAGGCCAGATAGTTAAAAAAAAAAAAACTTTTATTACCTGTGTAAACCTTTACCTACTTTTCAGCTGCAAAAGTCTGCCATAACCATAACCTGAAATACCTGCCCTTTGCTCTTTCGCTTGGCTTGTTTGAAACTCTTTGTGTCCACACACCTTCTGTATTCAATCTTATCTTCCAATCAAATGTAGCTAGGTACATAAACTCTCATTGTTTCATCCCCAAATGTCAAAATTGTATTTTAGCTGTTTTGGGCATTTTATGAGATGGCAAAAAATTGGCAAAATAGGACAGTATATAATTGTTAACCTGTAGTTAGGTTTAAGGAATAAACACAATGAGTTATAAATTCGTAAAGGACAGTAGGACAATGTGTAATTGTGAAATTATATATATTTGTTATCATTTTAACTGATCTGTAAACTTTTTTTTTTCATTACAACACCTTCCGCTTTTGTATTTGCATCCAAAACACTAATGTAACCACACTAGGCATTAAACTTAGGGACACAAACTTGGGAATGTCATAGATTGGCCTTCTGCTTTATGACAAAACTCTCATCACACAGTTCTCACCAGAGTTTCCGCTAGAAAAAAATGGTGCCGGTCAAAGTGACCGGCAGAGGTTTCGTTTTCCGGACATTTTGATGATATGCCGGTCAAATATCGCCTCTTAATTAGTCAAGTTGAGGAAAACTGAAAGCAGTTTATGTAACTTAAAAAATTACATAATCAGGCCGTATATGTACTCCCTACACTTCGGCTTTTTCTCCGGTGGTGGCAGAGCTGTCTGGCTCTGGACATCTGAGGCTTCAGGCGTTCCTGATTCAGTATCCTCCTTCGCGTCTGGCCTCTGAAAAAAACTTTTAAGGCTAGTCTGCCTGGGCCTGGCCATATTTGAAACGTCTCTCAATAGTTCGTGGTTTAGGTCTATGTAGTATTTTCTGTTTATGTTCATTTACCATGTGCGTCGTGGTGAGAGGAAGAATGACTTGAAGTTAATCCGTTAACTCTTTTTAATAACCGTCAAGCACTGCAACAGCCTCCTTAACACATTACAACAAACTCAGATCACCCCGCCTCTAAGCGGGCACTATTTAACATTAGTATATGTACGCGGCACTATATACTACAGTCTATATTATAGCCGTTAGGCGTGCGCTTTATTTGAAATGCAACATGCGATGTTGTTTAAAAACTTTCAAACGGTCGATTCAGATTGTGTTGGGGGGCGGGGCCGGGATTATTAGGCAGTTTTAATCTGACAATTTGACCGGAGAGATTTAATTTTGTTGGACATTTAATTTTTTTCCCGGCCAATGACCGGTAATTACCGGACAACGGAACCCCTGGTTCTCACAATACAAGGAAAAATGCCTCAATATATATGTATGACTCTCTATCTCACTCACTGGCCACTTTATTAGGTACACCTTACTAGTACCATGTTGGACCCCTTTTGCCTCAAAACTGCCTTGATTTTTTGTGGCATAGATTCAACATTTCTCAGAGATTTTGTTCCATATTGACATGATAGCAGACGCAGATTCTTCCATGACGCAGCTCTCCTGTTCCACCACATCCCAAAGGTGCTCCATTGGATTGAGAGCTGGTGACTATGGAGGCCAATTGAGTAAAGTGAACACATCGCAGGGCGGCAGTAGCTCAGTGGGTAGAGCGGCCGTCTATCGACCGGCGGGTGGGCGGTTCGATCCCTACTCGGAACATCCCAAAACATCATAACATCCCGCTCTCCCCCACATACTGTTGTTGTGTCCTTGGGCAAGACACTTAACCCACCTTGCCTCCAGTGGTGTTCCAGCTGTAACACTGGTAAATAGCTTTGTAAAGCGCTTTAAGTGCCTACTACAGTAGGTAGAAAAGCACTATAAAAAATAAAATAAAAATCTGTCTACGGTAGTTCAAGAAATCAGTCTGAGATGATTTGAGCTTTGTGGTGCATTATCCTGCTGGGAGTAGCCATCAAAAGATCGGTACACTGTAGTCATAAAGGGATGGACATTATCAGCAACAATACTCAGGTAGGCTGTACCATTTAAACAATGTTCAATTGTTACTAAAAGGCCTAAAGTGTGCAAAGAAAATATCCCCTACACCATTACACCACCAGTCTGAACCGTTGAGACAAGGCAGGATGTTCATTTTTGGCCTCCGTTTTCTGTTCTTAGCTGACAGGGGCGGCACCCAAAGGTGTAGTCTTATGCTGCTGTAGTTCATCTGCTTCAGGGTTTGACATGTGCGTTCAGAGATGGTATTCATACTTTGGCATACTTTGGTTGTAACGAGTGGTTATTGGAGTTACTATTGCCTTTCTATCATCTCTAACCTGTCTGCCCATTCTCTTCTGACATCAACAAGGCATTTTTGTTCACACAACTGCCGCTCACTGGATATTTTCTCTTTTTTGGACCATTCTCAGTATATATATATATATAATATATAAAATGTATATATAATAACAATATACTAATGTAAAAATGTTAAGGACAATACTCAAATGAACAATAAGCAGGGTGCGTTTCAACCAGGCCTGACAGGTGAACTAAGTGCAGGTGAGTTAAACCTGTGAGAATGAGACACCAGCAGTTCGAGCTCAGTTTGGCGGCGGTTGGGTGGGGGAGCAGTGCTGGGGTCGGCCCCGGAGGGAAAACAGAGCCTAATCCATAACCTGAACGGGGCTTGGCCTGATGCTGGGGCAGGCAACCACTCTCAGTCTCGAGGTGTAATTGTCAGGATTAGGATCTCCACAATGAGCACAATGCCAGAGCCAGATCCTGTTTCAGCAGGGGCGTGGCACAGGGCGCTACACAAGCACACCAGCAAAGATGGGGCAATGCCATTGTTGGACATTTCAAGCTGCCAAAGCTTGATTAAAAAACTTAAGGCTAATGAGCATGAGTTTTCAGATTGAGATTGTAATATGGACATAAGGGTTGTTTTGGTCCCTATATCAGAGTTTCTTGTAGCTGTACTCATTTGACCTCCTCTAATATTAGTGTTAAAGTACTACTCCCTATAGCGTGAGCTTCTGTTTACATTTACATTTAGTCATTTAGCTGACACTTTTATTCCAAAAAACTTATATGAAGCTTCCATTCACCAGTGTTACATTTACATTTTACATTTAGTTGACGCTTTCATTCAAAGCGACTTACATTAAGGTTCCAGCTATATATATATATATATATATATATAGTATCTGGTATGGAATTATAAGACACATTTCACCAAGTTTGAGACCGCCTTAGTAAAATAAATAAATATTGCAAAGCAAATGTACAGTATTTGGTGTTGTATGTTGTCACGTTAGGTACATATATTCCTTGTCTCTAGTTTGGGCTAATTTAACATTAACGATTACTACATTGTTATATACCACAAAGCAAGACAATTTTCTTTTAATCCATCCAGACTTTCTGTCATTCTTACCCCTAAAATAGTCTATTTTCACAATTTAGATTTAATATAGATGCAACTTTTGGGTAATTGAATGGAACCCTTCACCAACCTGGAACAGAAATGCTCAACTTGCCTTGGAAGTGAGCAATAGTGTTGGTTCTAAGACTGAGAACCATTCAAAATACCTTCTAACTTACTTTACAATCTACCATGGTGCACAATAACTAGCTAACAGACCACAACAGTCTCCTTTAAAGTGTTATAGGTGACATATTAGCAGTTTTGTCTTTCACCATTAAGTTGCTGAGACTCTTCAAAGGGGGCAGTTAGTAAATTGCTTTGCTCTGAAAGGTTTGCTTTGTTTAGGCTTTCCATTTGCATACCAAATGAGTTTTAGAGTGAAGAGCAGAGCCCTGACCTGAACTTATTTGGCTACTGATGCCTATCCGGGCGACCGGTCACGCGAGGCAGAATGTAAGGACATTCATCAGCAGCATTGGGCCTTGGTGAAGGCTAAAACATGAGCGGAGACAACACATGCTTAAACTACTAATTTCAAAGAGACATGGTGTTGTAGCTGTAGTAAAGGTAGACCAGTGTCATTATAATAAGAATGAAAAGAGACATGGGCATGATGTTTTTGACTTTAACTGTAGGGAACTGTGTAGTCTGTGTTGTCTGAAGCTGGATTGATGAGATAACACTACTGTACTGCATGGCTGCTAAGAAAGCAGAAGAGAATTTCAGTTTGTTAACTTGCTCTCTGCGCTCAAATTAAAAATCAAGAGAACTGTATTTCATATGACTTAGAATTCTCTAGTTTTGGGCTATTTAACAAAGACAACTATTGTGTAGAAAAGGTTAAAGCAAAGGCATCTGGACTCAGTTTTTCAGGTGAAGACGTTTTGTATCTAATTCCAAGAGACTTTATCAATTCTGAGATCAACTAGTAAGAGAGCTGAGCTTATATCTCTAGAGGGAGGAGTTTGACCTGAAACTAAACCTGATGGGACCAGGCTGTTCTGGTCTTAAAGTCGTTGGCTAAGAAAGGGCCGTGTGACTCCTGATGTGAGAGTCGTTAAAGGCTCAGGTGAATCGTTAGTGTCACTGTTCCAATCAGGTGTTGTTGTTGTTCTAGAGTGAAACTGTTTTGTTTTAGTTTTCAGAACACTAATGTAAATACTAGGCAACATGAATCTGAGACCACTTTCTCAGAGTTCTGAAACCTAAATCAAAACAGTTTCACTGTAGAACAACAACAAACACCTGAATGGAACAGTGACACTAACGACTCACCTGAGCCTTTAACTGTCATTGAGTGTGTTTAATAATGAACAGAATTTGTTTTTGTGATTATTTTTAGGCACATTATGTTTGTCAATACCTATAACTTAGATGAAGATCAGATTACATTTTAAGACATTTATTAGACATAAACTAGATAATTCTGAAGATGCAACCATACATTTTTCACATAAACTGCTCGGCCCAATGAAAGGATTGTATATACTGTAGGGAGATCATAGACAGAATGTAAAGCCCAAAGCTGTTGTATCTCAGGTTTTCCCAAATGAGAGACCTCCTGGTTCAGAATTAAGCATCTGTCTGTCGAGTGGGTTCTGTTTTATCCACCTGTCTGCTTGTGCTGCCCTTCTGCTCCACTGACTCTGGGATAATTACAGAGATTCACATTGTCTTACAGGAAATTGGAGGACTTTGCCCAGGTGTAATGTTTAAAGGGCCCTCATTACACATATCAGCACTCAACCACTGACTTCGACAGAGTGTCTCGCCAATTAGCTTTTGCTGCCTCACCACAGGGACAGCTTGGCTCAATCACTGTTAAATTTGGGGTAGGAAATAAGCTATGCTTCACTTTTAGGTTTTCGCTTTTAAGTGGTCTGAAGTCAACGGAGTAAATCTTCTCTTTAAGATTCATTCATTCATAAGTCACAAGGGTCATTTGGGTAGTTTCTGTTGTCATTATGAAAGAAAAATAAAAGAGTAAACACAGTTGTTTGACAATTAATGGCTTCACCCAACCACTAACTATGTGTGAAAGAGAAGTTTTTGTGTTATCATTCATATTTGCAAAATGGCCAAACAATCACAACTCTGCCAGGGTATTTAAACGTATGAGCACTATATACTGTATACAGTATATGATGTGTGTGTATATGTACATTATTGGATAAGTCTTGCCAACTTGCTTGGCATATATAATAGCTCCAGATACAGTGGCAGTAAAATTCCATATTATTTATATATATATTTATATATATATATATATTTATATATATATATATATATATATATATATAAATAATATGGAATTTTACTGCCACTGTATCTGGAGCTATTATATATGCCAAGCAAGTTGGCAAGACTTATCCAATGTTCTTTACAATTTTAACAGTACTCTATCTTTTGTTCAGATTTCGGCTTATAGCCTAATACCAGGAGGCAATTCCAAATATAAACTTTATCTTATTTTTTTCCCCATTTGAATTGGCCATGAGGAAAGGCAAGCATTGTTTCACTAAAGCCAAAGCGTCACCGCGGGAGAAGCGTGCACACACCAGCCGAATCTCTGCCACAGCCGTGCTCTGACTTGCCGCCTGCCAACAGCACCCGGTAATTGGGCCCTCAGGATTTGGGGCGGGATGCTGTGTGTGGATGGCCGGGCCCACATCTCCAGTGGGCTGGTTACCATAGAGAAACTGAGTGAGGCACACCAATTATTACTGCATCTTATTCCACAACACACCTGTTTGCCTCATCTGCCCAACTGCTCTGTGATCAATGCCTCCTTCACAAGATAACAAAACGCCAACATGAGCTCAACTCCACACTGTCTAGAAGAAGGACCATACATTTCTACATTTCAATTGTAATAATGCTGTAAAGTTATTAGAAGCACTTTTATCAAGAGGAACCTTTTTCTTTTTGTCTGCCTACGTTATTAACCATAAAATGTTCCATAAATTTACCTACAGGTTGTATTTATTCTATAATAATTTCTGGAATTATAAATTCTTTATTATGTAAAGCTAGTTTTAGGTTTGAAGACATGTCATGCTTTACCCAAGGGACATCCTTTCTTTGTAAAATATTTGCGATAATGGAGTGACATGCAAGCCTCCCTCGTAAATTTTATTTAATAAAATATCTAGTAGTGCATCTAAAACAAAAGTGTATTTAGGCCCGAGCCGGTGATGGCCGGGAGGGCCTATTGTTTTGCTCGGATTTTTTTTTTTTTTTTTTTTTTTATCTTTATTGTGACCAAATGATCCTAAATTTGACCCAGTGAACATGCACAAAAAGTCATTATATTGGTCCCAGACTTCAAGCTCGGCAAAAATGGTATGTATTTGAAGACGCGAAAAAAATACGAAAAATGACTCAGTGGCGACCCTACAAAATCAAAATACATTGGGCCTATGGAAAGTGAAAGTAACTTTTTCCAACGTAGAAAAATGAAACTTGGTATATCCATAGGACACCTCAGGCAAACAGAAAAGTCAATGACAGTCACACCCTAAACTTAACAGGAAGTCCGCCATGTGGGGTGAAACGCAGCCACTAAAATCGCACCTTGCGCAGAAAGATGCAAATCATTGTGTTTTAATCTAAATGGCCCCAAATTTGGTGAGTATCATCTAGACACGTGTGCCAACCAAAGTTGTGACTTTGTTGTTGATATCTTATCGGGTATGGGTGTGGCAAGCCTGTAACGAGGTGGCCATTTTTGTGAAAATAAACGTCTCTTAACTCTCAAACGCCTTCTCGGATCGAGTTGGACCCAAAAGGCGTTTGTGCACATTCATGACCTGAACACAAAAATATGTAAATAAAAGGGTTATCTTTAGAAATGGCTCTCCAGCGCCCCTACAAACTTATAATGGACCCAAGAATTTAGTTTGTCATAGAGACATAAAATTTTGTACACACATCTCTTATGTCATGACGAGCATAAAAGCCAATGACAACCACCCCTATCTATAAATGTGTTGCCATAGCAACGTCCCAAAAATGTGAAAAAGTCAATGGGAAGTGAAATTTTTAGTTTGTTGTAGGCAAATAAAACTTGGTACACACATCCACCATGGGCTTATGAACAAAAAGCCAATGGGGACCACACCCTATCACACACAGGAAGGCGGCCATTTTGAATTGAAAATGTGAACCGACTTAAAATACACCTCTTTTTAAAAGTACACAGAAAAAGCTGCTTCATTCCACAGACACCAAACTTGGGCAAAATGAGCTAAACACATGTATGTAAATGAGACAAGTGTTTTTCTAGACTTTTTGCTCGAGTTATATTTTTTTATTATAATTCGGTATATATTTTTTATTATAATTTTTCTGTAAAATGATCCTCAATTTAACCCAGTAAACGAACAACTAAAAGTCATTTTTATTGGTCCCAGACTTCAAGCCTGGCAAAAATTTATGTATTTGAAGTCGCGAAAAAAATACGAAAAATGACTCAGTGGCGACCCTACAAAAGTCAAAATACATTGGGCCTATGGAAAGTGAAAGTAACTTTTTCCAACGTAGAAAAATGAAACTTGGTATATCCATAGGACACCTCAGGGCAAACAGAAAAGTCAATGACAGTCACACCTAAACTTAACAGGAAGTCTGCCATGTGGGGTGAAGCAGCGGCCACTAAAATCGCACCCTTGCAGAAAGATGCAAATCATTGTGTTTTAATCTAAATGGCCCCAAATTTGGTGAGTATCATCTAGACACGTGTGCCAACCAAAGTTGTGACTTTGTTTTTGATATCTTATCGGGTATGGGTGTGGCAAGCCTGTAACGAGGTGGCCATTTTTGTGAAAATAAAACGTCTCTTAACTCTCAAACGCCTTCTCGGATCGAGTTGGACCCAAAAAGGCGTTTGTGCACATTAATGACCTGAACACAAAAATATGTAAATAAAAGGGTTATCTTTAGAAATGGCTCTCCAGCGCCCCTACAAACTTATAATGGACCCAAGAATTTAGTTTGTCATAGAGACATAAAATTTTGTACACACATCTCTTATGTCATGACGAGCATAAAAGCCAATGACAACCACCCCTATCTATAAATGTGTTGCCATAGCAACGTCCCAAAAATGTGAAAAAGTCAATGGGAAGTGAAATTTTTAGTTTGTTGTAGGCAAATAAAACTTGGTACACACATCCACCATGGGCTTATGAACAAAAAGCCAATGGGGACCACACCCTATCACACACAGGAAGGCGGCCATTTTGAATTGAAAATGTGAACCGACTTAAAATACACCTCTTTTTAAAAGTACACAGAAAAAGCTGCTTCATTCCACAGACACCAAACTTGGGCAAAATGAGCTAAACACATGTATGTAAATGAGACAAGTGTTTTTCTAGACTTTTTTGCTCGAGTTATATTTTTTTATTATAATTCGGTATATATTTTTTTATTATAATTTTTCTGTAAAATGATCCTCAATTTAACCCAGTAAACGAACAACTAAAAGTCATTTTTATTGGTCCCAGACTTCAAGCCTGGCAAAAATTTATGTATTTGAAGTCGCGAAAAAAATACGAAAAATGACTCAGTGGCGACCTACAAAAGTCAAAATACATTGGGCCTATGGAAAGTGAAAGTAACTTTTTTCCAACGTAGAAAAATGAAACTTGGTATATCCATAGGACACCTCAGGGCAAACAGAAAAGTCAATGACAGTCACACCCTAAACTTAACAGGAAGTCCGCCATGTGGGGTGAAACGCGCGCCACTAAAATCGCACTCTTGCGCAGAAAGATGCAAATCATTGTGTTTTAATCTAAATGGCCCCAAATTTGGTGAGTATCATCTAGACACGTGTGCCAACCAAAGTTGTGACTTTGTTGTTGATATCTTATCGGGTATGGGTGTGGCAAGCCTGTAACGAGGTGGCCATTTTTGTGAAAATAAAACGTCTCTTAACTCTCAAACGCCTTCTCGGATCGAGTTGGACCCAAAAGGCGTTTGTGCACATTCATGACCTGAACACAAAAATATGTAAATAAAGGGTTATCTTTAGAAATGGCTCTCCAGCGCCCCTACAAACTTATAATGGACCCAAGAATTTAGTTTGTCATAGAGACATAAAATTTTGTACACACATCTCTTATGTCATGACGAGCATAAAAGCCAATGACAACCACCCCTATCTATAAATGTGTTGCCATAGCAACGTCCCAAAAATGTGAAAAAGTCAATGGGAAGTGAAAATTTTAGTTTGTTGTAGGCAAATAAAACTTGGTACACACATCCAACATGGGCTTATGAACAAAAAAGCCAATGGGGACCACACCCTATCACACACAGGAAGGCGGCCATTTTGAATTGAAAATGTGAACCGACTTAAAATACACCTCTTTTTTAAAAGTACACAGACAATAGCTGCTTCATTCCACAGACACCAAACTTGGGCAAAATGAGCTAAACACATGTATGTAAAAGAGACAAGCGTTTTTCTAGACTTTTTTGCTCGAGTTATATTTTTTTAAATTATAATTCGGTATATATTTTTTTATTATAATTTTTCTGCAAAATGATCCTCAATTTAACCCAGGAAACGTACAACTAAAAGTCATTTTTATTGGTCCCAGATTTCAAGCCCGGCAAAAAATTTATGTATTTGAAGTCCCCGAAAAAAAAATACAAAAAATGACTCAGTGGCGACCCCTAGAAAAGTCAAAATACATTGGGCCTATGGAAAGTGAAAGTAACTTTTTTCCAACGTAGAAAAATGAAACTTGGTATATCCATAGGACACCTCGGGGCAAACAGAAAATTTTATTACAGCCATACCGTAAACTCAACAGGAAATCTACTATGTTGGGTAGAATGCGTGACCACCTAAATTGCACCCCTTGTGTCTAAAGGCTTTTCATCTAAACACTTCCAAATTTGGTGAGTTTCATCTAGACACGTGTGCCAAAAAAGTTATCAATTTGTTTTTTGTTACATTTGTGGCTGTGGTCGTAATGAGTCTGTGAAGAGGCAACCTTTGGGAAATAAATGCCATTTCCCAATTGCCAGGATCCTTCCTTTAGAGGAGGCCCCTCCAGAGCCACGGCTAGAGTCTTAGAAAACTCCTCAGAATCCTTTTACCGTGAAGTTTACGCTTTAAAGCACGAAATGCACTCCTACGAGTGCATGTGTCCCCGCGGTCTCAAGGGAGGCGAGGGCCTTTATCGCCGCTTGCGGCTTTAATTAATCATTATGTTTACATGCAGACATGCTCATTGATTTGAATTTTACACCTTGTCCGAGTTTACATGCAGTTATATTTTATTTTATTTAGGTTGTCATTAAGCTAAAAATATTATTTGCAAATGGCGGAGTCCATATTAACACCACTTTGCAGCTTTCAAAGCAACATTGTAACTTTACTCTTTTATAGTGGTTTCAAGTCCGTCCTGGCAAATGTTGATATTATAGTGGTCAAATACAAAGAGCATTCCTTAAAATACAGTCAGTCCCTTAAAATTCACTTTTCCAGTGGGGCATTGGGGTCTGTTTTTCAGCTTGTATCCCAATAATAAAATATCACAGTATTAGTGGTTTCAATTTCTCAATTATGATTACATTTTGAAACTGGTCATTGTCCCATGTATAGTAGAATGGTGCAGACACTCACAAGATTTAATTATTTTAACTCTGAGTGGAGCAAGTTTCACATGTAGTGATTGGAACAAAATATTTAAGCTCTTTACAGATATTCCACTATGTAACTCTGAAAGGAGCATACGCTTCCTTGTAACTCTAAGTGGAGCACATCAATGGGTTAGTGTTATGTTTATTTGGTTAAACTGGATATTCCCATCAACGTTTCCATGAAAATCCCCCCATCTGCACACAGGAAATGGTCAGAAAACCAAATGCAAAAGCTCTTGATAACATCCTGCTTATAAAAAACAGGTGCTCAACAGTCCATGAATATACAAAAGTCTAGTAATAGTGAAGGCCATTAAGGCATTAGATCAGCCTTTTGAGTATAAATTCTCTCACGAGTTTTCTGAATCACTGAGAGCCCTGATGGCGGTGAAACACACCTGCAGCGCCTAGGCTCAGGTTTCACTCATTCACTGCCGAGATGTTGGCGTTTGTTTAGGAAATGAGCATAAATGCTGACCTTAAAGTCCTTCCCCATTGTGGCCTGATGCGTTTAAAGAGCGTCTGCCAAATATGGCATTGTGAACCTTTTAAAATGCTTTCAGTTGAGACCATTATGAAGCACTATAAAATACAGCGTCTCCAAACACACCTGTCGGTTTTCTCTAAAAGACTTCTATTGGTTCTTGTGTAATTAGCTTTCTGTTGTTTCATGTGTTTGCTAAAACATTAGTATGAGGGGAATGACAATGAATTTTATATCATACAACAAGAACAAGCCGTATTCATGGTGTTATTGAATGTGTGTTCAATTGCAACCAACCATGAAAAAGCAAAAGTGGGCGGCCAGTATGGTTAGCCTTTCAACGTTCACCAAAGACATGTTTTAAATGGAAGTAGCATAAAGCTGGTGATTACACAGGCTACACTAAATAACTGAGAAATTATCATTAGCTTAAATGGCACATGTAGCAAACAATATGGCAAATATAATAATTAGCAACTGGATACATTTGTCTAGTTATCCGTTTGCATTTATTAAATGCACATAAATATTTGATTTCATCCTTTCATAAAACAGGTGTTTGTGAATTTGCGGGAATTCCACTTTCAAATCAGCCAAACCAAACTATATGTTTGTTTAGGATGATAAACAAAATGGCTGCAATAAAATTCAAAACGTCACTGGACAACGTACTGTATATAGTGGTCTATGTAAATTTAGATCATTTTTTTACTTAAGGCACATTTCCACTGTGTGGGACGGGTTGGGTCGGCCCAGCAAGGTTTGGATTTAATGTGTTGTTAATAGGCCACAGCTACAATGAGGCCACAGCTACAATTCCCTGTCTTTCCAGCTTTTGCTTCTTAATCTACACTGAACAAAAATTTAGCCGCAACACTTTTGTTTTGCCCCCATTTTTCATGAGCTGAAGTCAAAGATCTAAGACTTTTTCTACACAAAAGGCCTATTTCTCTCAAATATTGTTCACTAATCTGTCCAAATCTGTGTTAGTGAGTTCTTCCTCTTTGCCGAGAAAATCTATCCACCTCACAGGTGTGGCATATCAAGAAGCTGATTAGAGAGCATGATTATTGCACAGGTGTGCCACAATAAAAGGCCACTCTAAAATGTGCACTTTTATCATATAGCCAAAGAATTTCTGCACAAATCGTCTCAGGGAAGCTTATGCCTCATCAGGGTCTCAAGCTTACTGCAGTTTGTCGTCGTAACCGACGGGCAAATGCACACATTTGATGGTGTCTGGCATACTCACTTTTTGTGAGCAGTGGCTCAGTGGTAGAGCGGTCATCCTATATGGCGGTTTGATTCCCCCTCTCCCCAGTTCAACTGTCGTTGTGTCCTTGGGCAAGACACTTGACCCACCTTGCCTACAGTGTCTGTGGCAGCCATTGGTGTATAAATTTGTGTGACTGTGTGTTTGGTGGAGGTTGGAGAAGGCTGTGAGTGCCGTGTGTATGGCAGCCCCCCCTCTGTCTGCCCCAGGTGTGAATATGTGTGAATGGGGTGAGTGGAAGCACAATGGAAAGCGCTTTGGGTGCCCAAGAAGGGCGCAAAATGCACTATATAAATGCATGCCAATTTATCATTTACCATAGAAAAAGTGTTGAAAATAAATTTTTGTTCAGCGTATAAGGTTTCTAGACTGGGTTCACTATTTGGTAAGCAACAACTCTAATTTCTTTCTAATGTCTTACAGGAGATTATCCTTTACGACTTGTTTACCACCTATTAATAACCCAACAATTGCAAAGTAGCAGCATCGTACATTACAGTACATGTAAAGGACTGCCAAAGTGTGTTAAAATGAAAGCGCATGGCTAATTTGCATAAAACAAAGTGCATGTTTATTAAATATTCCTGCTGACCTTTCTCTCCAGTAACCAGTATTTAAGCTACTCTTGGTGAAGAGTAAAAAAAAACTGATTTTATGATGCAGCTATTTTATCACATTTTAAATGTAAAAACTTGAATTGCATTTATCCCCAAACCTTAGCTGCACCAGTTTCCTACATTTGAAACACTCACTCATTTCAGGACAGTGAATATAATATTTTGACACAAAGCAAGAGCAGTAAGACTCTCATCTAAAACCAGAAACAGCTGTTGCCAAATACAACATGGTACAGCATTTAGCATTTTTTCCCCTTATATATGTTTATAACAAGGACAAGATATGCTTCATACCGCAACAGTAAAAAAAACAAGGTTGTAGATAGTAAGGTAGTAAAGGAATGTTTTGGTTAGTTAACAAGTCACTCAAATTCCTGAGCCACTTCCATTCAATAAAATGTAGTACTTGTAATATTTATGTACTGTCTATACACAGTATAAATACAGTATAAATAGTAATTGGGTCAGTAGGCAAGAAATGTGACTGTTGTGTGCTTTCTATTAAACACTTTAGCTCTAATTAGTGACAACTAATCAAACTAACATGACGAGAGTCATACCAATCTTACGGCATATTTATTATGGGCCATAGTAATTGACTCATTATTGTTCCAAAAGCCTTGTACGTTGTTGATAAATCCAAAACAACACTGATACTTCAGAGTCAGTAATAGGTGTCAAAACATTATTTAGTTGTAAGAGTTAAACTAAGTTTTGTTGTGATTAGTAACATTTTTGCTCTGGTCTCAAGTTTTGGTAATTATTTTTTTCAAATTTTTTGAAATAAATTATTATGATATTTGTATCGCAAAGAATGACCTGCATCGCAATAACTTTTTTTCCCATTTTTTTGACTTTTATTTATTTTTCCTGTCAAAATCAGCTATAATTGTTCAAACAAACTATGGCGTGTCCAAATTTAGGTTTAGACCTGGTGCATTGCCACACTTTTAGTCCTAGTATAATCTTTGATAAAGATTTAGCTCCTGCTTTGACAAGAGTACTGTCCAGAGCGTTATAATTCTACGTAAAAGAGCATTCAAATATCGCAGGTATCCCTATTGTGTGTAAATAATAATAAGCATTTTCATATGCACTTCCTGTACTGGTTAACGGCTGATCTCTCCCACAGAGTGTATCATGTGAGAGCCGGCAACAGGGCAACAGCAGGTCCCTCTAATGATGCAACACATGTTTGTGATGTGGATAAGCCCCAGGGACCAGGTTCAGGTGAACACGCTGCCAGCCGGAGGCCTCTGGGACCAGTTACCAAGACACACTCAGCCTCTTCCAGCAGCCCACACCTGGTACCTACACCTCCCAAAAATAAAGTCATATCACAGCAGCCACCTTTCCGTGACTAGGATAAGAGGGTGAGATATCACAGCTTAAAATCAACATCATACAGGTTTACTAGAGCAAAAGCTATGATTGAACAAATAAAATGTTTAAAGTAGTTTAAAGTGGACCTTTTGTGGGTTTGAACAGATTTAAACTGGTAATACACAGATCTGGAGAGGTTTTGAGTGGTTAAATTCAGGCCTTAACCAGACAGTTTTTACTTGCTTGTATCTGTACTGGGACAAGTTTGAGGTGGTTTCACCTGAACATTAACTTAAACTTTAACCTTAGCTTAACATAAGCTTAGATTTCAGGGCTTTCTAGTTTCTGGTGGCATGTGACTGAAATAGCACTTAACACAAACACCTTAAAAAGTTTGGTGCTCTCGCGGAATTACAATTAGCAAACTCACTGAAGGCCTGATTAATCAAACATCTTGCAACTACATGGAGCTGTCTGACAAGCAGGAAAAAAAAAAACAGTTACAACATTTAATTGTGTAAGCGTAGTTAGAAGAGTTCAACATTGGCTTCCTTCTCACTTCATTTTGTGATTTAAACAAATTTGTAATAGTACAACTGCATGACCTCAGTATGGCCTTCACTGTCTTTGTTAAAGGTGGTTTATACTTCATGCATTTATTCACATAAACCAGTCATAAAAGCTTTGTCTCCCATCAGTGTCTCTTGGCAGAAATTTACACTGGAGCAACGTGAGAGTGCACAATTATATTAGATTTAAAGTTCATATAAATCTTTGTAAAGCTCATCCTCAGCCAAAATATACATCTGACCTCGGCAGCATGTGGGAGCAAGGCTATCAAACCCTGCACCCAGGCTTAATATAGTGTCGTAAATTTCACTGTTACTATATTAAGGCAGATTTGCAGCGTAACACAAGGCACTAATTCATTGGTCATATTCTGGTAAATGAAGGTGATGTCTGGAAAGAGGACTGTGAACTTGCCGGTAATCTTATCTGTGCAGATAACACTAATAACTTTTATTCCAATTGTAGGCTTGAAAAGCTTTGGTTCCTCTGCATTTGAAAGAATCATCCAGACATCTAGAAACTGAAGGCCATCACATACTTTATATGCTTTTTCACTAATCTATTCAGGCATCCATACTAGCACATTTTCCATTATTAAACTGTTGTGGATATTCCATTGTCCATCCACATTTTAGACACAATGACACAATTCATTCCAGGAATGGTGAGATTAATATTGTATTTCAACCAACCATAGACAAAAGGGCATTAGCTACCAAAAATTGCAAATCTGCAAAATGTCAACCAAATGACTACTACATGTGCTGTCAGTGATTGGGTAGAGAGCATTAGCCAGTGGCTCAATATTTAGCTGCTTTATCTACACGCACCTAAAGGATTATTAGGAACCCCTGTTCAATTTCTCATTAATGCAAGAATCAACCAATCACATGGCAGTTGCTTCAGTGCATTTAGGGGTGTGGTCCTGGTCAAGACAATCTCCTGAACTCCAAACTGAATGTCAGAATGGGAAAGAAAGGAGATTTAAGCAATTTTGAGCGTGGCATGGTTGTTGATGCCAGACGGGCAGGTCTGAATATTTCACAATCTGCTCAGTTACTGGGATTTTCACGCACAACCATTTCTAGGGTTTACAAAGAATGGTGTGAAAAGGAAAAACATCCAGTATGCGGCAGTCCTGTGGGCGAAAATGCCTATTTTGGCGTAATCGAAGAATGAGAACATGGATCCATCATGCCTTGTTACCACTGTGCAGGCTGGTGGTGGTGATGGTGTAATCTCCATCAACTACAAGATGCTATCCTATCAATATGGGCCAACATTTCTAAAGAATGCTTTCAGCACCTTGTTGAATCAATGCCACGTAGAATTAAGGCAGTTCTGAAGGCGAAAGGGGGTCAAACACAGTATTAGTATGGTGTTCCTAATAATGAACAATGAGTATATGAGCATTAGGCTACAGAAACTAAAGGATATAAGTCACAAGTCAACGGAGGCTTGCTAGAGTTGTACAGAATGCCAAATAACTTCAAATGTAGAAGCCTGACATGAATAGTTTTAAGACCTGTGTTTTCTCATCAGAGACTGTAAAACTGAGATTAGCATATGTATAGTTAAAGCATCAAACCTACATTAAGGTCAAATGCACATCACCATTATAGACATAGACTTAGAAAGCTGTGCAAAAACATGAAGGCTGGCTATCAGTAGAATTTAAATTTTTGTCGATGCCTTTTCAGTGTCTAGGTCAGTGGTTTTGAACAGGCTTCTTTATGTAAATGATAGCTCGTTTTGTTGCCATGGTGGGCGTGTATCTTTCTGATGAGGTTAGTTGTGGATGGGTCTATATGAAATAGTACTACAAGTTTAGGCTACTAGTGCGATATGGAAGAGGGCTTGGGTGAAGTCCAGTGAGTTTTTTATAAATAAGGTTTTAAATACAACATGG
Organism: Perccottus glenii; assembly: GCA_024416835.2. Taxonomy (NCBI): domain Eukaryota; kingdom Metazoa; phylum Chordata; class Actinopteri; order Gobiiformes; family Odontobutidae; genus Perccottus; species Perccottus glenii. Next base: position 28,039,941 of record CM044555.2, on the reverse strand, counting down.
TACTGTCTGGAAGTTACCCTGAAGCTATGGCAGAATATAAAATTATTTGAAAGAAGGTTTGTGCATTTGCAATTTGATGATGATTATTTCAAACCTGACCTACCATGCAGAAGTACAGTGCTTAAAATGGAGCCATAAGAAAAGCAGATATGTTTAAATGTATTTTTCAGTATCCTGCAAAGTTTACAACATGAGAAAACGTAGTTTGTTAAAACATACCAAAAGAAAAAATGACATGCATGATAAAATAATCTAATAGAATAAAACTAGGGCACAGACAGTTTGACCTGAACGACTGTGTAGTGAGTGAAGTTATAGCGCTCTTGCAGGTAAATGATCGTCAGATTTGATTCTTTTATATGAATTTGTATCAAAGTCCACCAGCCTAAACATTATCTAAGCCTGTGGTGTGGACACTAAGAGAGCTACACATTAACACAACAGCTCCGTCAAAGCACAGCCTGGGTTTACAACACTCAAACACACCCTTTTTTTTTATTTGGGTGCCGCTCTGTAAACACCAAGGTCTCCTGGCACTAGTTGAGTTAGTTCAACTTGTGATTACAGCCAATCATAAGGAAGCAGCACTATACCGAGCCTATGGGAGGACAGTGCCCATGGAGACCAGCTGTTCATCGCCATGGCGGAAGAATAGCTGGAGAGTAGGTGAAGGCGGTATCCTGGTGGGTTTTCTGTTCAGTAAACGAGTAATTGAAAAATCTTCAAAATCTGGAAGAGAAGGGGAATGTAGACAAACATCTTCACAGCTGCGTGAAATGAGAATCATGAACCTAATCTTGTTTTTTTTTTTTTAACAGACCATACAGGTAATGGACCAAAGGACAGTGACATCACCCAGTAGGTCTGTGAAGCCTCAAAAGTCTATCAAGTCCAAAAGTGATCACCACATTGGAAAAAGATCACAAGATTACCCATAAAGTCAATGAAGGTAGTGATGATAACTTCCCAAAGCATTAGTTTAACATAGTGTAGAGTGTGTGGCCCACCACAGTCTTAATGGAGGAGACTGTCAGGGCAAAAGGTGTGGCAACCAATATTTGCACTACAGCTGTAGCAATGTTTCTTCAACATTTTAAAGGGATGTAAAAGATTGCATTGTAATCTTGTCAGTTTCTGCAACAAAAGTAATATTATTGTGACTATAGGTTTGTATGGGGCTATGTCATAAAGTGCTTCTTAGTCTCTATAGAGTGCGTAATTCTGAAAACTGATGACCATACAGTCGCACAGCAGTGTATTTTCATTTCGTAATAATTTCATTGTTTTAAATGTTCTGGAATATGGATTTACCCATCCCTATAGGCAAACAATGTGCTCTAGCTGGGCCTAATGTAAATTAGATTTTATATCTACATTAGTGCACAAACCATATAGGTTCAATAGTGATATGTTTAAAGCTGTGGTAAAGCCTGTTTTAAATATAATCAACCTCATTTTAAAAGAAGCTAGTAGCAGGCATCAGGTTATTAAAAAGTACATTGTGTCAATGGCAGCTTCCTTGTTAACCTCAGTTCACTAATTGTCTCCAGTTTCCCAGTGCTCGCAGGTACAAATATGCAGTAAATGTTGGAACACCCCAGCTGACCTACCTCTTGATGAACGTGACCTCTGCTGCAGAAGATCATCCTGGCCGTTCATCTCCTCGAGACACAACAATCATAAATGGCACCTCCTGTGCAGCTGCAGTCTGTCCTCTGTTCATCCCTGTTCAAACGTAAGCTGTGAAACACTGAAGGGGAAGACGCTGGTGCTTGTGATGTGTGTTGAGAGGAATGCACCGGTGTTATCATTCACTGAGTTATGCAAGAATGGTTTGGTGGAAACCATTGCCTGGTACAGTATTAGGCCCCAGCCTCCTTAGGCCCAATACACACTTATACACACACACATAGAGCAAGAGCTAAGCAGACCCGGGCCTAGAGATTTTCTAATTACTCTTAGTGAAAAAGGAGGCGTCTGGACAAACAGTGGGCTGACTGCCTGGGTTATCACACATATTACCCGCTCTTCTTCCTATTTGACTATTTTTAGCTTAGGCCGTTGATTTTTCATCAAAGGGCCACGAGGTGGTTGGGAGGTACGCTGAGGAGAGGTTGTGTTTAAGTGTAACTCCGGAGCCTAAGCCAAAATAAGGGCTCTTCGTCAGGCAGTAGCACCAGCTGCCTACTCAATTCAGAGTAGACGGGTCAACAAGGCCAGTGATAAAGGGAAATAAACAGAAGAGTGGGTATTTAACAGTGAGCTCTCCCACATCGAAGCTGATAAATATAAACATGTGTATGCGGGTTTATATACCTGTTCTTTAGGGATGCCAGATATTTTAATTTCCCCTTGGCAATAGCAAAAGTGTAATGAAAAGACAGACCTCTAGAACAACTGAGACCATTGGTCACACTGGTGACGTCTATGATTTTAGGCTGTGGACAATTATTCTGCAAAGAATGCCTGTGTAGCTGGCATATACGTAGTGTGTGGTCACTTGTGAAGATGGAGGGTTTGGTAATAGTCTCTCACTGTGTCCCCCTCACTCCTCACATGTAGTGGTCTTTTACATGCCCTTCACTTTGTACTCAGTTATTCCTAGTGTTTGCTGTGTGTGTAGCACAGAGCATAGTAAGTACTCTGCCTCCATAGACGATTACCGGCTCTCACCTGACTCTCATGTGTCAGCCCTTAGCACTTTTTTTTTCTATGCAGGTTGTAGTGGAGCATTAGAATGGAATAACATAACTTTATTGCTGTATGACCTTTAGAATTAAACCTGGCTTTGTTCTTTAATCTGCAATATAACAACAAGCATAAGTAAGCTTTGTCATCTTTGTACTTTGTCATTTAGTAAGCTAATAAAACAAGCTAATACATATTATGTTAATTATTATTATGTTATGTATAATTATCTCTATTTTGTATGTTTTGTGTTTTCTGGAAGCAATAATGTTTTACTGATTTAAAAACTTAACTAAAGAATGGTACTGTTGGTTGTATAAAATATTAATATCAGAAACACAAAACTGTAATAAATAGCTTTCAGGCTTCACTGTCACTAGTTATTCTCCTCATGTTTACCTGTCTTCGCGTAAACCCTAGGTATGAGTAGTGCAACAAAGGACTATGACGTCAGCCAATGGACCTATGAAGCCTCAGAAGTCTGTTGATGGAGCCAGAAGTTATTACCACATAACAATAAGGATCAAATTTGGCCAAAGCCGGGAGCATGACAGGTAAAAAGTGACTTACTTTAATAAATGGCTGACTTTAAATGAAGACAACAGATGGACCGGAAAGATTAGATAAATTGGGGTTGAGAGCTAACATTACCATTTTTAATAGTACATACACTCAGCATTTCCTATTCCTTGTGTTTCTTTGATCTGCCTGTTACATTTTCCACAGCAGACCAGCGGCCTACATGTCGTCCACAGACTGAACACTACAGCCCCAGGGCCAGAGCTGAGCGCAGTGACAGTAAGCCGAGGGAAGAGTCATATCGAGTGAACACATGAAAGAGGGAGGTGGCTGGATTTGAGGCCTTTTGTCTTTGGACGTTCAAAGGAGACAGCTGTCGACTGCACAAGGCCCCATTCTATTTATGTGGGGGACCGCAGACAGGGGCCACGCCAACATACACACTCGCACTTCAAAGCAAAGTGTGTGATGGTGAGTTGGTCTGTTTGGTAAAATCATAATTATTACATTCACATTTCCATGACTCTTATCTCTGTGCAGGTGTAATCTATAGCTAGACGTCAGTATATCTTCCTGTTGGAATTATGAGGTTCTATCTGCGTCCAGAGCAGTTTTGAGATACTGAGGTTTAAAGTTTTGACATTTTAATTGGCAACAATCACATGGAGCAAGTTTCTCTCAGATAAAAAGCCCAAAAAGGCATAAAACTTCTTAATTAACTTTGTATATTAACATTTCCAAGAATATGTCAGTAACTCAAATGTCAGTAGAACCATGTCCTTTTAGGGCAGGGGTGGGCAAACTAAGGCCCGGGGGCCACATGTGGCCCCCAAGCATTTACAAGTTTATTGATAATTAAACACTGCATATATTTTTCTTTTTCCTTCAGTACTCTGCAGTGATCTGTTGATTTCACTATAACATGCTCCAAATGGTAACAACCTTTCCTAAAGCTAGCATCTCTACTGTCAGTGAGAAAACTGTAAACAGTGGATCTCAAACTAAATCTATCGGCAAATAAAATGTAATTTTTAAGTGAGTTCACCCTGTTGGCCCGGCCCTCCACCATTGTCCCATGTTCTAATGTGGCCCTTGGGTAAAAATAATTGCCCACCTCTGTTCTAGGGGGACAATATTTATGAGAAATAAGGGTATGTTTAAGCTGTATATTCAAACACATATCACAGTTATGGGGAGTTCACTCTGTAACGTGTCTCAGTTTATACGTTTTCTGGAAACCCTTTCCATTTCATACAAACATGAACAATATATAAGAAATAAAAACAATTTCATACATTATAACTAAATAAATAAAAAGTATAATTATTGCTCTCAAATATTTAGGTCTGAATCCTAAATATTGCAAGAACCCTATTTATTTTCTAATTAGGATCCGGCATAATAATTGCTTTAAATGTATACTACCTCATTTGACCTCAATTAAGTTCATGATGAGTGAACATTTTTCTTTTTAAATTTCTAATTGATAAGTAAACGAACAAAGACATAATTCAAAGAGAAAAATAAATACTAGTGTAGTCTCTGAGCTCGGCAGGTGCACAACTAAATACAGAGACGGAAACACAAAGTCAAATCTGCAGCTCTTTTGCCTGAAGCAGCTTGTCTTTGCTGGCTGCTCTGCGTCATCACTCACTGTGTGTTCAGTTGCTATTTGCATCAAAGGCAAATCAGTCTGCCTCTGACAGAGACTGTGAGTATTAAACATATGTCTTGAACTCTCTGGCAGCACAAACATAAACTTACTTTTCATGATGCAGTTGTACATAATAACAGCTACACTTTTTACAAAGATTTATGACAATAGATTCACAGTTGAGGTGCCATAGAAAAGCAACAGGTGACTTCATTTGTGTTTAAATAAACTATCCCCAACTGAAATCTCCACACAGCTTGCTCCCAGAGACCTGTATTTACAATGCAAATAACTTTGCATTGAAAGCAGAAACAGCTCCAGCTGCAGGCCACGCAGCCTCTTGGTTGTCCTTTATGGGTTCACAGACTCTGGAGGGTAGGATGAATCCCACAGTCAAGATTATTCTTCACTTTTGAGTTTAGTATGATTTAGTGGTAATCTGAATTATATCATAAATGCATTTTTCAAAACACAAAAGGTTTTTGCTTTGAGATTTATAAATTATTTAGTAAATAAAAGTTTCATCCATTTAAAATTTTGTTTTTTTAGGTTGATTATTTTCAGAACTTATTGTTAAGGCTGTAATTCTCAATTGTGTAATTAAAATACACAATGTTTTGAGTTTTCTGGCTTTAGACAAGTCTTTGAGATTTTAATGTTAATTAATGATTTTTATTGGACACAAATGCTGAATGTCACTTGATATTCAGTAAATTTTTGTCCCAATGCAGAGAATATTATAAGATAGCAGTGTAATTATAGCAAAAGCATATGAACACTGTTTTTTGTAAAGACAGCAGAAAACACTATTGTTGCAGAATTTCTACATTTCCTTGGTTTATATACCATCAAAGGTTTGTTTAATGGGTTCTTCTCACAAAATGAGGTGTAAACTGATGTAGGTAGCATCTGGGGGTCATCTGTGGGCGTCTTAAGCCCTAATGAACATGTTTTCCATCTACTTAACCCATCTGCTATGGGGGCTCCCTCTACATATGGGCCTTGTTCTCCTATAGGACTAATAATGAGCACCTTCCCAAGAAATCCCCAGCAAACACAGGCTCAGGCCCAGGCTCAGGGGCAACAACAAATGGGTCTGGATAGAGGGGGAAGGGAGCAGGTTGTGGTGTAGGCAGGCTATTGAGGTGTTAAACACAGAGGGGGATCAGTCTTTAGAGAGTTAACAAGCACCCTGCATTAAACCCAGTAAAAAGGGATGGAGGAAAACAGTTAAACCACCCAGTGTATGTTGGGATAGCATGATGTAATCAGGGCTAGTTTTTGCAGGCTACTGATGTTAATGGCTATACTACAATCTACCACAATGGGGTCTGTCTCCAGCTGAATCACTCTTATGTTTTTACAAAATACATCTTCAAAGCTCTGCTGTGTGAGTGGCGAGTAACAGGATTATTAATTGGCCTTCATAGGGTAACCATGTGTTAAATTCTGCAGACTAGGGCTGCACTATATATCACAAATGTATTGTTATCGCAATATTATTGATCACCATACTCGCAAATAATGACTCACAATGACCTTATGGTCTTCTTTGTGTTGGACATTTACTTTTTAACGTTGCCATAAACCATAATTCACTAATTTCAGAACTTTCAATATATCAAAAGCACTCATCACCGAACCCTAGTCGATTCAGCAGGGAAGCCTCAGTGGCTCACCTGGTGGATCCTATACCACATACTCAGGAGACCTGGGTTCCAATTTTTGCTCGAGTTGTTTGCCCAGTGTCCTTCCCCTCTCTCTCTCGCCCTGTTTGCTGTCTGTTTACTATCCTGTCAAATGGAGGCAGAAAGAATCTTAAAGAAGTCGATTCAGCAGCAGCAGTACTGTACAGCTAAATTAACCGTTTTATTTAGTCTTTGTACCTTTTACTGTTCTCGTTGTATCTTCCATGAATCCAATTGAACATTTATAAAACCCCTTATAAAGAAAAGTGTTGCAAATAAGCACAAAATAAACCTCAACTCAAATAGATAAATAACATTAGATGCAGAACTTTGTTCCAACTGAAATACTGTAAGCACAAACACTTCTCTGGTCTAAAATAAGTTTGTATGTTTCTAGAGAGTTGGCTCCTGTTGCATCATTGAGATCTTGTCGTAGCAACCGCAGCCTGTTACCTGAGGAGAGGACTGAGAGACAAAACAAGGTAAATACTCTCATAACAAGCCTTACATGTAAGGGACCATATTTTTGTATTAAATACAAGTGTTTGATTTGTCACCATGTTACCCCAAACAACTGATACTGAAATACTCACTAATTAAGAGACCACTGCAAAATGATCAGTTTCTCTGGTTTTACTATTTATAGGTATGTGTTTGGGTAAAATTTTTGTTTTATTCTATAAACTACTAACAACATTTTTCCCAAATTCCAAATAAAAATATTGTAATTTAGAGCATTTATTTGCAAGAGGATAGTGATGACCACAGAAGTGTTTTTTTTTACTTTTCCTTATTAAATAAGATATGGTTCAGGTGATCATCTAATAAGCACCTCATTCAGTAGAATGAGATGTGCCTGTGTTGGGATTCAACAGACATTGGAATGACATGGCTTCCATACTTGTAGAGATGCTGATTGCTAGGAACAATTGCAGTGGTCTCTTAATTTTTTCCAGAGCTGTATTTGTGTGCACTGTTAGAGAACATTAGCAAGTGGCTTAATATTTTGTTGCTCCAGTTATACAAACATTTAAGCTACACCAGCAAAACGCTACATGCTACAGGTAACTGGATGTTTAGAACATCAAACACTAAACATACATACACAGTGTGCACAATTATTAGGCAGGTTGTATTTTTGAGGATTTGTTTTGTTATTGTACAACTACAGTGCTCTTGGTCAATTCAAATGTTAACAAACCCTCAATCCTGAACATTTAAGTAGTAAAAGTGAAGTTTTGGCTTTCTTAAGAGAATATCTACATGGACACCATTATTAGGCAACTATTAGTGTGCAGATTTATTATGCAACTAAAGGAAAAACAAAGATTTTCCCATCTCACTTGTCTATTTTCACCCGTTAAAGTGAGAATAATAAACAAACTCAAAATTTACCAATAAACATTGAAATAAAAAAAATAAAAACTCAGTGACCAATATAGCCACCCTTCTTTTCGACAACAGTCTTCCATTCACGGAGTCAGTCAGTTTCTTGATTTGGTCAGAATCAACTTTTTGTGCAGCTGCAACCACAGCCTCCCAGACACTGTTCAGAGGTGTACTGTTTACCTTCACTGTAAATGTCCTGCTTAAGAAGGGTCCAAACGTTCTCAATAGGGTTTAAGTCAGGTAAAGAAGGGGGCCATGTCATTATTTTTTCATCTTTAAGGCCTTTAGTGACCAGCCACACAAAGGAGAATCTTGATGCATGTGATGGAGCGTTGTCTTGTATAAAAATCAAAGTCTTCTTGAAAGATGCAGACTTTTTCCTGTAACACTGCTTGAAGAAAATGTCTTCTAAAAATGGCAGTAGGTTTGAGAGTTGATTTTGAGTTCATTTTCAGCCCACAAAGGCCCAACTAGCTCATCTTTAATAATACCTGCCCATACCAGTACCCCACCTCCACCTTGCTGGCGTCTTGAGTCGAAGTGGAGCTTTGTGTCCGTTACTGATCCAACCACAGGACCATCCATCTGGTCCATCAAGAGTCACTCTCATCTCATCAGTCACACAAAACTTTTGAAAAATCTGTCTTCAGATATTTCTTTGCCCATTCTTGACATTTCAACTTATGTGTCTTGTTCAGAGGTGGTTGGGTTTCAGCCTTGGCCATGTCTCTGAGACTGAACACCTCGTACTTCTTGACACTCCAGGCAGGTTGCAGTTGTGGAATATGGCAGAACTGAAGGATAATGGATTCTTTCACGTTTGATTTTTCGCAAATCTTTGGCGGTTAATTTGGGTCTTTTCTTCTCGACACGTTTCTTGCGACCATGTTTGCTACAAAACGTTTGATGGTTCTGGGATCATGCACCAATAATTTAGATATTTCAAGAGTGCTGCATCCTTGTGAAAGACTTTTTACAATTTTTGACTTTTCAGAGTCAGTTAAATCTCTTTTTGGCCCATTTTTCCTGAGGAGACGAATCTGCCTAATAATTATGCACCCCTTGATTTAGGGTGTTGATCTCCTTAGGCCACACCCTCCCTCGTTACACAAATACACATCACATGATATGCATTAAATCCAATAAGGATTCAAGTTTATACAGCTTGGAGTTGGAAAGTCATGGATAAAATGATGATATGGTCAAAATAATCACTTAAAATGCACATGGACGAATATATATTGCCATAATATACAGTCAGGTCTATAAATATTGGGACATTGACACAATTCTAATGTTTTTGACTCTATACACCACCATTATAGATCTGAAATGAAATGAACAAGATGTGCTTTAACTGCAGACATTTAGCTTTAATTTAAGGGTATTTACATCCAAATCAGGTGAACGGTGTAGGAAATACAACTGTTTATGTATGTGCCTACCACTTTTTAAGGGACCAAAAGCAATGGGACAGATTAACAATTATAAATCAAACTTTCACTTTTTAATACTTGGTTGCAAATCTTTTGACTAAAAAATTCTTTGCAGTCAATTACAGCCTGAAGTCTGGAACACATAGACATCACCAGACGCTGGGTTTCATTCCAGGCCTCTACTGCAACTGTCTTCAGTTCCTGCTTGTCCTTGGGGCATTTTCTCTTCAGTCTTGTCTTCAGCAAGTGAAATGCATGCTCAATCGGATTCAGGTCAGGTGATTGACTTGGCCATTGCATAACATTCCACTTCTTTCCCTTAAAGAACTTTGGTTTCTTTCGCAGTATGCTTCGGGTCATTGTCCATCTGCACTGTGAAGCGCCGTCCAATGAATTCTAAAGCATTTGGCTGAATATGAGCAGATAATATGGCCCAAAACACTTCAGAATTCATCCTGCTGCTTTTGTCAGCAGTCACATCATCAAAAAATACAAGAGAACCAGTTCCATTGGCAGCCATACATGCCCACGCCATGACACTACCACCACCATGCTTCACAGATCATGAGCAGTTTCTTTCCTTCTCCAGACTCTTCACTTCCCATCACTCTGGTACAAGTTGATCTTGGTCTCATCGGTCCATAGGATGTTGTTCCAGAACAACTAACACAAGAGCAGCAACTAACACAAGTCAAGCCAGACTCCTCGCTGTATCAGCAAGGAATCTGGAAAAGCTCAATGAGAGTTCGTTTTCCTCAAGGCAGGGCTTGGCGGGAAAATGACTCAGGGCCAACCAATCGGAATTGCAATGGACATGACGTTATCCAGGCGACAATCTACGAAGTAGTTAACAAACCAACATGGCGCGCAAAAACATCTTCTTTGAACGGGAACGCTTTTAGCGCTGTCTTCTGTTGAGGTTTTAAACATGTAATGCTGTCTTGTTTATTTAAAACTGATTGAAGAGCAAAGGTGAACAAACTCTTGGCAGTTCCGCCTTGATTGTTTTGAACAAAGGACTTGTTGTGATGCAAGGCAATGCTCCAGCAACATTCAAATGTGATTGGCCAGTACGGAACATATCTGAGGAACTGACTGGCTTACGGAGCTTTGCTTCCTGTCCAGATTCCACTCTCCCCCTAAAGCACTCTCCTCCACTCTCCTGCTTCACATTTAAATATATATATATTTATTACAGACCAGTTTTTCCTCCACAAAATACTAATACAGTTTACCAAACTAAAGTTTAGTGCTTAGCGTTAGCTTAGCATTAGCTTAGCTGAGACTTTAGCGTCAGGACAGCAATTATCTCTGCAACGTTAAACATTACGTGATTGAATTAACAGTATTTATACGCATTTCACGTTGCCGCCCTTTTCTCTGTTGATATTTTTTGTGTTAAAATACATTTTCAGTGCTGAAAATACAGTCACTTCTCATGGAATGTCAGATCACAAGCCGGTGTAGACCAATAGGAGAGCTCCTTTTTTGAGCATGTGGTTTGCTCGCATGTGATTGGCCAAATTCTTTCGTTCCAGCATAACTTATAAAATCCCCTATAATAAATAGAAAAAAGGCATCATAAATATGGTTGGGCCAATATGGATTTTTATCTTATCTTATTTATTTATAGCCGATATTTATCTGGCTGTTGTGGTCAATAACTGATATTGGCCGATGTCAAAATTTAATATTTTAGCCATTGATAGCCATTGCTTTAGGCTACTGAATAAAAATTATCACATTATATTCTTTTTTTTTTTTTATGAAAATGCACGTTTGCCCTTAAACTGTGCAATCACATTGTACCCCAGTCATTTCTATTTCCTTATTGATTATAGATTTGCCTTCGCAGAATCTCAAGTTTTGGCAGTGCTTGCTTCTTGTGCTAAAACTAGCTTGCTAACGCTAGCTTGTTGTTTTTAAACAAGTTATTAAATCTGTGGTATTGAATAACTTGACGCGGGATCCTCACATAACTTCACCATTGCATGCGTTTAATTTATCAATCTGTCTGTCTTCTTTTGACACTGCAAAACATGTCCGGACAGCAGACGAGGCAACTGCTAAAGCAATAAACTTAGTCTTTGCTATGCATTGGCAAAGTGGAGCGCCACGGTATCACAGGTTCAAAGAAAGTTGACCACAGAATATGATATCGGCTCTACACATTGGGCATTTTTTTCTCATCGAGCCGATGAATAAAAAAACACATATTGGCCAATAACAATATTAGCGCCAATATATTCTCCATTCCTATTTATAAAGCCTGTTTTTTTCACAAATGATTGCTTTCACAGTATACTATTTAGGGTTTAAACCATTTTCCCCAACTAGAAAAATTATTTAGGTACAGTATGTTTAAAGCAACCCTGCATAACTTTTAGCCAACAGAGGGTTCAGATCCCACTCTGTGTAACCTCATTGTCACTGACTATAATTTTTGTAGAGATGTAAAGACAGCAAATTTGGAAATTTGGATGAATTTCTTCTGAAACGGTAGAGTAATTTCTGTGTATCTTTTACAAATATGACTCGGGTCCAGTGTATTGACCTATTTTATTTAATATATGCGTTGTGTGATAGGTAGATCATGCACTCGCAAAATCTCTTGCGATATGTCCCCAGTTATATTGGAGGTTTGTGTCCAGCCGAGGGGACCGTGTCAGTGAGCCTTGATGATCCCTTATTCTGATTCATTTGAGGTGCTTCTGTTCCCCACTCCTACTGCCATTGATTGACTGGTTTTCTTTGAATAAACCCTCATCAGTGCTCTTTAAAGCTACAGGGAAGTTGTTGTGGATAATCTCCATTTACAGCAAGCCCATTGTGTCAAACATCCTCATTTCATTCACTTTTTGTATGAAGCGTTTACTTGATTGAGCCCGTCAAGTATTAGCTTAACATTTCACCTGGTCCTTATTACAGGTGTCAGCACCTGTAACAAGGACCAGCTCAAATGTTCTATTGATTAGTTTTGAATCTTTTAAAATATGTTTTCATTAGACAAAAATGTTGCAGATAAAAAATGTCTAAAAAGTTGCAAAAATGCCTCAAAATATTACAGAACATGCCTTTTTAAAATGCTGCAAAATGGTGCCCCATAAACTGTATAAATGCAACACTGCAATATACAGTCAGAACAATGAAATACCCCAAACATGATACACACACAGCAGAAATGTGTCTTTTTGTAGTTCAGTGGTTACTGTGTGTTTATTAGATGACAGCTCTGGCGATTGCAGATTTTACTGCTTTTTAGTGGGTTTTTTTCAAGTGCCAAATGCAACAGAAAACAGTGAGTATGGTGTCTCTGCCTCCTATTATTTTTAGTTTAATGGCTTTATTTGTTTTGTCGGACAGCTCTGTTGTGACGACTGCTTTGTGTCTTGTTTAGGAGCTGAGTAAGACAAACCTTGAGGGAACGCTGAGCTTTCACCAAACAATGAGACAACTGCAGCACTTCCTTCACCCATATATCCCACAATGCACCTCTGCAATGGCACCTAGCACATGTCCAAGCCCACAGTAATTTTCTGCGGAGTGTCGGCTGAAGGCAGTCCCACTTGTTGATGGAACAACAGGGGCTTGGTGACAGTGTAAACAAAGCTCAAACCTAGACATTCTGGTTTGGTTCCTGCTGCAGGGTCCATTCACCAAAATTAACGTCAGAAAGTCCAAACCGTTTACAGTCAACCCTCGTCAAAGCCACTTTTAGAATCTGGCAAAAACATTACTCTAGCTAAAGGACACGTCCACTTAAAATGCCTATACAGTTGTGCTCATAAGTACATACCCTGTCAGAATTTGTGATATTTTCTGGGCCATTTTTCAGAGAATATGAATGATAACACAAAAACCTTTCACTCATAGTTAGTGGTTGGGTGAAGGCATTTTTTGTCAAACAATTGTGTTTACTCTATAAATCATAATGACAACAGAAACTACCCAAATGATCCTGATCAAAAGTTTACAGACCCCAGTTCTTAATACCGTGTATTATCACCTTTAACAAGTTGAATGACAGCTTTTGTGGTAGTTGTGGATGAAGCTCTTTATTCACTTGATGGTAAATTCTGATGCTAAATTTTCCCATTCTTCTTGGCAGAAAGCCTCCAGTTCCTGTAAATTCTTGGGCTGTTTGAGATCTCCCCAGAGTAGCTCAATGATATTGAGGTCAGGAGACTGAGGCCAGTCCAGAACCTTCACTTTATGCTGCTGTAGCCAATGACAGGTCGACTTGGCCTTGTGCTTTTGATCGTTGTCATGTTGGAACGTCCAAGTAGGTCCCATGTACAGCCTCCGGGCTGATGCAAATTTTTCCTCCAGTATTTTTGGATAACATGCTGCATTCATCTTTTCCTGTGCTTTTGTAGCTCACACATCGCCAAACATCATCAATCCACCTCCAGTTTTCCAGTAGGAATGGTGTACCTTTCATCATAGGCCTTCCTTGACTCAGATACAGAAACGTCAGTGCAGCACTAGACGAGAGATGCAAGGGTCTGTCAGGAGCCCAGAAACTCACTGACCTTTTATACACACACTGCTGATTACAAGCAAACAGATCACAGGTGAGGATGGTTACCTTTAGTAGCCCTTTTGTGTCAAATTTTGTGCATGTTATCAGACCAAAATCACCAAAGTATGTAGATTTTGATCAGGGTAGTTTGGGTAGTTTTTGTTTGTGATTTTAAAAGAGTAAACACAATTGTTTGACAATAAATAGCTTCACCCAACCACTAACTATAAATGAAAAAAACGTTTTTTGTGTTATTATTCTTATTCTCTGAAATATGGCTAAAAATCACAAATCCTTCCAGGGTATGTGAACTTATAAGCACAACTGTATCTCACTCACTCACTCATTTTCTACCGCTTTGTCCCGTTAGGGGTCACGGGTGACTGGAGCCTATCCCAGCAGCTTTGGGCCTGAGGCGGGGTACACCCTGGACAGTGGCCAGTTAGTCGCAGAGCTAACATTTAGAGACAGACAGTGACAGACAACCATTCACTGTCACATTCATTCACTAGGGACACTTTTTTAGATTTGCCAATTAACCTGTACATGCATGTCTTTGGACGGTGGGAGGAAGCCGGAGTACCCGGAGAGAACCCACAGTGCAGACTCCTCACAGAAAGACCTGAGTCGGCCGAGAATGTTTGAGTCGGCGGGTTTTGAACTCACTACCTTCTTGCTGTGAGGCAGGAGTGCTAACCACTCTACCACGTGCACTCCTGTATGTGACCTGATAAAACCAGTCCCATAGTTTTAAGAACTTCTAAATTCCTCATTTCCTAGTTTAGTTTTTCCACTTGCCACTGCTTTATTTCATTGTGGTTTTTGACTCATTATTTTACCGAGAATTAAAACTAAATGAAATAGAAATTATAAAGACTTTTCTTTGGCTTTTAGAGAAAATAAATATTTTATCTTAAGTTAACTTGGGCAGCAGCTGGATTTTTGGTTCACAAATTTACTAAAATCCATCTTGTACCAATCTTAGCAAAGCTTTATCTCCGCTTGCGTCTTCCCTTCCTTCCTTTCTGTTGCCAGATCACCAGTCAGGGAGACACAGTCAAACAAACATTCAAACCCGCATTTATTCACATGAGACATATAGGTTAGAGTCTCCTCAGCCGTGATCGGGACCCAGGGTGTTAATACTAACCACACTTACCAACACAGGACAATTGGAACCCCCTAATTCTGTATTTGCAAAACATGACTTTTCTCTCTTAGTCTATCAATGCTTCTCAAACTTTTCATTGAGCTTCTCATTTAAAACATTGCTTGTATATTTTGACAAAATATTCATCTTGGATTGGAATGGATTGGGTTGTTACAGGATGTTGTAACGGTAACTTGAGAGTTGGGCGTATGTGTTGCATTGGTGAAGTCATTCCATTGTTTTCTTAACTTGATGCAAGGTGACAACCAAACGGCCCCATGAATAGTGCATCAGGTGTAAACAAGGCACAGGGGCATAGTAGCATGACGTAAGCTCAGATCTGAGACAAAATCAGGACGTGACACGATGGCAACCCACAGTTATGTTTGTTTAACCAAACACTGAGGTGCATTTATGTGCTCCTTTTCTCTAAATCCCCTAAACATAAAAGTAATTGTTCTTTGTGACATTAAAAAAAACTAAATTGAGCGGTTTGTTTTTCAACTATTTGGCTGTGGCCTATTCTTAAAAAAAATTGCAAGTGTGTATTGCACACTGTGACTATATATACAGCTCCAGGAAAAAATTAAGAGACCACTGCAATTTCTGCTAACAATCAGCATCTCTACAAGTCTGGAAACCATTCCAATGTGTGTTGAATCCCAACACAGACACACCTCACTGATGAGGTGATCACCTGAACCAAATCTTATTTAATAATGAAAAGTATAAAAAAAACACTTCTGTGGTGATGGCAAATAAATGCTCTAAAATACAATATTTTTATTTGGCATTTGGGAAAAATGTTGTTAGTAGTTTATAGAATAAAACAGAAATGTTAATTTTACCCAAACACACACCTATAAATAGTAAATCCAGAGAAACTGATCATTCTGCAGTGGTCTCTTAATTTTTTTCCTTAATTCCTATTCAGCAGCCACTCCAGGATGCGCCCAGCATGCTTTGAGGTTGGTGGGGGAAACCGGAGTACCAAGAGGAAACCCACCTGAGCATGGGGAGACCAAAACTCCAAGCTCTGGGTCAAACTTCTTGCTGAGTGGCACCACTGTTTGAGTGATTTTAATTCATCTTGAATGGGTTTGTCTTTACATGCTCTGACGTCAGTTGAACGTAAAACAAACAGTGCTGTTAGTACTCTTGACTAAATTGTCTACAATGATAGAGGCTGACCAAAGATACATCCTAAACATGAAGATGGATTAATATGATTCTGTATATGGTAATAGTCTGAACAGAGCCACGCCTTGCAGCTTTTGTCTCAGTTGCCGGGCTACGGCTGTGAGACACACAATCGTTAGTGAACAATGGGAAACAGATTTAACAATCAAACAGTTTTTACTAGAGTAGAGCTTGTGGAAAGTTTAAAGTGATCTATAGGTTTAAAAATGGGGTCCCGATTTAACAAAAAACTTTCTCCTGAAAATGATTTGACCAATAACAGTCACATCAGACACAACAGACTACAACAAATCTACTGGACTCACTAAAAGTTGGTTTTAAATCAGGTTCTATATCTCTGTTTTGACATTTCCAGTATTAGATATATCTATATCTAGAACAGATTGGTTCTTGTCAGCCTACACAGATGCATGTTCTCTGAAAGTGGATACTGCTGACGGCGTAAGTCTAACATTTGCCAGGTTAGAGTTGATTTTGAAATGTTTCACTTTAACATTACTATTTCTATAAAAAAAAGTATGATAAAAAGAATAGAATAGAGTAACCTTTATTTTGTTTCAAAGCTGAATGACACCACTCAGTCCGGGCTGCTGTTATAATCACAGAATGAATCCAGAACTGAACCAGAAATAGACAGATTGTGTCAGAATTAAAAAGAATCTAAGGGGAAAGTGAGGACTTCTAATAACGTGATGAGTTGTGCATTTGTCTGTTAACTTTATTTTGTTGTACAATTCTTGACAAAACATTTTGAACCTAATGTAAAACAGTTTTTGGAGTTGAGTGACAAATAAGTCTGCCTTAGTCTCAGTTTCTGTGGGAATCCTAAATGCTGTTTCAGTGCAGCAGAGTTAGTACAGTGTTCTACTGCACATCTAAAGTCTGTTCAAACAAACATTTACAGTGTTCTGCGCAGTGGCTCAGTGGTAAAGCAGTTGTCTTATAAGATAATACTCCAGTGGTGTTCCAGCTGTAACACTGGTGAATAGAAGCTTAATGTAAAGTGCTTTGGATAATGTTACAGAACTGTATTATGATTTTAAACCTGTTTTAAATTAACCTGAAACTATGGAACTGTTAACTTTTTAGTTATTGGCAACAAACTAATGCTAAAAATAAATGCTTAATGCATGTTTTCTTGTGCCTGCTGTCCTCAGAGGAATGACAATAGGAATAGATGAATTATGCACCTTTTTCATATTTTTTTAGCAAACAAACCTGTTGAATTGGTTGTGTTTAAAATGTTCTCACACATTTATAAAGAAGCATTAAAGGCATAATCTGCAGGATTTCATGCTGATGTTAATAAACAACCAGGTCCTGAGCATTATCCTCAGTCCTTATTGTGGCTTTTAAAGATCTCTAGCCTCTTTTGATTTTGTAGCATTTTCCTTTCTTCTGTGAGCTGTCAATCAGAAACATCCTCCTAAACAAAGGAAAACATACAGAGGACACTGGATTACCTACATATATCGGTGTTCAAGAGGTTGTTTGTGTGGAATAAATGAGATTTAACTTAAATAAAAGTATATTTAAACATCTTTTAATTAAAATTTTCCAGACTGCTCACAGTGAGGAAAGTTAACTAAGGGGACATCGACCAATTTTAGTTGAAGACCCCTGGTCTAGAAGTAATTCTTCAAGAAGAAGTAAGAAATCGTTCTGTCCTGCAGCTCACTGATTTCAGACTGGCTGCTCTCTGTCGTTCAAAAGCCCAATGCAGGGGATGGTCTGTCTTTGTGTCTCTTTTGCACCACTGTTTCAACCAGAGTCTGCAGACTTATACCTGATAGGATGAAGAGGGCATCAGGACAGTTTAAGTATATATAAACTTTAACCATTATGAAATGTGAGAACCCTCTTGGACTAGAAAATGGTCTCAGTCCCACTGCCAACAGCTCCACATCCAGACGACTGTAACATTGAATAGATACCCACACTTTTTCCGTAGTTCTGTGCAAACGCCTTACAGCCACTCAGTTTCTATGGCCCCCCTGTGTCTGTGCTAAAACAAATCCTTGCTAGTTCTGTGCAGCCTCGTGGCTTTGTTAATGGCAATTTTGACTAACTCGTGTTCAGTTTCTCAGTCCTTTCCTCACGCATTCTCATCGCACGCCACAGCGTAAAACAGCGTCTGAACCGAGCACACTATCACACAATCACTCGATCTGAGTCTGATCCACACTGCATGTGGACGTGGCTGGACCCCACTGGTTTTGTGTGTACAGTGACCTCATCAGATTTGAAGCGGGAGAACTTTGAATCCAGAGTAAACATGGCTGTACTGGATGTATGTTTAATAAAGGTATAAACACAGTTGTGTTACCACGATTTTCTAAGATACATTCTGTAGGAAGACTGCAGTGGAAAGCAGCATGAGGTGCTTTGAAGATCAGACAGTCCCAGCCACTGTTCATTTTTAGGGACATATAAAACCACTCACATATTTTCTTATTGTATTCCAGCTGCAGAAAAAAACTAATAAAACACAAGCAAGTACATTTATATAACTTCAAACCCCAGTATTCCAGCCACGCCTCTGTTCTAATGTTTCTTCCTTTTCATAGACAAAGCCAGGTTTTCTATTCTTGCATGTTCCCTAGCCTCTTGTCCTTTAACCACTACAAATGCATACCACAAACTTATTCTAAGATTAGTGCTAGTTTAGATTTAAAGCTTAATGATTTGTTAGTGAGGTGAAAAGGTGAGCCATATATTTTATTTTCCCCATGTTTAAGCTTTTCCTGTGTCTTCATTTACTTTATTTATAAATTTGATGAATGTACCAACCAGTGTAATTCTTCAAAAGAAAATGATTTCAGACTTGGGACTATTAACCAAATACGTAGAGTCTAGAGCAGCTGAGACCTCTAAAGGTCTGTTTCCAGAACTGCACATGTATTTAGCTCAATGTCTTCATGTCACCTGTTTGTGTGTTAAATAGATACAGAGAACATAGATGTTTTTAATAGATCTATATATCTCTCCCTTTGAATTAGAATCACAATTCCTGTGTTTCTTTTTGTGTTTATTCTACTGTATACCTTTGCAGATACAGTGTGTGAACCTGAAGACCAAGGCGCTCATGAGATAAAAAGCTGTGGATGTTTGAGGAGAAGCCTGAGCGCCCCCTGCTGGAAGTCTAAACTACACCTCCTGCTTATACTCATGGAATTACTAATAAGTCTTTATTTATGCTGACGCATGGTGCTTAATTTTAAATGTGACGGCACTAAAGTCTCCTTCTGGCAGCTCAGAGTCATTAATGAGGTGATATGTTTAGAAAAAGAATGTGCTCCAAAAAGGAAACTACTTAGAAAGGTTTCAGAGCCATACTTGTCCTGAAGGCTTTATATTTTTCTGATTTGATTTATAAATACTGTCTGTGAAGGTTCTTGTGAAAGTCTCTTGGAATTAGAGACAAAGTCGAGTCCAGAGGCTTTTTAAAGGAGCCTTTATTTTACAGTCCTTGTCTCTTAAAGGGACAGTACAGTAAGTCACTAATGAAGTGCTGACACCTCTGCTTGTTAGTGCTCATTCATTATTCACACCTGTAAGGGTAACTGAATGTGTCTTTATTAGGAATACTTCACTTTGACCAGACAGGAGCAAGCATTTGTTTACCGCCTTTACTAGTTTCTACTTCCTGTAGCCTTCGTGAGAAGCGTCACGTGATGGTGTCTGTTTATGCAAAACGGGAAAAATACTATATAAAGGGGTTTAATACTTTGTGACAGTAAAACTACAGAACAGCTCTCTTCTCAGTTTAATTCAGAATTGACCCTTCAGAGATGTAGAGTCCTAATTTCTCAATGGTGCAACTAAAAATCAATCTGAGGCCGCACCGACTCGACCAGCCGTTCGAGGAGGAAAAACCAGGTTATATGATAGCTCCTGTTCCTAACCACTGTTCCTTAACCTTTGTGAGCTACAACATGAGGTCAACAGTAAGACGTTGGAAGGTTCCTTATTGATAAAGGAAAGGAGCTTTAGTGCCGTTTCCACAATCCGACTCCACTAACCTCTCAGCGAAAACACAGCAGCTTAATAAAAACTACACATCCCAAAAATGTGTTTAAAGGGGAAACAGGATAATTTAGAGAAATAAAGTGAGCGACTCCACACCAGTAATGTTTGTCTGTTTTGAATAAAGAAAACACACAGTGAACCACACACAACAGCACAAAGTCTATGACCTATTGAATAATGAAAAGACTCACCGACTGTAACATTTCCAACTGGTCCTGGTCTGGCCAAATAATCTACCCTCGTACTTTAAATGTATTAATTGGTGTTAATGACACATGGTGAATGTCGTTGTGGATTTATGCAAATGAATCACACAGCTTAAGTTTAGTTTCTTACAAATGTAAACAAATGTGCGCAAAGCAGTGTTTTACTGCAGCCAACGCTCAGCTCTGTTTGTTACTTCTCTTCGTCCAGATGCTTTTGCTTTAACCTTTTCTTTACTATATAGTGCACTATATAGTGATTAATGTATTGATTCAGACACAGCCATGTTAAATGCAATACAGTCAAAACTTTGTGTGCACCTAACTTTATTAACTTAGGTGCACCAGTGCAAAACGTTTGTGTAGAGCCCTGCCCTTGGATGAAAGATGAAATGTCTTCACCTTCAAACCTACATTCTTTTTGAAACCTTTTCTTGAATATGTCCTGAAGAAACTCCACATACACTACAGACCTCCTCGAAGCTAAAAGGGTTGTATGCAATGTTAATGTATTGAAGTGAATTTGAATGCTTTTTCAGTTTTGTGGCTGGTCTCCTGACAAAAGCGGTCATTCTGTCCTTCACTTCATGGTTATTTGGACTAGTAAGTGGACTCGAGCAGCAGCGTTCTGTTTGTACTGCAGCTGTCTTATACCACTGGTTCCCAAAGTGGGGGTGGGCGAGGGTCACGAGATGATTTCCAGATATTTTTTTTTTTTTTTTAATGATTCATTCATTCATTCATTCATTTTCTACCGCTTAGTCCCGTTAGGGGTCGCGGGTGACTGGAGCCTATCCCAGCAGCTTTGGGCCTGAGGCGGGGTTCACCCTGGACAGTGGCCAGTTAGTCGCAGGGCTGACATTTAGAGACAGACAGTGACAGACAACCATTCACTCTCTCATTCATTCACTAGGGACACTTTAGAGTTGTCAATTAACCTGTACATGCATGTCTTTGGACGGTGGGAGGAAGCCGGAGTACCCGGAGAGAACCCACGGTAACACGTGGAGGACATGCAGACTCCTCACAGAAAGACCGGAGTCGGCCGAGAATGTTTGGGTCGGCCGGGTTTTGAACTCACGACCTTCTTGCTGTGAGGCAGGAGTGCTAACCACTCTGCCACGTGCACCCTTTTTTAATGATTTATTTTTATGATTATTATTTTTATCTATTTTAAAAAGGTTGTAATGATGCGAGTATAAATTTAGGATAATTAAAATAAACTGAAAGTAAAACTTTGTAAAACTTAGTAAAACTTTGTTTGCTCCGATTAATTATGACAGTTAAGTGACGGCGTGTTGCCAAGTCCGGGGGCTACTTTAAAAGTCAATTTTGGGCAAAAAGCATAGTATAATAAAATCACCAAAACAAGTCTTCATGTTAAGAATGAATAGTACACAAACATTTCTAAAACTGTAAAAACTGTCTTTCTTTTTTCTTTTTTTTAAAGCATTCATTAATTATTTTATGATAAACATACTGTCTTAAGTGCACCCCTCAATAATCATAAATTAAATTAAAGCCGCAAGCGGCGATAAAGGCCCTCGCCTCCCTTGAGACCGCGGGGACACATATATTCGGAGGATTGCATGTCGTGCTTTAAAGCAAATTTGGAGCTGTTTAGATGAAAACCCTTTAGCACAAAGTGTACGATTTAGGTGGTCATGTATTCCACCCAACATTTTCTGTTGAGAAGGATCCTGGCAATTGGGAAATGGCATTTATTTCCCAATAGTTGCCTCTTCACAGACTCATTACGACCACAGCCACAAATCTATCAAAAAACAAATTAATAACTTTTTTTTGGCACACGTGTCTAGATGATACTCACCAAATTTGGGGCCATTTAAATTAAAACACAATGATTTGCATCTTCTTGCATAAAGTGCGAATTTAGTGGCCATGCGTTTCACCCACATGGCGGACTTCCTGTTTAGTTTAGGGTGTGGCTGTCATAGACTTTTCTGTTTGCCCTGAGGTGTCCTATGGATATACCAAGTTTCATTTTTCTACGTTGGAAAAAAGTTACTTTCACTTTCCATAGGCCCAATGTATTTTGACTTTTCTAGGGGTCGCCACTGAGTCATTTTCATTTTTTTTTCGGGACTTCAAATACATATATTTTTACCGGGCTTGAAGTCTGGGACCAATAAAAATGACTTTTAGTTGTTGGTTTACTGGGTTAAATTGAGAATCATTTTGCAGAAAAATTATAATAAAAAAATATATACCGAATTATAATAAAATTAAAGCCATAGCGGCGATAAAGGCCCTCGCCTCCCTTGAGACATGAGGACACATATATTCGGAGGATTGCATGTCGTGCTTTAAAGCAAATTTGGAGCTGTTTAGATGAAAACCCTTTAGCACAAAGTGTACGATTTAGGTGGTCATGTATTCCACCCAACATTTTCTGTTGAGAAGGATCCTGGCAATTGGGAAATGGCATTTATTTCCCAATAGTTGCCTCTTCACAGACTCATTACGACAACAGCCACAAATCTATCAAAACAAATTAATAACTTTTTTTGGCACACGTGTCTAGATGATACTCACCAAATTTGGAGCTGTTAAGATGAAAAGCCTTTAGACACAAGGGGTGCAATTTAGGTGGTCACGCATACACCCAACATAGTAGATTTCCTGTTGAGTTTACGATATGGCTGTCATTGACTTTTCTGTTTGCCCTGAGGTGTCCTATGGATGTACCAAGTTTCATTTTTCTACGTTGGAAAAAGTTACTTTCACTTTCCATAGGCCCAATGTATTTTGACTTTTGTAGGGGCGCCACTGAGTCATTTTTCATATTTTTTCGGGACTTCAAATACATAAATTTTTCCGAGCTTGAAGTCTGGGACCAATAAAAATGACTTTTAGTTGCACGTTTACTGGGTCAAATTGAGGATCATTTTGCAGAAAAATTATAATAAAAAAAAATATACCAATTTATAATAAAATAAAATATAACTCGAGCAAAAAAGTCTAGAAAAACGCTTGTCTATTTTACACACATGTGTTTAGCTCATTTTGCCCAAGTTTGGTGTCTGTGGAATGAAGCAGCTATTTTCTGTTGTTTTTTAAAAGAGAGGTTGTATTCTAAGTCGGTTCACATCTTCAATTTAAAATGGCCGCCTTCCCGTGTGTGATAGGGTGTGGTCCCCATAGGCTTTTTTGTTAATAAGACCATACTGGATGTGTGTACCAAGTTTCATTTGCCTACGACAAACTAAAATTTTCACTTCCCATTGACTTTTTCCACATATTTGGGACGTTGCTATGGCAACACATTTATAGATAGGGGTGGTTGTCATTGGCTTTTATGCTCCTCATGACATAGGAGATGTGTGTACCAAATTCCATGTCTCTATGACAAACTAAATTCTTGGGTCCCATTATAAGTTTGTAGGGGCGCTGGAGGCCATTTCTAAAGATAACCCTTTTATTTACATATCTTTGTGTTCAGGTCATGAATGTGCACAAACGCCTTTTGGTTCCAACTCGATCTGAGAAGGCGTTTGAGAGTTAAGAGACGTTTATTTTCACAAAAATGGCCATCTCGTTACAGGCTTGCCACACCCATACCCGATAAGATATCAACAACAAAGTCACAACTTTGGTTGGCACACGTGTCTAGATGATACTCACCAAATTTGGGGCCATTTAAATTAAAACACAATGATTTGCATCTTCTTGCGCAAGTGCGATTTTAGTGGCCATGCGTTTCACCCCACATGGCGGACTTCCTGTTTAGTTTAGGGTGTGGCTGTCATAGACTTTTCTGTTTGCCCTGAGGTGTCCTATTGGATGTACTAAGTTTCATTTTTCTA
Source organism: Perccottus glenii (assembly GCA_024416835.2). Lineage (NCBI taxonomy): Eukaryota > Metazoa > Chordata > Actinopteri > Gobiiformes > Odontobutidae > Perccottus > Perccottus glenii. Next base: position 28,015,636 of record CM044555.2, on the reverse strand, counting down.
CGTTGGAAAAAGTTACTTTCACTTTCCATAGGCCCAATGTATTTTGACTTTTCTAGGGTCGCCACTGAGTCATTTTTCATTTTTTTTTTTCGGGACTTCAAATACATATATTTTGCCGGGCTTGAAGTCTGGGACCAATAAAAATGACTTTTAGTTGTTGGTTTACTGGGTTAAATTGAGAATCATTTGCAGAAAAATTATAATAAAAAAATATATACCGAATTATAATTAAAAATATATAACTCGAGCAAAAGTCTAGAAAAACACTTGTCTCATTTACATACATGTGTTTAGCTCATTTTGCCCAAGTTTGGTGTCTGTGGAATGAAGCAGCTATTTTTGTTGTTTTTAAAAAAGAGGTGTATTCTAAGTCGGACCAAATTTTCAATTCAAAATGGCCGCCTTCCCGTGTGTGATAGGGTGGTCCCCATAGGCTTTTTTGTTCATAAGCCCATGGTGGATATGTGTACCAAGTTTCATTTGCCTACAACAAACTAAAAATTTCACTTCCCATTGACTTTTTCACATTTTTGGGACGTTGCTATGGCAACACATTTATAGATAGGGGTGGTTGTCATTGGCTTTTATGCTCATCATGACATAAGAGATGTGTGTACCAAATTTTATGTCTCTATGACAAACTAAATTCTTGGGTCCCATTATAAGTTTGTAGGGGCGCTGGAGAGCCATTTCTAAAGATAACCCTTTTATTTACATATCTTTGTGTTCAGGTCATGAATGTGCACAAACGCCTTTTGGTTCCAACTCGATCCGAGAAGGCGTTTGAGAGTTAAGAGACGTTTATTTTCACAAAAATGGCCACCTAGTTACAGGCTTGCTACACCCATACCCGATAAGATATCAACAACAAAGTTACAACTTTGGTTGGCACATGTGTCTAGATGATACTCACCAAATTTGGGGCCATTTAGATTAAAACACAATGATTTGCATCTTTCTGCGCAAAGTGCGATTTTAGTGGCGCGCTTTCACCCCACATGGCGGACTTCCTGTTGAGTTTAGGGTGTGACTGTCATTGACTTTTCTGTTTGCCCTGAGGTGTCCTATGGATATACCAAGTTTCATTTTTCTGCGTTGAAAAAAACTTACTTTCACTTTCCATAGGCCCAATGTATTTTGATTTTGTAGGGGTCGCCACTGAGTCATTTTTCGTTTTTTTTAGCGACTTCAAAAACATACCATTTTCGCCGAGCTTGAAGTCTGGGACCAATAAAAATGACTTTTTGTGCATGTTCACTGGGTCAAATTTAGGATCATTTGGTCACAATAAAGATTAAAAAAAAAAAAAAAAATCCGAGCAAAAACAATAGGCCCTCCCGGCCATCACCGGCTCGGGCCTAATAATAATTGATAAATAAATACATTCCAAAAATATATACAATAGGGGGTCGCGGATCGTCAGCAGTCTAATATTGGGGTTGCAGTATGAAAAGTTTGGGAACCCCTGTCTTATACAGTAGCTTGCTTAGTGCATCCAGTGAGCAGACCATTGCAGTAGTCTAACCTGCTAGAGATAAATGTATGGAGAAGTCTCTTTAAGTCTGGTTTAGACACAATACTCACAGTTTTTGAGATAGTAAAAACCTGTTGATGTTATTGCTTTAATGTGGCTGTTAAATTTCAAGTCAGAGTCCATTTTTACACCTAGATTTCTAACTTGATTTTTAGGCTTTAGAGAAAGTGACTCAAGGTGACTGATGCTTTCCCTTTGTGTGTGTGGACCAAAGATAAAGGCTTCTGTCATCTGGGTTAAGTTTTAGAAAGTTGCAGTGACAGAGTGAGTCCACAGGCCCAAAGTGGCCTGCTGTCTAAGTGTCATCTGCAGAGTTGTGGTAGGACACATTGTTACTGCGTATTAACTGGTCCAGAGGAAGCATGTAAAGATTGAACAAAAGGGGTTCCAGGCTGGACCCCTGTGGGACCCCACAGGTCAAGGCCATTGGGTCTGAGACGCAGTTTCCAATTTCAAGTACTTTCTGTCTTTAAGATAGGACCCGAACTATTTCAGGGCAGCACCAGAGAGGCCCACCCAGTGCTCTTCTGTAACAGGATCACATGATCAACTGTGTCAAACACTGCACCTTGGTCTGGATCTGGTCTAGTCTTGGGTCTGGTCCTGGTCTAGTCCTGGGTCTGATCTTGGTCTGGGTCTGGTCTTGGCTTTGGGATGGGTCTGGTCTGCTCTAATCCTGGGTCTCTAGTCCTGGATCTGCGTATGGTCTAATCCTCGGTCTGGTTCTGGTCTAGTCCAGGTCTTGGTTTGGGTCTTGTCTATCCAGGGGTCTGTTCCTGGTCTAGTCCTGGGTCTGATCTTGGTCTGGATCTGGTCTAGTCTTGGGTCTGGTACTTGTCTAGTCCTGGATCTGGACTTGGTTTGGATCTGGTCTAGTCCTGGGTCTGGTCCTGGTCTAGTCCTGGGTCTGGTCCTGGTCCTGGTCCTGGTCCTGGTCTAGTCCTGGGTCTGGTCCTGGTCTTGGTCTGGTCCTGGTCCTGGTCTAGTCCTGGGTCTGGTCCTGGTCTTGTTCTGGTCCTGGTCTGGGTCTGGATCTGGTCTAGTCCTAGGTCTGGTCCTGGTCCTGGTCCTGGTCTAGTCCTGGGTCTGGTCCTGGTCTTGGTCTGGTCCTGGTCTAGTCCTGGGTCTGGTCCTGGTCCTGGTCTAGTCCTAGGTCTGGTCCTGGTCTTGGTCTGGATCTGGTCCTGGTCTAGTCCTGGGTCTGGTCCTGGTCTTGGTCTGGGTCTGGTCTAGTCCTGGGTCTGGTCCTGGTCTTGGTCTGGGTCTGGTCTAGTCCTGGGTCTGGTCTAGTCTTGGGTCTGGTCCTGGTCTAGTCCTGATCTTGGTCTGGTCTTGGTCTAGTCCTGGGTCTGGTCCTGGTCTTGGTCTTGTCCTGGTCCTGGTCTTGGTCTGGGTCTGGTCCTGGTCTAGTCCTGGGTCTGGTCCAGGTCCTGGTCTTGGTCTGGGTCTGGTCCTGGTCTAGTCCTGGGTCTGGTCCTGGTCCTGGTCCTGGTCTTGGTCTGGGTCTGGTCTAGTCTTGGGTCTGGTCCTGGTCTTGGTCTGGTCCTGGTCCTGGGCCTGGTCCTGGTCCTGGTCTTGGTCTGGGTCTGGTCCTGGTCTTGGTCTGGGTCTGGTCCTGGTCTAGTCCTGGGTCTGGTCCAGGTCCTGGTCTTGGTCTGGGTCTGGTCCTGGTCTAGTCCTGGGTCTGGTCCTGGTCTTGGTCTGGGTCTGGTCTAGTCCTGGGTCTGGTCCTGGTCTTGGTCTGGGTCTGGTCTAGTCCTGGTCCTGGTCCTGGTCCTAGTCAGGTATTGGTCTGGTTTTGATCCTGGACTTGGTCTTTTCCAGGTCTGGGTCTGGTCTTAGATTAGAGACACGTCTTCACGTGATGTTGTGACTGAGTTCAGGAGTCTGATGGCCTCCTTCATTTTGAATCTGTGAGTGGCTTTTTACATCAGTCATTGTTTGTTTTTTTATTTTTTATTTTATTTATATAGTGCTTTTTCACCCTGTAGGCACTCAAAGCTCTAATAAGATTATCTACCCACATTATGAGGCTTAGTTTTACACCAGACCTTTCTCTTCTATGCACACAATGATCTGCAGCATTCTGTACAATACTTTGTCACTTACATGTGTAGCACAGTCTTCCAGGTTCTGCCTGATTTACAGGAGACCGTACAAAAAGTTTCTTTGTCTACAAACCAGTTTTTCACCTGCAGTTGATCTTTGTTCCAAACCTTGGGGTTGCTCTGTGTAAATCTCATATTTTTGTATTACTTTAGAAATCCGGATGTTGTGCACACACAGTTTCCGCTTTGGTGCGATCTGATCAGTTTAGATTTATGCATTTGGCGGGTTAGTGCGGAGCAGACGCTGTGTAAAGTGTCTCATTGAAACCAACGGTACGTATTTGAAAAGTGCGTACTGATCAAGAACCCAACAAGAACAAGTGATCTCAAACTAAACTTGTTTTCTGGTCCTTCCTCTTCTGAAACACTTGTTTTGGTCCCGCACACGCTCTTCTGAACCTAGAGTTAGTCTCTGTAATGGCTCTTCCCACAGTATCAGTATCTGCACCTTTTTCTTTCTGTTTGCGTAAGTTTGCACGGTTCAGCACATTATTCTTATTATGCTTAAGAAAAGGGGACACAGCTGATTTGTGCTAGGGCACGTGCCCCAGTAAAAGTGGCCTGACACAACATTTTCACATCAGAACCTTTTTTTATTCACATTAAAGAAGTAATAAGCTACACTAGAATCATGGATATAATGAGATCTTGTAATACATCCATGGTCTGAGTCTGACATGTCTCACTAAATTAAAAGCCAAATAAAAGAGTTACAGTTTAATAAACTTAGTATTATGTTCTCATATTGTTAATGTTGTTATTGTTAATATAGGCTAGTGTTATTATAATCGTTCTGAAAATATAGACTAGTAAAAAGTTACAGCTTCATTAGGTGATTAAAGAAGGACTAAGAAGTGGAAGAATAGTTAAAGCCATCTGCTTGACACCAAGTCTTTAGAAAACTTTCATATTTATTGCAAAATATTTTTGTACAGAACACAACTGAAAAAACATGAACAGAGGAGGAATGGTCAGTAAGGCCAACATCTGAACTGAGCTGAACTGTACAAACACCAAGAGTAATGTCTGCTGCTGTTTGATACATAATAGTTGTTCTTCTACAGCGTCCTCTTCAGGAGGAGAAAAGACCTCGAACATTATTGCCTTTGCTAGTAAACCCAGGAACCCCCCCCCGAGGACAATCCTGAAAATGCAGAATTGCTGTAAGAAACGTTTCCCGTGATTAATAATAGTTCACAAAATAGATTATACCAGTACAAAGCTCCAACTCAAATGAGAATGATCAGTGTGAAATGCTGCTCCTTCACTTCAGCTGCAGTTGTGTCAGAGACTAACATTAGCATTAGAACAGAGTGGGCTCACTGTAGACTGCACAAACTAATCAGGTCCATGTCTAGATGACTTCACACTGCTGGAGATGGCCCCTGGTCCAGGGGGAGCGGAGTGCGACTACATAAGTTGATAGTTGGGGCGTGCGTGCCCATGCACATCCTCATGCGATTTGGCACTAATGAAAAGTACTTTCCTCAAAGTAAAACCTCGCAGTAAACGCGTCTCACACTCCCTCCATCATTTCTGTAGAAGTTCCTTGTCAGAAGGCAGAGTGAGACAGGATACAAGCCCCGACATTCAAATGTACATCCAAACATTGGCTTCTCCCAAAACATGGGATTGAACAAAGTGGACAAAACCTCCTGTCTCCGGAAGTTTCTCATATATAATGAATCTTAAATAAAGATTCCAAAAGATCTGATTTATATTTGCATAAGCCCTTTAAGAAAACTCAATTAAATATTAAAACAGATAATGTACAATCCAGATGTCCAGAGGAGGACGTTCTGAAACGACTACCACATACAACACAAACATATAGAGAATATGTTCTGGATAAATCAAAGTGTCCTCTCTCTGTCAGCGGCCCGGCCTCACACACAGCAGCGTCCTGCTTCGGAGACAACACATGGCAACGCACTTACACATTCACTGATCAGAACAAATCTGGGGAGCCTTCGCCAATCTGATTTTGTCATTTGCCAACTCTCATTGGACCTAATTATTAATGTGGTCTGGGGAGAGCACTGACCTTTTATGGATATCACAAGTGCTTTAATGGTGCGACACCCTGAGTAGAGGTCATAGGCTTGGGGTGAATCTTCAGTAGAAACAAGCAAACACCAAAATAAAAACATGACAAATCAATACCACCTTTCACACATAAATAAATATCTGTACTTATTGGTACATAGTAAACCACAAATGTAACCAGAGTGAAATAAAACCACATGGACGACACAGTCATTTCAGCTTTACAATATGCATCTGCTCATGCATATATAGTGGGACTGTCCCGGCATCAGGCCAGTGCTGGACTATAGAGAGAGCTGGAGCTATAGGACTCCCTCTGCAGAAACACTTTTATTATGGGATACAAACAGAACCCGCAGAAAAGGCTTTGTAAACACAGAAGCCGCGTAGCCAGGGAGGATCATGAGTAACAGACATCCACTGAAAGATTAGGAGAGAGAACAGAGGGCGCCGCATGGAGGAAGACCGGTGCCCCTTTCACACAGAGCTTTGGATGAGGGATACTTTTAGATTTAACCATCCACCCAAAGGGGAGCTTTGCTGGTTTTTGTTAAACATGTTTACCACAAATGGAAGTAGTGATTCCACTTGTTTTAATTAACCATCTGTGATTTTTTTTCAGCCATTTTTCAGAGAATATGAATAATAACACAAAAAACATTTTCACTCATAGTTTGTGGTTTCAATACTGAGAACATCAAAATAAGCTAAATCTAGCTTTGAGTTAAAGCTCCACTACCCAATTTTTTTTTTGCAGTCCTTCCCTCAGCCCCACTACTCACCCCCAACAGCAGCGTAGTAAAATTTTCTTATACTTTTATAAGAAAAAAATATATATATATTAGTGCTGGGAAACGTGTTATTTTTGCGTTAACGCATTAATGAATTAACGGCGAAAATTATTTTATTGCGCATTAACGTCGGCCGATTAGTAGCCTATAGTGAAAGATGTCGGTCTGAAGAACATTCTTAGGATCGCAAAAAATGACTGCACGTATGAGCCGCCCTCATCCAGTGCTTTAGGTGGGCCAGTACGCACCGGTACTCAGTACCGCCCTAACCTCTCCCATGGAACCTCTAAAATGGTCCTCGTGTAAGGGCGCCGCCATACGGTGATTTTACATTTACATTTATTCATTTAGCCGACGCTTTTATCCAAAGTGACTTACATTGTTCTAGTGTAATTACCAGTGTTACAGTCACTGGGGGCAAGGTGGGTTAAGTGTCTTGTCCAAGGACACAACGACAGTATGAACTGTGGGGAGAGTGGGAATCGAACCGCCTACCTTCCGGTTGAAAGACGACCACTCTACCCACTGAGCTACTGCCGCCCTACAGCGAAATACAGCGATATACCTCCGTCCACCAGAGGGCAGGCTCCAAAAGCGGAAATATAAGTAGAAACCCAATGGCAACTTTACAAGAGTAAAACTCATGTTTACAGCCTGGTACAAAAGATGTCTCCGGTCTCTAGAGCTAAGTTTTTATAATGTGACAACTCGGGGGCTTTTTCCATAGTAAAACTATTGTTTTACTATGGAAAAAGCCCGGATGTAACGGCCATTTTATTGCCCATTCGTAATGACAATATTGGTGAATAGGGGACCAATGGGCGGATATCATCCATATTTATACAATCTATGGTACCGCCACTTCTGCGCCCAGAACGTGCTTTTAGCGTACTGGTACGCTCATTTGGACATCTGTTTTAATAGAGGTTTTAATCCTTTGTCAGAGCTGCCACTTTCCAGAGCGCCCTTCACAATGCACGCTTCCTAATTTGTCCCACCGAGAGCAGATACTACATTACCCATACACCCTTGAGTTCTACAAGTGAAACGTGCACAACTCAACTCAACGTGGCCGGAGAGGGTGTGTGAAACGCGCAGGTACTGCATTCACAGGCTCTGACTGTAATGAAAACACAAGAGAGACATTTATATTGTTTATATTATTATAATGTTATGATTGAGGCTCTGGACATAACTTGTTTTTCTATAACAAACTTAACAAAATATTAATGCAGTTTAATGCAATTGCATATTAAGGCAGTGGCAAATATTTTTGTTTTAATATTTAATTTGATTGTATTAATGTTTAAGTTGAGATTTACAAGAAATATTGTAACTGCTACTAACCTTTAACTGCTGTAAAAAGCACATTATTTGTTTAAAGTGTTGTTTAAAGTGCAAACCAAATGTTCTTGCACTTTTGTTCATATAGCAGTTCTTTCAAAATAAATAAATGCAGTACACTAATTTTTAATTCATTATTAAATTTTGTGTATAATGCGATTAATCGCAATTAAACGCTTTAATGGTTGCCCAGCATTAGTATATATATATTTTTTGATAATTAACTGTCAAATTAAATGCAAGCATAAAAAGTTGGGTAATTCCTGTTTAAAGGTGCCTTTTGTCATGTTTCTAGACTTTTTCTGCAACACAACAATCTCCATACACACTCCATTTCAAGTTGCCTAGTAACAACAAATTTTAAACTTATCAATTAGAAGCTTAATGTTAAAGCAGTTGATAGACCCTAATATCATACTGTTTTTTGGCCATTGTTGCTGATTTGACAAATATGTATTCATTTAAAACAGCCAATAACCGTCTGGGACATCTTTCTTTTAGGTTGTTTGTTGGCTAGAGGTTGCGTTTATTAAAAAAGATTGCATTTTCAGAGGGTTCAAAACCACATGAATGGGTGAAATTTGTAATTCTAGGACTAGAACTGCAAAGTAGAGTAGAGCAGTAGAGTGGTTACAAGTTTAAGTTGGATTTGTGCTATAAGTGGTTTTAGTTGTATTGCAACAGGTTTAGGTTGGATTTAAACAGATTTTAGTCAAATATGAACTTCTTGTATTTGGTTGTAAACAGGTTTAAGTTGGATTTGAACAGGTTTGTGTTGGATTTGAACAGGTTTGTGTTGGATTTGAACAGGTTTTAGTTGGATTTGAACAGGTTTTATGTGGATGTAAACAGGTTTTAGTTGGATTTGAACAGGTTTTAGTTGGATTTGAACAGGTTTAAGTTGGTTGTAAACAAGTTTTAGTTGGATTTGAACAGGTTTAAGTTGGTTGTAAACAGGTTTTAGTTGGATTTGAACAGGTTTTAGTTGGATTTGAACCCGTTTGTAAATAGTTGCTGCTGTTGGGGCCATTAAAAATAGGGCCACATAAACTCTCACATTGTGCCATGATTGACCCCGGGACCGACTTTGTTCACATTTGGAGATAATGGGACAAATATCCCAGAATCTGTGTAAAAGGGGCTTATGGAGACTCAATCAAACCAATGGAAAATACGGAGCAGTAACATGGACCCGCTTGTGTTTCACTTCCACACGATAAACTGAACTCAAATTAATGACAGCGGCCGAGTTCTTGTGTTTGAACTGTAACAGAGAATAGAACTGTGAGCGTCTGATGCGGGCCCCTCATTGAGTCTCTGTGACCCGCCCAGGGACGAGGCTCACACGAACAGCTGGATGCGCTCGCGGATGGTCTGCCGGCAGATGGGGCAGGTCTTGAGCGCGGCGCTGCACTCGATGCAGGAGGCGTGTCCACACTGGAACACCAGCTTGATGTGGTTGTCGATGCAGATGGGGCAGGTGATGCGCTCCTCCATCTGTCTGTAGCGGGACTGCAGCTGCTCCAGGAGATTGTGCTGGTCAGAGTTCTCCGTCCCGGGACTGCAGTCTACCTCGGTTTGGTCTGGGACAAGAGGTCAGGCAGGAGAACAGAGGTGAGCTGTCTGTGCTGTTGTTTAAACATGAACAGAACAGGACCATGTGAAAGTGCTCTTACCTTGTCTGATTTTCTTGGTGATTGTGACTTGACATTTGATGCATTTTTTCATTCGATGGGCACACTCTGAAAAAAATAAAAAATAAAACGTTATTAGGATTACAATAAAATCAAAGTTTAAACTTTTTTGTAACTCTTTATTTATTTTGGTTTGATTATTATAGGAGCATATAACACTGTTTGTTTGGAAGTTTGTTTTTTCAACTCTTCTTGTTAAATGCAATTGGCCAGAAAAAAAAATGTATTGCAGGGCTATTCAACTATATTTTTCTGAAGGCCAGATGATGAGAGGGCTTCAGACCTGTGGGCCGGATAGTCCCCGCTGGTCCAAATAGCTTGGAGGGCCAGTTCTGGTCGTCTCTTGAATAGGTCTGATCTATGGGTTTAACATTGCAACTGCTGTGGAGTTACAAAAAAGTCTGTGCTGCCATCTGCTGTGCAAACATGGCATAACACTAGAACTACAGGACAGGTATCAAAAAGAATAAGATAATGATAGTTTGATTTAAATGGGGTTGTAATTGAAAGAGTGTAAAATTCTTAGGTGGGATTATTATTAATAAATGTTTTTGGAAACCACACATTAATTATGTTAAAAGTAAGGCATCAAAGGCTATTGGTTTATAGTATAGAGGTTGCTAAATACAAATAGTTTGTATATGTTATATTGCTCCTTGGTTTTGCCCCATCTTTCAAATTGTACAGAGATATGGAGAAATGCAGGAAAAACAAGTATAGATTCTTTATTTAAATTACAAAAAAGGTATATTAGAATAATCCATATAGAGGATTATTGTGAACCAACTAAAAATAATTAAAATGAAAGGATATTGTAAATATTAAAATATTAGAGTTTCTCTATAGAGTGAAAAATCATGGTCCAGACTGTATACAAGAGTTCTTTAAATGAAGAACATGTCACTATAATTTAAGAGGTTTTGATATTTTTTAATGTTCCAAAGCTAGGACAAATGTAAAATCTAGATGTGTTTATGTTCTTGGTGAAAAATTATGGAATACATTAAATGACGAATTTAAACAGTGTACTACTTTAGTTTTGAAAAGTAAAAAAAAAAGTCAAACATAAAATGATTAATGTTAAGTTGTGTCTTTATAAATGTGTGAGAACATTTTAAATACAAACAATTCAACAGGTTTGTTTGCTAAAGAAATATGAAAACGTCAGTGAAAGTCTGTTTTGCCATCGCAGCATTTCTAATTAATTTATCAGGCTACGCTAAAGTTGTTGGATTTGTGCTGTCGTGTCCGTAACCATAGTAACCCGAGGACCCACGCGTGTGTATATATAGCTGTCCTAGAAGTGCCGGTTCAAAATATATATTTGTCACAATTTGCTTGTATTTATGGAAAATGTCTTGCGGTCCGGATCAAATCCTCTCGAGGTCCGGATTCGGTCCCGAGTCCTGCTGTTGGGGACCATTTAATTCAAAATTATGTTGTGTTAAATAGGGAAGCTGTTTTGTAATTGTGTTATTTATTACTTTCTGGTCTTGTGAAAATTGACACTGACTATATTTCATTGTTTCGGTCCTTTTGAACATTTACCAAAAAATCACATGGTTAAATATAATATAACATAAAGTGGCAAATATGAAATACTAAAGTAAGAATACAGTCAATCTAAACAAGAACAACAACTTAAACCTAGGTTTTAGCAAGAGTTTAGCATTTGCTTGCCGAAGCACTAGAGTAGATAGGATTAGTGGACAGGTAAACAATATGTGAAAAGTTCATTGTGTTGATGATGTGAGTGTCTGGTGCCCGCTGGTGTTCATGTGGATACCTTCACAGGCCACACTGTGCTGGCAGGGGCAGAAGAGGACCAGCAGAGCCAGTTCAGAGCAGATGAGACATTCACTGGGCCCTGGAGTAGTGGGCAGCACCAGGTTGGTCATGGTGTTGGGCGTGGTGTGGACTCGTCTCAGACTAGCACTGCTCAGACCCTGTCCACAGGTGATGGCCTGCAGACGCTGCAGCCTGGACACAACAAAACAGGCCAGTCAGAACATGCCTGTGTCATCTCAATTTATGTTCAACAAAACTAAAACTTGTACACAGCTTTGTTGTGTGAGCATCATGGTACCTGTGCTTCTCAGAGAAACTCTTGATGAGCTGCAGCACGGTGGTGTCTGCCACCAGGTCCAGTGGACTCTTGCCTTTGTGGTTGGCGTAGTTTATGTCAGCGCCCTCCTGAGCCAGGAAACAGGCAATGGCTGCCCCCACGCTCAGCTCAGTGTTCCCCAGCAGACCGGACGCACTCAGCTGTGGGATGGCAAGAGAACACAGGCAACAGTCAGCGACAGAACATAAAGGTATTTACATTCAGAAATCCTTCCAATTAAGACAAAACTACATGAGCGTGCATTGTTACAAATTGTTCCCAAGAATTAGAAAGTTCTGTCTGTGTTCTGAACCGTTTCAAGATATGGAAGTTTACTTCAATGACATGTGGAGCAAGTTTCTTTCAGAAAAAAAGTTTGCCAAAAATAAGAAGTGAATAAGTCATTATGACAGAAATGACTTAGTGTCTTATAATTCTCACTCACAACTGACCTGACAGAAGTGATTAATAAAATTGGGATAAACCAAAACAGTGACTTTAGAACTCCCTGTAGGGGGCAGATTTATAAAAATAATTGTCTTAACTGCCAAAGTCTGCATGATACATGAGAAGGAAGAGCAGATCTAGATATTTTTTAGTAAATGTGCTGGTTATGTTCCTCCTTTCATTACCTCCACAGCCTTTTCACACATGACCCTGTTCTGGTACAAAGCAGGAACGCTGCTGAGTAATGCTGCATGTGTGAAAGGGGCTATAATCTACAGCTGGACCTCAACTAAATAACAGTGTGAGAGTTAGAAACATGAAAAATATTGTTTCCACTACATGATTGATAACATTACACAGCTGTTCTTTAGCACTGATCCCATGTACTATATTCTTCTACTGTCAATGTATAAACTGAAAGTGGCTTAACAAGAGCAGTTTGTATCATATGTTTCTGTTAAGCTGCTGTGCAGAACAAACAAAACTGTTTATCTCCACTCTACAACCATGGACTATCACAAATCCATGAACTATGTAGTGTGAAGCAGTAAAATCTATGTGTGGGAATCACATTTAGTCAAGGACACAGCTGAGAGATGGTAATTGAAGTGAATCCAGAGCTCTCCGGCTAAAGAGGAACTGGATTCTAATCAGTGAAGAAGAATCCTCTGTAAATCATTTTGTTGACAGTGGCCTGTTCTGCCCTCAGCTCTTAAACCGGCCACATCCTGCCCCTCCAGTGAGAGACTGGCACCAGGCCAGAACAGCGGCAGACCGGAGCTGCAGTGTTTGCGATCATGTTGTCAACTGAAAAAGGACGTCCTTTACTGGTGCAGTAATATTATATAGTGACCAATAGAACAATGAGAATAGTACCCCTATAAAATGAGGAGTTGTGCAGGTTGAAATACTAGTGCAAGTTGGCTTTTCTTTCAGGGCACTTATGAAATATGAACAGTTATTAGTGCAGGTGGGTCCTAAGTATTTCAATTTAATTAGGTTTAGTATTTAGTAGCAGTAGTAGTATCTATTTTGTTCTTCTTTGTTTAGCACTTCTTTTTGTCTAATAAAATCAAAAGTACTTTAGCAGCTATATCACAAAAACGATTTACTCTTACTCAAATACTTCATTATGATTTCCAGATTAGGGCTGGACACATCACTTTACATCAATAGTCACAAATAAATCTCTATGTAAACGGCCAATGTTTAGATGTGACAGCACCAAACCAGAAGCCGTACTTTGCGCACTGTGCCTTCTCGAGGGGGAGCAGATGAGTGGGAGCAAACTGAGGCATTGTCTGTGGTTGTGAGCGCGTATGGGAACAAATACATGCATATTGTATACTCTGGCCTTATGGTTACCCTAACCACTTGGTTACTATTCATTTTACTTTATTTAATTTAAAAGTGTAAGGTTGGCAATTTAACTTTGATTATGTGAAGTGAATTTAACCTCAAAACATTTTGTAATAAACTGAATTATTGATTTAATGCAGGTGCAGTCAAAAGTATGTTTAGTGTGTAGGATAATTTTGTCTCTGAATGTATGTATTATTGGAAATACTGACATTTTATGATCTAAAAAACAGATTTGTTTCTATATTTTTTTATTCTGGAGCTACTAATGTCACTGGGTTTGTTTGAAGACAAAAGCATGCAGCTCTTATGAAATACGGAGTGTGAAAGTGTGAAAGGTGTGAAAGTGTGAAAGTGCAGTCTGCAATGTTGCCACCAGATGCCATCAAAGGTCTACACAGTACATACTGCACATTAAAGTCCAAATTATGGATGGAAACATAGTCAGTTTCATGAGTTTGCTTGTGTTCATTTTTAAGCAAAAGTAAAAACCTAACCGGGCCAACTGATGTGTAACAGTGTAGCCAACAGAAATGCTGCCTGCCTTGCCACAACGAACACACTTGTTTGTGCTGCAGACAAGCCAAGAGTTCTCTTGATCCCAGATTCCTCAGATCCATGAACCGCTGAACTCTGTCTAAACCGTTTGTTTACATGGCCTGTTTACACAGCGGCTAAATTTAACCCAGACATCTAAGCTCAGTCTCTTTGCCAAATCTGTGTAAGACTACACTCAAGAGTTCAGAGCTTTGTGCACTTCCTCTTTGATTTGTTCCACTGTATGTCCTTGTCTCTGCTGTATTAGAGGCGGAGGACGCCATGACGTTCACAACAAACAACAGGATTGGAGTCGAAGTTAGGCTACGAGCCGTTCTTTTTTCCACACAGATCCTTTGCTGCTCCACTGAGTGTACAGGTCTGTGTCCCCTCCGCCTTCTTCTCCTGCTCTCTGTGTGTCATGTGACTCAGTGGCAGAAGTGAACAGAGCAGGAACAGGATGAGTGAGCGCCCTGTGCACTTATTTTACTGCAGTTAACAAAAACACTGCCAGTTATGATCTGTGTAAAAAAGCCTGTTTGCTCATTATGGATTTATTTCATTTATGGCCAGCAAAAAAATATAAAAAATCAATTTTATTGAATTTATTAGCAAAACAGATCAAAACAAAACAAATATTAAAATATTTTTGTGATATTATTGTGACTGTGGAAAGTGTATCGGAAACTGAAACCCTTTATTATCATGATAGGACAGACTCAAGTATCATACTCTAAGTCATATGACATATATAACAATACATTATCCCATACTGTACTGCCCTTGGGATTACAGTATAAAGTCTGGCCCAAAGTCTGTGACCTAAAAGGGCCGATAACAACAGTGAATTAACAGTTAATCAATTGTAATATGTGTAGAGTTGAAATGTGAGATATGTTCTTAACATGGGCATGGCCACTCTGTCTCGGTACAAGCTGTTACTTAATCTGTTCAATTCATTCACATGTCCTCAGTATTTAGTCTTATCCCTCTTCATGTGCTTACACCTTAGGCTTATATTTAGCTCACTACGACTCCATATTTAGCTCCTTCATCCATGTGTTTCTATCTGCCCATCCTGACTTACTCCCATTCAGTCTATGAACATCTTCTCTGAATAATTCACCTGAAGCAAAACCTCTTTAGTCTTGATTCACAAAGAACATGTCTTCTGAAACGGTAGGGTCATTTAAGTGTATTTTGTACAAATATAACTCTGCTAGGGTCCTGTTTATTGGTCTATTCAGTATGATTCTACTGATCTCATGTCAAAGAACCATCAAAATTATTTTGAGAATATATATTTTGTGACCAAAAATTACACAGTGCTACTTTAAACAAATATTTTTTGCTCCATTTACCTTTTACTACTGTATTGTAAAAACTAATCACGGTTTAAATCACGGTTCTTTGTCACTAAAAGTATCTGATTTGTTTTAATTTTAGGGTTCAGGTTGCTGTTAAAACAAAATTGAATGGATTTTCTTTCTCTACATTTAGGTATCATATTTCAACTTGTAGTTAAAATTTGTGAAATTTGAAAAGGTTTTTTAAATCATTTCAAGAAAGTTGTCTAGTTATTAATGGTTCTCTGCCATTTTGCAATATGGAATTTATTTATGTATAGTTTTTAACTCATGGTTCTCTTCCATTTTAAACGTAGGATTTCTATATCCAAATGTTTTTTTTCTCCATTATGTGGCACATTAAAATGTTCAGTTAATTTTGTGAATTGTGAAATGGGTTTAATATTTATGTAGTACTAGTTAGAATTTATTTCAGATCAGCTTATTATGAAAGGCTGTAAAACTAAACAGACAAATAATGTAAAAACAGATTCCAGGGTCTTATAGCATATTTAAAATGTTTTACACTGAACCCACTGCATTGTCATTTACTCCTGCTTTAGAGAAAGTCAAGGGGCGTCATTGTTTTACACTGTGGTCTTGTTTGGGATTTAATGTTTTGTCTTGAATTCCAGCTGTGGATTGGACTGACCTTGCAGTAGAGTGAGGAGCCGCAGCTGTCCTCACTCTCCTCAGTGCTGCTGGGGCCTACAGTGGGACTGAGCATAGTGTTGGCCAGCTGAGGTCGGAGCAGAGCCACGTGCATGGCCGTGTCTCCGTCCTCGTCCTCCATGTTGACGTCGGCGCCCTCAGACACCAGCAGCTGCACCAGCTCTGTGTGGCCCTGTGTGATGGCCAGCTGTAGCGGCGTCTGGTTTCGGTTGTTACGGATGTTGATGTCACAGCGTCCCTGGAAGAAAACACAAATACACTTTTAAAACCAAGAACTAAGATATCTATAGTTAAATCTTAACATTTCTGCTCATCACTTGAGTATAAATTTGTATATTTTATTGAAAATATGGTTTCTTCAAAGTGACATACCCTGGCAGAATTTGTAATTTTTTGCCCATTTTTCAGAGAATATTCTTGGTCTGTCCTGCATGAACTGCACAATTGAGATCTCCCCAGAGTGGCTCAATGATATTGAGGTCAGGAGACTGAGATGACCAGAACCTTCACTTTATGCTGCTGTAGCCAATGACAGGTAGATTTGGCCTTGTGCTTTGGATCAAGTAAATGGATCTAGAATGCTAAAAAGCTATAGCCCTCTCATATTTCAGTGCATTCATAAATTACTTTTCCTAATATACATTTGTACAGTGTCTGTATTTTAACTTTAAGTAGGTTTTGTGTCTGGCAATGCATAGGCTAATCTCGTCAAACATGTGTTAAATCTGTTTAACACTGTTTGATAAGGAAGCACAGGTACTAAAATCATCCAAGTATAACTCTCACCCAGCTCCATGTGGTGTTATTTAGCATTCTATTCATGTCCAGCAGAACATGGTCCTGAGAATCTGGTGAATTTAGCCCTTAGCTGGTGTGGCCTAAATGCTTGCATATAAAACAGCTAAATATCAAACTACTTGCTAATGTTCTCTACCCACTCACTGACAGCACCTGTTTGTTGCCGAAAACCTATTGTTTTTGCAGAATTTGTGACTTTTGATGTCTAATAATGTCTGAATGTGATATTTTGGGTTTTGGAGAAATCATTTCTCTGAGGATTCCTGACCTCCTTAATGAGGATCTCGGCGACATCCCGGTGGTTGTTGAGGGCTGCCAGGTGAAGCGCAGAGAAACCATCCTCCTTCTTCACGTCCACCAGCTGCCGCGCTCGAGCCATGATCTTCTCTGTAGCACTGGAGAACACAGACACCAGAGTGGTTAGCTACTCAGTCAGAGAAATCCTTACTGGAAATCTGAATGAGGGTTAGCAGATGAAAGTGTTTATGTGAGCTCCACAGGCCAAACAGAAAATTTGTTGATTTTTTCCTGATTCATGCAGTGAGACTGCGTTGCTCTGTAGCTGCTTTATGACGTGTGAAATTAAAGCCAACAGTGAGCACTGCTGAAGCGTTTTGCCACAGAGGAAAGGCCCCTTTGTACCATTTGGAGATTCATGTCCACAGATAATGTCTCCCTTGATGCATTGTCTTTTTCTTTTTTTGTCCTTTAAGTAACACCAGTTATCATTAATATTTAAAATGGAATATCACCTGCTTATGCATTTTATGAATAATACCAGTATGAAGCAATATTGAGTGGCTTAGTAATAATTATATTTCTTTAAATTTTTAGGTAATATATCTTTGAAAAAGTTGAGGCCTGAAGTGGTATAGACAATGTGTGGGGTGTGCAAAGCTATCTTATCTAATAAAAACAGGAAGTAAAAGGAGATTTGAATGACAAAAAGTCTTCTAAAGTTTCTAAAATTACAAATTCTACCATTTTCTAGAACTGCAACTACCTTGAATGTACAGAATATTAAGGTAAATTAACACATGTCATATGTTAGGATGGATGTCAAAAGGCTACCACTGAAGATGGATTGAGATAAAACATTTGAACAAAAAGATTCAACTAGCAACAAACATTATTATTATTATTATTATGCCTCAGAAATTAAATGAGCATCTAGAAAAACCTTTTTAAGCCTCTTTCATAAAGCCTGAAGTGCTGCTGTAGTTACAAATATACTAATTGAACCCCCTCTCATTTGTTAACATGTCATATCAGATGTAAATATATTTTGTTGCATAAATGTTCCATAGCAGCACAAAGAAGGTAAATTGGGTTATTTTTTCATCAAAGAGACAGTGCGAGCTTTAATGAAGATAACTGCCTCATTAGGATTGCTGTAATCTGATTAGAGGAAGCCTCCGTCATGGTAACTGCATTAGTGCTGTTCATGTATAGAGCATGTGGGTGGAGTTGTTAAGACGGAGGCTGATGGGAGACACTGTTGGAGGTCACTACGAGCTGCAATGCATCAGTGTGTGCTCACAGTCATTGTGTCTTCACATCGTTAGAGCAGTGCCTCCTGAGGACTAAACAAGCTCACCCCCAGAGAGCTCGGTAGGCTTCTGATTGGATAACTGCATGTCATCTGTGTGACCTTTGTACCCACAAAGCCCTGTTCCAACACACATTCCATAATCTTTACCTGAGCTTCATGTTCCACATAACAGTCAGTGGACATCTTAGGCTTTGAGACATGTTTTTAATGTGACATCTCTTTTTAGCCAAAGCAGAACCACACTCTAGGCATTAACAGGCATTTTAATTGTTGGTGTGCTAAACATAAAGTAGAGGAGTGATGAACCCAGACAACCTCACTGTAAGTCACTTGAGCACAGCAGCTAATGTCAGGCTAAATAAAGTCTGGGCTAACTCTATATGGCCAGAATAATCTGCATGGGGAAAAACTATTCTATTTTTTGTTCTCACACACAGGCAAACATAATCACAGAAAAAAACAGTCAAATTGTAGCCAAAGAGACAGATTAATGTTGATTTGTCTTTGTCTGATTAACCCAAATTTTAGCCAATATAAATTGTGTTGAAATCTCAAAGAGCAACTGCGCTGTGTAACATGGAACATACTGCTATTGCACCAGAGACGGGATGGTGTCCCAACACTAAAATTGGTTTTGAAAAATAAAAGTACATTTGATTTTATATTGTTTCAACATCATCATTTCTTGACCTTGTGCATCATAGTGGTGCACCCCAAGGCAGTATCTTTGGTCCCTGTGGTTCTATAGTTTATGAAGCTTATGAAGTGAAATCAACATAAGACCTATTTGTAAAATTAGACTCTGTATCATTTACACAGGATGTTGTCTAAAACCACACACACAACCTTAAATTATTGTATCACATCATGCACATCTGAACCATGACACTGTATATTAGTGCTTTAAGAAAACATTTGATGTGGGAGACTGGCTTGGATTTTTATATGAGATGCTAACTGCTTTTATTTTCACCACATGTGTAAATGCCACATGGGCTCTTCCTCTTAAGGTGTGAATCAATTATGGTAATGTTTTTTAAAGGCTAAAATCATTCACAGTGACATTAGTAGAGCCCCACCTGTGTAGAATGCAACTTTCCACACTCTTCTCCATCACATTAACAGTCTTTATGAGCCTCTGAGACAAACCTTGACTCAAGTGGCTTCAAGGAAAAACGTTACCAAGAGGCTGGTGTTTTTCATTCTTGGCACCTCTTTAAAAAACAGCCACAGACGTTTTTCCATGACACAGTGTTGTTAAAAACCGAGCAGAAGTTTACTTAAGGCTATAAAAGGCACTGTCGCAAGGCCTAACAGTTATCCAATTAATTCATTCATTCATTTTTCTACCGCTTAGTCCCATTGGGATCGCGGGTGACTGGAGCCTATCCCAGCAGCTTTGGGCCTGAGGCGGGGTACACCCTGGACAGTGGCCAGTTAGTCGCAGGGCTGACATTTAGAGACAGACAGTGACAGACAACCATTCACTCTCTCATTCATTCACTAGGGACACTTTAGAGTTGCCAATTAACCAGTACATGCATGTCTTTGGACGGTGGGAGGAAGCCGGAGTACCCGGAGAGAACCCACAGTAACACGTGGAGGACATGCAGACTCCTCACAGAAAGACCAGAGTCAGCCGAGAATGTTTTGAGTCAGCCGGGTTTTGAACTCACGACCTTCTTGCTGTGAGGCAGGAGTGCTAACCACTCTGCCACATGCACCATTTGAATGTTTAAGTTTGCCTCTCAAAATGACCTGCTGGGGTGGCCCTGTTCGGGGTCTTGAAATGACCAGTCCACTTGTTAACTTTTTTAATTTTCCTCCGTTTTTATTTTTGTTCCCCCTCCTCTTATTGTTTTGCTGTTCTTTTTTGTGTCTCTTTTTTTCTTTTATATATTTCATTCTGTAAACCCAAATCCCCAATAAAAAGTATTTTGATTTTTTAAAAAGGGATGGCAAACTGTAGAGAATATACACCTAACAGGGAGTTAATAGACTAAGACAAAAATAAAATTAGACAAAGATGAAGAAAAATATAAAGAAAAACGGTGCACAAACTTGTGATGAGGTAAACATAACCTTAAGGAGTGAGAATGTAGTTAGACTTTACACTGGGAGTGCTGGAGCGTTAGATAAACACTGAAAGACTCTACAAACAACAGAGAGGCACAAGGACAGACTTATCTGCCGAGTGACTGGGCCATGAGACTGTTGTGTTCCCTTCAAAGCTAACAGGAGAGAAAATAACTCCACCTGACCAGAAGAGATTAACAAAGATCCAGATTGAGAAGATAGTTTTACGGCTGTACAGCATTATAGAACACGTGACACGATAGTTTTTCAATATTGTGATCTTTTCATAATTTCAGGATAGTAATATGTTCTATAATAAATTGTCATTGTCTTTCTGCTTTGTGTCACTCTGTGATTGGTTCAGTATAAATTGTGCAAAACATAAATTCCTGGAACATGTAACATCTACTGTATATTGCATAAGTTGATAATGCAATGCAACAGCTCTACTTCTCATACTTCCACTTGTCTGTAGCACATATACATTTTTGATTTTATGATTTTGACATGAATGAACTATTCCTCTATTAGAGTGAATTTAAAATATACATACAAAGCTATGAATAATCATATCTGACAATGGTACTTTAATATGATAGGGATGCAAAATATAGCAAAAATGTATTATTATTGCAATATGCATCTCTGTCTTCCACTGAATTTCCCCTTGGAGATTAATGAAGTTATTACAGTATACAAACGGTATACAAATCAGAGCTAGGGCTGCACAATTAATCGAATTTCTAATCGCGATCACGATTACAGAAGCCACGATTACGTAATCGTCCAAAGCCGCGATTACACACAAAAAAAAAAAAATCTGCGCGCTTAAGAGGCGTGTTTAGATCATGTCAGGTTGTGAGTGGCGAATCACCACTTTTAATAATAGTCTGTAGGCGTGTCATTATCAACGACCAGATTATCCACTGATACGTCTCATGCATGGGCGTAGGTTTAGGAGGGGACGCTAGGTACTAGTCCCTATCAATATTTTGAGATGGCAAATTTGTCCCCACCAATATTTAGCAAGCTCTTTTGAACTGCTATTTGGATCTTTGCACTGCTATTTGGATCGATTCTAACGGCCAGGACGACGACAGTACAAGAAACGCGCGTAATTTGATTGGCGGCGGATATCTGACAGGCTACACGCGCGGCCGGGACTACTTTTGTGCTTGCACTAGCAGCGAGCGGCTGGTGTGTGTGTGTGTGTGTGTGTGCGCATGTTGACGACGCCGACGGTAAGTTACCAGGGCTGTCTCTCTGCCACATACAAAGGCCAGAGTAAAAACATTCTAATATTTCGTTTTTTTGCCCCTTTTTGTACTTTGTAGATGCCACCCAAGAAGAAAAACATAAGAAGCTTTTTCATAAAGCAGAGTCCGTAAGCAGGCAAAATAACTAGCTAGCCACACAAATAAACTAGCAGTAGTGACTGACCAGTCACTAATCAATGTTATATAGTTCAACAATAATAAAATGTTAGAATAGGATCTGTATTTTATTCTAATGTTGATCTAGCTTACTGCTAGTCTCATACAGACAAACTTAACACATAGATTAACATAAATTTCAACACATTAATCCACAAAACCATGTCCCCTTCATATTTAAAAATGGCTCTGAAATATAAAAATGATGTGTTGAATGCATACCATGATACGTGTGTATTTTATTCATTAGTTAATTTAATTACATATAGGAAACTCAGACATCTTGTGAAGATGTCATAAAGCTTGTTGAGGAAGAAGTAGCTGGACCTTCAGGTGAGGTCTTTATGAACTATGAATTATTAAAGCGTGAAAATCATGCATTTTAAAAGTTTTAAAACCATGTCCCCTTCATATTTAAATTGCTCTGAAAAATTAACACAATGCGTTGAATGCATACTGATACGTGTGTATTTGATTCATTAGTTCATTATTTAATTACTTATAGGAAACTCAGATATCTTGTGAAGATGTCATAGAGAATGTTGAGGAAGAAGTAGCTGGACCTTCAGGGCTTTAGGTGAGGTCTTAAAGTGATAGATCGTCTTAAAGAGAAGGTCTTAAAGTGATTCTGTGATGAGATATACTACTATTGATTAATAGCAAATTATTACCTGTTTTATTATGCAAAAGTGAAGTGAATTGGTATTAGTATAAAAGGATATCAGTGTGAACCAATGTAGAAAAGCAATAAAAGTTTTTCAGGAAGAGTGTTTTCAGCTTGTTTTTTTTTATTTTTATATACAAATATGGCATGAAGTTGCTTTAAACATGGTATAAAGCTACTTAAAACATCAATCAATGTAAATTGTAATAATCGTAATTAATAATCGCAATTACAATTTCAAAGGAATAATCGACAATTATGATTTTTGTCATAATCGTGCAGCCCTAATCAGAGCATTAAATCAAACTGTTGTGAGACCTGATGGGGCGACTATAAGTGTTCTCTTTCTTTGTGGGTAAACTGGGCCAACATGATGTGGATTCTGAACAGATCAGAAAACTATTTATAAACCATATATTGCAAACACAACATGCACTTTATATTATAGAACTACTTTAAAGAAGCTGTAACGTTATAGGTGCGTTCACTCGCTCACTGTCTGTGTCTCTCCGCTGCTGCACAGACCGGTACCGGGCAGAATTGGCTCTGTGAGGCCTTAACAAGCGGAGCTTAACGAGCATGCAACAAAAACAAGTCTGTGTCTGACCTTTACTCGCTCCAAAACGGACAAAAAGTCACATAAATGTCACGTCAACTGTGGCGAACGGAGAGAATGTGAGCAGTCGTCTGTGTTAGCAAAGAGGCTCAACTTTAAACAGAGGCTGTTGTCCCGGATCTGAACCATCTCTGAGCCATATGTTATTATTTAGTCAGACCCGTCATGAATGTTCACCTGTTTGAGGCCCTGAGATGTGAGATGTAATAATGTTCTGGTGGATCATGTGATGCCTTCTGTGAGTCTGTGTTGCAGCCACTAAGAGTAAAGAGCAGGGGTCTCAAACTTAAGGTCTGCGACCAAATCTTGTCTTTTTCTGGTCCTCACATTAATTATTACTGTTAATATATTCTTGTTATTATTAATAAATAGTAGGTAAAAATGCATAAAAAGTGTCAACTGGCCTCTACCCAACAACGTCAGCATACAATGGGCTCTCTGTGACAGTTGTCAGGGAGGCTGCATTAATAGGGGGCCTCAAGCACCTTTCGTAAATTCACAGAGGTCAGGTTTCAATAGGAGCATTTCAGACTTTTAGTAAGGAATATGCAAATTTTAGGTAAGTAATAAATCAGGGGGGTCAAGCAAGATTAGAATAAGGGATCATCATCATTTTGCAGAGACCAAAACAACAGCATTGCTAACTTTCCTGCCTTCATTTTATTAAAGAATCTGGCCCAACTGAGTGCACTGGGTGAGACAAATGCTGATTCCTTGGGAAAAGTCACATGTATCAGAAAAGAAAATTTTAAAATGTTTGACAAGATGTGGGGACCTTTTAACAATTTTGTGAAAGTGGCAGATATACAGTTGTGCTCATTGGTTTACATACCCTGGCATTTTTCAAAGAATATGAATGAATGAACACTTTGTGTTTAATTTTTTTTAAATCATAATGAGAAAACTATGAAACTAGAAACTACCCAAATGACCCTGATCAAATGTTTACATAGCCCAGTTCTTAATACCGTGTATTGCAAACTTTAACATCACTGACAGTTTGAAGTCTTTTGTAACAGTTGTGGATGAGGCTCTTTATTTTCTCAGATGGTAAAGCTGCCCATTCTTCTTGCCAAAAAGCCTTCAGTTCTTGTAAGTTTATGGGCTGTCTTTGTAAGTGTATTTGATTTTTGTCTTTTTGAGCTTGGTGCCGTGTTATTGCTGTAAAACTGTTGCGGGCCATCTGGAGGCGTGACCAAATGCCAGCATTGCTCTGCTATTTAAACCGTGGTTTAGTCTAAGTCAGTAGGAAAAGCAACTTAGCAACAGTAGCCTACAGAACTGTCTTAGTGCTGCTGAATCCCGCTGAATTTAATTACTTGAATCAGACGGGCATTTAAGTGTGAACCACCGTGGCAGCCCTCATCGCGTGAAGACCGAAGAGGGTAAAGTTCATCGACTCTACCTGCACGCAACTCCACCAAGCAGGAACACACCGACAGGGCACCTGAGTATTGCACTTTGTCTTCTATGTGTTTTTAAATCTTTATTGTCAATACAACAAGAGATTCATCTGTTTCACGCAGAAGGCGATGCAACCATAATAATCTGCACATTGTATCACTGTCCATAACTGCCCCTTCTACTTTCCCAATAGGCTTGTGGAACTGTCAGTCTGCTGTGAACAATTTCATTATAGCTTTTGTTAAAAATTCTGGTCTTTCAATTGTAGCACTTACAGAAACACCAGGAGGACTCCACCACTCCTGCTGCCCTCTCCCATAATCACACTTCTCCCACAGTCCTCGCATTTCAGGAAGGGGTGGAGGATCCGGCCTACTTATCCCTAATGACTGGAAGTTTAAAGAGGTAGCACCCTAGTGTGACAACAGCTCTTTCGAGATTCATGCTTACTATCACCCACCCTATTAAAAGTCATTTTATAGTTATCTATCACCCCCCAGGCCAGCTTGGACATTTCTTGGAGGAGTTGGATGCACTTCTTTCATCCTTCCCCGAGGATGGTACTCCTCTGGTGGAATTAGGAGACTTCAACACCTTGGAAAGCCACAGGCTCCTAACCTCAATAACCTGACTGAATAATTTGACCTCAAGCCGGTTTTTACATCAGCAACCCACAAGCCTGGTAACCAACTACAGTCAGGTCCATAAATATTGGGACATCGACACAATTCTAATCTTTTTTGGCTCTATACTCCACCACAATGGATTTGAAATTAAATGAACAAGATGTGCTTTAACTGCAGACTTTTAGCTTTAATTTGAGGGTATTTACATCCAAATAAAGTGAACGGTGTAGGAATTACAACAGTTTGTATTTGTGCCTCCCACTTTTTAAGGGACCAGAAGTAATGGGACAATTGGCTGCTCAGCTGTTCCATGGCCAGGTGTGTGTGTGTAATACCTCATTATTCCATTTACAAGGAGCAGATAAAAAGGTTCAGAGTTCATTTCAAGTGTGCTATTTAAATTTGGAAACTGTTGCTGTCAACTCTCAATATGAGATCCAAAGAGCTGTCACTATCAGTGAAGCAAGCCATCATTAGGCTGAAAAAACAAAACAAACCCATCAGAGAGATAGCAAAAACTTAAGGTGTGGCCAAATCAACTGTTTGGAACATCCTTAAAAAGAAAGAACGCACCGGTGAGCTCAGCAGCACCAAAAGACCCGGAAGACCACGGAAAACAACTGTGGTGGATGACCGAAGAATTCTTTCCCTGGTGAAGAAAACACCCTTCACAACAGTTGACCAGATCAAGAACACTCTCCAGGAGGTAGGTGTATGTGTGTCAAAGTGAATAATCAAGAGAAGACTTCACCAGAGTGAATACAGAGGGTTCACCACAAGATGGAAACCATTGGTGAGCCTCAAAAACAGGAAGGCCAGATTAGAGTTTGCCAAACAACATCTAAAAAAGCCTTCACAGTTCTGGAACAACATCCTATGGACCAATGAGACCAAGATCAACTTGTACCAGAGTGATGGGAAGAGAAGAGTCTGGAGAAGGAAAGGAACTGCTCATGATCCAAAGCATAGCACCTCATCAGTGAAGCATGTGGTGGTAGTGTCATTGCGTGGGCATGTATGGCTGCCAATGGAACTGGTTCTCTTGTATTTATTGATGATGTGACTGCTGACAAAAGCAGCAGGATGAATTCTGAAGTGTTTTGGGCAATATTATCTGCTCATATTCAGCCAAATGCTTCAGAACTCATTGGACGGCGCTTCACAGTGCAGATGGACAATGACCCGAAGCATACTGCGAAGAGCAAAAGAGTTTTTTATGGGAAAGAAGTGGAATGTTATGCAATGGCCAAGTCAATCACCTGACCTGAATCCAATTGAGCATGCATTTCACTTGCTGAAGACAAGACTGAAGGAAAATGCCCCAAGAACAAGCAGGAACTGAAGACAGTTGCAGTAGAGGTCTGGCAGAGCATCATCAGGGATGAAACCCAGCGTCTGGTGATGTCTATGCGTTCCAGACTTCAGGCTGTAATTGACTGCAAAGGATTTGCAACAAAGTATTAAAAAAATGAAAGTTTGATTTATGATTGTTAATCTGTCCCATTACCTTTGGTCCCTTAAAAAGTGGGAGGCACATATACATGCTGTTGTAATTCCTACACTGTTCACCTGATTTGAATGTAAATACTCTCAAATTAAAGCTAAAAGTCTGCAGTTAAAGCACATCTTGTTCGTTTAATTTCAAATACATTGTGGTGAAGTATAGAGCCAAAAAGATTAAAATTGTGTTGATGTCCCATAATGTATGTACTTGACTGTAGATCTTATCTACATAAGGAACTGCTCCACTCATCACACTCAGGTCACCCCACTGAAAACGTCTGATCATTTCTTCGTCACTCTCAACCTAACTGACACTGCAAATGTTTTACCACAATGTTCCCTCCCGCTTTTTCTCTGCTGTCTCTTCTGCACTCCCCCCCTCTGGGGAGCTCTCTCTTTTAAACACCAACAACGCCACCGACACTTTGTGCTCCACACTTACATCCTGCTTGGACAACTTATGCCTACAACCTCTCCATTCAACTAGGCACCATTACACTTTTCAGCACTGTCAGAAATCTGGGAGTGGTAATTGCTGATCAGCTAAACTTCACAAGTCATGTTGCCAGCACCACTCGGTCCTGTAGATTCATTCTCTACAACAGGGGTGCTCAATACGTCGATCGCAATCTACCGGTCGATCTCAAGGTAGTATTGGTAGATCGCACGACATAAAAAAAAAAAAATAGACGTCAGCCAATCATCTATCCAATCTCTTGATTGATATACAATTTTTTTCTCTTAAACTTAAGAAAGGGTATAAAAACGAATGGGGGAGCTGGACCAAGTAAGAAGACAAAAACGTATCGCTTTCATACAGAATTGGAGGAGGACTTTTTTTTACGATGATGTTTTCAAAGTGCGTTTGCCTCATCTGTCCGGACTATGCATCCATGGCTGATTCAATTCAGTGCAAGTCATTAGAGTAAACTCTTAGAATGACAGAAAATTGTACATAGTTAATTATGTTGTGTTGTGCAGTATTACAGTTTGCAAGTTAGATCAACATACATTGTACATTTAAAGAATCCTCAATATATTTGTAAATAAATATATGTTTTGCTTTTTTGTTGTGGGTAGATCATTTTGACTTGGTCATTTTATAAGTAGCTTGCGTGCTGAAAAAGTGTGAGCAACCCTGCTCTTCAACATTAGGAAAATTAGACCTTTCCTATCTGAGCACTCTACTGTACACAAATCCTAGTCCAGGCTCTTGTCTTGTCCAAACTGGATTATTTTAATGCTCTACTGGCTGGACTCCCCGCCTGGGCTGATGAGTGCAGATTTTCTGATAACATGCTGCATTCATCTTGCCATCAATTTTGACCAAGTTACCTTTGCCTTTGTAGCTCACACATCCCCAAAACATCAGCAATCCAACTCTGTGTTTTACAGTAGGAATGGTGTACCAATTTTGGTTTCATTACTCCAAATGACTTTGTTCCAGAAGTTTTGAGGCTTGTCTCTGTGTTGTTTGGCGTATTGTAAGTGGGATGCTTTGTAA
Source organism: Perccottus glenii (assembly GCA_024416835.2). Lineage (NCBI taxonomy): Eukaryota > Metazoa > Chordata > Actinopteri > Gobiiformes > Odontobutidae > Perccottus > Perccottus glenii. The sequence continues at coordinate 27,987,478 of CM044555.2, read as the reverse complement.
CATTAGCAATGGCTTTCTTCTGGCAACTCAACCATAGAGCCGATTTTTCTTCAAGTCCCTCATTGTGCATCTTGAAACAGCCACACCACTTTTTTTCAGAGAGTCCTGTATTTCAGCTGAAGTTATTTGTGTTTTTTTCTTTGCATCCCGAACAATTTTCCTGGCAGTTGTGGCAGAAATCTTTGTTGGTCTACCTGACCGTGGTTTGGTTTAAACAGAATCCCTAATTTTTCACTTCTTTATTAGAGTTTGAACACTACTGATTGTCATTATCAATTTCTTGGATATCTTCTAACATCCCTTTCCTGTTTTATATAGTTCAATTACCTTTTCACACAGATCATTGACAATTCTTTTGCTTTTCCAATGACTCAGAATACAACGCAACTGTAGCAGATAATGAGGCAGAATAGCACTTAAAGGTGTACCTTTAGGAACTAGATAGTTTGCTCATAACAACTACAAGTATTTTTACCTATGAATTAAGAGAAGTGGCTCAAAAGATGTGTTCTGTGTTTTTGTATTGTACTTCCTTAATTCTAAGTGTCCTTGGTTGAAAGTTATGTGTCAGAAACAAAGAAAGGGAAGGAAAGACGTGTCGTTACATTTGTGCAAGCTTGTGAATGGCAGATTGCTGACAGAAGCAGAGGCTGCGTGGGAGAAGAGCTCTCAGACTGGAACAGATAGTGTTGGGAAGTGACCTCTGAGTCTTGGTTTAGACAGAGAGAAATTCCCACACATGCCTATCAGCACCTCATATGTCAGATGGATGTCTAAGAATGACCAAAATGTGAGAATGCACAGCTCAAATACACTATGGAAGCTCTCCTAGGTAATTTCAGGGTTCCACTTGTTTTAAGAACCTGATTTACTAAGAGTTTTGGGGTCAGCTGACAGCAACAACAACGCCAAACAACTCTGTCTCTTAAATGACAGACGCATGTAAGAGCACATTTTTCATTATTATCAAACAAAGAAAAAAGGTTTTAGTGGTAGATGTGTGAATAATAACACTTTTGTGGCTTTTTTGGAAGTAATGTTGTGTGAGCTGTGCATGAGCAGTTTCTCAAACCTGAAGCACCCAAACCAGAATATTTTTGTACTATTTTTTTAATCACAAAATCACAAACCTTAAGTTTACCTAAGGTAAATCAGACTGCGTTCTTCATTTAAACACTCTATGCTGTAAAATTGTAGCTCCCACAAATTTGAGACAATGAGTCCAATCACAAAATCCCCTTTCTTCAAGTCCTCCCTGAGCTTAACAACACTGCAACCCTTTAGTAAATCTGGACAGCTCAATTTTGCACCAAATGTGGGCTTTGTAATGTTGCCATACCTTAGTCAATCTGTCCCAAAGACATTATTTTCCTTAACTTAAATACTTGCTTTGATAACTCCAAAAAGAACTTACAATAACCCTACTAAAACATCAACCTTACACTGATCAAATCTATTGAGAACAAAGAAATGAGGAATGTTCCAGTATCACCTTTTGCCAGAGTAAGTGTGAGAACTTAGCTTAGCTTGCTGATACTGAGTACAACCATGTATTTTAGTGTCTTGATAGTCTTTTAGTTGTTTATCTAGTGACTTCAGGATTTCCAAGACAAATATATTCTCTCCCACCTACTGAGTTTCTCTACACGTGTATTAGATGTAACCTGGAAATTAACCAGTCGCTGGGTTTACACTGCCTGTAAACACCGGTACTCACAGCTTGTTGCCTTTGAGCGCGGCGTGGTGCAGCAGGTTGAAGCCTCTATGGTTCTGCTGGGTGAAGTCGATGCTGGGCACCGCCACCAGGATCTCAATGATGTTCCGGAAATCTTTAGCAATGGCATCATGGAGCGGCGTGTCTCCGTATGAGTCCTGAAGGAATAAAAAACAATAAAAGATGCAAAATGTTAAGAAAAATGTGTATTGAGCTTCTTGGCTATTTTTGAGATGGAGCATAGATAAATAGGATTACAGTGTTGTCCAGGTGGTAAATGTGTCAATACAATGGGTTAAACAGCCTCAATCATTTGTAGTTTGTTCAGGGCTGAGTTACAGGCATGTGAGACCTGCCTCAGGAGTTACTCAAGTGCCTCAATGAAACGGTTAGAGAGGTACACACTTCAGCAAATAAGTTTGACTTCTTTTAATACACGTTTCTAACAGGCCTTTTGAGCCTTTTACCTTTATTTGTGCACACAAAACCTAACAAGGCAAGAAAAGACACATAATTAAAGATTTGTGCAAATAGTGGATTATCAGGAAAATATTAACAAACATTACTTCCCAATGAGCTTACAAAACCTTGAGACACTTGAGATACTTAATGGATAGTGTTTAAAAGATAAGTTTTATAAGTGCAATACAACTAAAAGTGTTTTATACACGTAAATGTGTGCAGATATATTTTAGAAGGCCATGGGTGTGAAAACACTTAGAGAATAAAATTATTTTAGATCCAACATAGTTGTTTTATGTTAAATGTACATTATAAACAAATCATGTACAGAATGTACAGTGATGTGCGGGGGGCTCACCTGGAGATTGACGTCGGCCGAGTGCTCGGTCAACACCCGCACCACGTCAGTAAAGCCCTTGTTAACGGCGATGTGCAGCGCCGTGCACATGGAGTTGTTCAGGAGGTTGATATTAGCCCCCTTACTCAAAAGCAGCCGCGCCACCTCAGCCTGATTACTAAGACCAACACACAACAGAACACAGTTCCTCAGTGTCTTTAAGATGAGTGAGTCAAGTCTATATTTGGAAGTTCATTTATAGGCCTCATGATTTCATAGCAGCTCACATGTTTAGAAGCCTGTGGGAGCTGTGCTAAAGCGAAAATGCTGCTTTTTATGTTCTGTCAGTCAGTGTGTCTGTACTGCTGTTGTAAGTCACCACTAAGTTATTTTAAGAAAGAGTTTTTCACAAAAATAATCTGATCAGATGAAAGAAAAACAATTGTGAGAAAATAAGAATCCTACCATATATCCACCTTTTTCTGCAAAAAGGTGGTCTTTATCTTTTTGCTTGTGCAAAGCTCTCTTAAGGTCTTAAGTTAAACAGTATACAGTATAATGATACTATCAGGTTGTATTTTATCCAATTATAATAGAATGACAGAAAATTATGGCAAACATAACAAAAACAAAATAGAGAATTATTAGGTTTTCTGCCTTGACTGCTGGATTTCAAGGGGGCAGACCAACAGATACAGAATAAACTGCCTTTGGACACACATTGGACCAACACTGGACCCACAAAGCACACTCCACGATTGCTTTGCCATGATTTCGACCACGTGGAAATGGTTGTAAACGTTTTCCAACCTGGCCAGGATACTAAGGATAGGAATAAGGTAAACTATTGACAGCTATTTTGACCAAATGTTATCTGATGAGACAGATGTGTGGCTCTGAAGTATGTCACAGCTAGAAAATGGCGACAGAAAAGTCCCCTATTAGTTGTTGTCTATTTATCTATATTTATCAATAATAGTATGTCAATGATGTGTCTGTTTTTTTTACCCAAAGGCAGTGTAGTGCAGCGCCGTATCTCCGTCCTCATCCTTGACCTCAATGGAGCCGTTGGCCTGCAACAGGGTCTTCACCACCTCCATGTGGCCCTGGTGAGCTGCCACTTGAAGCGCTGTCTTGCCCTGGTTCTTGATATCCACCTGCCATGAACACAAACAACGACGAGAGACATGCATTATCAGAACCAGTACACCTCAACACTGATGAAGCGCTAATAACTATAACTAATCTGAGCATGAACAGATATGACAGTGGAAACATCAGATGCTTATCCATAATCCGCTGTAGTCACATGAAGCGGATGTGGTCAGGAGGAAGAAACTGTTCTAATAGATTTATGGTCCATGTTCTTTCTGCCCAAAAGATTTTTGTCTTGATATAATAAAACCAAAATTGGGAAAGTTTTCCAGAAACAAGGAAATAGGCAATTCAAAAATAACCCTTTTTCATGGGGCAGAAGGGACTATTTTTCCCCTGGTGCTGAGAGGAGGGACTCCAGAGGACAGCAGGCGGAGCACATTGACTTGTCCAGATCAAACCCAGAACTTGCCATGGTTTATATAATTGCTTCAGTCTCCCAAAGTGGCAGAACATGAAGTGGTGTAAGTGACCAGAAACGTAAGCCCCCTACCTGCCGAACTGCGGAGCAAAAGTATTCATGGCTCTATGGACCTCTGTCTGACAGAGATGGCAGCTGCTGCCTCAAACTCACAGTGCTCTGCTTGGCCACACTTCACTCTGGTGTTAGCTCCCAGTGTAGCCAGTAGGCTAACAGTAGCTACATTTTCAAATATTAAACATCCAGTCGTACTTTTGTTTATAACAACATAATACGACTTAGATAAGCACCCGTTTTCCAATTAATTTTTTTTAAACAAAGAAAGAAAGAAGGGGTAATTTCTGAATTGCCTATTTCCTTGTTTCTGGTAATTGGGAATGAGCCATTGGCCAATTTTGGTTTTCTCCAGAAAGTACAGTATTAGCACTATTAATCTATTATTCTTTTTTAACCTACATAAATATACTGTATATGCTTTTGAAGAGTTTTTATTCAATATCTATTATTATAATGAGCAATAAACCCAAAGCCCAAAACAAAACATATTACAGAACATACAAAATACTGTATATAGTATTCTTGATGTGTAATACTATTTATTATATATTTTCTCAATTTAATGTTATATTTATGATCATTCTTTTATTAATGCATGAATCTGCTTTCTTTTTAATTTGGGTTTTGCTTTTTATGCACTATGTTGCAATGCATTTTTTCCTCACTCACTATGTAATAGTTACATAAGGCTTGAATTCTTAATAACATAGCTGACACCGTGTCATTTTCTTTGTTACATTGTCAACCATTGTCAACCTTGTAAGACTTTGTTTTGTTAGTAATGTTTAAAGAAATGTTGAAATCAGATAAAGATCACAGATGAGTGTAGCAATGAAACTAAAACGAGGACATGAAGAACTGGTCTGAAGAAAACAGCATTGTCAACAAAATGGTAGACTGCAAATCTAAAACAATTGAGAAAACAATTGAGTTGATCAGACTCCTGAGGGAGTCTATATATATATATGTATATATACATATATATATATGTATATATATATATATATATATATATATATATATATATATATACACATATACATATACATATACATATATATATACATATATATATATATATATATATATATATATATATATATATATATATACATATATATATATATATATATATATATATACATATACATATATATATATAGAGACGTTTCTTTTTAAAGTAGATATAACTTAACTATAAACTATGATATCCCTAACAAACAATCTTTACATATTCACATGATGTACAGTTTATAAGTTTACTAGTGGACTCAATATTGTACAGCAGGCAGAATATGGCACAGTGACTCTACAGAGGATTTACAGAGTTCAGAAGTTTGATGGCGACTGGCAGGAATGATTTCCTGTGTCTCTCGGTGGAGCAGCGTGGCAGTAACAGTCTGTTGCTAAACGAGCTCTTGCAGGTGGGAGGGAAAGTCCAGAATAGTTCTGATTTTGGACAACATCCTCCTCTCCGACACAACAGTCAGAGAGTCCAGCTCCTCCCCTACAACATGTCCGGCCTTCTTGATGATCTTATCGATTCTATTAGTGTCCCTCACGTGCAGACTGCTGCCCCAGCAGTCCACAGCGTACATGATGGCACTGGCCAACATAGACTCGTAGAACATCTTGAGCATAGTCCTGCAGATGTCAAAGGACCTCAGCCACCTCAGAAAGTAGAGACGGCTCTGCTCCTTCTTGTAGACAGTGTCCACGTTCTTGCCCCAGTCCAGTTTATTGTCCAAATACACACCCAAGCAGGGCTGGGCGGTATGTCGGTATATTCCGTGACCACGGAATAAAATGTCTACCGTTACAGATTTTTCTATTCCGTGTATACCGTGAAGTTTAAATTAGTGGGCGTGGTTAACCTCGCGTGTAGCACGCCGGGACGTGAGAACGATTGAGAAGCTGCACATAAGCGTATATAAGAAGAAAAACATGGAGAAAGAAAAGCACGCTGATAAAGAAATCCCACAAACCAATCCCGAGCAGCAGGAGGAGGAACCTGGTGAAACGAGGCGCGACATCAGTGGTATGGACGTGGTTCGGGTTTACAAAGGCTGACAAAGAGCAGAAAAATGTGATTTGCAAACTGTGTCACGCGAATGTCACCGTTAGCCACGGTAGCACGAGTAACTTGTTTTATCATCTAAAGATGAAGCATGTCAAAGAATACAATGAAAGCCAACAGATGCGCTACACACATCAGGTGTTCCGTCAACCTCTGGTGCTAAAAGCAAAAAACAATCTCAAACTAGTTTGGCCGAATCATTTACCAGAGGCACTCCATATGACCAAACCTCACGCAGATGGAAAGAACACACAAGCCGTTACACAAGCCATTACAATGCTGTAAAGTCATGTCACCAGTTTACACAGTGAAAAAGAAGGGATTTCGTGATCTGATCAAAACGCTTGATCCGAGATATGTAATGCCGAGCCGCAAGCACTTTAGTGAAGTAGAGTTGCCGCGGTTGTATGGAGAATGCCGACGGAAAATGGAAGTGGAGCTTCGCGATGCTTTATACTTCTCAACAACTGATTTGTGGACAAGCCGAACTACACAGCCATATATGAGCTTAACAATCCACTTCATCAAAGACTGGACATTGTGCAGTAGATGTCTGCAGACTTCCTATTTTCCCCAGGATCACACGGGAGAGATGATAGCTCAACTGCAACTAAATGACTGGACGCGGTTACAGTGTTTTGCTCATCTTCTTCATTTAGCCATTGGTAAGTATCTAACAGAAATTAATAACACTAATAGTTTTATAATTCTTTATGAGTTTTATTTTTGTTTTTATTTTATTATTTATACATCCTGTTATTAGGAAGTACCTATGTTGTTAATCTTATTAATAAATCTTAATGATAGAGATAAACGTTTTAAACATTTTTAAATTGATGCCACTTGTCTTGTGTAATTTGTCAGCTATTGCTACATTACGTTTACACATTGCCCTCTACCCTTTTAATCTATTTATACAGAGAGAGGTGTAAAAGTGCCCCAAGTTGACCGCGCAATTGGGGTGTGCAAGAAAATTGTGAGTGCCTTCTCAAACACTTGGAAAAGACAGCGTGAACTGGCCATAGCTCAGGTGCAGCTAGGCTTGCCTGCTCACAAGCTTATCACTGAGAGTCCAACAAGATGGGGATCCAGGCAACAAATTATCGAAAGGGTCATTGAGCAGGAAAAAGCCCTAACACAAGTCCTGTAAGCTGACAAAAAGACCAGACATTTGGCTCTGACATGGCAGGACATGGACGTTCTTGAATCTGTAAATAAGGCATTATGCTCACTCGTAGAGTTTACAGATGCCCTGTCTGGAGAACAGTATGTTAGCGTTTCATACTTGAAACCCGTGCTTTATCTTTTTAATGAACAGGTTCTTAAGCCACAGGATGATGACATGCAGCTCACAGGGACATTAAGGTGAACATTCTTGACTATTCGAATGAAAAATATGCAGATGAATCCTCCCAGGAGCTGCTTGACATGGCTTCCCTTCTCGACGCTCGCTTCAAAACCACATACATAAATGCAGAACGAGTGGACTACATGAAGACCAGAGCTGCAGCAGAGATGGAGAGTCTTGCAGCTGATCCAAAAAGGCCTGTCGAGGGAGTCTCAGTGCCACTAGCTGAAGATGCAGGAGAAAATTCAGAATGTCCTGCTAAAAAACATAAGAAAAGTTTGGGAAGCTTCTTCAAAATTGCTTCACGCCAACGGCAAGCTGTCCCCCAGTCAGAAAGGGAGTCCATTGAAATGGAACTTAACAGCTATTTACAGGCAGTTGAAGTGGATGGTGAGACCAACCCCCTGGAATGGTGGAGGCAGCACGAAGCTAATTTTCCACGTGTGGCCGGCCTGGCAAAAAAATATCTGTGCATCTCTGCCACAAGTGCTCCATCTGAGCGTGCTTTCAGCACAAGTGGGAATATTGTCACATGCCGCAGATCAGCACTAAAACCTGAGAGAGTTGACCAGCTTGTTTTTCTTCCACACAATTTGTAATTGTTTTGTTTGACAGAATTTGTTATTTATTATTTAATTTATTGAAGTGTTTATATTTATTAGATTTTTTTTTTAATGTTTCAAAAAGAGTTTAAATTTCTTTTGCTCAGGAAGTGTTTACAGTTGTTGTTTTTTTTTGTTTTGTTTTGTTTTTTTTTTTTAGAACAAAGGTTTAGATTCTGACATTTTCTTTAAATGTTTACATTTGTATACTTTCTGCAAAATTTGTTTTATGTTACTGAAGTTTTATTTATTTCAATGCTCCGGAGAAAGTATTAATAATCTGTTCTGATATTAATAAAAAGTCTGTTCTCTTTAAACTACACACATGTGGCCTATTTATTGTTATGGTGAGGTTGATCTAAAAGTTCACTCATTCACTACTAATGCTCTAAATAAAAGAAAAATTAATAAAATAAGATGAGAAAGCCTCTTCTTTATTTTTAAAGTGGTATTTAATATATTAAGCAAGTCCCTTTTGTTGATTTGAATAAATGATTTACCTGAAAAATTATTATTCCGTGACATATACCGCTACCGTGAAATAAAATAACTTATTCCGTGAAATAAATTTTTGGTCATTCCGCCCACCCCTACACCCAAGTATTTGTACTCCTCCACCACATCCACACTAACCCCCCGGATAGAGATGGGGGTCACAGCAGCTTTAGTCTTCCTCAGGTCCACCACCAATTCCTTAGTCTTTATCACATTGAGCTGGAGGTGGTTCTTCTTGCTCCAGGTGACAAAGTTATCCACAGCAGTCCTGCACTTCTTCTCGTCACCACCACTGATGCATCCAACCACTGCAGAGTCAGAGAACTTCTGAAGGTGGCAGGACTCTGTGTAGTATTTGAAGTCTGTGGTGTAGGGGGTAAAGAGGAAAGGAGAGAGGACTGTCCCCTGCGGCACCCCAGTGTTGCTGATGACAGTGTCAGACCCACAGCTCTGCAGCCGCACATACTGTGGTCTGCCAGTGAGATAATCCACAATCCAGGACACCAGGGGGGCATCTACCTGCATCACTGCCAGCTTTTCAGCCAGCGGACACGGCCTGATAGTGTCGAACGCACTGGAGAAGTCAAAGAACATGATTCTCACAGTGGTGGCCGGTTTGTCCAGGTGGGCGTAGACTCTGTGGAGCAGGTGGATGATGGTGTCGTCCACACCGAGGTGGGGCTGATAGACGAACTGGAGTGGATCCTGTAGATGCTGAACCATGGGTCGCAGTTGCTCCAGGACGAGTCGCTCCAGAGTCTTCATGGTGTGGGAGGTCAGTGCCACGGGCCTGTAGTCCTTGGGGTCGCTGGGACACTGCGTCTTCGGGACCGGAACGAGGCACGACGTCTTCCACACCAGGGGGACTCTCTGGAGACTCAGGCTCAGGTTGAAGATCTGATGCAGAACTCCGCTGAGCTGGGGGGCACAAGCTTTCAGGACTCTGGAGCTCTGCTGTGGAGACAGGAGTGTGATCAGAGACCGCAGTGTCATAACGGTTGAAGAACCTGTTAAACACATTGGCCTTGTCCACACTGCCCTCGATGCCTCCACCACTGGTTGGCTTGTATCCAGTGATAGTCTTCATGCCACTCCAGACTTCCCTCATGTTGTTCTGCTGGAGCTTCCACTCCAGCTTCCTCCCGTCCTTCTTCCTGGACAGCTTCAACTGCACTCTCAGGTCCCTCTGCGTAGCTCGCACCTCCTCCTTGTTGTCCGCACTGAACGCCTTCTTCTTTTTGTTGAGTGTGATTTGAATGTCCTTTGTAATCCATGGCTTATTGTTTGAGTAACAGCTCATGGTCCTGGCTGGGATAATGTTGTCCTCACAGAAGTTGATGTACCTGGTGATGCACTCAGTAAGCCCATGTATGTCCTCTCCGTGGGGCTCAGAGAGTATCTGCCAGTCTGTCAACTCAAAACAGTTCTGTAGTGTCTCCAGTGTCTCATCAGTCCATCTTCTGCACCAGGGTAATGTCCTACCCTATTATAGTATACTTTCCCGAGGCGGATACCGCGGAGTATGTAATTGGAGACACCTGGACCCGCTGCGTCCGTCACATATGAAGCACTTCCGCTACCTGGCTTTGGCTGCCGCTCTGATTGCTCCACTCTGTCGACGCTGTGTCACTGGCACACTATTTGAGTTTCTTTGTACCTTCAACACTTCACACCATACACTCACTCAATCATGCACTCATTACACCACTGGATTTACTGATCTTACTAATTCATTTCTAATTGTTAATTTACTTTTGTTTTAAATAAACCATTTATTGTTTGCCTCTTTTGTTACGGCTGTAACACTTACATTAAAATCATTTGTTGTACATGTCTTAATAATACGTGTCTGGGCCTCTGTGCCCTGTCATGTGGCAAAAGACAGCCTCCAACATAAACAGAATGTTCAAATTTTTGTTTATATCTAAAGCAGCGCTTATGCTCAGTTTGCTAATAGAGGCAGTTCAAAACTATACTGCTCTCACAACACTAAGCGTCTACTACTCTACCCTTTCAGGACTATTGAAAAAGCTCTGAACACAATTTTAGTTCAGAACCCTGCTGTTTTTCTGATCATCTGGTTGTCAGAGGAAAACAATAGAGTATTCTTGATGACAAGTTTATTCAAAATTATATTGTCCGTCTTTGTGTTTGCCCCTAACGCCCTGCCCCCACATTAAAAAGGCTCCTACAGTAGAAATATTAATCTAATTTTAAGAAGCACATCTATTCTTTGGCTTTTAACCTTCTATTTGAGTCATGTGGTCCTCTATTGTCTTTTTGCCTCTGGACAAAACTAGGGCTGCAACTAACGATTATTTTGATCATTTATACGTACCTCCAGCTCAAATTTGATGATAATACTACAGAAAATTACAACCTTTCTCCCAAGTGGCAATGGCAGTGAGTGAAGGAGACTCAGTACTCACTGCACAAAGAAAGAATTTGGCAAAGTGAATGGGTATGACTAACCAGGGCACTCTACCACATCTTTTTATGATGAAAAAACATTACTTCATTATATAAGTCTCATAATTGAGTGAAGAGTACAGAAAATGAAAAGTGTGTTTACCCCGTCTTAAACCCCCACCCCCCTGTCCTCAGTTCTACTCTGGTGGAGTGAGCTCTTGGAACGGCCAGTGGACTGCAGCAGCAGAGCGAAGGGAGTGCTGCACTCACCTTGTCAGGGTACTGCTGCACCAGCTCCCGCACTTTGCTGGCACTGCCGTGTGCAGCCTCGATGACCAGTCGGCTGGGATTATCCTGCTCTGTGGACTGGGACAGCAGTTTCTCCAGCACCGAGATTACCGTACCTGGAAAGACACAAGAAAGACAAATGGATTAATTAGTGTGTCTAACGACAAACTGCTAAGAAATGCGGTCACAAAGAATGGAAGAGGACAAGGCAAAGTCAAACTTGGTAATAGATTTGGCTGCAATGGAGCAGAAGAAATGAGTTAAAATGTACCAAAACGCACAAAAACAGCACATTCTTTGCATGCAAAGTGGATGTAGTCATGATTAAAAAACAACACATGCATTTTGTTGAGAGTTTGAAACTAAAATCAAATCTACACATTCCTGAAAAGTGCAGAAGATGGAAAAGAAGGTGGTTATGCATGCCAGTTAGAAAGCTGGAATGAAACGTAAAGGAAATGTAAGAATGGAGGTGGGAATAATAGTTGGAGCTGCTTATTTCTAGCTGAGCCCTGGCCCGGAAGAGGCCTTACTTCCAGATTCAGTAGGGTTCTCGGCTGTCATGAGGTTAGCATCCACCTCGACGGGCTGCACCGAGAGGCACGCCGGGTTGAACGTCCACGTCTGGCCCCCAAAGGCCACTCGGAGGTCGCCATCCGCATACACTTTCAGCACCTTCCCAAGCTGGCCTAGTACCTGGAGGAGAGGAGGAGAGACAGATGTTCAGGAAAACATTCACGAAATTCACAAAATTAGAAGATGGCTCCAACTCAGTCACTTCTGGATGTGCACCAACTATTTGAACTAAGGCACTCTTTAAAAAGATACATTACGGAAGTTTCAATGGTTCAATTTTTTTTTTTTTAACCCATACATGCATCAGCCTAATGTGCAGAATGAGCCTCTCTGAGTTAGTCGCGGTTGCCTCTGTAAGCCTGTACAGTCAATTAAATGAGAAGGTTTCAAGATCTAATCTCTAATCTCTCCTGTTTCAGTGGACGTAACGTAATGCGCGTGTGCTCGTTTATCTGGTTCCCACTTCCTAATTTGCCACCATAAGTAAACTAAGCAACGAAAGGGGCAAAATTAAAAAGAAATCCTGTGAAAATAAGAAAGTGACAGGACTCCAGCGCACTCAAAACCAGCCGATTCTTCTTTGGTTGTTTATTGCTCATACAAGCGTGCGCAAAGTGAACACACACGACACTGGTTGCAGTAGCACTAACACCAAAGGTGGCACACTAGTACAAAACTCTGGATCTTCCGTAATGCACCTTTAGTTCAGAGAACTTTGTGCCAAGTAAAGTTTGCTTCAGGAAGTAGGGCAGACGGCAAAACAGACTGACAAGACATGTTCAACATTTAGTACACATTCATTGAACTATAAATTGCCTTAGTAATCAATAAAAATATATATAAATTTATAAGAATTCCATCAACGTCCAACATAGGGTTATTGTGACAACAAATGATAGTGTCTAATGCTAAAATGCTGAAAACTATATCATCTTTGGCAGGACTGTAACCAGAGTTTGGGAATCAGTGAGGTCCACAATATTTGCTCCTTAAGTATAATCCATAATATTTAAATATTATGCATTATACTAGAGCCTACTAGAGCAAGCCAAAGCCATTTAACTATAAATTACAGTAATAAAACCATTCATTTCATTAAGTGCCATATTAAACAACCACCATCCAGCTTTTATATACATAAATACAACCTACAGCTTATGCATAAAAAGAACACAGAACCTTTTCTATAGAGAAAATTAAACGTGTGTTTTTGCAGATTACTTTCAGCATTAAAACTTAAAAACCCGATTCCAAAAAAGTTGGGACATTGTACAAATTAGAATGCAATGATGAGCGGGAATCGAACCGCCTACCTTCCGGTTGAAAGACGACCGCTCTACCACTTTTTTGGAATGTGTAGCTCTCATAAAATCCAAAACGAGACAATATTTGGCATGACATATCAAATTGTCTCACTTTCAACATTTGATATGTTATCTATGTTGTATTCTGAATAAAATATTGAAATTTGAAACTTCCACATCATTGCATTTTGTTTTTATTCACAATTTGTACAGTGTCCCAACTTTTAGGGAATCTGGGTTTGTAAATCCATCTAATATGACGGGATTAATAAAAGCTGGCTACGGTCATGGTCTTAGGACTATATATGGTAGACACGCAGCAGTTTATCACCAGGCTGAATGATCATACAGGAGCCATGCTGTCTGTCCACTCTCCGTGTCCCGCCTGCAGCCTCTTCACACTGTCCATGTCCTCCAAGACTCGGACCAGCTCACCCACTCCAAATGTGTTCACCTGAAGGAGACAAAAACACGAATGCACTGTAAGCTAAACCTTCAATATTTTAACAAACAACCTACTAACACTTAAAGATCATTTAAATCAAGCCGGCCCTCCTTAAGTGTACGCAGGTTTATAAAGCACTTTTAATTGTTGTTGTACTATCCTACTCTCTGTAATTAGTTTGTTGTAACTTGTATTGTATTATTTATAATTACATGTGCTGCAGACCTCTTGGCCAGGTCACCCTTGTAAAAGAGATCTTGATCTCAATGGGTTTATTATCTGTTTAAATAAAGGTTAAATAAAATAAAAGATGATATCCAAGAAGATCTAAGTGCTATGTTTTCATTAGAAAGGGTTAAATGTAGGGCTGCACAGTATTAAAAAACATGCAATATGAAAAAACAATGTAAAATATTATATACATAAAATATGACCTGCGGTATTTGGACACCCCTTTTGACAAAAAAAAAAAAATGCGAATTAAATTAAAATTTATGAAGAAATAAAAGATACTGGACCAATTTATACTGGTAGCTATTTATTTCAGGCATATATAGATAATAAATATGGTTAATATACTGTATGATAGTGATACGTTTGCAATATATAGTGCAGCTCTGGTTAATTGACATAGAGAGGTCATTGTTGTAGAGCGCCGTGGCTCAGGAGGTAGAGCAATAGCTGTTTGATCCCTGCTCGCCCCGGTTCATACTTTTGTTTTGTCTTTGAGCAAGACACTTCACCCACCTTGCCTCCAGTGTCACAGCACTGGTGTATGAATAGTGGGGACTGTCCCAGTGTGAATGTGTGTGTGAAGTGGGTAAATAGAAAAGCGCCATTTTTTAAGTCCTTCTGCTTTCCAACAAGAAATCCCTGGTATCCCTTTTTTATCCAATAATCAGACTGAACCTCATGAAATAGGATTTGTGTGCTGTGTTCACAACCTTTAGACAAAAGCGGAGCAGGTAGAAGTTTAATGCAACATATGGATTTTTGTTAGCTTAGGTTTGTTGTCAGTGGGTAATTTTTAAATGACATGCTTTTTATTGATTGAATTAGCAATATAGATAAAGGTAAATGCTATGGTAAATACTTATACTTAAAAAGTTCTCCAAAATAACTGTGCTTCTATGCAAAAAAAAATAGAAAACACAACAATAGTTACCATGTGCAAGTTCTTGAAATATAATATGTATGCAAAAAATGAAAAGCTAAAAAGTAAGGAGACAAGAACTACCGCTGTGGAAAATGCCACTATAGTTTTACCAGGACTATTAACTGACTAACTTAATAGACTTAATAGATTTCCAAAGCATAAAGTGATTAGGTACTTAAGGGGTAGACAGAAAAGTTTACTGCCAAATCTAAGTCAAACATGTAGTTTGAGGGTTTTTTTCAGATTTTTTTAATGGCACTAATATGATGACTAAAGATAAACAATAGCTTGGAAATGTGAGCATACCTTGGTGAGTGCACCTGGATGGAATGTCCAGCGAATGTTGTTGCTATACTGGACTCTGACATCTCCGCGGTCAGTGATTCTATGAACCGTCCCGATCCGGCAAATGTACTGTGAACACAAATATATGTAAGAAATGTAATATATGTGGCCTTCTGCATGTCACTAACCTTAAAGTTATTCTAACAGCTGTGGTTTCTGAACTGTATGCTCTGTTTCCTCTCACCCCCTCGTCCATCTGAGCCGCTTATATAAATATTCTGTTTGCCAACTACATACAGCTTTGAATACAAGACTCTGATCTGTAATTCAACATGGTATAAAATCTGGCATCTGTGCGTCTGTTGTAAACCGGTGGAATGATTTGGAGGCTGTAATACCTCTGCCATTTTGGGGTTCCAGCCTCCGTGGCCCTCCTGCATCTGTCGCAGGATGTCCACCTCTAACAGACATTTGACCTTGTCGCCCTGCTGGAAAGAGTGGCCGTCAGCGCTCTCTTGTCGCTGCAGCTCAGCGTGTTCTCCTGAGGGAACAGGGGCTTGCATTAATAGGACAAATTGAAATTTGCTCAGAGATATACTAGGTATACTGATTTTTGTGAAGTAGGGTTTTATGGGTTACCTGTGAAGAAATGACCTAGTACCTGTTTTAGATTTCTAGATAGCTAGATAGTTTGAAGAACAGGACACTTAACTCAGTCAACACTCTTTTGCATACAGCTTCATATCACTAAAATAAGCTGTCTGAAGCACACTCAGGGATTCTTTCAGTTCAAATGATTGAGACTGTGCTGATCAGAATCTAGTACAGGTAATAGTCTGTCTGTTAGAAGTAACCCAAATACTACTACTTTAAAAAAACTGTAGTAGTGAGAACATCTTGGCTGATGAGAAGCACAAAGTAACTGTTTAGGTTTACCGTTATAGCACTTTTATTTTTATTAGTTTATGATCTAAACTTGTGTTTTTTGTTTACCTTAGCATGTGATTTTATAAAAGAGCTGCAGTTCTATTAAAAGTAAAGCAGATTTGAAACAAAATTCTGCCATGTTGCAAAAAGAAAAAAAGTTTCTACTAACCTGAGGTTTTTTTTTTTTTTGTATAGCCTACCATCAACTCTTAAGAAAAGACAAAAATGTACCTATTTGTTGGTTAATTATACATTTTCACAAATAATATATATATAATAATATTTTATATATACTGTAAGTAAGCTTATACATACTTAAGATCAGTGATAATTTAATGGCAGTTAGCAGCTTTTCTTATTTATTCATTAATTATTCCTCCATTTAGTTCCATGTTGCGGGTAAATTTGTGTGTTGCCCAGCAATTTTGGGCCTTAGGCGTGGAACAGTACCAGTAACCAGTAAGTCGCAGGGCTGACACTTAGAGACAGACACTGACAACAACCACTCACTCTCACTTTCAATCACTAGGGACACTTTAAAGATGCCAGTTGACCTACACATACATGTGTTTGAGCGATGGAAGAAACCCGGAGTACCTGGAGAGCACCCCGGGTAAAACGGGAAGGACATGCAGACTCCTCACAGAAAGGCCGGAGGTGGCCGGACGACCTTGCTGTGATGCAGGAGTGCTAACCACTCTGCTCCCTATTTAAATTTTTTTGTTTTATTTATTCACTGTATTTTTTTTAATATAATAAAATGACCTATCTACTCAATTTCCTTCACAGCTACTTAGTGGTTTATGTTGTTGACATCACAGTCCATTTTTCCATTATTGGTCTACCTTACAGTATGTTCTGAAGACTCTTTTCTGACACTAAAGGTATTAATTATTGTTGTTCAAGTTGTGTGTCTTACCCAGTTTGGGTAGGTGGTCCTTGTAATAGAAGCCTCCTTGGCCGTCCGACACGTATTTGAGGTCTACCTTGCCCTTGTGGCCCATGCGGTAGACATTGGTGGTGCCGTTAGACCAGGTGACACTGGCCACGCTGCGACCAGACTCAGTATCCCAGCCTCGAATGTCCACTACTTTCCCAACCTTACCCTCCCCACCTAAGCACACGAGTGCACACAGACAAAAAACAGGCAGGAGATGTCACATCAGCAAAATGTTCAACTAAAAGCAATACGTGGTGAAAACAGATATGCATGAGACAAGTCATATGTGATCTTCCAGATCCTCCAAAGACCTAAAACCTTTGGGAAAGTATTGAAAATAAATGCAGACATGGCAAAAAAAAGCAATACAAGTTCCAATTCATGCACTTTTAGGTTATACATCTGATGTATTGCTAATAAAAAAATAAGACTTTTTGGAGACATCTGTGAGGACACAATATTAAAATTTAAGCATTTTTAAAACCATGTAACCACAGCTTTGTACCACAAGTATGATGCTCCTCCTTGAACCACCACATTATTGTGGTAGAGGGGTTTGAGTGCTTGAATTAACCTAGAAGCTATGTTAAAATCAAGGTCCGTGAGGTCGCCTGGTATGGTGCAACCGGGGCCCCACCCTGGAGCCAGGCCTGGAGTTGGGGCTCGCAAACGAGCGCCTGGTGGCCGGGTCTTACCCCACGGCTCAGCTTGAAGGAGCGACGTGGGGCCAACCTCCCTTGGGCTCACCGCCTCGGCGACCCAATCCCAGGACAAGGAATCTTCTTGGAATGTTACCTCGCTAGGGGTGGAGGAGCCTGAGCTTGTGCGGGAGTTTGAGAGATACCGACTAGAGATAGTCGGGCTCACCTCTGCATACAGTGGATCCAACTCCCCAAGAGTGGGTGCCCACCAGCGCACGTGGCACGTGTCCCCCACTGCATGTGGCACCAAGACACCCTAGGCTGGAGGTTGATGAACGACTTTGTAGTTATTTCATCTGACTTCAGGCCATATGTCTTGGACACTTGGGTGAAGAGAGGGGGGCAGGGGAAGGCGGGGGAAGAAGCTGGACAGATTAGGCAGGCCCAAACGTACTCCCCTGTCAGAGGATCATCAGGTCGGTCGGCCTCAAAGAAATTCTGGCAAAACGTCCGGCGCCTCGGGAGGGGGAAGCAGTGACCTGCCAACACCGTTTACAGTGAAGGTGGGCAGCTGTTGACCTCAACTGGGGGTATTAGCAGACGGTGACAAGAATACTTCGAGGACGTCCATAATCCCACCAACATGTCGTCCACTGAGAAAGCAGAGGCCGAGGGCTCGGAGGTGGACTCGTCCATCGCGAGTCGTGAGTGGTTTTATCATGGAAGAACTGTATCTTTTTGTGTTGTTTTAAAGGTCTGGCCTGAGATGGGGAGAGTTCAATGTTGTGGGGAGCTTTCAACACAACTTTTTGTATAAAGAGAGGTCTTACTTGCTCTGAATTATGTATTTCTTCTTTAAAAAAAAAAAAATCTCGATCTTTTGTCCGAGCTGATCATTCACATACATACTACCAACATATTATATCAACAAATAATAAGAGCAAGTGGTGCTATTATGGCCAAAATGATTGGCCAACCAAAGTCTTTGATCAAATTGTGGTGCAACTTGTTATTTACACGTTATTTTAGAATTATATTTATATTTTAGTTATTTTTAGAATTCAATTCTAATATATCTGATATCAAGCAGACCTATTTTGGATGACTAAAGCCTACTTCTAGTTATTAGCATTACCATTTTGACTTCATAAGATCTTTCAACCTAATTTTTTAAGTCCATCCATCTTCTTGTGCTTATCCGGGGCCGGGTCGTGGGGGCAACAGTCTACACAGAGACAGACTTCCAAACTTCCCTTACCCCGGACACTTACTCCAGCTCTTCTGGGAGAATACTGGGGCGTTCACTTTTTTAAAACCTATATTAATATATATAACTATTCAGTGATTGTACTGATATTTGTAATATTTGGATTTTCTCTTTCAATAGTGCCCTAATACAGTGTTATATACAAGACCAAAAAAATCTTTTTCAAGGGAACCTATTGTTTTGGAGTGTGGTAGACACAGACAAGTGCAGAACATGCTGAAAAGGTCCAAAGGAGGACCATGCCACCCATCTTGCCTTTTTCCAGATCCCTTTTTCCAGATCCTATTAAAAGTGTCCAAACATCAACAAGAACAGCAAGAAACATACATCTGAAGTACTTTTAATCTGAAATGCAAACATTTTAAGGGTTGTCACAGTTTACGCCACTACACAACGCTGGAAAACAGAGCATTGTAAGTAAACAGGGACACACACACACAGCACATCTGTGGAGCAGACTCTGATGACTCACACTGATATAAAAGCCCAGACTGGCTTTAACACCACATTTCAGTTAGTGAGACTTGAGATTAGTTTTTTTGTTTATTTGTCCTGTGAATGGAGGACAAAACCTTCACCTCAGTGAGGTAAAGGTTATGAAGCACTCACCGTCTTGGTTTCCCCAGTCCCAGTCGGGTCCTCGAACCACTTTGACCCCCTGGAAGATTCCTTTGAGGATGATCCGCGGGAGATTCTGCCTCGGTGCCAAGCTCACTCTGCGATAAAAGCATGGACTGTCAAAGTGTGAACAGCTTTGATCCCTGCTGAGGACATCTGGTCCAACAACAGGTTAGATCTGTGCAGCTATTTAACTCCATTTTACTCATCCAGTGGAGGTGTTCAAATGAATACAATGTTTGTAGCATCATTAACAAGTGATGAGAAAACAAGGACTGAAAGATGAAAGATAAACAAGCCGTCTGAGAACTTTCGCAGAGAGATCACGAAACATACAACCCACAAATTATGATGCCAAATTAAGTCATACTGAAATAGAAAAAATATATATATAGCAATTAAACAAAAGCAATAATGCTAAGCTGAAAGTTGAAGGCCAACAACATGATTAACCAAATCCTGGTTAAATCCTATGTCTAAGGAACTTTCAATATTCATAACATATAGAACTACTTGTTTCGCAAAAATTTTACAATATTTCATGTTAGACATGTTATCTTTGCGCAGCCCCACCTCATTTAAATAAATGTTTGCCTAGTCTTTCCATGGAAAAATAAATAATGTCACTCACTCAAACTTGGTATCTAAATTGAAATCAACCAACTCGAAAATATTTAGAGTTGTTTTTTTTAAATATATATATATATATATATATATATATACATATATATATATATATGCATACATATATACATATATACATATATATACATATATATGTGAGTATATAAATAAAATCAATGAAATTAATGAAAAAATACAAAAAAAAGAAAGGACCTAGATTGTATCTCATGCTTATGTGTGTCTGACTTACACACTTTTTAATATAACGCCCTTATCAAGTGTTTACGTAAAAGTAGGGGTTCACTATTTGGCAAGCGTCTGGTCACCACTTCTTATTTAACATATGTAATAACCCTCATTCGTTGTTTATAACCACCACTTACACTAAAAGTCACACGACTTTTTTTTCCCAAAACATACATGTCAAACTTGAAACCAGGGAGCCAATTCTTGTTCTGGCCTGCAACTACATCTCAGGTGTTCAGATGTTGGTCTTTGTAGCTAATAACAGCTGATAGCCAAAAGGCCACAAAGCAAAAGAAACTAAATGGAATGCTAGAATTGAACAAAACTGGCTCAACTGGAGAATTCTAAAGGTTCTAAAGGGCATTTATTTATTATTCATCTCATCAACATTGTCCGAGCCGACATACCTGATAGTAAAGATTTGATCAGACTTCGGCGCAAAGGAGCTCCCAATTCCCATACTTTAACCCAATCCAAGCTCAGCATCTGTTCCAGTCTTTCCATAAATGCTTGACTTTTGCCTTTTTCAGCCTGATGTCTTGTTGCTGGTCAGATCTATACTGAGCTGAGCTATCACTTGAGCTATAACGCATTTGAGTTGGGACAGCGTGAGCTCAGAAAAACACAGCTTTAAGGCTAATCCCTGGAGAGTAGCGCATTAGAAAGCAAGTCACTTTAGGGCAAAGCCGATCAAGACGTTACCAAATTGTTCAGAATTTCAAAAGAAAAAATTGTATAAAATGTTTGTGTGAAGCAAATAAATCCAGTATAAATAAAAATGGAGTTCGCAATTCTATCAATAAATACTAGAATAATCATTGCAGCAATAACTTTCTCAAATTTAAAAGTATGCTGTAGGGGTGTGCAATTAATCGCATTTGTAATGAAATTGCAATATAAAAATTGCAATTTTTATATTTAAATAATTGCAATTATTTGTCATGTTACACATGTTGAAAGAAATTGAAGTTGATGATTACCAGAGACACTATGTTATTGTGTTATATACTGTATGTTGTGTGTTAGAAGGAAAAAATAACTGAGGCAATAACAGAACTCCCCAGAGAGAGACAGAGAGGTCTAGTTAAGGCTTAAGATTGAGGTCATGTTGTTGCTCGTTATGCACTAATTTGAAGATAAAAATCTTATCTCTACACTGTGTCCTGACAGAGAGAAGGGGATGTAGACTATTATTGGCTAAATAAAAATGATCAAAGTAGCTAAATTTGTTTTGATTTGTTGTTGACTCTTGAGTAGTGCTGTGCCAGTCCTGTGATTTAAAAATCTCAAGCATATAGGCCTGGCCACAAGAAACAAGAGGTTTTTTAAGTGTCGGTCATATATTTATTGATCTTGGATTTGTAAAAAAAAGCATAAAAAAAATAAATTGCATAAATAATTGCAATAAGATTATTTTCCAAAATTGCACAGCCCTAATGCTGGATGTCATTTTTCATGATAAAAACACAATGACGGAGAAACAGTTCTCTCAAAGGGATCAACAGGTAAATCTTTCTCGGCCTCAGACGGCTTACACCTAATGACACAATCAATCCGTCAACAACCCAGTCTTCACACGGTTTGTCAACAACCGAGAAAACCTACGCAGACATAGGGAAAATATGCAAAATCCACACAGACAGGCCCTGCCCAAGGTTTGAACCCAGGACCTTCTTGCCGTGAGACAGAAGAGCTAACCACTCTGACCGACTCTTTTTTCATTAGAATCAATCAGAAAAAGAAAAAAAAGGGAATTTGTTTTGGTAATGTTTTTGAATTAGTTCAGTATTCTATTATGTATTGATTTTGTATATTTAAAATAAACACAATTATGTGTGAGCAAAGTATGGATATTAACAAAATATATGAAATTAAACATGTTAGCTGTGTCAAACAAATCTTTACTCTATGCCAAACTGCAAATGAAAAAAAAACAAAGAATATTGTTTATTGTAAAATGCGTTCCACAATAATTCAATAAAAGGTTATAAACCATATAAAAAAATGATATAACATTTTACAAGCACAGTTAAAGCAATTGCAATGTCTTATCAAGGAATTACCATTTAATGGAGGTCAACATAAAAAAATGGTGCAAATGGGTTGATTTCCTCAGTGTGTTTTGAAGGGCTTATTTTTAAGCTTCATAATTTAAAATGATATCTGGACTAAACATTGTAAGTGAGTTTCATTTTAATTTGATTAGTTTTGATTTGTTATTAAAGCAGCCAATGGTATCTCTCCTATTCTAAAAAAAAAAAAAACTGCCTGCAAATGTAAACGATGACATCATAAGTTATAGTTATAAAGCATTAAAGGGCAGAGAAGCTTCACATGAATTAAAAGACAGTGCCTACAGTAACTTTAACATCATCCAAACAAACCATTTGTGGAATAATGCCAAAAATACTGCCTACTGTAGCTTTAGTGTCGGCACACAAGGCACTTTTGTATCCCACAGTAATTTTTAGTTATTTTCTGTTTTTAATGTTTTGGAAGTTTCCAAACTAACAGTATTGTTGTTGTATCTAGCCTTGATTAATTTGTAAGGGTCAGAGCTGGTCAGACAGGTAGGTTGGACTAGAGGTTTCCATGTGGTGAGGCCATGTGAAGACCTGAGGAGAACAGGAGGGGCTGTGTGAGGTGGTGTGCAGCGGCAGGATTAAAGAGTATGCTGACCTAATAGGAGGCGAGTGTGTGCGTGTTGTTTCTGTTTCTGCAGAGCTGATTAACCGACTGAATACCAGGCTCTGCTCGTAAACATATGGCCCTTGCATATGTCACTTTGTCACCAAGCACACCGTGTTCTACTAAACTGGGGACACGGTTTAATAATTTAAGTATCACGCAGTTGATAGAAAGTCAGTTTAGCCAATGAGACTTTTTTTAAAAAATCTTTTTAATACTTTTATAATACTTTTTATTAATATTTTTGTTTTAAACAAAATGAAGTAAAATGAGACAAAAACAAACAAACGGACACAAAAAACTAGTGTATACTGTTAGGCCATGGTCCAGATTGGTGCACTATTAATAGTCAAATGTGTTGCAAGTAAAAAAAAATAAAAGTAATAATAAAAATAATAAAAATCAGGTTTCTGAAGTGCATCCAAAATGATTTTGAGTTCAAATGTGAACTGGTAAATTGGACCAAAGAAAAAAAAAAACAACTGAAAGAAAAAACTATTAGCTGTAGTGATTGGAGGCCAGCGTCCAGGTTCCATGGTTACAACAATGCCATTAGTAACGTATATATTTTTTTTGTTTGTTAGTTTTAGGTTGGAAAATCCTAATGGAAATTACAGTTGTTTATGGAAATGTGACAATTTAGAAGAATGTGTAGTTTAATAAAGCACCAGTGTAAGATCAGATTCCTGACTGTAGCATGAATACATGCCGAGCTGACAATTTGTCATTATTTGGTGCAGGAACTCATCAACAGGTTTGAACAGGGTATATTAAACTCAATGACTGTAAAAATATATTGTCGTTATGACAGGGCAATAAAATAGCGGCTTTTACTGCATAGTAAAACAATAGTTTTCAGATAGCTAAATAAATGAACGTATTAATCAAAAATTCACCCCCCAGATTTGTCATGTAGTAAAAACATAGCTCTAGAGACCGGAGCCATCTTTTGTACCAGGCTGTAAACATAATTTTTATACTTGTAAAGTTGCCATTGGGTTTCTCTCAAGCCTCTCCAATGGAACCTCTAAAATGGTCCTCGTGTAAGGGCGCCGCCATACGGTGATTTTACAGCGAAATACAGCGATATACCTCCGTCCACCAGAGGGCAGGCTCCAAAAGCGGAAATATAAGGAGAAACCCAATGGTGACTTTACAAGTGTAGAAATCATGTTTACAGCCTGGTACAAAAGATGGCTCCGGTCTCTAGAGCTAAGTTTTTACTACATGACAACTATGGGGGGGGGGGTGAATTTTTGATTAATATGTTTGATTATGCTATCTAAAAACTATTGATTTACTATGGAAAAAGCCCGGATGTAACGGCCATTTTATTGCCCATTCGTAATGACAATATTGGTGAATAGGGGACCAATGGGCGGATAACATCCATATTTATACAATCTATGGTTTCTCTTTATATTTCCGCTTTTGGAACCTGCCCTCTGGTGGACGGCGGTATATCACTGTGTGGTGGCGCCCTTACTCGAGGACATTTTAAGGGGTTCCATGAGAGAGGCTTGATTAAACCCTATAGAAGAATTTGGTCAAATACTGTTGTATAAATAGGTGCTAATCCTGTTCAATCTGCAGTAATTACAAAGAAAGTAGAGTACAAAAAAAGAAACAGTACATGCGGCTCAGGCCTCACAGCTCGGTGTCGGTTTGCTGCACCACTTCCTATTGTTCCCCCAGGGACAGGCGTAAAATGAGTGGCTATAAACTCCAAATAGATCTGCCGCCACGAAAACCCTCTCACATATGTTGGGCCCACATAAAACAACACCCAATATCTGCTGCACCCGCAACCAGTCTCCACTCAAATCACAGCTGCATAGTCCGAGGCCATTATGCAATCGAGGCTAAATATGTCTTCACAGGCAAAATATGAGCACGTCCCATGACTGGCAGATTATAAATGAGCCCTCACAAGTGCTTTCAGTGAAATGTGGGTCAGAGTGGGCTGTGAAGAATGGCGTAACTGTGTGATATAGTACTCATTCATGGGCAGTGACTTTCATGTGACGACCCTCAGTACACTGGGTCATCAGTGTTTTTTTAGAATATGTTATTGACTCTAAAATAAAAAACAAGAATGAGAGTAGTTCAATGTTACTATAATTAGTCAACATATTTCTCGGTTACATAGAATTTCCAAAAGCACTTGTGTTCTAAAAAGAAAAGTGAGTCTATCCTATTTGCACAATGATTTCCAAAATCTGTGTTTTCCAGGAATTTATCATAAGAGTCTATAAGAATATAGGCCTCAATTACAAATCAATATCTGTGAGCTGAGAGGAGAAATTAAACAAGTATTCCTGCACTCTTTAGATTTTTAACAGAGGTCAGATTTCACCAGTAGTCCAGACTTTAAGTTCACCTCAGTGTGCTTCTAGGCTACAACCTACTATTTTAAGTGATAAAGGGTATTTCTCCTAAACTTCACCCAAAGTCATTTTAACACCTAACAACATTTTGATTAAATAATTTGACAGCACAAACGGTTAAAGAGCCGTTTTGTAAATGTGCCAAGTCTGGTCTCATCAGCAAAAACAGTATGTCACACTATTTGTGGTTTTAACATAGTGAGTATTGTGACATATGGAAAAGCGATATACCTTGAAAAGTGCTTACTGTCCCTGTGCATATTTTACCTGGAATTACCAGGACTATTCCTTTGTGCTTCAGTTTCTCTACTCCACTCTACAAACTACAGTACACTGTGTGCACAATAGGCAAGTGATTATTTTGACCATATCATCATTTTATCCATACTTTCCAACTCCAAGCTGTATAAACTTGAATCCTTATTGGATTTAATGCATATCAGGTGATGTGTATTTGTGTAACGAAGGAGGGTGTGGCCAAAGGAGATCAACACCCTATATCAAGGTTTGCAAATGTTTGCAATAATTATTAGGCAGGTTGTTCGCTTCAGGAAAAATGTGCCAAAAAAGAGATTTAACTGACTCTGAAAAGTCAAAAATTGTAAAAAGTCTTTCACAAGGATGCAGCACTCGAAGATCACAGATTCTGATCACAGAACCATCAAATGTTTTGTAGCAAATAGTCAACAGGGACGCAAGAAACGTGTTGAGAAAAAAAGGCACAAATTAACTACCAAAGATTTGCGAAGAATCAAACGTGAAGCTACCAGGAACCCATTATCCTCCAGTGCTGCCATATTCCACAACTGTAACCTCCTGGAGTGTCAAGAAGTACAAGGTGTTCAGTCTCAGAGACATGGCCAAGGTAAGAAAGGCTGAAACCCGACCACCTCTGAACAAGACACATAAGTTGAAACGTCAAGAATGGGCCAAGAAATATCTGAAGACAGATTTTTCAAAGGTTGTGTGACTGATGAGATGAGATTGACTCTTGACGGACCAGATGGATGGTCCTGTGGTTGTATCAGTAACGAACACAGAGCTCCACTTCGACTCAGACGCCAGCAAGGTGGAGGTGGGGTACTGGTATGGGCAGGTATTATTAAAGATGAGCTAGTTGGACTTTTTCGGGTTGAAAATGGACTCAAAATCAACTCTCAGACCTACTGCCAATTTTTATAAGACACTTTCTTCAAGCAGGTTACAGGAAAAAGTCTGCATCTTTCAAGAAGACTTTGATTTTTATACAAGACAACGCTCCATCACATGCATCAAAGTTCTCCACTGAGGCTGGTCAGTAAAGGCCTTAAAGAGGAAAAACTAATGACATGGCCTCCTTCTTCACCTGACTTAAACTCTATTGAGAACGTTTGGACTCTTCTTAAGCAGGACATTTACAGTGAAGTAAACAGTACACCTCTCTGAACAGTGTCTGGGAGGCTGTGGTTGCAGCTGCACAAAAAGTTAATTCTGATCAGATCAAGAAACTGACTGACTCCGTGAATGGAAGGCTTGTGACTGTTATCGAAAAAAGAAGGGTGGCTATATTGTTCACCGATTTTTTTATTGAAATTTCAGAAATGTGTATTTGTAAATTTTGAGTTTGTTTATTATTCTCACTTTAACAGGTGAAAATAAACAAGTGAGATGGGAAAATCTTTGTTTTTCCTTTAGTTGCATAATAATTCTGCACACTAATAGTTGCCTAATAATGGTGTCCATGTAGATATTCTCTTAAGAAAGCCAAAACTTCACTTTTACTACTTAAATGTTCAGGTTTGAGGGTTTGTTAACATTTTGGATTGACCAAGAGCACTGTAGTTGTACAATAAAAAAATTAATCCTTAAAATAACTTGCCTAATAATTGTGCACACAGTGTAGTCTCAGAGGGTCAACTTTAAATTTTTTATTGGCACAACACATTACATTGACTTGATTATCTAAAGTCAGTGGAGCATCAAACAAAATGAGCAAATCAATTTTCTACGATAGTACCCATCTCCAGTACATTATAAAATTTTAATCAATGTCCTTGCATTTCAAAGCTTTCAATTCTTTCCAGGTTTTCCGAGATGCACGGGAACCCTGCTATTCACGTTATACATTATTCTAGACTTTAAACATCAACTGGGTCTTTTAAATGAAAAACTGTACTCTGCACAAAATGAAAACAGTCTAGAGCTTTGTCTAAGCTATAGAAGATATGCAGGTCATACATTTCAGCTCATTAGAACGAGCAGGACTGTCCAGCTGACATTCAGACAGAGCCTGAAGCAGTTTGGAAGCTGCGCTGTTAACTGATGCAGAAGAGTGGATTTTGAAGCACATCCGGATACAGCCGGGACACTCGGGATCAGCCCTGCTAAACATTTATTTTCAGCCAGGCCCAGTGTTGCCTCAGATGACTGGGAAAAACATGTTGCAGTAGCTATCCAGACAGAATTTATGTGACAGTATGAATTATTAAGTATGTGACAATAAAGTAATAGTTTTTTTGAATGCATCAACAATCACATATTTTTCACTCTTATTTCTTCAAAATACTTTGTAACTTGCCGTTGAAATTTTATAGAATCCCCTCTGGGATCAATAAAGGTGAATGTAACTAAGAGTTTTAATATTTCCTTTACTGACTTTGAGAAATCTCATTAAATAGGTTTGCAGTCAAAAATGACTTTAGAGTAAACAAATATGGACTTACTGAGATTTGGGTGGGTTTAAATGGTTTGGTTTAATGGCATATTCAAGAATTTGGAAAGAAAGGTTGTACGGATGACCGGGGTTCAATTCTTGATTGATCTACCTACAAAAGGTCACAAGTGCCGGACCAAAGCCCGGATTAATAAAGAATGTTTTGTCAGGGAGGAATGAAGAATGTGGAAACCCCTGAGGAAATGATTGTTGTTGTATGTTACATTGGGCAATTTTACACGATTCTGTGTCTTAGGGCCTACTCACACTAGCCAGTTTGAACCGTGCCCGAGCGCGTTTGACCACCATAGCGCGGTTCGTTTGACTAGTGTGAGTGCTCGAACCGCGTGCCGGCGCGGCTCGATTAGCCGCCCCTGGCCCGCTTGGAAGAGGTGGGCCAGAGCACGGTTAGTTGGGCTCGGGCGCGGTTCGCATGTAGTGTGAGCGCCAACCGTGCTGGAGCATGGAACAAGGCAGCGTGGCGTCACGGTTTTGCGACGCTCCATGCGACGCTCCAAAACAACTTGAATCTGTACTTGAGTGGATTATTTATAGCTGTGCTGACATTTACACTAGTCTGGTGTGGAAAACTCAAGTCTACACTCTCTTTGATTCTGGCAATACTAGTGTTTTTCACGACAGGGAAATGTCACTCTTTGGATTCTTAATGTACATACCTGTTATTTTCTCTAAATGCTAGTCTGCAGACCGTTCATTTTATGCATGTTGCAATGTGGTAATGCACTTAGACTTGATTTAGGCTTTACCTAAGTTGTAAATATAACTTTTGCTTCCAAAGTGTAAATCATCTGTGCCTGTTCTCCTTGGTTTAAAAGTGTACTTTAATGACAACATATTACATCTTTATCATTGGGCTACAGTAAAGTCATTACAATACATTCATTCCCCTTGGCATGTTAAAAGAATTGACAAAGTTGACAATTCAGTTCATGATTATTCTTTGCTATTATGTGTTGGAGAAAAAGTGAAGTGAAAATGTAAATGAAAATTGTATTTTAATCATAACATTTCATCATGTAACACCCAGTCTTGCAGTGTCTATGCACCAGGGCAGGTTTCTCTCAGGCATATGGGACTGAGGTCTTGTCCAAACAAACTCATGAATCTAACGTCTTCTGTGCGGGGTATTTGAAGCCAGGATGAGGCTGTTGTTGTTGTTAATACTCTTATTTGCTTTCAGAAGTTGTTTAACCTAACACTACCTCAAACCTCTACACTTTATAATTCGACCTCGAACCTCTACAATATATACCACACACTTCCATAAATTATACACCACACACACAAGGTAGCCTATTTTGTTTCACCACTGCACATGGTTGTGTTATGTGAAATACTGTTTTTTTTTTTTTTTTTTTGTGAGAAGTGCTGACCAATCCCAAATAAATGGGAGATGGTTCTGAACTCTACATTTGTGGCCAGTCTCCATATGCATATTGCAACACGTTGGTCCAAGGGCACTGGTTTTCTGAATGAAGTGGTCTGTCTTTGAAGGTGCTGCAGGCTGTTGCACAACTGCAAGAATGATGTCCTTCTCATTCTGAAATTAGCCTTCCACTCACAGTCTGTCCAGCTGCTGAGAACATGCTGCCACCACACAGCAGATCTCTGCCGAATCCATATGGTCCTGCAGCAGAATGGAAAAATATTGTTAACTGTATATAGTTTATGCATACACAATTACCTTACAGCACTTTGAAGTGAAATTAAATAAACAACAAACTACTACTCCAGTGCATACATAACAGTTATGTGTCCCGTTGAATACGGGTGTCTTAATACAAGAATGTAGCTAATATTAACCAGCAAATTATATTAAGTTACATGATTATTACCTTTAGAACGCTACTGTCGTAATTACAAAAAAAAACATTATACACATATTGTATTTCAAATTTCACAATACACTTTTCAATTGTATTCAATGACATTTCATTATATTAATTCTTACCATGTCGATGTATCGGAACTGTAGTCCGTAATCAAAGCTGCAAAGTCCTTGCTGCACTTCAGCTGGTACCTTGCAAACCTCCTCATACGAGCAGCACGATTACGTGAAAATTTTCGCGCCACTAAGGCGACAAATCTGTTTAACAACAGGCTGTGAGAGGGCTGTGGACCACCGTGTACCAAACGACAAAAAATTATCCACAAATAAAACAGAGCGATGGACTCCGTTGTGTTCAGAGAGCGCCGCTCTTCCTGTTTATCCCGAAACCGTCGCACCATAATGACGTAAGCGTGCTCCGGCACGAATGCTGAAACCCTATGTGAGTGCAGGCCAGAGGGGGAGTGGGGAGGGGGGACAATCGTCCTCGGGCCCGGTTCATGGCAACCGTGCCTAGTGTGAGTACGCCCTCAGTATTCTATTTCCCCAAAACACTGAAGGGCAGGAAGAATGCAGCATAAATATCCACACCACAATCAGAGGTGAAATCCGTGAGTGCACTTAAAATAATAGCAATTGAACAATGGATGATTTCTGAGGGAATGCCTTCAGTTTGAAAATAAAAACAATTGTGTAAACTACAGTAGAACTACAGTCAGAAATTAAGCACTATTTAAGCACACATTTCTCAATTTCACATAACCCATTTTTTGGTTATCAACAGAATTGCTCCAATATGTGGTTTGTGCTTTTTTTCAGAGTGAACCTCTGATGTCATAAGTCATTACTGCACAGGTAAGCCCCATGTGTTGTAGTGTGTTGTAGTGTAAAGTGTGTAGAAATTGCACAACTACTCCTCCAGGCTTCAACTGCTGCAAGTTTAGAAATAGTACCAAAAATGTTTTACCACAAAATAATACAACTTAAAAATGCCTTAAAAAAGTGTTTGTACATTGTAAGGTGCCTATTGATTTGTTTGGGTCTGAACTAGTTTATTAACTGTTCAAATTTCATCCTATACTACATTATTAAAATATGCCGTATTTAATTGATTAATAATTGTATAGTGAAGTGCGTGTAAATGCAGGCGGACCTCCTGGACTAACAAAGACAAGTGGCCAAAAACTTGTTGTTTTTTTTGTTCCGGCTTCAAACTGATAATAATTTTTTTTTTTTTTTAAATCACATACTGTAGATATTTACTAAATCTGAACCAGATGAAGCTAGTGCCACAGGACTTGTAGCATTTATAAACATAACAATTTATTTTCGTCAAAAACACCAAATGTACATCTCTTTTACTGTTTCTGTGGATTCACTGCTGTCTTTGTAATAAAACCCTCTTCTCTCAGCACATGGCAAGTTTCAGAGTCTATGAATACCCCAGATAGCGATTAATCAATAATTAAATTAGTTGACAATTATTTTATTAAATGATTATAATTGATTAATACAATGTGTTGTTGCAGCCTATCCCGATACTGTATTGTAAGACAATAAATTGCGATTATCAAAATAGTAAGATCTCAAACTATATCTCACAACATTTTTTCTTACTAAATAAGCAACAAACTTATTGCTTGCAGAATTTTCTTTTAGAAACAATCAACCTAATGTTTGATTTTGATTTTTTTATCAAATTTGAAAAATAAAAAAATATTTTGTTTGTTGTATTGACAGAATAGATTTTTTCTTACACCCCTAGTGTTCACTGCATAATTAGCCTGAGCATGTCTCACTCTCATTCTATATTTGCAATTAAGTTCATGCGGTCTTTGGTTATGCTTCTGACGACAACTTATTTTCAGACAGTAATAATCGCTTTGTTCTACATACTAGTAACTAATGAACAGTTAGGGTTTTTCTAGGAATATTTGTAAAGCAGAACTGTCCCTTACAAATAAAACTGTCATTTCTGTTTCTAACTACAATAACTTAAAAAAAAAAGCTTGTTATATGATATTATTATCCCAAACCCTTATAGATAGATTGGGAGAAGTATTACATCGGCAAACACTACAGTGAATTGTAGCCACCAATAAATGACATTCAGTACATTCCAAACATACAGAGGTTAGATAACAACTGCAGCTAATGAAAGATAATTGAAGGCTACAAACTAGAAGTGTCCATCCTTCTAAAGGGTAAGAACACATTGATGGACAGTGGCATAATAGAAACAGTAATGAGCGGAGTGTCAGTGAAGTACTCACGGCTGGGAGTGTGCCGTCTCGTAGCGCTCAAAGGCATGACTCAGGTCGTGCTTGTTGTTCATGTAACACTGTGTGCACAGATCATAGTCGAAGCACACCTTACACTTCCATCTCATTCCCATAATGCCGTGCTTCTTACAGCTGTCACAGATTATGTTGGAGTGACGGACTCCTGAAGAAAAGACAATGGAGTACATATGACTTTTTTTTCATATATTTCTTATTAAAACATCTTTTGTGAAAATGAACAGCACATAAATGTATGTGATATGAAGATATGGAGTTCAATAAGGCATTTCAAATCTCCTTTTACAAAGTCATTTATCACCAAGACTAATATTTTTTGAAGGAAAGTGAGCCACAAACACCATGACAAAAACACCCCTCCCCGTTTGCCGCTCTCTTCTTTCGCTTCATTAAATGAAGGGCAAGCTTCTGAGGCAGAAAAATGTCACTCTAAATGGAGCAAAATGCTAATGAATGTGTGTGTCATTCTGCTCCAAAACAGAGCTGGGAGACTAATGAAGAGAAATGGGTTCCACTGTAACCAACTAAAAAGCCTGTTTTGCAGCTATAAACCAGTCCATTAGACCAGACATTATACCTTTTCAACAATAATTAATGACTTTTACAGCTAATAAACAATCTTTTTATATATTACCAACTAGACTTTCAGGTTAAAAATACATTAGATAAAACCCTGAACTTTCCCTACCTGTCAATTAATTGATTTTGCATCGTAATCCTAACAAGATTGAGGTTGTTTTGATTCTCAGAGCCCACAGTTTGACACTTTTTTGCTTTTGTTTTAGAAAATGGATTTATTGTAGTAAAGGGAAATGTAATGACACAGGGCAAATGACCTCAGCTAGGATTCAAACCCTCTCCCAGGAGAGACACTGTCTACATGTAGCATGGTTCTTGTTTGCTAGTAAAAGGTGCACTGTGGCAAATTTGTAACCTGAACAACTAAGAATTAGATCAATACCTGGTCGGTGATTGGATTTATCACCTGTGAGTAACGGCAACTTTATCCAATCAGAACAATACCATGTTGTCAAACCTAAAATTTTGTTGCTGTGCAAGATTTTGTAGGATCTTAATACTAACTACTGTATAAATACTGTCAATTGAAATCACATTACTATACCATTTTTGGTATTTGTCTGTCATGGAAAATCATACTGGTAAATCTTACCGGTAAAAAATAGGGTTACCACAAATCTAGTACTAGCTTGTTTTGAAACTTTAAAAAAAACATTGTAGATGCCTTGGTGGTTCAACTTGTTTCATGCCTGCCACATTTCTCATCCATTTGCTTTATGTACCACTGTTGAATATAAGGTTTGCCATAAAAATCTAAAATAACACAAACTGCTAAAACTTCAGAAACCCAAAGAAATACTAAACTCAAATGCATCGTCTGTCTGTCTAAGTTAAGTATGGCTGATGTCTTACCTATCTGAGCATTGTCGTACAGCAGCAGGTCATATGCGCCCTGGTAGCCCGTCCTGTAGTTGGTCCTTGTGCCGCTGTCCCACTGCACCACCACAGTCTTGTCCGGTGTGGTGGTGCTGCCCTGGCGGCCAATCTCCACCACCGTACCCACGTGGCCCTCACCGTCGTCCTGGTTTCCCCATTTCCAGTCGTGGCCTCGCACCACGCGCATGCCCACCTCCATGCTGCCTCTGCTGGGTACAGGCCTGGAGCGCAAGGGCCGGGCCCTGGAGGCGCTCTCACTACCGCTGCTCAGCCTCCGGGGCTTCTGAGGGCCCGGGGCGGCTCGAGCAGATGAGATCGCAGGCAGGGAGGGCACCAGGGGGGTCTCGGGGAACAGTTCTGGGGTCACTGCAAAGAAAAAACACAAAAAAATTACTTTAGTAAGGACACAAACCATCCTAATAATAATCTAAAAGTATTCTTGCTTTGATCTGGTCTCTAAAGCCTAGTTTCTAGAGCAGCACAGTAATGCTAGGGTTTCAGTACTGGTATGTTTCCATTGTCAAAATGGGTATGAAAGGCGAACTACTTTAGTAATACTCGGCCTTCTTTGGTGTAAGAAAAAAATAAATTCTAAAATATCACAATATTTCATTCCACAATTCTCGTGGCAATTAAAATTATGGCCACTTTGTGTTGAGTATTTTGAAAAAAAAAAAATTCTGCAAGGAATAAGTTTGTGGCTTATTTACTTTACAATTTACAAAATTGAGATTCTATGCTCACTATTTTGATATATTTCATATACTGTTATTCTTGTGGATGTGTACAGAGTACAAAATTTGGTTTTCTAGATTCTTACATAAATAAAATGCAATATATTGTCTTACAATACAGTATCTGGATATAATGTATCGTGGCATGTGTATCATGATACGGGACCTAAATGTAGCATAACGTATGTCTCATTAATTATTAAGCAGTGCTTTTAGGTTCAGTGATAGATCAGTCCCTGAGAGCCTTGCGCTCCACCTGGACACAGCTGCTACACCTTGCTGCGCTAATCAAGGTCTGGCCCAACACTCAAACACACAAACATACACCTGTGTCTCCACCTTCTGTTGAACAGTGCCATGTGCCTGGAGTATCAACAGAACCAGTGTTGAACCAAATGATTACAAACCAGAAGCAGTCACAATATGAGAATTCTTGAGTGCTTGTTACTAGTAGTACAAAACAAGATCCTTTTAAGTACATATTTGTTTTGTTTTTTTATTAAGGAGAGATTATGGGAGATTAGATCATCAGATATTAAAATCTAGATTTTAAAATACTCAGCTATTATGCTTTGTATTACAGATGGATGGTAGATAGTCTATAATAGGAGACTTTTTTTTATATAAATAGAGTCAAAACACTGTCTCCAGCCAAATATCATCAAGCCTAAAAGCATGTTTAAAACTTTAGTGACAAAGAATGTTAGACTATACAACATAATGCAAATCTGTCATCACTATAATATATCAACATGAATGAGATGCATATTGCAAAGATTCCTTTGGACATGCATTAAGAATATAAGGTTTTAAGCTTGCTTGACAATTTGAGATCCAAACTTGTACTAAAAGGGAGGGAGTTTCACAAGGTACTATTCTGGCTTTTAACTTGTTTGCTTTATACACAACACTAATGACTTTAACTTCCACTTTGATGGCTTTGGTATAGAGGCTGGAAAGGTGGGAGGAGGAATACAAGAGTTTAATAGACTCTTATGGAGTAAGACGTAAAAAAATGATACCAAAAAGACAAAATAGAGTAATGGAATTTAAGCTATACAGACCATCGAGTAGAGCTAGAGATAGTAGGCTTGGGCGGTATCCAAATTTTGATACCGTCAAACCTCCTCCCTATTTTACCTCGGTATACGGTATTACCGTGAATAATTTAAAAAAAATATGACGTAAGGCTCAGACAGCGTCACCAAACTGTTGGCTTGTGCCTAAACTGTTTGAAACTGAATACCAAGCACTAATACTGAAACAATAACAAAATAACATGCACAACAATATAAACAACTTTTATTAGCAACAAATAGCAGTTTATAAAAAGTGCAAATACTAAGATGCAAAAATGCAAATAATAAGAGTCAAACAGAATTAAATGAACATAAACTTCCAGAACAGTAGTTTGTTAGAGTGTGGGGCCTCTCATAAAGCACAGCACATAGCCATCACTTTTATTATGATCGCTGCTTTGATTAGCACATTCTCTCTGACTATGTTTACCCCTGCCTCTCCCTCCTCTACTGGGTAAAGTGTCAGGATGACCAACACGTATTTGTCCCAAACAGCTGTCAATAGAAGCCGCATTATTCCCAAACTCCCTGTCACTACCGCGGCCACGGCAGTACACCCGCCCCGGCTTTTATCACCTGTGCTAAAGGTAAAGCTGCAGGTGCTAAAGGTAAAGCTGCAGGTGCTACGCGCTCACGGCTTCCCTTCTCAACCTCCCCTTCACTACCGCGGCCAGAGCGACTAGTTTTCCTCCCGTTTCTTTCACTGATGTTTGGCAAAATGTGGGAAAAACAGTGTGTGCTTTATGAGAGACGCTGAGAAAGGCACGAGCAGCGGCGCCGCTGTCCAAGTTACACACGCACTCACTCTCGCTCATTCTCACTTTCACTCGGCTGAAAAGACTCTAAAAGGTAGATGTTCTCCTTCAGAATCAGAGTCAGCTATTAGCCGGTCCTGACACTCGTCTTTGAGGTCTTCTTCTACAAATTTTTTTAATGGCAAGACATGGTAATAGTGGACTAGAAACAAAGTACAGGGTGTCTGACATCTGGTGGAAGGGAGTGGAAGCATAATTTAGCCCATAAACCGGAAGTAGCCGCTGTTTTTTCCTGTTAAGTTGCTTGTTGCAATTTTGCGACTTTGGCGCTTAAAGGGTTAATATTTAATCTAGGGCTGCACGTTTTCAAGTTTTTCATTAACCGTTAACCAAGGCCCTTAGCGGTTAATACTCGGTTAACCATAGTGTACGTCAGGGTTATTATTTTTAGTTTATTAAGTTGACGACCGCCATCTCCGTAGTGAACGCGCCTATAGAGAGAAATGCACATCATGGATTACATAATCAGAGAGTAGCCTATTTCTTCTCGTTTTAAATTGTTAAAAGACATTTCAAGCTTTCTTAAGATATATTTCATGTCTGTGAGGCCTACGCTGAGTTTCGTTAAATTAGGATGAGATGCGCTCCAGTTCACGAGCAATGCAAGTGGCCGCGAGGGCGCCTGCATGATTAGGCCTATGTCTGCTATATTTCCTTCTTATAGCACACTTTTTTTTAGAAACTTTGTGCAAAGAAACAGTCAAATAAATGCGTACAACAACATTTATCTACACCCATTTTTATCAGTAACAAGGTGAGTTTTGTGCCTAAAGCTTACACTGCAACAAAGGGCAAATTAAGTATAAAATTGATTGAAATAATTAAAACACAAGAGCATAGACCCACATTTTTCATTGCAATACTTGCCCCGTCACTCTCAATTTTAAAGTGCTCCCATGCTGTACTTTTCTTTGCCGGCTTCATGTTAGAAAACTGGTCATGACTTCTTCTTGTGGATATTACAAATGTCTGGGAGCGCTCTGGCGGTCTCTAGTGGTGGAAAAATATATTGCAACTAAATTCAAAGCACTAAATCCAATGACGCCGCTTAACCGAGCAAAATGTTTCACTCGGTTACGCAATTTTTAACGGTTAATCGGTTAATCGGTTAACCATGGACACCCCTAATTTAATCCTTGTCTCCTATATAAGTGCTTTGGTTTTTTTTTATGACGGTATTGAAACTGATACCGTTGCTATCTTTAGATCCTGCGGTATACCATATTACCGTATTACCGCCCAAGCCTAAGAGAAAGTTTGTTCAGCCCACTGCAAATACACAGCACAAGAAAAGGCTCTGTTTCATTAGAATTCATTTTTATACACCAACAATGCTTTAACCTCCCTACAATAGGACTGTACACCTGAGCCTTAGGCACATAAAGGGTTGTGAACAAAGAAAAGAATATTCTCTAGAATTTCTCTTCTAGAACTAAGTTCTTCTTCTTTTTTTTTTTAGTTAGAGGTTAGTTAATTGTATGAAAACAAGTTCAGTTTATCTCATCTACACCAGCCTAAAAGGAGAAGAATCCCTAATGAGCCCAATGATTTACCTTTATTCCAGATGGGTTTATTTCTATTTTATGACCACCATGCAACTCAAAACACCATTCTGTCCCATAATCAAGCTTATTTTAACAGATTGCAAAGTATAAAACTGGTTCTAAAAACACCATTAAGAAGTAAGTAATTCTCTCCCCCAAAGACATAAAGTCTTATAAAGGCTAGCTCACAAAGACTTGACTGATGACTCCACTGTTTTGAATTCATGCTGCTGGAAACAGGAACTAATGGAAGAAGCAGCATTTATGTGGAGGCTTGAGTCAGCAACATATGGTTTGCAGAGGAGTATGAAGATCAGCAGTCAGCTTTTCACATCTATTCATCACCAGAGTCTCATTGGAAATATTATTTTTATTCATTGTCTCTGTAAGCAGAGACAACAAGTGCCTTAGACACACTAGTTATATTTATATATCACACTGTACACACAGAGTGAGGGCAGGAAAAAATGCTATATATATATATATATATATATATATATATATATATATATATATATACATATAACCATAACCATAAACGTTAGATTTGGAGAGGAGTCAAAAAGGGCTATGATGAACGGCACATCATTCCTACTGTGAAACATGGAGGTGGATTGCTGATGTTTTGGGGATGTTTGAGCTACAAAGGCACAGAAAAAGATGACTGCAACATGTTATCAGAAAATACTGGAGGAAAATTTGTACTCATCAGCCCGGGAGCTGAGCATGGGACGTACTTAGACATTCCAACATGACAACGATCCAAAGCACAAGGCCAAGTCGACCTGTCATTGCCTACAGCAGCATAAAGTGAGGGTTCTGGACTGGCCATCTCACTCTCCTGACCTTAATAACATTGAGCCACTTTGGGGAGATCTCAAACGTGCAGTTCATGCAAGACAGCCTAAGACTTTACAGGAACTGGATGCTTTTTGCCAAGAAGAATGCAGCTTTACCATCTGAGAAAAAAAAAGAGCCTCATCCACAACTACCACAAAAGACTTCAAGCTGTAATTGATCTTGAAGGTGGCAATACACGGTTTTAAGAACTTTTGATCAGGGTCATTTAGGTAGTGTTTGTTGTCATTATGATTTAAAAAGAGTAAACACAATTGTTTGACAATAAATAGCTTCACCCAACCACTAACTATGAGTGAAAAAAAGATTTTTGTGTTATTATTCATATTCTCTGAAAAATCACAAATTCTGCCAGGAGCACAACTGTGTACACATACAGTATTGTTCAAAATAATAGCAGTACAATGTGACTAACCAGAATAATCCAGGTTTTTAGTATAATTTTTATTCCTAAGTGGCAAACAAGTTACCAGTAGGTGCAGTAGATTCTCAGAAAACAAACAAGACCCAGCATTTATGATATGCACGCTCTTAAGGCTGTGCAATTGGGCAATTAGTTGAAAGTGTGTTAAAAAAAAATAGCAGTGTGGCATTCAATCACTGAGATCATCAGTTTTGTGAAAAAACATGTGTGAATCAGGTGGCCCCTATTTAAAGATGAAGCCACCAGCACTTGCTGAACATGCATTTGAAAGCCTGAGGAAAATGGGTCGTTTAAGATATTGTTCAGAAGAACAGCGTACAGGAGAGCAAAACCAGAGAGACGAGCAAGAAAACGGAAGACAACCATCAAAATGGATCAAAGAATAACCAAAATGGCAAAGCCTCAGCCAATGATCAGCTCCAGGATGATCAAAGACAGTCTGGAGTTACCTATAAGTACTGTGACAGTTAGAAGACGTCTGTGTGAAGCTAATCTATTTTCAAGAATCCCCCGCAAAGTCCCTCTTTTTTAAAAAAAGGCATGTGTAGAAGAGGTTACAATTTGCCAACGAGCACATCCACTGGCCTAAAGAGAAATGGAGTAACATTTTGTGACTGATGAGAGTAAAATTGTTCTTTTTGGCCACAGACAGTTTGTGAGACGACCCCCAAACTCTGAAGCCACAGTACACAGTGAAGACAGTGAAGCAAGCATCATGATATGGGCATGTTTCTCCTACTATGGTGTTGGGCCTATTTATTGCATACCAAGAATCATAGATTAGTTTGCATATGTCAAAATACCTAAAGAGGTCATGTTGCCTTATGCTGAAGAAGAAATGCCCTTGAAATGGTTGTTTGAACAAGAGGATAACCCCAAACACACTAGTAAACAAGCAAAGTCTTGGTTCCAAACCAACAAAATTAATGTTATGGAGTGGCCAGCCCAATCCCCGGACCTTAATCCAATCGAGAAGCTGTTTCTGAAGCAAAACCAAGAAATATAAATTAATAGTGGAATGTTGTCAAAGAATCATGGAGTGGAATAACAGCTGAGAGCTGCCACACAGATGTGAAGCAGTTTTATTAAATAATATTAGTTTAGTGATTCACAGGATTGCTAAATCCTAGAAACAAAAACGTTTGTACAAAATAGTTTTGAGTTTGTACAGTCAACGGCAGACACTGCTATTTGTTTTAACACACCCCTTTCAATTAATTGCCCAATTGCACAGCCTTAGGAGCGTGCATATCATGAATGCTGGGTCTGGATTTTTCTGGTTAGTCACATTGTACTGCTATTATTTTGAACAATACTGCACACACACACACACACACACACACACACACACACACACACACACACGTGCATGCACACACGTTATATATTATATATACAGTCAAGCCCGAAATTATTCATTCCCTGGCAAATTTTGAGTTAAAGTTACTTTTATTTAACCAGCAGGTTTTTCTTGATTGGAAATGACACAGGCATCTTCTAGACAATAAAAAGACGCATTGTTGTGAAAATAA
Source organism: Perccottus glenii (assembly GCA_024416835.2). Classification (NCBI taxonomy): domain Eukaryota; kingdom Metazoa; phylum Chordata; class Actinopteri; order Gobiiformes; family Odontobutidae; genus Perccottus; species Perccottus glenii. The sequence goes on along the minus strand of CM044555.2, from coordinate 27,946,727 downwards.
ATATTTCACCGCTGAAACAAAAATTTTACTGAACAAAAAGTCTCATGTCCAAAATTATTCATACCCTTTTCTAACAGTCTATGGGCAAATCTAAAGTTCTATAACATTCCAAATAGTCCAAGCTGTTCTAAAGCATCCCAATTACCCTGATTCATTGGAAAAGCTGTTTTAATCAACTCAACAAGTGAAAAACAGCAGCTCTCTACAGTTGGTTTGTGGACAGTCATGGCTTAGACAAAGGAGCTCAGTGAAGACCTGCGGCTGCGCATTGTGGCTGCTCACAAGTCAGGAAAGGGCTATAAGGCCATATCTAAATGTTTTCAAGTTCCAGTAGCTACAGTGCAATCTATTATAAAAAATACAAGACATTCCGCACTGCAGAAAATCTCAAAGGATTTGGTCGGAAGCCAAAAGTGACACCTGTGCTGGCCAGAAGGATAGTGAGAGAGATGAAAAAGAATCCAAGGATCATCAACAAGGGCATCCTGGTGAATCTGGGCTCTGCTGGTGTCAACGTCTCAAGGCAGACAGTCCAACGAACACTGCACACTGCTGGGTTCCACGGACGCAGACCAAGAAGGACGCCACTTCTCCAAATAAGGCACACAAAAGCCCGCTTGGCCATTGCAAATGCTCATCTGGGCAAAGATGATGACACCTTCAACCCTAAGAACACCATCGCTACTGTCAAACACGGTGGTGGGAACCTAATGCTTTGGTGGTGTTTTTCAGCCAATGGACCAGGGAATCTAATCACAGTAAATGGCACAATGAAAATAATACATCAAGATTCTCAACAACAACTTCAAGCAGTCTGCAGACCAACTTGGCCTTGGACACCAGTGGACATTTCAGCACGACAACGACCCAAAACACTAAAGTGGTGAAGAAATGGTTAGCAGAAAAAAACATTAACCTTTTGCAGAGGCCCAGCCAGAGTCCTGACTTGAATCCAACTGAGAATATATGGAGGGAGCTAAAGATCAGGGTGATGGCAAGGAAACCCTCCAACCTTAAAGAGCTGGAGGTTATCACTAAAGATGAATGGGCAAAAACCCCAGTGGAGACATGCAAAAAGCTGTTCAGCAATTGAGGGAAGCGTTTGACTGCAATAAAGTATCTTCAATTGATTATTGAGAAGGGTATGAATAATTTTGGACATGACACTTTTTGCTCAAATGTAAATAAAAGTTAAGAAATATTTTTTTCCACAACGATGCCTCTTGTACATTGTTTTATTATCTTCTGGAAGACGCCCGTGTCATTTCCAATCAAGACATATATATAAATATATATATATATATACACACATACATATATATATATACACACATACATATATATATATACACACACACATATATATACACACACACACACACACATATATATACACACACACACACATATATATATACACACACACATATATATATATACACACACACATATATATATACACACACACACATATATACATATATATATATATATATATATATATATATATATATATATATATATATATATATATATATATATATATATATATATTAGCTGGGCAACGATTAAAATGTTTAATCGCGATTAATCGCACAATGTTCTGTGATTAATCGCGATTAATCGCATTATACACAAAATTTAATAATGAATTCAAAATTAGTGTACTGCATACATTTTGAAAGAACTGCTATATGAACAAAAGTGCAATAACATTTGGTTTGCACTTTAAACAACACTTTAAACAAATAATGTGCTTTTTACAGCAGTTAAAACATTTCTTGTAAATCTGAACTTAAACATTAATGTAATCAAATTAAATATTAAAACCAAAAATATTTGCCACTGACAGGGCATTAATATTTTGTTTAGTTTGTTTGAAAAAAAAGTTATGTCCAGAGCTTCAATCATAACATTATGACAATATAAACAATATAAATGTCTCTCTTGTGTTTTCATTACAGTCAGAGCATGTGAATGCAGTTCGCGCGTTTCACACACCCTCTCCCTTTCACTTGCCAAACTCAAGGGTGTATGGGTAATGTAGTCTCTGCTCTTGGTGGGATGAATTAGGAAGCGTGCATTGTGAAGGGCGCTCTGGAAAGCGGCAGAGCAGGCAAAGGATTAAAACCTCTATTAAAACAGATGTCGAAATGAGCGTACCAGTACGCTAAAAGCACGTTCTGGGCGCACGGAGAAGTGGCGGTACTGAGTACAGGTGCGTACCGGCCCACTTAAAGCACTGGATGAGGGCGGCTCATATGTGCAGTCATTCGTTGCGATCCTAAGAATGTTCTTCAGACCGACATCTTTCACTATACTAATCGGCCGACGTTAACGCGCGATAAAATAATTGTCGGCGTTAATTCATTAATGCGTTAACGCGATAAAAATGCGTTAACTTGCCCAGCCCTAATATATATATATTCTAATATTTACCAGTTATTATAAACATCATACCCTCAGTAATCATGTTTTGTTTCAAATTCAGTATTTTTAAAATCCTGCGTATGGCCCTTGTCAAGAGGACATCCATATTCTATTATGTTTTACAATGCATAGCATTAGCTACATTTCACTTTCATTCATTTCATTAGCACTACAAACCAGCCACTAGAACACCAACTGAACGACCCAATGCTGTGCACATAGTGTATTGTACACTTTCAGAGGCATGGCATTTTGAGTATACTTACTGTTCAAACAGTCTACTGATGAATAATGAAGAGGATACGTCATATGGTCCGATATAGTTCAATGACTATGATGGGACACAATAACGTCAAACACGAAAACAATGTACTTAAGCTCAATCGGCTTACGGGATAAGGTTTAAGATCATAATATGATTATTTAAAGTGTGCATACATAACGTTACATAATACATTGCAGAGGTTCTTATGGTAGTAGTAAGATGAAAACAGAGCTGTGCTGTGTGTCGTAAACAACCATCAAAGCTTTCTGTGCTAAACAGGCCCAGGGGCTGCTCAGTATGGAGTGGCCTGTAAAATGTACTGTAAAGGCAAACATACCACATGAGCTCGCACATGTGCTCTCCTGCACTCAGCAAGTCCCCACAAAACAACATATGTAATCAAGGCTCTACACTGCAGGGTACATGGTCCATGATTAGGTATTCACATGATTAGAGACTCCACAGAGGTGGGGGTAGGGCAGTGCTGAAGGAACCTCAGCTGAACCCAAATACCTTCCCTTTGGAGAAATACGGATCTTGAATTTAGGTCTTGTTTCTGTCATTTAAAGACTAAAACAGGATCTTAATATCCACATTAATCAGCAAAAATTAGCCTGTGTATCTTCCTCAATGGTGTCTCCTGGTAAGTTCCCCCCCATTGGCCACTGTTAATTGGAAAACCATTCTCCCTGCAGAACACCCCTAAAATAGAGATTTGTATTCTCAGCTGAACTATCTTGGATAAATACATGCAGAGCAAGCATCTACATACCCTGAATAACCTAATGGTTGTCTGTCACTGTCTGTCTCTAAATGTCAGCCCTGCGACTAACTGGCCCCTGCTCAGGGTGTACCCCGCCTCAGGCCCAAAGCTGCTGGGATAGGCTCCAGTCACCCGTAACCCCTAACGGGACAAAGCGGTAGAAAATTAATAAATGAATGAATGATAGATAACACAAAACATTTTTTCACGGAGAATCTTTTTTTTCCAATAAATATTAATAAACATTTTTTTCATTGGCTCTCTGGATTGTCAATCATTATTACTATGTGCGTAACGTTAGGCACGCGCGTTCCAGTTCCTGCGCATGCGTAGAAAGTGTGTTTATGAAGCGCCGGTGCTATCCCCGGCTTTCATATGGCTTTGCTGATCTGACCCATTGGTCTGACCACAAAGTTGCAAAATGGCTGAGAAACAACTTGAAGCAGGTAGTGGCAAAAGAAAATCTCCTTTTGAGGAATATGAGAAGAGGTGTCTTGGGGATTCTTTTTCACAATGGTGTGTACAAAAGACACAGAAAGGGCTTCCTACTGACGAGTCTGTTACCAGGTTACAGCTGTTACACATAGCTTTTGTTAATTTGATGAAAATATTAGATTTTTGGGAGTTTGGGAAAGATACAAACTTGTATTCAGACACTGTAAAGCAACAGGCAGTACTGTCCAGCAAGTGAGACTCCCACTATTACTGCCTGTTAGTGTCTTTCACATGACAATAAACACTTTGAATCTTGAATCTTTGAATCTTTCCCAAACTCCCATTTATAAGTATATTAAGTTTTGCTACTTAAATGGTAAAACCATGAAAACAATTCTAAGCAGTGAGTCCGACACAGTGAATCCACTAATGTGACACAGCAAAAGCCGGTAGTAAAACACTTGTGTTCCAATGCTCGTGCCTGAGATTTGGGAGGCGTTCTGGGGCTGATCTTATGCACGCGCTTATTTCGAAAACTCACTAACAGTCGGTTTCTCAGTTGTCAAAAGCATCCTCATTAACACCTTTAATGCAAGGTTTACAAATATGTTTAATTTATTTGTACATTATTGCTGTTTAAGAAAAAATAATTTTGCACATGATTTTGTTTTGTGTCTGAATAATTAATTACTAATATCTGACATTGTAGATTGATCAATATTTAATTCTAATCGAAACATTACATCACATTTTTTCCATAAAATATTTGAACAAATATAAAAGGACTATTTTCACTTTTAGGACGGAAAGTTTGTCACAGTATACCCACTACAAAAATGTAGACTACATTACTGAGGACAATCCATCTGGTCTTGAAACATATTTTTCATTCTTTGCCTAAAGCAGAAGAAGAGCCATTTCAACTGGCATACCAAACTCAGAGCAGTCTCAAAATGGAAAATGGGGGCCTATTCAGGCAGCATGTCCCAGGACACGTGGCCTGCCTGGCTTATGTCCTCTCGCTAATGTCTTGAAGAGACTGTCTGGTTGCCGTGCCATTTTTAAATCATGTTCACTGGAGCTCAGACCTTTGTAACTGCCATTCTAACATGGGCTAGAACAGTACATTTATGATATATCAGCATTAGTTGAGTAAAAGCCCGCTGGAACTGGCTGGTGTCAGACACAACTGGTAACCAGAGGCTTTCAGAAAAATCAATAGAGGGCCTGAGTAAACAACACATTTACCAAGAAATCCTAAGTGACTCGACCAAACTAAAAAAATCCATTTATTTTCTCTACAGTATCCATATAAACCTCCATATTATAAATCTTTGCATATGGGTTAGTTAAACAGACCCAGAAAAAAAGAGACAATGTTAATTTATAGAAAGATATTTGATCAATTTAATTCGGAAAATGTTTGCAAATATTACAATATAAAACATTAAAAACATTATTCAAAACCAAATTATAGTGTTTCAGTCATTGCCCAATGTGGTGGGTCCCATTATCCAATTTCAGTATTTAGTTTTTCAGCAATTTCACTTTTTTTTTTTAACGCGTCTTAAACAATGAGGCTAAACACAAAATGAAACGAATTTGACACTAATTTGTTCAGTATTTTTTTCTCTTAAAAATTTTAAAAAGTTATACTTGTCAACTATGTTGGAGATTTCCCAGAATTACAAGAACAGCCCATTCCCTAAATTTAACTGAGACACCACTGATATTAAAACAGTTCTTAATCGTACTTACTGCCCATGATCTTCAGTCCATTTTTGAACATATCTGCCAGCTGTCCGGAGCGTAGCCCTCCGGCACTCTTTCACCACGTAGTCCCGAGTTAAGCAGTAGTTATCGGACAAACCACCTGAATATGGAGTGGCACCAATGGGGTCGATGTGCCTGACTCTCAGTATTTGGTTTGCTGTGAACTTTGCTCTTTGTTTTGGAATATACAGGCTTCAGTCTGGGGTTGTTTTTCTTTTGGGCCTTATCTGGGTTTCCTGAGAGAGAGCAAGAAAGCTGGCCTGTGAACTGTGTTACAAGTAAAAACATACATTTGAATACTAATAGGGCTACTGTTGTGACGTAATCAGCCTGAGTGGAGAAGCCACTGATCAGTTCATGTGATAGCCAAGGCCACAATTATGTAACATAAATTTACACACAATGTTCCATTTTAAAATAACACTCTATTTCCAAACCAAAAATTTGAGGCTTCTCTCTTTTCCTAGAAGGATTACTTCCCCTTTCTAAGTAGTATGACGTGTTTTAACCACTAAATGTTAATTTTTTTTTTCACAATTACAACAAAATTAAGGGTACTCCAATCAAGATTTTTGATGCCCATCACCAATCACCAAAAATCATTAATACAATTTTGTGTGGCGTCCCCTGCATTGCAACCAATAACATTTTATGCTACTTGTGTTTTGAAAACAGTCAAAATCATTAGTTCTATGCTGATGACTAATAAAAACAGAGACCAAAGCCAGGATTGGTACCCGGGTAATCTGCACACAATACAGCACTTGACTAAGTGAGCTAAAGAGGTGATGATCAACCTAAATTTATAGAATAACTTTGATGTCACATTTTATTAAGCTGAACTGTGTTATGGACCTAAAATATCAACAAAAGGGAGGGATAGTTTAATTTTCTCTATTCATGATGATGATTTATTTGTGATGTTACCTTCACAGATCTACCTTCACTTAACAAACCAGGTTTTGGGAATAAAACTCTACAGTAGCAATACAACTGCTTTTGTCTCAAATCTAGCTGTTGTGGCAGCAGTTCACCTTGGTTAATTGAGGCGCCCCTTGTATAGCTGCCACCCTTAGCATTAGCCTATACTGCATATGCCAGGCATCAGCAACCAGCATTTTCGGAGCCGCATGCGGCTCTTTAGCCCCCCTCGTGCGGCTCCCTGAGAGATCAGTAAGGAGGTTAACTAAATGTGCAGCACAGAGATTCTGATAGACTTTTCTTTATTTGACTCAAACGTTTAATAACCAAACTAAGAACTATGGCCTCTTTAACACAAAATGGAACATATGGCTCAAAGATAACGTAACAGTTTAGCTCACGTCATTAAACAAACTCATGTGCAGCTGCCTGGGCTCTGCGTTATGTACAGTGGCATGAAAAAGTATCTGAAGTCTTTGGAATTTCTCACATTTCTGCATAAAATCACCATCAAATGTGATCTGATCTTTGTCAAAATGACACAAATGAAAAAACAGTGTCTGCTTTAACTAAAACCACCCAAACATTTATAGGTTTTCATAATTCTTATGAGGATAACATGCAAACAATGACAGAAGGGGGAGGAATAAGTAACTGAACCTTCAAAGGAGACTTTGAGAGTAATTAATACCAGTTTTTACCAAACAATTTAAGTCAGTGGTGTGTCCAATCACTGAGGAGTGGCTTAAAGCTGCCCTGTTCACTATAAAACACACACCTGGTAAGAATTGTGATTGATGAGAAGCATGGGCACCATGGCTCACTCAAAAGAGCCTGCATCAAGAATTGTTGATTTGTATAAAGCCGGGAAAGGTTACAAAACCATTTCTAAAAGTCTGGATGTTCATCAATCCACAGAAATTGTCTACAAATGGAGAGAGTTTGGCACTGTTGCTTCTCTCCCAAGGAGTGGCCATCCACCAAAAATGTGGACAATAAGACAACAAGAGTTCAGCGCAGAATACTCAGAGCAGTAAAAAAGAACCCTCAAGTATCTGCTAAAGACTTACAGAAATGTAAAACACTGGCCAAGAATGGTGTTCATGGGAGGACTGCACGGCGGAAGCCACTGCTGTCTAAAATAAAACCATTGCTCCACGTTTAATAGGTTAATCGCAAAAAGGCACTTGGACAGTCCACAGAACTTCTGGCAAAATATTTTGTGGACTGATGTAACGAAAGTTGAACTGTTTGGGAGGAACACAACATCATGTGTGGAGGAAAAATGGAACAGCGCACCAACATCAACACCTCATCCCCACCGTGAAGCATGGTGGAGGGAGCATCATGGTTTGGGGCTGATTTGCTGCCTTATGGCCTGGACTACGTGCAATCACTAATGGAAAAATTAATTCAAAAGTTTATCAGGATGTTTTGCAGGAAAGGCTGAGGCTGTCTGTCAGACAGTTGAAGCTAAAAAGAGGATGGATGCTGCAACAGGACAATGACCCAAAACAAGTAAATCAACTTCAGAATGGTTTCAGAAGAACAAAATACACGTTCTGGAGTGGCCAAGTCAAAGTCCTGAAGAATTAGTAATAACTAATAAACACAATTAAAGCACAATAGGAGCTAACTTTACTGCACAAAGTCAGAAGCAGGACAGGTGTGTGTCCACAGTTCAAATTTTAAGCACAAAAGTTCACGTGAACCTGGTGAGGGGCATTATGAGCATTGTATAATTTTTATGCAATTTCTATCTTACCTCACGTTTTGGTGTTGGACACATTCTTCTCAAAGGAAAACGGCTTGAGGCCCACGGCAGAACACACGCAGACAACACGAGAGGAGAAGACTAACCCCACAAGTGCATCGGCGCAGACCTGGGCTTTGGCACGTTCATAGCAATTCAAAAAACTCACCAGAGCTTCCCTTCCAGAAGCAGACAGTAGTTGAAGTTCCCAAACTATCATAACAGACCAGGAATAAGATCTATGTCCTGGCTTATGTCCTCTCGCTATGTCCTCAAGAAGCTGGTTCAGTGAGCAATGCATTATTTTTTGCCAGTATCCGCCGATTATGATCGGTGGCCAATCGAACGGAGCACCCATAAACAAACTAAATAAAGAAAAAAATGTATAAGAAATATAAATGTATTTCAGATGGAAGCCAACAGTTGGGCATTATCAATAAATAACAAAATCAAATGTCATATTTTTACATGGACATTCTATTTAAAAGGGAAAATATGTGGCAGACAGGGCTGGGCAATATGGCAAAATATTATTATATATAAAATATTTTTTTCAGATGAGTTCTGATATTAATAGTTTTTTTTGTCTTCCTAGTGATCTAAAAATGTAATTTACTCTATGCTGTTCCTGATGTCAGTTTCCTGCCACTCCGCTAAAGGAAAGCATATCAGAAGTAATATGACTGCTTTCTCTGTGGATTATTAGTGTTTTAGGAGTCTGGTTCTTTGTGAAGTACTTCTGATCCTCACATTAATTATTACTGTTAATACATTCTTGCTATTATTAATGAATAACAGGTGAAAATGCATAAAAGTTAACAGTTAAATAAGAGTTGTTTTGATAAAGTTCTGTTTAAGGGAAACACGCAAGACCAGTGTTTATTATTGGTTTTGATCTAAAGAGGTTTTAGGTCTCAGCTAAAGTTGAACACAAAGTAATTAACCAGGTCTAAGTCCATCAGAGGCAGATTTTGGGGGGATTACAAGTTACTTTGTTAATATCTACTTATTTAGATTTTAGATTAACATCCACTTATTCAAAGTACCAAGCCTTATAAGCAAATTAAAATGTAAACACATGTATAATTTGATTATTTATTTGTTTATAAATAAACATAAATAAAAACAGACAAACAATTGCCTATATTTTAAATAAATATGGAAACATTTGACATTTACTTACTTACTTACTTACTGTTGGAACTGGCGTTTGAGACGGTACTGTGATGAAAAATTGAGTCTGGAGCCCTGATTTGTAAAATAATAAAAAGGCACTTGTTCACTTCTAATTTGCCTCAACTCATTTCATAAAAGAAAATTGTGACAAAATTTAATCGTGAGATCAAAATCGTCAATTGTTACATCCCTAAACCCATGGAGAGACTCAACAGGAGTTCCTTTGTTACAAGGCCTATTAGAATGGCTCCCATTACTCGGAGAGGAACTGTAAACCCCAGCTCAGTAAAAGCTTGTTTACATTAAATAATTCCATGTAGACATTGTTGAAATCTGCACCTTGCTAATACACAGTACTCATAATAATATATATACCCTTTTTTTTTTACAATAAATTTCAGTTAGGGCTGCACAATATAATGTATATTTACCATTATCGCGATATTATCAATCGCAATATTGTTATCACAAAAAAACAATAAAAAACATATAACGCTCTAGTCTTCCATTTTATAGGCTTTAAGCTTTTTATTGTTGAAATCTTCCAAAATTGTCCAAACAAAGCTTTACATCAAACTGTGGTGCATCCAAATGAAAAAGTCCTGATTTAGACCTGATTCATTCTTGTATTTAGTTCCAGTTTAAAACCCGTTTAATCTTGATTTAGCCCTTGTATAATCTTTGATTCTGATTTAGCTCCTGCTTAGACAAATTGTAGTTAGTCCAGAGAATTATATTTTTCTAAATAAAAGAGTATTCAAATATTGCAGGTAATATTGTTATGGCAATATTTTAAATAGTTATTTATAGCGCACATTTTTCAAACATTGTTTCAATGCACAAACATACTGAATCTATACAGGTAGCTTTTCAGACAAATGTTTCATCGTCAGTGGCCTGTTACACCAACACAGATTGCGGCCAGGCCAACCAGATGCCTGCCTGTATGCATAGCACGTCTGCTAGCTTTACTCCAGATTGTGGTGACATGTGGTTCATTATAACAGAATAGTTTTATGCAGGCAACATGTGTTTTGTCTTAGCACATAATAATTATGACTATACACAGAGTCAACATATGCAGAGAAAGAGAAGCGGGGTACAAAAACAAGCAATATTTCTATAGTCATATCAAAATTTTCTTTAAATCTTAAATCATCATTAAAGACGCATTACTTGAAAATGTCTTCCGTCCCAGCCACCACTCATCAGCCCCAACAACAGGGTGAGCTTTCATGCTTTTATTTAATTTAAAACAAAGATAAAACGTGCAATAGTAAACACTGCATTGCCCTCCACTCCATTCCAAATTGTTATTGCATATTGCATGTTATTCTAATACTGTGCAGCCCTAAAACATATATTACAAAAAAGTAATGGCAGCCCCTTATTTTTGAAACGTGATATATTATTAGATAGCCTTTTCTGTTTATTCTAGACAGAGAACTAGTGGTAATGCGACCGGAGCAGCCTCCTTCTTTGTTTTGGAATAGCTCCACAGCATAGGGAGTGTGACATTGCCCACCCCACGGCTGTGATTGGTCCGGCTCTGCTTCAGCGAGAAGGGATGGGTTATTGGAGCATGCCCTTATTCACTTCCTTTCGCTCAGAAAGTAAGTGGCTCAGTGGTAGAGCGGTCATCTTATAACCGGAAGGTTGGTGGTTCGATTCCTCCTCTCCCCTGTTCATAATGTTGTTGTGTCCTTGGCAAGACACTTAACCCACCTTGCCTCCAGTGTCTGTAGCACTGGTGTATGAATGTGTGAGACTGTGGAGGTGAGTTTGGTGGTGGTCGGAGAAGGTGTGAGCGTCGTGTGTATGGCAGCCCCCCTCTTTGTCTGCCCCAAATCAATGTGTGTGAATTGGGTGAATGGAAGCACAATGTAAAGCGCTTTGGGTGCCCCGTGAAGGGTGCAAAAAAGCACTAGATAACCACCATTTACTATTTATAGTAAAAATAGAAGCTTTGTATCCATTTTGATACAGTTTACCACCACTTTAGAAAATACAGTCAGGTCCATAAATATTGGGACATCGACACAATTCTAATCTTTTTGGCTCTATACTCCACCACAATGGATTTGAAATGAAATGAGCAAGATGTGCTTTAACTGCAGACTTTAAGGCTTTAATTTGAGGACATCCAAATCAGGTGAACAGTGTAGGAATTACAACAGTTTGTATATGTGCCTCCCACTTTTTAAGGGACCAAAAGTAATGGGACAATTGGCTGCTCAGCTGTTCCATGGCCAGGTGTGTGTTATTACCTCATTATCCCATTTACAAGGAACAAATTAAAAAATTCAGAGTTCATTTCAAGTGTGCTATTTGCATTTGGACACTGTTGCTGTCAACTCTCAATATGAGATCCAAAGAGCTGTCACTATCAGTGAAGCAAGCCATCATTAGGCTGAAAAAAATAAAATAAAAAACCGAGGGATAGCAAAAACTTCAGGTGTGGCCAAATCAAAGTTTTGAACATCCTTAAAAAGAAAGAACGCACCGGTGAGCTCAACAACACTAAAAGACCCGGAAGACCACGGAAAACAACTGTGGTGGATGACCAAAGAATTCTTTTCCTGGTGAAAAAAAACACCCTTCACAACAGTTGGCCACATCAAGAACACTCTCCAGGAGGTAGGTGTATGTGTCAAAATCAACAATCAAGAGAAGACTTTGTAGCAGATCAGTCTCTGGATTCCACACAGACTAACCATTCCCCAGATGGCCAGTGTTCTTAAGTCACGGATGAGCTCCGCTTATGACTCTGGGTAGCCTCACAGGAAGATGTGAGCTAGTCTACCTGGCGCCACACCAGAACACTCGTAAATCTTCGGAGATACGAAGGCTATTGAACTGTCGAAACATAACCTCCTTCTTCCCCCAGGAATGTGTTTCATCTCCCAGGAGCCCCTGGCCTTTCTACAATGGTCAAACACTACCCCCTTGTGGTCAAATGGACAAATGACCTCGACTTGATCGAAAAGACATTTCTGTATTGATTTGAATAAAAGACACTGTGTAATGCGCTAACCATTATCGTTTAGCTTTCCTGGACGTGGAGTTGTGAGGAGATCAAAATGACTGCTCTCATCCCCTTGTGTTTGTTTAACAGGTCATGTTTTATTTTAATGAAATGTAATAAATGTTTCTATAATATTCTGCATATTCATAATACTCTGCATTTCCTCTGTATAATCCTACAAGTGTGAATGTTTTGTGTGTTTTATAAAAACCCAACAAATTTGCGAAGCAAGGAATGTTTGTAAAACTTAGTTTACAACATTTAAACTTTAGTTAACTTCCCAGAGTTACGCCCTTCCGCCGGAAGAGAGCATAGGACCCGCCCCGGCCGAAGGTGATAAAACATGGCAGTCAACCAAAAATCGCCCTCTTCCTGCTTTTGGCTTCCTCTCAATCGCCTGGGAGGTTCTTTCTAAGAACCTCCTCAAAGTTTCGGGCCTCGTGGAAACGAGTAAATTTTCTTTGTTTAAAGCCTAAAAGCTTAGCTTGCTAAGCTAAGTTTTTCCTTCTTTCAAACAGCTGCTTAAAGTACTTTCTGCAAGTCTGTAACCAGACGGAAGTTAACCAGCAAGCAACTGGCCGAGAACTCTTTCATGGACATTGCAATAACTTACACAAACTTAAACTTTTACACGGTACAACGGAGAAGATAAAGGCCTTGCTAGTTTTGACAGCAACAGGACGCTTTTGTTCTCTCCTGGACTGCAAACCCTTCTGGAGGAGACGGCGGCTGTGTTTTGGACCATTTGTAGTCTGTGAGTACTTTTCCTCGGCAGTCCAGAGAATAACGCATTGCAGTAGTCCAGCCTGGATGTGACAAATGCATGAATGAGAATTTCAGCATCAGCTAAAGAGAGGCAGGAGCGAATTTTTGAGATATTCCTCAAGTGAAAAAAGCCCAGTTTAGTGACCTCACTAATTTGCTGCTGCAGTGATAGTGTGGGGTCAAAAATAACACCAAGGTTCCTCACAGTGTTGCCGTGCTCCAAGACACAGTTGTTGATCGAGACAGTAAGATTGTTGAACTTGTGCCGATGACTGGCAGGACCAATTAACAAGAGCTGTTTTATTCGAGTTTAAATGGAGGAAGTTTTGAGACATCCGTGTTTTAATTGAAACGAGGCAGGCCTCTAGACGCTTGATGTCAGTAGTATTACTTCGCTTTTATTGGTAGATACAGCTGTGTATCATCAGCATAACAGTGGATGTTTACTCCATAACTTCTGATGATTTGTCCCAATGGTGTAACATATAGTGAAAAAAGTATGGGACCAAGCACAGACCCTTGTGGCACACCAAATTTCACTGGTGCCGTGGAGGAGAAGGATTTATTAAAAGAGACAAAATGAGACCTATCACACAGATAGGATTCTAGCCAAGCAAGAGCAGAGCCAGAGATGCCAAACACATCTTTTAGTCTGTTGATTAGCACTGCATGATCAATCGTATCAAATGCAGCGCTGAGATCTAGCAATAACAGTAGAGCCGATGAGTCCTCATCAATCTGAAGGAGGAGATCGTTAGTCACTTTAACTAAAGCTGTTTCAGTGGAATAAGAGGCCCTAAATGCAGACTGAAACGGCTCGAGGAGGTCAATTTCCGATAGATATAGAGCAAGTTGTTTTAACAACTTTTTCGAGGACTTTAGATAGAAAAGGTGGTAAATTGGAGACAGGACGGAAATTATTTAGGCATCCAGGATCCAGAGTAGGTTTTTTGAGCAGGGGTTTGACCACAGCCTGTTTGAAGAGGGAAGGAACGGTGCCAGTAGACAAGTTTATAATGTTTAACATAATTTGCCCTACATAGGGCCACAGTTCTTTAAGCTGTTTTGCTGGCAGGATATCCAGAAGGCACGTAGTTGCTTAACATGAAGAAACCACTTTTGTCAGCTCATCGAGGGATACAGGATCTAAGACTGAGAAACGAGAGGTCAGTGGATCCAAGTGAATGGGACCTGGAGCTGAGGAAGACAAAACCAAAATATTATCCCTGATATCTTCAATTTTATGATTAAAGAAATATAAAAAGGCATGTGCACTAAAGGGAGAGGAGTCTTAAGTTGTTTTGGTTGAATTAGTTTAGCAACTATCCCAAAGAGAAACCTGGGGTTATGCCGGTTTTCTCTGATTAGAGATGAGAAATAGGCCGTCTTTGCAGGGCTGAGGGCATGCTTATAGGTGTTTACACACAAACACCACTTTTGATTAGGGCTGGGCGATATGGACAAAAAGTCATATCCCGATATATTTAGGCTGAATATCGATATACGATATATATCCCGATATTTTTCCCGCAAAGTGAGAGCAAATGTTCAGTCAAAGCCAAATATGACGTCACAAGCAGTTTTATTGAAACCAGCCATTTCAGTGAACAGTTGCAAAATCAAATGAATAAATAATAAACAGGTTTCTTCACCTGGTTCATAATTAAATGCTCAGCTGTTCAAATAATAAAATATAAAAAACAAAAAACAAATACTGTATAACAATAGGACAGGAGTACATTTTTTTAAATCAAAGCTCCATAAGGTGCACATTTAAATTAAAAAAAAATCTTAAAAATAGTCTGTAAAATAAAATAGGCCAATCTTTTTTCGAAATAAATATTTTTATAAGAGAAAAGTGCAATATCAAAAATTTTTAGTTTTACAACTATAAATGGCTTTCTAACAAATCCACAGATGCAAATAACGAACATTACAAAATAATATGACAAACCCTAGTAACTTAAATAACAAAATAAAGTGCTCAGTTTAAGAACATTTTTTTAAACATCAACTTGAGATTACCTTTTCCTTTTTGTTAACTCAATTTCTTATCTGAACAGTCTCAACCAGTTGCACAAGAAACAGATTATCAACTCAATAAACATTTTCCCCCTCTTTTTTTACTTTGATAAACAGTAGTGCTGTCTTGAGGTAGACATTAGAAAACAGACAAGCGTATCCTCCTTTGTTTAAAGATTTTGTGCGAGAAACACCAGCCTGTCAACAGCTTCCGGCTTTAGAGATGCTCTGTGGCAGGTCACGATATTGCCACTACAGCTGAAAACCCTTTCGGAGGGTGAACTGGTAGCTGGTACCAAGAGATACTTTTTTGCCAGGTGGCTCAGAGATGGAAAGAGAACTTCATGATCCTTCCACCACTTGAGAGGATCAATGTCACTCTCCACACTTGCGGACTGCAAGTAACTTGAGAGTTCATTTTCAATAGCCCCACTCTTGGTTGGTGCAGTGGTGGTGGCTGTGCGCTTCTTGAAGAAGCTTGCCAGCGTCTTAGCTTTTGGTGCTACTGCTGCTTCTCCATCTGCAGGCTCAGGCACAGTGGGCACACATAGGCAAGGCGGTTGACAGTTGCTCTGATCAGCCAGTAGCGTCTCCACCTCCAAGACAGCTCTGTGCTTCAATGCATCAACTTTTTCACTTGGAATGTAGGTGACCCTGAACCGAGGATCCACAAATGAAGCCATCTCCAAAAGGTCAGTAGTGGCTGGGTCAGAATATTTGCTGTTGAGGTACTCAACAATGCTGGTCTTGATCGATTTACAAAGCTCGCTATCACCCACTTCACATGCCAGGAGACTTTCGTTAAAAAGGTGCAGCACAGGTTTCACATATGATAGAGTGACGTACTCCTCACCTGATAAAGCATCAGTAAAGTCCTGGAGAGGTTTCAGGACCTTTTGGACTGCTTCTAGGACCTCTAAATCCTGCCAGGTAGGGACAAGGTGCCTGGTATTTTTGTCATTAGACAGGACTTTGGCCAGTGCTCCTTCCTGCTCCAGGACTCTCTCTATCATCTGCTGCCTGGATCCCCAGCGTGTGGCAGACTCGGTTATGAGTTGGTGACTTGGCAGACCCAGCTGAATCTGGACTTCAGCAAGATGTCTCCTTTTCTTCCAGCTGTACGAAAAACAGCTTACAATTTTTTTGCACAAAGAAATGGCCCGGGTGACATGCCATGTCCTGTCAGAATCACAAAAAACTATTAAACAAATGTGCTTATGCGAGAAATTTGACTCTGGTTTCACTTTAACACATTCATACAACTAATCCAAAATCAAGCTTTAGAAATATTCTACATTAATATTATTTTCTCGTTTCATAGTTTATTTTTTTATTCAACACCATTACTAATCATAAATATCAAATATTATATTATTTTTTTTCTGAATTTTAATCATGTAAGTGATTTTTATGTATTTTTGTATAATTTATAAATTATGACTATACTATATGTACATTTACTTGTGTTCCGTTCTTGTTGTTGTTCTTAGTATTTAATATTTATGCTATTTTTTAATGCTAATTCATATTTCTACTCCACTAAAAACTCCACAATGTTTAGGCATATGTGTCAACATTAGTTTCTAGTTACTTTGCAGTTTGCTATTTTCAATCCAGAGAAAAAACTATAGTCTATCATAATAGCTAAACATATGTTACCTTGATGATAACAACAGGCTAACCAGCATTTTAAAGTCATAATTACCTCACCTTTACCAGCTCTAACATTAAAGGGGTAAATACATCAATGCATCACTAATTCTTATCCAATAACGGAAACCTAATAAATATGGTTCTGAAATCTACCATTCTGTATTGTAAATGATTTTATATTTAGCACTTTAAGTTTTGTGTTTTATTAATCTATTTTTAACCTATATTTAACAATACATACTGCATTTCAACGGACACCTGGCCAAGACAGCATAAAACACAAAGTTGCAGACATCTGAATACTCCTTACACTGCACTCACCAATAGCCAAGTGCAGTCTGTGACCGAAGCACTGCATCCTCAACCACTCGTTCAGCTCAACCGCTTTGACAATGTTGCTCCCATTGTCGGTTGTTATAGCAACCAGATACTTTTCTTGGAGTTTCCAGCTTGCAATTGCGTCCTGCAGGGCCTCAGCTATGTGCTCACCGGTGTGATCCTGGGGGAAATAACTTGTTTGCAGACACGCTGTTTTCATCTCCCAGTCTTGAATGAAGTGAACTGTCACGCTCATGTAAGGCTCACACGTCCTGCTCGACCACATATCGCTGGTCAACGCAAAATGGGTCACGTTAGCGAGCCGGTCAGCAAGGCTCTGTCTGATTTCGGTGTACATTTGTGGCAGTGCTTCTCGTGCAAAGTAGTTGCGACTGGGAAGCTCATATCTCGGGTCCATAGTTTTTAGTAGCTTTTGGAATCCGACTTGTTCCACAGTTGCAACGGGGACCATATCTTTAGCAATGTAATAGGACACGGCTTTAGTTATAGTACACCACTTGACACTTTTCTTTTCATAAGGCACACTGCTGGAAAATGAAGTTTGCAGTGAGCTTTGTTTTGGGGCTGGAGATTTTTCGGGGTGTCGATGGCTTGGGGCTGTGGCTTCTGCAGCGCGCAGTTTCAAAGACTCTTCGTACTGCAGTTTGTGCCACTGTTTTAGGTGGTGAAAAAGATTTGTAGTGCTTCCACCCCTGGCTGTAACTTGTTTATTGCACTCCCTACAAATAGCGTGATGTTGTTGCTCATCTGATACTTTGAATCAAAAAACGCCTGAAAACACATCTCTTCCCTCAACACCTGACTGACAAACACTGAGTTCTACTTCCTTTCTATCGATCCCTTTCTTTAAAAAAAAAAAAAAAAAAATCTCTTATCCTTAGCATTGTATACTGCGCTGGGTTTAAACTGACTAGTTTTTTGTGCACTTATGCTTTTTGTACCTTGTGTTGTTAAAATTGCTTCCATTGTTATCCTCACTTGTAAGTCGCTTTGGATAAAAGCGTCTGCTAAATGACTAAATGTAAATGTAAATGTAAATGAATCCGAACCATCTCCAAATTACTGAGCCACTGCTTTTTCTTTTACCAACCAATTCCTCTGCGCGCTCCGCAGACGTAGTTGCTTCCTCCATGTTTGTTGAAGAGTGGCTCTGTGCCTGCCCCTCCTCCCCTCGAAGAGGAGGGGTGGTGGCACAGGGAGCAGCGCAAATTTGAACTATATCGATATATACGATATGGTCTAATTCCATATCTCGTCTAAAAATATATCGATACATTTTTTTATATCGATATATCGCCCAGCCCTACTTTTGATCATTTAGATTAGTTTTTGACTCGCGCCAAAACTCCTGCAGGCCTGTTTTAAAGCCCGGGTTTCCTCATTATACCATGGTGTAAGTCGTCTGCTTGGTCTGGGCTTTGAGGGGTTTTATTTACCCCTGAGGGGTGCCACTGAGTCAGTGATGGCCGAGAGGGTTGCATGGACCTCCTTTGTGTAGGCCTCTACTGAGTTTCCAGGTGGAATTAAATTAGGAAGAACAGGAAGAACATGAATATTAAAGTCACCAACTAGAAGGATGTTATCAGCGTGGGTTATTAAGTCCGAGAGGAAAACTCCAAACTCATCCAAGAAAGAAGAGTAGGGACCTGGAGGGCGATAGACTACAGCTAAATAAAATGGCTTCCTTCCGTTAATTTGAGAAGGAATATGTTTGATGAGTAACACTTCGAATTAGTTAAATTTTGGCTGCGATGATGGACCTGTAAAGCAAAATGCAGCTTTATGAATGGCTGCAACACCACCACCCTGTTTCGACGTGCGACCAACTTGTGCATATGCATAATCAGGGGGAGAGGCTTCATTTAGTGGCAGAAAAACATTGGGCCTTCACAAAGACAAAGTAAATCCAAGCAATGAGAAGTAATAAGATCATTAATTAAGAGTGCTTTGGAGGATAGAGACAGCACATTCAGGAGACCAATCTTCAGTCTTGACGTAGAGCCTGCATTTGAGGGCTGGTCCAGTGGAGCGATAGTGACAGGAACAAGCTGTCGAGCTCTAACAGTTCTGCTGGGTTTAAAAGAATGCCTCTGATTTATAATAACATGAGGACAGGATGCTTTTGGGTCACTGACTCTGTGAGTTTTCAGATGTGTTTGAGGACTAAATAAATTCACCCTATCCAATAAATTTGGTAAGTAGACATTGGATTGATACGGCCTAACCAGACAACTAAAAGCTGCAACATTATCCAGTTCCACACCCGCACTATCATGACTAGCAGGTTCTCTAATTCCTGCGACCTGCTGAGATTCCTTGTGTCAAATGCATTGAATGCACCTGTCTATATTACTAGACAAAATGGCAGCACCTTGTCCAGTAGGATGCAAGCCGTCTGCCCTCAGCAGGCCTGGGCGGCCCCAGAAAGAAGGCCAGTTATCCACAAAACCTTAACCTTTCTGACTACAATGCCGGGCCAGCCACCGGTTCATGGAAACTAATCTGCTATACTGTTCATCACTACCCCTTACGGGTAGGGGGGCAGAGACAATTAATCGATGCCGACTCATCTTGTTCCCTAGTTCAAAAGTCCTAGCTAGGCTATCTTTGGTTACCTCAGACTGCCTCATTCTCACATTATTGGTGCCAACATGAATAACTATCTGCGTGTATGTAGTGCGAGTATGTGTCTGGGGAAACTCTCCCTTCCTGTGTGATGTCAGCACCCTCAGGTTAGCCTCTATGTCGGAAGCCCTGTCCCCCAGTTCTTGAACAACATCCTATGGACCGATGAGACCAAGATCAACTTGAACCAACTTGAGTGATGGGAAGAGACGAGTCTGGAGAAGGAAAGGAACTGCTCATGATCTGTGAAGCATGGTGGTGGTAGTGTCATGGCGTGGGCATGTATGGCTGCCAATGGAACTGGTTCTCTTGTATTTATTGATGATGTGACTGCTGACAAAAGCAGCAGGATGAATTCTGAAGTGTTTCGGGCAATATTATGTGCTCATTTTCAGCCAAATGCTTCACAACCAAGCCTCTCTCATCGAACCTCCTAAACGGTACCCGAGTAAGTGCGCTGTCATACGGCGCTGTCATACTGCGCTGTCATACGGCGCTGTCATACGGCGTTTTTACAGCGAAATACAGCGATATACCGCCTTCCACCAGGGGGCAGGCTCCAAAAGCGGAAATATAAGGAGAAACCCAATGGCGACTTTACAAGTATAAAAATGTTTAAATGAAACCCATCGTCTGGCGATGTCTATGTGTTCCAGACTTAAGGCTGTAATTGACTGCAAAGGATTTGCATCCTTTATTACTTATGATTGTTAATCTGTCCCATTACTTTTGGTCCCTTAAAAAGTGGGAGGCACACATAGAAAACTGTTGTAATTCCTACACCGTTCACCTGATTTAGATGCAAATACCCTCAAATTAAAGCTAAAAGTCTGCCGTTAAAGCACATCTTGTTCGTTTCATTTCAAATCCATTGTGGTGGTGTATAGAGCCAAAAAGATTAGAACTGTGTCGATTGTCCAATATTTATGGACCTGACTGTATATAGCACACAGGTCTGGACCATGGCACTCTGACCATAATTTACACCAAAGCAGTAGCTTAGCATAAGCGCAGCGTAGCTGCATACGCATGTGAAATGCTTTCTATTTTAATCAGTCTAACAATTCATACCAGCTCCGTCAGACGTTTAGAAAAGAGTTTAAGAATATATGCGCACAAAAGAACTACGCCTACACAACGTCCCGCTTACGCTCTCAGCGTAAATTGGGCGTGAGAAAAGCGTTAGTCTTTTACACACCTAATATTTAGGAGGATGAGACAAGTGGGCTATAATCAAAAGCAAACCTGAGATCAATGGGATGCAAGCAGCACTGCCACTATTAAGTTAACAAGCTGTAGCTTGACCTGTTGCAACAGACAGACCATTTCGACTATGCATCAATACAAGAACATGAGACCTTTTCCTAGTGAGATGAACAAGTTGGCAGTTCAGACCAGCTTAAAGAGTACAAGAGTGGTATCAAGATGGCAAGACATGACTAACATCAAAAAACAAAAAATGCTATTTCTTGTCATCTTAATGTCCTTCTTGAGGAACATTACTTCTTACAATAAAGAATAGTGCAAACCCAAAGCAGATTAATGTTAGTATGCCTAACCCTGCGTTTAAAGGATAAGCAGTAGAAAATGATAGAATAGGATTCTTGAGAAAATCAAGTTGCAAGTTGCAATATTCATGTTACTAACAATTTGTCAGTATGAAGTTTGTCGATTGAAGCAAAGTAAACTCCATTTGTTTTAAATTAGTAATACAGTAGCATAGGTGTCACTGTCGGCCAGGAAACAATTTGTAGACAGTCAAGACAGACATCAGAAGCTAAAACTGTCCCTAGACTGGTTTACCTGTGTATAGGAGCCGCCAGAGCGCACCCTATATAAACATGATGGGACAGGATGGAAGCAGCTTGTTAGCAGTTCCCCAGCTGTTCCCAGGAGAGAGACTACAGGATGATGCTCTCTGAATGAACCGAAGAAGAAGAGGAGGAGGAGGCAGCCAGGCCGGTCTACGTGCAAATAGGAGCAGAGACCAGCTCCCGGCACAGGCTCAGAACAAGAATAGGAGGAGGATGCAGCCAGTGCTTGTTCCTTGTGGCTGCCCAGACTATGTCCGGAACGAGCGGAGTGTAGACGAGTTTATCACCTCCACAATTTTCCATTTGTCTGGAAAAAAACAGCCACTGTGTTGAGCTCCACTTCGCTGATGTTGTAGTCCATAACAGAAACAACGTCAAGCTGGAGGCTGCGCGGACCCCCGACTCGCTGTGATGAATACTCACAAGCACATGCACAGTCAGCGCCACACAACACCGTGCAGCTCACAGCCGGCGGAGACACCATTCGCTCTGCTGCCAATGAACAGGCAGAAACAGGCAGAGGACAGAGGGGAGGGGCTCAACATTTCAGGGGGAGGGTCTCGCTTTCTTGATTTTTGTTTTGTGGCTCCTTGGGGAAAAGAAGGAGAGGGGATTTTGATGAATGGGCACCTGCCTCGGTTTTCTATTTTCAATTTGTAACTAGTTTATGCAACCTCTACTGGTGCTGCCAATATGAGCCCACTGTTTTCTAGAAGCACACACAGCACAGCCATGAGTTAGATGTTGTGTTCTCCTTTGCTTTCAGCTTGGGAAGCGAACTTTACTGTGGCCACAGCTGTAGGAGGCAACAACAAAAAAATAAATAAATAAATAAATAAAATGACAACATACTGGAGCTGCTCACATAGGACTCCACAGCTAGCATTGTGGCCAGGGAATGAATATGGCCTTTGGTAACTATTCAGACCAAGTCCTCTAATCAAGTTTATCAGTCCACTTTCCCATCCTGTAAACAAAGCTTCTGCTGTCCATGGAACAGACTCATTATAAAAGAGGCATTCAGAGATAAACTGCTATATATATATATATATATATATATATATATATATATATATATATATATATATATATATATATTAAAAAATTTGATAGCAATATTATGATATTAAGAAATATAATGCTCTGGACCAATCGTCTAAGCCGCTGCATCAAGTTCAAAGCAATGCTCTTGGCCTACAAGACCACCACTGATTTTGCAACCATCTATCTTCACTCGCTAATACCGACCTATGTTCCTACCAGATCCCTGCGCTCTGCAAATAAACATTTGCATCAAAAAAAAAAGGCCAGCACTAAAAAACACCTAAAAACACATCTCTTCCGTCAACACCTAACTGACAAACACTGAATTCTACTTTCTTTCTTTCTCTTTTTGTTAAGAAAAATAAATAAATAAATAAAAATAACCTCCATATCTTTAGCTTTGTATACTGTGCTGGGTTTTAACAGAGTAGTTTTGGTTCTTATGCATTTTGTTACCTTGTGTTGTTATATTTGCTTCCATTGTTTTCCTCATTTGTAAGTCGCTTTGGATGAAAGCGTCTGCTAAATGAATAATGTAAATTTAAATGTAAAGCAGCAGCAGTGTCACTACCCTCAGAGTGAAAATAAAGCAGTTGGATACTTTTTAGTTTAAGCCCGCTCTGTCTCCATAGACCAGTTCTAATATAATTTCCACTGCACACAAAGCCTTGTTAAAAGACATTAAAAAATTCTGACCTCGTGGCTAATTTGCAGAATTCAATTAAATTCAATTTAGTCATATTATTTTTGACATTGTCCAAAATTAGAAACTCAAATTAATTTGATTTATCCCCAGCCCTAGTGTTATTGTGATATAGGGCTGCAACCATTGGCGGTAAAAAGGCTGCAACTAACGATTATTTTAGTAGTCAAATAATCTGCGATTATTTTTTTGATCAGTTGATTAGACTTTGTTAGGTCAACGATTTTATCTCATGTGCTTCAAGAAAAAATCCTTAAGCTTCTCCAAACAAAAGCATTTTGCCATTTGAACCTGGCACATTTACTGTGATGGAATTGTAAACCTGCAAGTGTAAATGTAAGTTTGGAAACGTAAGCAAAGAAACGTAAACAAAAATTGAACTGTAACCGTAGCCTTGAAAGCTTTATTCTAAATAAAAAAGGCTTTATTTAGTAATATAAACTATGTTTTAGTGTTGTCAAAAATATCGATATTTCAATAAATATCGATACTGAAATATCTCAAACGATACGATACTCATTTTCCGAAGTTTCGATACCGAGTATCGATACCAAGTATTGATATCGAGTTTTTTTTTTTTTTTTTTTTTACTTGCACTATTGGTTTCTGAATGTATGACAATCTGAGAGGCCTTTGAACAAGTGCACTACCTCAGGGGTCTTCAAAAGGCGGACCGCGATCTGGACCGCAAGACATTATTCATAATTACAAGCGCATTGTGTAAAACATATTTTTGAACCTGCACTTCTAGGACGGCTACGTCAACACGCGTGGGTCCTCAGGTTACTATGGTTACGGACAGAGCAGCGGGAAATTTAACATGTTTAGCGTAGCCTGATAATGAGTTAGAAACAACTAAAATTTAAAAGCCTTGGCAAAACATAATCAAGATTCACTGACGTTATGGACGGGAGGGAACGTTTATTTTAATCAGAAAATAATTTGGCTTGAATTGATGATTTTGTATTTAAAAGGTTCTCACACATGAAGGAGTACTAGGCATTATATGCAGGATTCCAGGCTGTTGTCAATAAACCACTGTAGTGTCAAAACTGACCCCTCAGTCTTTGGCACTATTGTATGGAATAAGTTGTGAACGCAACACCATATTTCCATGTCATAGAGTCTTTATTGTTCACAGCCAACACAATAATGCCCTGAGTAGACTTTGCCCAAGTTCTACTAACATTTGAACAGTAGACATAAGCTTTTATACAGTTTTGATATCAGTAAAGTAATAACTCTTTCTGATATCATTGTGCAAGGCTCTGGGCCTGATGTCATTTCTGTCTGGCCTTGAGCTACTCCTCGCCTGGCTCTGTCTCCTCCCGATGACAGACACCTGCGTCTTTATCTGGTCCTTCCTGTGTGTGTGTCTGACATTAGGTTTTATCTTTTATATTAATATGTTTAAATGAATAACTAACTGGGTCTACATAGTTTAAAACACATAACATATAAAATTACACCACACCACCAGGTCCTGAGCTTTAGCTTTAGCTTCTTTTGATTTTGTAGTATTTTCCTTTTGTCTGTGAGCTGTGTTTTGCAAAAGCTAAACACTCAAACATCCTCCTCATGTAACCAAAGAATAAAATACAGAAAACAGTGGATTATCAACATTCATCTCCATATTGTTTAAGAGGCTGTAGGTGTGGAATAAATGAGACTTTACTTTAAAGAATTATATTCAAACACATATCCTTTTATTAAAAATTTCCAGACCCCTCACGGTGAGGTGTTAACTAAGGTCTAAGCGGACCTTGGCTGATTTTATATTTATCTTTAAATTAAAAAATAAAAAAAATAATATTGTGACAGTTGTTTTCCCTTTGGTATCTAAAATGCTATCGAATATGAATATTTTTGAAGGTATCGTATCGAAGTTAGAAATTCCAGTATCGTGACAACACTATAACAGACTATTGCTAAATTTCTTTTTAATATGGTAAATTTACAATAGTTTTAGATTTTTAGAAAAAGAAAACTATAAAACTAATGTCCTTTTTATGTTTTCAACATCAAAATTTTTGGACAGGTAGCTCTTGTCTGGCATGGTGGGCAAGTGTTTAAAGGTTTAATGTCAAGCCCTGATTCATGTTATTTTTACTTTCAACTAAGTGCAATTTTGTTTAACCACAAAAAGTATTGTAAAGTGATTCCAGTATGTTTTAGTGACATTTTCAAACTGTAAGCATGATTTCATAATTATTGTAATAATATCGGTAATGGCAATTATTGTGGACAGAAAAATCGTGACACAAAATTCTAATATGTCTCATGCATAATGTCATCCCTTTAGCTGTAATGTAGCGACAGGTTCAAGAAGTCCGGCCGGTGGTTTTGAGATTTACCGCTTGCGTTACCAGTGGAGAACAGAGAGAATGTGAGCATAGGCGGTTGTGCAAAGTCTGAACCATTATTTCATAACACGGTCAGACCTGTTTTAAACTATGTGTTCACCTGTTTGAGGCTCTTGTGAGAGAGACAATTTCTAAATTTCTGGTGGGTCCTGAGCTGCATCTGTGAGTCTCTGCTGCAGTCACTGAGAATAAAGACCAGGTGTGTCCAACTTAAGGTCCACGGAATAAATCTGGACCTTTGTGAAGTACTTCTGGTCCTCACATTAATTATTACTGTTATCACATTCTTCTTCTTATTCATAAATAATAGTTGAAAAGGTATAAAAAGGTAACAGTTAAACAAGTGAGAGTTGTTGGACTGTACTTGGTTAATATCCACTTATCCAAAGTACTTAGCCTTATAAACAAATTAAATTGAATGTAAACACATGTAGAATTAGATTTTATTTTGACATTTATTTATAAACCTACAAATGGACAAACATTAGCCTATATTTTAAATAAATATGGGGACAGTTGACATTTACTGCTTTCTGAATGAGGTGGGGTGTACTACATGTGGTTTGCAGCATTCTTGGTGTCGGCTAATCTTTTCCTGTTATTTAATGTTACTTGAAGACTGATTTGCACTTTGTTTTTACACTTTTTGTCTTTAAATTTATATTTTATACAGTTGGCCAAAAGGTCATTAAAGTTCTAATTTAAATACTTCAGATTTTTTTTAATAAACAGCTTATTCAATTATTGCATAGAAACAAAGTCCAACATACCCTGCAATCTAATGGTTAATAAAAATGCCTGTATTACAATAGTGTACAGTAAATAGTAAAATGATACATTATACCCTGTATCAGACACTACAGCCCCCAATGTTAACTCTAACAAGTCCAACAAGTTAGTCATTCATGCAGACACATTTCAATTAGAAACAATTCAGCAACAGCAAACAGCATCCTCACACTCACATAACTTACTGTGAAGAAAAAATTAAAATCAGTATAGTATGCCAAGATGCAAAGAGCCTACCCCAATGTGCAAATGCAACTTAGTTAATAATTGAGTGTTGCAAGAAGGATGTAATAGTAAACAACTTTGACCATCCTCTACATGCTGTTTTTGTGCAAAAACAATTTTGTTATAAGCTAAAGACTGAATTTCCAATCTGCAAGAATTTTGTGAATTGAATTCTTTTATATTTTGCACAGCATAATTTGTACATTTTACATCTTCAGACTTTGGAGTTTTAAAATAAATGTACATTATAGGATGCTACAATTCTCTACATGCAATGCAGCCTATATAAAAAGACGACTCACTCAAGAACCAACAAAACAAACAGATGATACAGAAAACCGCCAGGGGGAGCGCCAAATATAGCAGCAAATATTATCCTTACCTTGACAATGCCCACGCAATATTTTCATTTCAGTTTTTGACAAAAGATATGTGGAGGGAACAGGGACAAAAACAGAGCAACTGAGTCAAACTTTGTGTAGAGTATGTGTGGCTGAGGCAGTCTGCGGTCGTGGTATGTCCAGTTGTAGCTCTAGTATGGCAGCTGCGACTTGTTCCTTTAGTACTTAAGGCAACAGCAACATGACAGGTGTGCTGTACAGGGGTCGCCTTCCTGATTTTCAAAGTGGTTCAATAGGTGACAAATTGACAAAGACAATGGCTGCACTAAGATAAATTGAGTGAGCCATAATTGTTAAAGAGTAACTAAACCCTAAAACAACTTTTTTTAGTTAATGATCTGTAAGAATGGGGCCTTATTAGTGCAGTTCATTGATTTGAGAAAAGGTTTTGACATTTGAGTATAAAGTATATAAATTTTACAATATATGGTGTAAAACTGTCTAAGTGCTGCCCTCTTCAGGTTGAACGGTGGTTACTGCAGTTGAATTTATCTATTTGTAGTTGTTTCTTTGTGTGACTTAAGCGGGCTCGACTAACGGCTCTCTACCCACGCCCCCGGCACGACCCCACCACACCCTTGGCATAGTCTCACGCCCCTGTTCCGTAGCGAGTCAAGAGTTGGAATTGCAAATATTTAAAAAGATCAGGATAGCGTATATTAGCATCTAGTTAGCATAGCCATTTATATAGATATTTAGATTATTTCTTGTAGCCTAGTTAATTAGCATAGCAGTTAGTTCTTAGTGTAGTATTGTTATACGCATAGATACATGCGACTTAAGCCAGCGGCTCGAATTGATAAGGCTCTGGCCCTGTCTGCATTGACAATTCACCCTCCTTCTCTTCGGGTGAAGGAGGGGGAGAAAAGTCCTCCACGTCAAATGACCGCTCGGAAAGCTTCCAGCGTCACTCCAGTCACTCTCCATCTTTTCGTTTCTCACAGCTGTCAATCAGTCCGCCTCTGTTGGGTTTCAGGTCCCGCCCCCGGCTCAGCCCCACCCTCGGTTTCTCCCCTCTGTCTCCGCTGGGCCCTGCCCACTTTTCCAGCATTTTTCAAATATTGACCAGTTACACTTTAAATAACAGTTCTTTGCATGTAACCCCCCCACGTGCAGACGTCAGACAATCCAAATGTCTTTAATGTTAATAATATGAGAAGATGGCCTTGATGTGTGTTAAAATATTAAAATATTATTTTAAATTAGTCATATGACCCAACTTTTGAACAACAGAGAGCAGCCAGTGGACGCCTGGGATCAGGGAGCTGCAGGACAGAACGACACAAGAACTCCTTCTTTAACTGCCATAAGACTGAACAGAGTCGGAATTTCTTAATTTATCTTTGTTTTTTGTTTTTTATCTGAAAAGACCCAACAACTGAGTTTACTCTTGGAGATTGATAACATTGAATTACACTAAATGTGGTGGCAAGATATAGAAAAAACATACAAGATGTTATATGGTTGCCAAAAACAGCAATGACAATATATATATGCTAATGTTGATATAATTGATATATTATTCAAGCTGCTTTTATTTTATTTATTTATTTGTCTTTTATTATCCCCATGGGGAAATGTATGGTCAGCAGCCACTACCAGTGGGCGCTCAGGTACCTCGGTCATGTCATTAACCAGAGACGATAGCAATATCATGCAAATTCAAACACTAGCCCTATTAACATTTCTAGTTTTAAATATACTTGCTTCTTAGGAGTAATCAGCATTTATCTGATCTTGTTACTAACTTCCCCTATGTCTTCTTGACTCCACTGACATCTTAGATTACATGTGGATCATTTATGCATATCAGGTTTTATCAAGTGGGTCATATCCTCACAGTGCCCACGTAGGCTTATTTAGGACATCATGCCTTGAGCTCCAGACTGGTTGATATTCGTCCCTGTACCAGCAAAGACCCTGCGCTAATGCTGGCAGGTAGGTTTCAGCAGGGCACCCCACTGGGCTGCTGGCAGAGGGCTGAGTGGATTGCATTGATCCTGTCCATCATCAGCTCTCTCGGAGACACAACGTTCCTCCAGACCCTGATTAAAATACTCACTTGCCATTGTTTGGGCAAATAGACCTACCTGTCACAACCAATTACACCTTCATAAACCAATGACAGCAAAAGGATACGCCAGGTGAAGACCTCCAGTCTCACAATTATTCATATATAAAAAATTAAAAATAAACACTGCTATTGGATAATATTATTGGCTAATAGACTAACAACACTTAGCGTCTCACAATGATAACCGTGTTCTGATTTTGGAATATGAAGCCAAATAGACAAACAGCTTGGTTAGACCTTTTATTTTCGCTTTTTAGCAAGGCTTGAAATATGTCACAATATCCAGAGACATATTCATTAAAGCAAACCAACAAGTACGGTGAAATAAAGATAAATATGGTTTAAATTTAGTGACTGTATCTAGGCTGTGGTGCGTTTGTTTGTACACCTAGCTTGTTCCGACGCTGACGCTAGCTAGCTAACTCATGTATGGCCATCCTTTATTGGCAAAAAAACTAAAAAAAAAAACATATTTCATCATTTAGCGACTTACCCAGTCCAGGCCAGGAATTATTCCTTTGGGATAAAATGTAATTCCATGTTGCCGTCTGCCAATAGCGCTGACATTTCTTGTATTAGCACAAATAAGTGTTTACTATGCTGAGAGGTTTGGCTGCTCAGAGCCATGTCAACACGCCCATGCATTGCGTCACTGCCAACGCTGCTTTCTCATGCTCGGGATGTTCACCTCAAATTCTCCCTCTAATCATCCTTTTTATTTTATTTTTATTTTTATTTTTTGCATAGTTTAATCAAGTATTTTGGCATTTAACCCCAGTTATTGAAAAGCTGTTGTGCAATAAAGCAATGTCAGCCATAATTTTAGGATGTGAATGGCAGCTGTAACTTTAAAGGCAAATTCATTTACTGTATAAATGTCTTTATGAACGCATGTTCATAAAAAAATGACCTGGATGACTGAGAACCTTCACAAACATGAACACATGTAAGAAAACTGATGAATCGGTGACTCATTTGCTTATCTCAGATTGTTTAACATAAATTACAGAGAGAGCAGAAGAGACATGATGACCGCTCAATTATATAATTTTTCTTACTTGTAAATGTAGTGATAAAGTTTGAAAGCTTAAATAATACTGTGGTGGATCCTATTAGGTTATTATTTGAAGTATTTCCTGCTTTACAAACAAATAATTACACAGTTTTGAGATTAGCCAGGTGACAAGTACACTAAAGTATAATAAGTTAAAGTTTTAGGTGGCATATTAAATATTATCCTCAGCAATTGCTCTTGAATGTGGAAGAAATGTTCATGTTAAATGTTGAAATATTCTGTAGCAATTTTAAGTAAGTTTTTATATATATATATATATATATATATATATATATATATATATAGCACTGATTAGTGATTAATTAGTGATTAATTATAGACTGTTCTAGTTTGTTCTTTTGATTTTTGCCTGAACACAATGAACAGGTTCAGTCTGGAAGATGAGCCACTGCTCCCTTACATGATGTTGCCTCTGCTGCCATCTGGTGTACAACTCCAAAACTGCACTGTCCTTTTTCTGCAAAAGTTCGAACAATGACAACAGGCATCTTATCGTACAAGTTTTATTAAAATTTAAAGAAATACTTTTTGACTCTTCCAAAAGAGATAAAACAAAACAATTACTGATGTGTACCTTACAGAGAGACTGAGTTTGTTGATATTAGAGCGATGTTGGAACAAACTAGAGCAATGGCATTGGTTTCTGTCAATAGTTACAAATGCTCTTTTTTCCTCCACAAAACATAGTTAAAGTTTAGAAACTTTGTTTAGAAACACATAATTGACCTCAATACTGAAAAAGGGTTCTCTTTAGTGTGACAGAAGAGCAGCTACATTCTCAGTCTACAGTCTACATTTTCAATATGTATAAATTAGACAATTTAAAGCAAGGAGAATCCCTTGTACAAATACAGGAACACATTTAAACTAGCCTGTATTAAACAAAAAAGATTGCAAAAAAAAAAAGGCTAACAGATCACAGTATTGGCAAGGTTCTAGGAGGAGCCAGAATGATGCCAAAGACATAGAAAAGTCCCATGAGGAGGTTGAGCTTGGCCGTCTTCTGGGGGATCTTGGCATAGCTCCGGCTGCGGAACTGCTTCTCCAGGGGGAAGGCCATGGGCAGAGTGAGCAGTGGCAGGGCCATGCTGATGGTGTAGCGTGTGGCCAGGATGCAGAAGAGCACGTACGGGACGAAGAGCAGGATGTTGTAGAGGACGTAGGAGAGCGTGGGGCCAACAAGGATAGCCAGCGTGACAATGCCGGCCTGTTTGTCAGAGTCCATGTCTCTGGTGTTGTTGCTGTGGAGGATGGCTTCAGTGTTGAGCGCGAGCGGGACGGCGTAGACCAGCGGGAGCACAGACAGGTAGCCCACCTGCACGGCGTGGGCAAACATGACTGCCAGAGGGCCGAAGGTGATGAGGATAACCACGTCTCCCAGGGCCACATATTTCAGACCGATGCCTGAGGAAAAGTGAACAGCAAACGTGCTTTAAGTTTGGTAATGTCACAGTAATTAGGCTACAAAACAAGTGATGAGTGAAATATGCAATATACAAAGTAGTTATTGAATACTAAAATAACAATATGACTTGCTATATTAAATATATAAACAAATACATGGGTTAGGACCATGTTCTGCAGATATGTATAATGCACATTGATATCACAATAACAAATTTGCATCCAAGATAAATACTGTAACAACAATATGAATTATAACTGGGTTCAACATTTCATCCTATCCCTCTTAGTTTCTGTCTTTCTTCAGGACCAAAGGGGACAGAGCCTACTTTTTGACTTTGGCTTTTGGTACTGGTTAAGAGAGGATACCTTGGGTTTTATTCTAATCTTATTCTATATTATTTAAGGGTCACTGTATTTATTTGTCCATTGAGCGTAAAATGCTCTATTTTATAATTCTGTCCTATTATTGCTTATGTATGTCACTGTACTGCAGTAGTTTTTGTCTTTAATGTCTACATAACTTTGGTCAACTCAGGTTGTTTAAAATGTGCTTTAGAAATAAAAGTTTGATTGATTGAATGTAATAATGATAACCTATGACCTGCTATATTTGCTGAAAAAGTAAATGTTTAAAATTAAAATAAAATGCGTTCATTAAAACACGTACGTGCGTAAATACAATCTCACAGCCAACTTTCATACTGCTCACATTTATTGTGTTGCACAATAATGCGATTTAAAGCAGAGCAATTATTTTGATATATCTATATATTTGACTGTACAAGCTCTTCAGGATATGGAGATTGTTTGAGATTGCATTATTGCAATGTTGATCCTGGGCTACTAAATTTGTTAAATACTGTTTAGCCATACATGATTACAATAATGTCCTAATATGACAATTCTGAGTGCGCAATGGTGTATTTCAAGACAATTCCTTACAAATAATTGTACTAATGTAATAATAATAATATTGTGCTGTGTAATAATTGTACTGTGCACATTGTCGAACAAACAGAAGCCTAATAAGAGTATTAAAAGGATTATGCTGTAAAATGTTACGCTAATATAAAACAATACCATGGGTTGAATTTGTCATCTTAATATATCTGCGCTGAATAAAAACATAAAGAATATGTTGGCGAGTCCACACATAAAAAAAACGATGGCAGCAAAATAGAGATTTATTTTTCACATTTTTAGGTCAAGACTGTGTTAAGGGCTATAATCGGTAAAGAAATCTGAAGTATTTTCCAATGTTTGCAGACTTGGACTCTCTCAAACAATGTCCCTTTCACCCAGGACTGAGCAAACCTTGACAGTTTATCAGAGATGTATTTATGCAAGTGACTAACTATAGCAAACTTTGAACCACGACAAATAAAGAGAATATGTGCTGCTTAAAAAAATGCGCAACAATGTCCATTCTTTACAGAGCAGCTGATAGCTATCGTTCTCTCACCTTTCATACATGCTAAAATTATATTACATTCATTATTTATATTGTGATATTTATATTGTGATATTTGAATGCGCTTTAGTTTTTACAATAATGTTTAATTGAATTTGATTTAGAAAAAGGCAGTTTGTCCAAGGCTCTGGACTACTGCAACTTTGGCAGGACCTCAATTAAAATTAAAGACCAAACCAGGACAAAAAAATAAAATAAAATAAAAAAACAGTCTAAATTAGGACTAAATGTAGTAAGGAACCAGGCCTATTTAGAACTTATTTAGACCACAGTTAAATTTAATTATCAGTTTAGACAATGATTTTGAGGCAACAAGCTAATGTCCATCACATAAAAGACCATAACGATACAATACAAGTCAGTCAGTTTATGATAAGAAATATTGCAGTAACAATATTGTGATACTAAGTTTCATACCGTTACAGATTTAGGGTCAGCATCCTATTAACTATTTTGATTTGTATAGAGACATTGACTACTACAACAATGTTTGCCGTTTATTGAGTAACATGACACATATTTCAGTTTTACTTGATATAAACTCCATGTTAAGTGAATAGAGTTTTATTTTGGTGTTAATAATAATAATGTTATTATTATTATTATTATTATTATTATTATTATTATGTGTTGTATGCAAAAAAAAAATTTTTTTTACTACCACTCAGTCAGGGAGTGAGCATTTATTATTTGACTGATGAAAGTGGCACTACCCGTGTGAATCTTTCACCTACCTCCTGTGTATAAAAATGAACTGGAGAGTCCTCCAAAGTAAATAAGGGCGAGGTGCTCCAGTCTAAGTGTGGACAGAAAGTAGAGCAGAGTGGCACACAAACACCCCAAAGAGTACAGCAGCGCTCCGAACATGACCACATCCTGAGGAGCCAAGATCTCATCCACCAGAGTCCTGTCATCGCTCTTCTTGTGGTCGATCCCTTTGGAGAAGTCGTAATAGGTGTTCACCAGGTTTCCTGCCCCATGGACCACGAGCACGGCCACCGCACACACCAACAGAATGATCAAGTCCACTGAGCCCTCCTGTTTGTAAGCCAACGCACTGCCGAGGGCCACCGGAGTGAGAGAAGCACTGAAGCTCCACGGTCTCAGCGCTAGAACATACGCTGCACATTTAGACTTTAGATCGGACGTCACTCGGGCCAATCTGGACCTGCGCTCAGGTCCCGGAGGGTGACTCTGAACCATGTTAGTCATACCAGTCAGATACTGTTGGCCATTTTGACCATTGGATCCAGCAAAAACAAATGTTTCTGCTCCACTTGATTTATGTTCTTTGGCCATTACTCAGCAATTGTCACCTTCACCAGAGTTTTGCTTCAAAGTCTTTTGTACCTAAGGAGACAAAAAGATTAAAAGTTAAACAAGATTTAAAAAGCTGCTGTGTAATACTACATTACCATGAAACGTTATGTAGTAGATATTTTATTATAAACCTAATACAATGCATTTTCTGGTCCAAAACCACCTAAAAACATCAAATCATCATCTTTTAAGTTTGTGTATTAAATATTACTTAAAGGCTGAATATAAAACCTTTAGCTCGCGATTATATTTGTACTTTATTCTTTATTGTGAAGTTTATCGTGAGCATTTATTCTCAAATGAACTTTGGCCAAGTACAGCTCCAACAGAAGTGAGGAGAGTGTACTGTGCTGTGCGGAGGTCAATGGATACACATTAGCTTTAGTAACAATAACACTCCTGAGTGGCTCTCAAAGGCAAGACTTGACACTTAGTTTTCAGTGCAGCCCACATTAAAATTTAACGGTATTTTCAACAATTAAGGAAAGACAAAAGCGAGGGCAAACAAACCGGGACTAACTACAGATTATAGGATTAAAGCTAACCGGTTACCCTGGGAGCTAACGCTGAGAGAACAGGGACAGAGCAAGTGTCTGCCGCAGCTTTACCTTTTATGTTTGCACCATCTGAGACACACGGAGCCTTCCGCCGCTTACAAACATCTCTGAGTGTCCGCTGAGCCTGCTACGGCTGAGGGGAGTGACGGGGCTAACGTGTCAACTTCGAGGGTACTTGAGTGGTTGGCCACAGTGGAGCCTGCTGCAGCTGATGGCTGCCATTTCCTCTGCCGCGAGTGCACCACGCGCTCACGCCCGAGGAAACTCTGTCATTTACATGGTTCCGGGAGGATTTTAGTTCTTAAAAAGCAGTGATTGATATATTTAGAACACGTTGACTTATAACATTAAACTATATAAAAATGCATTTAATTTAATTCAGTTTAATTTATTAATTTAATTCCTATTAGGGACATTAGTTATGAGCCATGTTTGTAGGCTATGTATAACCTACAATTATGTTGCTCATTAACATAATTACCTACAAAACCGTCAAGACAACCTTATAAGGGCAAACCATGACGTAAAGGTTTTAACTTTGAACAAACCTACGCCGTGGTTTACTAATACAACCTACACTATACTGCATAGTTTATTTTTATTATTGGTAATGTATTTATTACAAATGCATAAGTTGCCGAAATGTGTGGTTAGAATGAATGTGTTGTATAAATGTAGCATCATTTTATTTTATTTTTATCTATCTATCTATCTATGGCCTTGTGTCTTCTGCATAAAGTTGTGTGTAGTCAATAAAGCGTGTGATTGAAGTGGTCCACACACGGAGCTGTGTGTGGTTTTCATTAACTCGTCTCGCCGCTGACCCATTGCCCATCTGCAGTAATGTGAAACCAGAGTTCTGGCAGCGCGCTGCGCGGAGCAGATGCAGTCTGGAGCAGATACAGTCTGCTCTCTGCAGCGCGACACCGACTGTTCTCCAGCAGCAGCATCCTGCTCGAGCGCGCTATGGACAAGTAGCTCGTGCCTGCGTCGTGCACACTGAAGCTGTGTGGCTCCAGAAGGACTATAGCGGTGCGTGGAGGAGTTGTGTCGGCCATGGTGTGTCCTAGGATGGACAGGAGGTCACACAGAGCGGAGCGCGCCTCGGTGCTGGCTGCGCTGCTCAGCCTGCTGTACGCCGGGACGCACGGAGCAGCCGTCCCCTCCTGGACCAGCGAGGTATGTGCACAGCCCATTCATAGTCTACTTATACTATAGAGCATTCAGGTGTAACTGAACCGCATGTCCACCTGACGCTCTCTCAAAGCACTTTAGGTGAAAGACAAATAAAATAGTGTTTTAATATAAGCCACTGATGCGTAGCCAGTGGCAGAATGAGCTGTGTGCATTCTGAATCTTTTAAGAAAACTTAAAAACTGTTGAATTGTTGCACTTGAATGGACGCCTGTTTGCTGAATGGTATAGATGTGTTGCAGCCTTCACTCAGTGACAATGCGACCTCAGCCACAACAAAAAAAGACTGGTTACAGTTTTGCCAGCCACATTCTATCAAGGTTTTCAACACTAAAACAAGTAATTATTATAGCTGCTCCCTTTGATTGATTTTATTAATATTATTGTAAGTGGAGACCTATGGAGTCCTCCAGACAGGACACAACTTTATCTCTCTCTAGTATTTTATTAATGTATCAGAAGTAAACTCAGTGCTGGGACTTGTTATAAACTGGTCTCGTTTTTGTAACAGGATAATAATCCCTGCTGAAAAGTCCTTGGAAGAGAGTTTTGAAAAGCAGTTCCACTCTTGCAGACTCCTTTGGCTCTTGTGGGATTTGTTTTCACATATTCTGCCCTTGGCCCGAGCACTCGGCTTCTGGCTCCGCTGTGGCCTTGTTTGTTTAATGCTTTATCTCTCTCTGTGCGAGTGTGAGGCTGGATTTGTAGCAAGTACTAAGACACAACACAGAAGAAACTGGCTGTAGTACATTCAGCATATCATGAATCACCAAACGGAAGAATGTTTAACGGAGCAGTGACCCCTAATAATAATGCAACACACAAACACCTCCACCACAGTATGGGGCCTGGTGCCTGCACTCACTCCACTATTTGCACAAGGAAATGAAGGAAAGGGCAGCATCGATCGGGTTGAACTGTCTAAAGCCGAAACAGGAAGAGGATGGGCGTAGAACACTTTTCAGTGGAGTTCACGTTTACTCCTCTAAGTCCAGTTACAACAGCTCCCCAGCTATACTCTAGCTGAAGTTTAATTCTCACCCTATAGTTAAAGTCATCTACCCTGACCCTGCCAAAGCCTATACATAGACATAAGACCAGAGCTCACTAAAGATCTGTGAAGTAGGTGCAGTGCTTGACCAAACCAAGAAATGAACAGGAATCTGCCCCCTCTAGTGCTTTTTTAGTACAGAAAAACTGTGTAGTACAATCACAGTTTCTTGTTATGTATGTCTGATAATATTATAAAGCAGCATTCATTTCAGACCTGAGGTGTGCCCAAGAGTGCTTCTCTTGGGATTTGTTCTTCCAGAAGAACCTTTTTTATGTATTAGAAAACATTTGTGAATGCCAGAAATCTTCCATAAGGGCTTCAGTAGACATGTGTAAGACGCTTCATGAATGAGGGCTGTTTTTACAGCATTCTACACCTCTGTCTTGGTTTTACAGCATCTAATGTTTTCCCTTGTGTGTTAATGGGCTGTACAAATTGTAGGAGCCATCAGTCTAAGCAGAGACGCCCAGACTCCCACTCCCCAGACACTTCCTTCAGCTCTTCAGGGGGAATACCAAGGCGTTCCCAGACCAGCCGAGAGACATTGCACAGTGAAATGCGGATAAATATCAGCAATTTCATTCAGGATGTAGAAATAATTCTGGGATGGTGAGAGTCTTAATGTTAAACTCAAAGCTACAAGTTTATGGTAAGCTCTAAACTTTGGTTTGGTGTAACGTATTTTGCGAAGAAAAAAATGGTCTGGTTTAATCTAAAGCAGGAAAGGTCACTACTAGACAGAGACTATCATAGCAAAGGGCTCCACGAGGTACTGTTCTTGCTCCTATTCTCTTGACTTTAAACAGTACAGATTAATAACTCAGAGTCGGGCCGGAAAAAGTAAAATCTGCCAGTGACATTTTATTGTAGCCTTTTCAGAAAATGTCTTGTAAACCCAAAAATGTATTGTATTTCTAAAATCGTACATATTGTAATCACAATGTTAAGCTGCTTTTATTTTGCTTGTTTATCTGTGTCTTAATAATTTTTACATTTCGGGGCACTGCCAATATTTTTTTGTGTTATTAATGGTAGCTACTGTTCAGGCACTTGGGCTGCATGGTCGAGAAAGCCGTTACTACGCAAATTCCACAAAGCATCCCGCTTACAATACACCAAACAGCACAGAGACAAGCTTGAACAAAGTCATTTGGAGTGATGAGACTAAAATTTAACTTTTTGGCCACAACCATAAACTTTACATTTGGAGAGGAGTCAACAAGGCCTGAAAGGTACACCATTCCTACTGTGAAACATGGAGGTGGATCACTGATGAAGCTCAGTGGTAGAGCGGCCGTCCTTCAACCGACGGGTGGGCGGTTCGATCCCCGCTCAAAACATCCCAAAACATCATAACATCCCGCTCTCCCCCACATACTGTCGTTGTGTCCTTGGGCAAGACACTTAACCCACCTTGCCTCCAGTGGTGTTCCAGCTGTAACACTGGTGAATGGAAGCTACTAGGTGAAAAGCCAGCCCAGAAGCTGCGCTTGGACGTTCCAACATGACAACGATCCAAAGCACGAGGCCAAGTCGATCTGTCATTGGCTACAGCAGCATAAAGAGAAAGTTCTGGACTGACCATCTCAGTCTCCTGACCTCAGTATCATTGAGTCACTCTGGGGAGATCTCAAACGTGCAGTTCATGCAAGACAGACCAAGACTTTACAGGAACTGGAGTCTGACCCTGTATGTCAGATACTTGTCATAGGGGCTCAGTGGTAGAGTGGTTGTCCTATAACCAGAAGGTTGGCGGTTTGATTCACACTCTCTCCACTGTTCACACTTTCATTGTGTCCTTGGGCAAGACACCTAACCCACCAGTGGTGTTCCAGCTGTAACACTGGTGAATAGAAGCTTAATGTAAAGTGCTTATTAGGTGGAAAAGTGCTATATAAAATCAATGCTATTTGCCATGAACAGAGCTAATAATTGCTGACTTAATATAAACTAATACATTTTATTTATATTGCACTTCACATTTTTAAAACAAATTTCAAACAGACATTGTTTCCTTTAACCATAATCATATTTTCCTTGCTCTCAGAGGAACCGTCTGAGAAAGTCTGGCTCTCTAAATCATTATTATCCTTTATATAACGATTTACAAGTCATTCATGATTGTCAGAGTCTGTTTCACAAAAACACCTGGACAGAAGCCCGCCATTCTGCTGCAGGAAAGATGTTCCAGATGCACTATGATGTAAGACTGCTCCGCATTAAGATAGAGTGTGTGCACATCTGCCACTGATACATCCGATACGTCTCCAGATTATATAGTTTATGCATCCCACAGCAGGGGAGTTTGTAGGACTACAGCAAAGAAGATACTCGTCACAAAAAAGCAGTGCTGAATAGGGGACCAATGGGCGGATTACATCCATTTTATTTACAATCTATGGCCTACACACAGAACACACAAATCAGATGTGAAAACAATCTTTTTCTTGTAAAAACAACACTTTTTCCTGTAAAACAGATTTTTCAGGTCATGACAGGGACTATAGAGGAAACTCTGAGTAAAGAGTAATCTATATTGAACACTATTACATACGGTATAAATCAAGTCCATATTAAGAAATCAAGTAGCTTAGCAATTACTTAAAGCAGTTATGTGAAACCACTTGACATAATATTTTTAAGTTAAACTGAAGGTACATTTCTTTTTGTTGTACTGATGACTGACAGTAGATTCCCAGAAGACAAACTCCTTTTTGAATGCACTCTCTTACATGAAGGCTTAGAAGTAGGCAATGAATCAAGTTAATTTGATTAAGTTAAGTTTAAAAGTTTGAATGATGTCAAAAAGAATGTCTATAATGACTCTGCTAAAGACACCGATTATCATCAGAGACAGAAGTCATGTTACCCTGTGATACACTGGTTTAGAGTGGCAGGAAACTGATCAACAGGAACAGAGAACTATATTTGCAGTGCACTGGGTACTTTATTAATTTATGCAAATAATCCATGTGCTTCAGAGCACTTTTTGCATCTTATAACAACTTTGTGTGCCACATGTAAATGACTTGGTCTATTGAGACAGAGATGGCTCCTACCTAAGAGAGTATCCAACCTTTGACAAAAAGGTTGGATACAAAAAGTCCCTCCAGGGCTACTGCAGATTGGCTCTGGAAGGCATAGGGACAGGAAGAGAAGAGAGGCTATATGCTGAAGGAGAGTGGGTCAGTGCAGAACTAGTAGCTTGCCTAGGCCAGCCCTAACTTTAAGCTTTATCAAAAAGGAAAGTTTTAAGCCTACTTTTGAATGTAGAAAGGGAGTCCGTGTTCTGGACGTAGTTTGGAAGAAGGTTCCACAGAGTGATTAATTCAAAGTTTCTCTTTGTCCAAGGAAGAACCTTACACCACGTCTCTGCTCATCGGAATCCGCAAAGATGCACGTTCACAAGTGCTCCATCTGTCCAGGAACAAGCGCTACACCCTCACGCCCGAGCAGCTCAAGTGGGACAAGTTCAAGCTCACATACAAGTAAGATTCATGTCTCTCTGCTCTACAATCACAAACCCCAATAGTAATAAAGGAAAAAAGACAGATGTCACACAACAAAAAAAAAAAAACATGTTCTGTTATAACCTCTGATAACTGTTTGGTCTTGTGTTGGAACAGAGCACTCTGTTAGCTCACAGACATTTGGATGATTGTGCAGAAATGTTTGGAGAGCATCCACATGATTAATTGGACCACAGTGTATGGGGACAATCTAAACCTCTTCAATTAAATAAAACTGTCTTTCTGATGTCTTTCATATGGAGCATGGTTGTCATCTGTATCACATTGATAGATCTGGCTTAGGCTTAGATTACATTACATTATAAGTATTCATTAGACATCAGCCATATAACTAATGCTCAAAGTTGTCTCATGGCTGTCAATAAGACTGAGGAGTCATTGAAGTATTTTTCTACAAAGAAAAATGGCATTTGGGCTAACACCATTTATGTTAGCTTACTCTAGCTAGCTAAGTGTCTTCTGGAGTGAGCTGCTGCTTCCCAGACTTGAAGACATATTTTTTTTCTTTTTTAGGAAATTTAGAGTACATCTAAAAACTTGTGCTTATTTATGGTGACTCCAACAAGGCCCAGAGCTTATAATTAAAGTTTTTGAGTCAAAACAGCTGAAAGTTCTCCTCCTCCAGTGAATGTGGCCTTTAATTTGGGAATAACTTGTGCTTCATATAATACATTTAAGAATAACAACATCAGTTTATTGTGTCAAAGAAACTGTAGATATGTTACAAACCATTTATTAACGGATATAAGCTGTGTTAGCTCTACTATTATGTCTTTCCGTGTTGTCAAAGATGTAATTTCTTGAATTTTTTTTTTTAATTTCAGACTCCAAGTAATGTTAGCTAGTGTTGTAGCAAGACCACACTGACCAATTTATGTCCGAGACCAGAGCATATGAAGACCCGGACAAGCCCAAGACTTTTAACTATCGAGTCCAGTGTTAGACCAGATCCAGACTAGTTTTTGGTGAAGAAAAAAA
Organism: Perccottus glenii; assembly: GCA_024416835.2. NCBI lineage: Eukaryota > Metazoa > Chordata > Actinopteri > Gobiiformes > Odontobutidae > Perccottus > Perccottus glenii. The sequence goes on along the minus strand of CM044555.2, from coordinate 27,904,783 downwards.
AAATTTCAATTAAAGTGTTGAGGTTTTTATTCAATAACAGACAAATATGTCATATGTGGTCTTGGTTGATCTGGACTAGTTTTAAGACCGGTCTTGAGTACTACAACACCACTATTAGCTATAGTTAGCATATGTTGTGGTTTCCCCTATTGGTAACAGAAAATGTACAAACTACACTTACAAACTACACGTAGGAATACACTCTAATGCTATAAACAAAAACTCAAGCTGTCTTTGGAATACTTGTTTAGGGACCTCTACCTAATGGATTTGACTTGTTATGGCTAAGCTAATGTGACTCACATTTGCCTCACTCATCCTGGGGGAATTCTGTCTTATATATTAGAGTCTTATGGTTTAGATAGATCTTAAACACTGTTAAATCAGCTCCTGATGTGTTTTGACCATGGCTAGTATCCTCACTATCTGAGGCACTACAGACTCTCAGGCCTCAGTAATGGAGTTGTACTTGCGGTGCTTGTGGGATTTCTGCTGTCTGAACAGTAGCCATTGCGTTTTGGCCGAGTGCCGCGCTGTGGAGGAATGTGTGTCTCGAGAGCCTTACTAACCACATAATGCTCTGTTTCGGACCAGGTTGCTCTCCTTCCCCACAAACTTGATAAATGCCAGCGACACACGCCGAGGCATCGCCAGGGCTTTTGGCATGTGGAGTGACGTGTCGCCCTTCACCTTCAGAGAGGTGCCAGCAGACCAGGACGCTGACATCAAGATCGGTGGGTGCTCAGTCTCCAACAGATGTTCTCCTGGCTTTGGCTTCAAATATTAGCTTTTGCCTCACTGCTTTTCTCTCCACTCTGTCATAGCAACAATGTCTTCTCCGTCAAACTCATTCAATCACTAATGCAACTATTTGGAGGGTGTGGGACATTTGGGATACATTCAGATGTTTATGTCAAATAAAAAACTAAACTGAGATACTTCCTAGTTAATCACAACCTGGAATACAACCCAGGTTACATAATAATGTGTTCTGCATAAGATAGGGAGCATGGCGTAAGATGAGCCACCCCATACATTGTTATTATATCTAAAATGATTGATTATGGAATGGATGTTGGTTATTTGTCAGCTATAAAACCATAGAAATAGTTTAGCTAAATTAGGTCGACCATATTTTCAAAACTAATGGAAAATGATGTTGGTGTAAATCAATACAAAACTATGAACTGATTGCATTAATTAGTATTAAGTATCTGTAGTATTTTATTGAATACTGAATCTGGAAGTCCCACAGGATCTTGGCACGGTCATTCTCTACCACCTTTGGAGGTGTTTCCCACTTTGACCTCGGGGTTTCCAGTTCGTACTCCGTACAGATGTTCCTGTACACTATGCCAGTCACTTGGTTATGGCGCTCCATGTATGCTTTCCCTGCCAGCATCTTACACCCTGCAGTTAAGTGTTGAATTGTCTCAGGGGCCTCTTTGCACAGCCTACACCTTGGGTCTTGTCTGGTGTGGTAGATTTGGGCCTCTATTGCTCTGGTGCTCAAGGCCTGCTCCTGTGCAGCCATGATGAGTGCCTCTGTGCTGTCCTTCAGTCCGGCCTGTTCTAGCCATTGGTAGGATTTCTTGATATCAGCCACTTCAGTTATGTTCCGGTGGTACATCCCATTTAGAGGTTTGTCCTCCCATGATGGTCCCTCCTCCAGCTCCTCTTCCTCTGTTCCCCATTGCCTGAGACATTCACTGAGCACGTCATCTGTTGGGGCCTTATCTTTGATGTACTTGTGGATCTTGGATGTTTCATCCTGGATAGTGGCTCTCACACTCACTAGTCCACGGCCGCCTTCCTTACGGCTAGCGTACAGTCTCAGGGTGCTGGATTTGGGATGGAACCCTCCATGCATGGTGAGGAGCTTTCGTGTCTTAACGTCTGTGGTCTATATCTCTTCCTTTGGCCACCTTATTATTCCCGCAGGGTATCTGATCACTGGCAGGGCGTAGCTGTTTATTGACCGTGCCTTGATCTTGCCATCGAGCTGACTTCTTAGGACTTGTCTTATTTGGAGGTATTTGGCAGTTGCTGTTTTCCTTGTTACCTCTTTGAGGTTGCCATTTGCCTTTGGTATTCCAAGGTACTTGTAACCATCCTCAATGTCTGCTATTGTTCCTTCTGGGAGTGAGACCCCATCTGTGTGGACTACCTTCCCTCTCTTTGTCACCATTCGACTACACTTCTCAAGTCCAAATGACATCCCAATGTCAGAGCTGTAGATCCTGGTGGTGTGGATCAGTGAGTCGATGTCCCGCTCACTCTTAGCGTATAGCTTGATGTCATCCATGTAGAGGAGGTGACTGATGTTGGCCCCATTCCTGAGTCGGTATCCATAGCCAGTCTTGTTGATTATTTGGCTGAGGGGGTTCAGACCTACGCAGAACAGCAGTGGGGACAGAGCATCTCCTTGGTATATAGCACATTTGATGGACACTTGTCCAAGTGGCTCGCCATTGGCCTCAAGGGTGGTTTTCCACAGCCTCATCGAGTTTGCAATGAAGTCTCTTAGAGTCCTGTTGATGTTGTACATATCCAAGCATTCAGTGATCCATGTGTGTGGCATTGAGTCATATGCTTTCTTGTAATCAATCCAGGCAGTGCAGTGGATGACTGTTCTGTCAACCAGGAGTTGGTGTTTAGCTCCTCTGGTTTCTTTGCCGATGCCCTTCTGTGCTTTGCTCATATATTGATCCATGTGCCCACTTATCTTAGCTGCAATGATGCCTGACATGCGCTTCCATGTTGTGGAGAGACAGGTTATTGGCCAATATTTGGACGGGACTGTACCCTTTGTGGGATCCTTCAGGATCAGGATTGTACGCCCTTCGGTAAGCCATTCAGGGTGCGTCCCATCCCTTAGCAGCTGGTTCATTTGTTCTGCAAGGCACGCATGGAGTGCAGTGAGCTTCTTTAGCCAGTAGGTGTGGATCTTGTCAGGGCCCGGTGCTGTCCAGTTTTTCATACCTGAGACTCCTTCTTGGATCTCTGCCACTGTGATGGTAACTGGATTCAGGGAAGTTGCTGCTGTGCATCGCTGTTGTGTGATGCCGCCTTCTCCCATATACTTTTCCAGTACCCTTACGTTTCCAGCCTTGGTGTGTGAACATTTATTTTGTCATTTAGGAATCAAATCTTACTTCATTACTCCCTTTTGTTTGATATTACCAAGCTTATATTCAGCATGATAAATGATTCTCAATGAAAAAAGGTTAATTACTAACAACGTCCACGTCACGCAGTCTAAATGATTCTTTATCTGTCCCAGTGGCTGGAGACGCCAGGGTTTTGTTCATAAATTGTTGTAGACAGAGGAGGAATGGCTGTGAAGTAGGATGTGTCTGTTGTAATCCACCATGTGCCGGCTGTGGCCTACACACAGCTCTTATAATCTTATAATATAAACTGTCTGTGTCCATCTGACTCTTGGCAGGCTTCTACCCCGTCAACCACACAGACTGTCTGCAGTCCCACTTGCACCATTGTTTCGACGGCATCACAGGAGAACTGGCTCATGCCTTCTTCCCGCCAACGGGAGAGATCCACTTCGACGACCACGAATACTGGATTCTGGGAAACATGCGCTTCAGCTGGAAGAAAGGCAGGTTCTGCTCTGAGTTTGTTCAAAATGGTAATATTATAAGTTACCATTTTGACCAACACTATTAATTTAAGTAATGCAGACTGTGAAGCTTGGGGGAAAGGGGTTCATAGAAAGCGCATGGTCTTGATTCCAAAAAAAAAAAAACTTTCTTTGAAACATACACGGACAACTTAAATATGTGCATTTAAAAACATTTGTATAATGATAGCCTATAACAGTATGACAAAAACAATAAATTTCTCTCTGAAGTCAGAAGCAATGGCAAGAACCAGAATAATATAATTTGGAGGAAATACAGTATATACCATTTTTGGTGGAGAAGCACAAAAAATCTGTTGTTTTATAACAGCCAATAAACAGTGTCCAGTCACCAGTCACTCCTCATTTTGACCACCACTATTAAAATGGTCGTATGTTCACTTTTTTTAATATTGACCTCAGTTCTGTGGTCTGGAGCTCATGGAACTCAAGTGTGTGTATGACCATGTGCATTTGAACTATTATCCGCCACTCAGTGGGACAAAATACAGATGCAGTGGTAGAGTAACCCACCTTGCCTCCAGTGGTGTTCCAGCTGTAACACTGGTGAATGGAACCTTAATGTAAGTTGCTTTGAATGAAAGCTTCAACTAAATGTAAAAAAATGTAAATGTAACACTGGTGAATGGAAGATTTATGCAAGTTGCTTTGGATAAAAGCGTCTGCGAAATGACTAAATGTAAATGCACAAATATGGATTTATTGTTGACAGACAATAGAGTGGCCAGTTAAGTGTGAGTCCTGTTCAGAGAGTTAAAATAAACACTATCCATGGACCCCAAAGCCATAATGCACCTGAACGCAACACTGACAGGGCGCAAACTCATCACCCAGGACGAGGTGTGGGGTCTGCACCGCCTCTACGGTACGTCAGGATCAGATCTGTGATTGTGTCAGGGTGTTTTCAAAAGCAGAGAACTGCTACATTGACAGAATAAGATTCAGTGTATTTAGATGGACATTAACATTTACATGAATACAGCTATTGTGGGTGCCATCCCAAGCTTTTTGTCATTTTGGGCCAGATCTATTAAGCCCTGCAATAGATCAGGCAGCCTAAGCTATTAATTTGCTATTTTACATCAGGGAGTTGTATGTATTGCAGCCAACTTGGTTTGAGGCTGAGCCGACGCCAAGTCACACAACAAAAAAGTGCACAGTCACTTTACCGACAGCTGTGAGCACTACATGCATAGTCTCTGATACAAGATCAAAAGGGCATGGATGTATACACTTGCCGCTGGCCGTGTGCCTAGCAGACAACCTTGTATTGGGGGACGCAGTGGCTCAGTGGTAGAGCAGTCGTCCAATAAACAGAAGGTTGGCGGTTCGATTCCCTCTCTTCCCTGTTCATACTGTAGTTGTGTCCTTAGGCAAGACAATCCACGTTCCTTCCAGTGTCCGTGGCACTGGTGTATGAATGTGTGTGACTGTAAAGGTGTGTTTGGTGGTGGTAGGAGAAGGTTGAGCGCCTTGTGTATGGCAGTCTCCCCTCTGTCTGCCCCAGGAGTGAATGTGTGTGAATGGGGTGAGTGGAAGCACGATGTAAAGCACTTTGGGTGCCCGAGAAGGGTGCAAAAAAGCGCTATATAAATGCATGCCATTTACCATTTAGCGTTTATTGGCTCGGCAGTGGGTCAAGATAAAATACATTATTTATGCTACTTATTTAGCATTAAGTCTGCATCACAAAATTGCTCCTTGGAGAAAATCTTTCATCACTGAAGATTAATATTTCTAATCAAGGACAAACTTTATATAAGTGAACTTTTCTGATAATAAAGTTATTGTGCAGTGGATGTTCTCTTTTCTTATTCTGTTCATCACTTTTAAATAATGAAAATTAGATTAAGTGGTGGATATTTGAACAATAATTGTGTTGTGTTTGATGCCGTTTCCTCCTCAAACCGACCTGGTTCAAACGGTTTAGACATGCTTTTTTTGGCGTAACATTTTGGCACTTTTTGGGAGTCGCAAACTTTAGAAAATCTGTCTGTTCCACTCTCGTCACCAGTTTTTGTGCTGTAAAATGGTGCATCCAAAAAGGCATTTTTTGCTATTTTTTTCTTTTTGCCTTTTATGTTTCTGCCTTTTATAGATCAGAAATATGTATTAAACTATGGACATCATCATGGACCATATGGAAAACAGAAATTAATATACTAGATTTTTTTATATATTTTATATTTATATTTGTTCTTGTGATTAAGATGAACTTAGTATTGACTCACAATGACATATAGACTACTATTAGCAAATCATAAAAGTTAATAGCTTAAACTATTACAAAATTTAAAGATCTGAGCCAGGCTCTGTGCTGAGTAAAACAACAATTATTGACTTTGGAGAGCCTCCAGCAGAGCTTAGAGTCCAGTTCACATAACAGACAGCTGGCACCAAAAGCCCACGTGGCAATAATGAAGACTCCTCCTGAATCATCATTATTTAGAGTATGGTGAGTAATTTTCACTAGAACCAAACAGTTAGTCAAGCCAAATTCCTGCTCGCCTCCAACTCCTCTCCCCTGTGATTTCTTTAGGATGTCTGGACCGCTTATTTATCTGCGACAGCAAGCGCGGGCTGATGCAGAAGCACTGCCCCTCCAGCTGTGATTTCTGTTACGGTAAGACACCAGTATTCCAGAGAAGACTGAGCTGGAACCGTTTGCCAATGGAGCAACGGGAGCCAGCAGGTCCAGCCACGCATCAGGGCTCTGTGGACTCAGCAAAAGAGCGAGGACGGACTACACTAGCTCCTTAATCAGGCTCAAAGGATTTAAGTTTACTGTTACTACAATCAGTGCCATGACTACTGCTACTGCTGTGTTACACACACTATTATCACATAGACTAAGGTCAGATGGGTTGTCACAATTATATTTTATGACACAATTTTATAAGACAAAGACTTTAACTCTATGTAGATTTCTACCAGAAAATGGAAAGCCTCAAAATTATTACAATTTGTAGCCTAAAGGTCCTTCTGATGAACAATAACTATGTATGAATGTATAATACTTCTATGATGAGAGATGCACCAGGCTCAACACATTCTCCATTCTGGTTAGTCAAACCTGGATTATTCTGGTTAGTCAAGCCTGGATTATTCTGGTTAGTCAAACCTGGATTATTCTGGTTAGTCAAGCCTGGATTATTCTGGGTTAGTCAAACCTAGATTATTCTGGTTAGTCAAGCCTGGATTATTCTGGTTAGTCAAGCCTGGATTATTCTGGTTAGTCAAGCCTGGATTATTCTGGTTAGTCAAGCCTGGATTATTTTGGTTAGTCAAACCTGGATTATTCTGGTTAGTCAAGCCTGGATTATTCTGGTTAGTCAAACCTGGATTATTGCCTGATTATTCCTGGATTATATGGTTAGTCAAGCCTGGATTATTCTGGTTAGTCAAACCTGGATTATTCTGGTTAGTCAAACCTGGATTATTCTGGTTAGTCAAACCTGGATTATCAAACCTGGATTATTCTGGTTAGTCAAACCTAGATTATTCTGGTTAGTCAAGCCTGGATTATTCTGGTTAGTCAAACCTAGATTATTCTGGTTAGTCAAGCCTGGATTATTCTGGTTAGTCAAGCCTGGATTATTCTGGTTAGTCAAGCCTGGATTATTCTGGTTAGTCAAACCTGGATTATTCTGGTTTAGTCAAACCTGGATAATTCTGGTTTAGTCAAACCTGGATAATTCTGGTTAGTCAAACCTGGATTATTCTGGTTAGTCAAACCTAGATTATTCTGGTTAGTCAAACCTGGATTATTCTGGTTTAGTCAAACCTGGATAATTCTGGTTAGTCAAACCTGGATTATTCTGGTTAGTCAAACCTAGATTATTCTGGTTAGTCAAGCCTGGATTATTCTGGTTAGTCAAGCCTGGATTATTCTGGTTAGTCAAGCCTGGATTATTCTGGTTAGTCAAGCCTGGATTATTCTGGTTAGTCAAACCTGGATTATTCTGGTTAGTCAAGCCTGGATTATTCTGGTTAGTCAAACCTGGATTATTCTGGTTAGTCAAACCTGGATTATTCTGGTTAGTCAAACCTGGATTATTCTGGTTTAGTCAAACCTGGATTATTCTGGTTAGTCGAGCCTGGATTATTCTGGTTAGTCGAGCCTGGATTATTCTGGTTAGTCGAGCCTGGATTATTCTGGTTAGTCAAGCCTGGATTATTCTGGTTAGTCAAACCTGGATTATTCTGGTTAGTCGAGCCTGGATTATTCTGGTTAGTCAAGCCTGGATTATTCTGGTTAGTCAAACCTGGATTATTCTGGTTAGTCAAACCTGGATTATTCTGGTTAGTCAAACCTGGATTATTCTGGTTAGTCAAGCCTGGATTATTCTGGTTTAGTCAAACCTGGATTATTCTGGTTTAGTCAAACCTGGATTATTCTGGTTTAGTCAAACCTGGATTATTCTGGTTAGTCGAACCTGGATTATTCTGGTTAGTCGAGCCTGGATTATTCTGGTTAGTCGAGCCTGGATTATTCTGGTTAGTCAAACCTGGATTCTTCTGGTTAGTCAAGCCTGGATTATTCTGGTTAGTCAAACCTAGATTATTCTGGTTAGTCAAGCCTGGATTATTCTGGTTAGTCAAACCTAGATTATTCTGGTTAGTCAAGCCTGGATTATTCTGGTTAGTCAAACCTAGATTATTCTGGTTAGTCAAACCTGGATTATTCTGGTTAGTCAAGCCTGGATTATTCTGGTTAGTCAAGCCTGGATTATTCTGGTTAGTCAAACCTGGATTATTCTGGTTTAGTCAAACCTGGATTATTCTGGTTAGTCAAGCCTGGATTATTCTGGTTAGTCAAACCTGGATTATTCTGGTTAGTCAAGCCTGGATTATTCTGGTTAGTCAAACCTGGATTATTCTGGTTAGTCAAGCCTGGATTATTCTGGTTTAGTCAAACCTGGATTCTTCTGGTTTAGTCAAACCTGGATTATTCTGGTTAGTCAAACCTGGATTATTCTGGTTAGTCAAACCTGGATTATTCTGGTTAGTCAAACCTGGATAATTCTGGTTAGTCAAACCTGGATAATTCTGGTTAGTCAAACCTGGATTATTCTGGTTTAGTCAAACCTGGATTCTTCTGGTTAGTCACCTCTTCAAGTATTTTGACAAATGCAAACTAAACCATGATCCTTGGTATGTGATAAATCCGACATCCTTAACTAGGGGCCACCTGATTCAAATCCTGTTTTTTTACTAAATTGATGACCTCAGTGATTGAATGCCACACTGCTATTTTTTTTAACACACCCCTTTCAACTAATTGCCCAATTGCACAGCCTTAAGAGCGTGCATCAAGAATGCTGGGTCTTGTTTGTTTCCTGATAATCTACTGCACCTACTGGTAACTTGTTTGCCACTTAGCAATAAAAAATATACTAAAAACCTGGATTATTCTGGTCAGTCACATTGTACTGCTATTATTTTGAACAATACTGGAATTATCGAGACCTGGTTTGGATTGTGCACCGGTTGGAGCAGCCCCAAGCTATTTTTGAGAGACAGCAAGCACAAAATTCAGCTCTGACCTAATTGTTTACCTCTTCAGTCAGCTGAGTGGCCAGGTCATTAATATACATTCAAAGCCCGGTCCAATATGGCGGCAACTGATGTACCCTCCACCAGCCAATGCAGCGTCTACGCATGCATATCATGTCTATGATCTGATCCACTGGACCGTTTATACTTTAACAAACTGTTATGTTCTCTCCGTGCCCCGGGGGATTTCCTCCAGCTACTCCGGTTCCCCCCACCAACAACAAAACATGCAGGGTGCCCTCTGGTGGTTGCTGGCGACAGTGAATTTCCCCATGGGCATAATATAGGGGTAATACCATGGCAACACAGTTCAACTTCTGCCCCCAAAAGCTCAGCTCTCTTTGTATTTTGATCTCAGAATTGTAAATATCTCTTGGAATAAGAGTCTTCAGCTTGAGAACCTAGTCCAGAGGCCGTTGCATTAACCTTTTCTTCAGTCAACCTGACACTCAGTGCTTGTATTTTACATGAAAATGATTTCAATAGATTTGGAATGAATCAGAAAGTGTAAAAAAATCTGTTTTACCCAACTACTTCTATGCTACAATAACTATTTCGACCATCTCTACTGTTACTACCTCTCCTGATCACTACACCTCAATGCGCTGAGGTCTCTGTGATTTTTGTCAGCAACAAGGGACAGTGTGGAGACAGGCGAGAGGATACACCTCCTGGCACGCAGTAGTCTGTTCCTCATTGTTGATTGGGAGACATAGTACGGCTGTGGAAAATTCCTGAGTGACTCCAAACCGCTGGAATTTCAGACTGTGGCTTGAGGGTTAGAGACACACAAGGTCAATTTGGATTTTTGCAGCATTAACTAAAGGGACTGTTTTCTGTGCCCACTTCCACTCGATCTGTTGCAATTGTCGGGAGCCAGATGGGACACATTAACCCAATTAGATAAACACAGGTCGGGATGAAATAATATCCAAAATCTGACATATTAATTAGTATTATCAGTAGTACACATTATGGGAATAGATTCTTGCATATGCTGCTGACTAATACTGATTTTAAAATATCAAATTGTGAAGTTTCTTTTGTTTACTCTTTGTTGCTCGGTTACAGCATGTGGAGGATGGTCAATGTTGTTTTGTACAGCATGCATCCTGCTTTGTGTTGCTCCACCACGTCACCAAGAGTCTTCAATCTTATTACAATTGTCAAACTACTTCAAATACAAAGTACAGTGCACAGTAGTTTTATTTAAACATTCCCAGGTCATAGTTGCTTTTAACAGACAGACCATGTTGTTTGGTATAGCATCCATCTTGTCACAATTTATCAACCAGATCACTTTACCCAGAACGACAACATCCAGCTGTCAAACTCTTTCAAATTCAATAGTGGCTCTGCTAGAATATTATATACATCATTCTGTTCAGGAGCAGAAAAAATGAAGACAAAACTCAAACTGCAATTGGCTTTGGAGGGTAAGGAAAAGCTCAAAAGGATTCATTTGATTAATATGCTGTTGATAAATAATGATTAAAATAATTAAAAAGTGAAAATGTGGGTGGTTTCTCTTTGTTGCTCAGCCTGACAGATCTAACACTATAGTTAGATCGACTCACTGCAACTGTTGATAGAGAATGAAAAAAACAAACAATGTGTTTGTTCACTCTATGTTCTGTAACATCATGTAGAGGAGGGACCATGCTGTGTTGTACACCTTACCCAGAGTGTACAACCTCCTTCCAATCATCAAACACTTTCAATTTCAAGTCTGGGGTTTTACATACTTTCCTTTTGGTAAAATTACCATATTTTTTGATACAAATATATCTCAATTTGTTCAGGTACAACCAGTAACACACTCTCTGTGAGCCATCTTTAAGACATGTTTTACTTTTTATCTTCTTTAGAGTTTCCTTTTCCAACAGTGGCCCCCACTCCAGCCCGTCCAAGGACTAAACACAAGCTGGTGGTCGAGGGCAAGAAGCTGACGTTCCGCTGTGGGAAGAAAATTGCATCAAAAAAAGGCAAAGTATCGTAAGTGTCTACCACGTCACTTTGGAGTCTATTTCCAACTCTCTTCTGTGAAAGCCATTTTAATATTCACAATAAAATGTCAAATTCTGTCTCTTGTCAAGCCCAACTTTGACTGTGTCAAATTAATTGATGCAATATGTCGTCTGCTTTATTTATTCTCTGTGAAAGCTGCATATTCCCCAAGCTGATTATTCAGTCGGGGTCTGAGCTCTAAGTTTGATGCTTTTTTGATGCTTGCTTGTTCCTATTCTCTTATGTGGAGCCTAAATTGCATACCAAACTAGAAATTTACTTAAGTAATGCATTGCAAAAGATATTTAGAATTTATTTTGATTATTTTACACATCTGTAAGTTCAAATGAGTTAGAGCCTTATATTTGGAGGGTCAACACTTTCAGTTACAGTCATTACTCTTTTATGTCTAGGAAAGGAGGGGCCCTATTAAAAATATATATATCACATTTCAGCCAGACAGTGGGGTGTCACCGATTTTGAAAATATTTAATTTACAATAAATTATAAATTAGTAAGCTCACTGATCTCAGACACACACTGGCTGCTGTCTATTGTTCAAAAGCCCAATGCAGGGGATGGTCCATGTTGTTCAAGCATCTGTCTTGTTGTGTGTCCCAAACAAATAACCTATAGTTGAACCAGCCCTCTCTGTTGGATGAATAATTATTCTTTTTCTAGTTACTAAAAAAATAATGTGAGTTGGTTATGATATATTTAAATTGCCATGTCCTTATTTTGAGAAAGTTTCTTAATATTTGGATGGTATTAGTGTCACAGTGGTGGAAGTGTTCAGATGACAAGGATAAGTGGTACTGTTTCCTTCTGTCTCAGCTGGTACAAGGACGGGGAGCTGCTGGAGTATTCTCATCCCAACTACATCTCTCTGGAGGACGACCACATCACTATAGTGGCCAACGCCATCAACGAGGGCTTATACACCTGCTTGGTCAGGAAAAAGAACAAAGTCCTCACCACGTACTCATGGAGGGTACGCGTGCGCTTCTGAACACGACACTCACCTGGGGACTTTCAATAGCTAAGATATCTATTAAACAAAACTGTCTTCATTATGGATCACTTGTAAAGGTAGTTCACTCAGTGTCGATAATAAATGTATTTTTGTTGGGAATTCTACCTAAGTGTGAAAAGTAGTTCTTGACAAATGTGGTCTGCTTTCTATTTGGTGATGAAATGTGTGCGCAGCGTTTGACATTTGGGTAATTGAAGGAACTTGGATTTACAGTCTTCCACGTTCACTCCGGCCCAATTTCTGAACGAAAGATTGAACCTCAACAGGAAAAAAAGGGTTTTATTTTACATGAAATTATTCAGGTTTTCATATGACTTTTTCCAAAATAAGGTGATTAGGTGACAAACATAACCATCTTTTGTGACTAAAATGAAAATGAGCTGCTGTGGCTCAAACATTGACAGTTTTGTTGTTGGTGGCTCTGACAAAGACACAAGAACTAGCTTTAAAAATGTTTTGGGTGGCATTAGATTTTTGAAGTGCCATTGAACTGTTGTAACGATTGGAATTTTAGTCTGGAGAGTAGAACTGTTAAAAATAGAAACCAAAATGAGTGAGGACAAAGTGTAAAAGATGATGCGCTAAAGAAATGGGGACTAGCACTAACAATGCACTGCTTATAAAACTAAAGGTGGAATAATTTTATAAATTTACCAGACATCCAGCATACGTGTAAAATTATAATGTTTGAAAGAAAAACAAAACAAAAAACAACATAATTCTCAACTGGTGGGTCGAGGACCCAAAAGTGGGTCATGTTCTTTGTTTGTTGTCAAGTATGTAAAGAAATTTACTTTATTCACATGCTTCGATATTTTGCTATATTCTGAGCAATATTTGCTAATGTCTTTGTAACAATTCCATGAAAGTTGACAGATTAGGTCATTAACAGCATAGTAGTAATTAGTAGTTAAATATGCATTTACTTACAATTTTCAAATTTAAAGAAGTCGTCAGTGGAGGTGGTCCGGACGCCTCCCTTGGAAGGTGTTCCAGGCATGTCCCACCGGGAGGAGATCCTGGGGAAGACCTAAGTCACGCCGTAGGGTCTATGTCTCTCGGCTGGCCTGGGAATGCCTTGGTATTCCCTGGAAGAGCTGGAGGAAGTGTCTGGGGAAAGGAAGACCTGCGACCCGGGCCCGGATAAGCAGAAGATGGATGAATTTAACATTCTTCCTAATGGCATAAAGGCCATTAGGAAACTGTTAAGTTAAATAACTTTGGTCAAAAGTGGGTCATGACTTCATGATCAGGAAAAATCCTCATGGAATTCTAAAAAAATCAAGGGCTTGAGTAACTTAAACTTTCACTGGTCACGCTAACATTTTCATTTAGCCATACCACAATGTTCTTCAATTTAAAAGATTATTGCAGTGCAAGTCCTGATAAGACTATAGCAGGTATTAAAATATCAACAGATTAAGGAATATGTTGAGCAAACCTAGAGGCAGACTGGTTAAGACAGCTTTGGCTAAACAGTCATGCAAAAATACCTTTAATGAGTTATAAGTTTCTTATTTCAATATTTTACACTCAGACCAAAGTATGTCATAAAATCCAATATAAGCAATGTTGTCTGCAGCCTTTTGGAACGGCCGGGAGTTTAAACGGCATATGGAACACCTCAGATATCTAGCGCACTCTTTACTAGACTCGGTGAAGCCAGTGGTCTGCCTCCAGAGAGCAGAGCCAGTTCCACTCACAGCTCTCCTTCCAAACATTATTCAACACATCAGGTGTAATAGTCTGCACAGGGGCTCAGCTCGGGGGTCGGGAGTGTGTGGGGGAGCAGAGGGGCAGATAAATCTGATTAATGAGCATTTCCATCTACTCCAGAGTCCCAGGGACTATGTTTTTTACAGCCTCTTCTAGCAAAAGCAGCGAGTAGTTTATTTATTTAGCTACAAAGAAGGTATTGTTTTTTAAATTCAAAAAAAAAAAAAGAAGAAGAAGAGAAAGTCCCAAGATAAAGTACGAACTGCAATAAATTAATTCACTTTAGGACAGCCACTTCAAAGCGTGGCTCTGATTTATTTCTTTAAGAAATAACTTTCCTGCATTTTCTTTTGTCTGGCAATATGCGTGTTTGGATTGCTTGGACAGGGTTTGTAAATACAGAAAGGAGGGCAGACAAAACAGAATCCCAAACTTTATTTCTAGGAAAAACACAGTTGCCATCATGAAATGAGCCGAAAGTCCTAAGTAACTCTCTAACAGTGATCCAGATTCAGCACTTGGCCAGTGCTGCGTCATTATACAGTAGCTCCGGCAGCCAGGAAATACCAACCATTTAGAAAGCCGGCTCCTCTCCCGTCGAGTAGTAAAAAAGGAAAATAAAACAAAGAGCAGAGCTTAACTTTTAATAGATTTATGGCTTCTCTGAGAAACGCCACATGTGAAATTCCTTGCAGCTGAAATGTGGATGTGCGTGTATGAGCCGCCAGTCTTTGCTGTGAGACAGTCCTGACCATTTGGGGACAGTTTAGAAACACACATCCAGTTTAAAAAAGGAAGCCTCCAGTCCCTCCTCAGCGCCTCCTCGCTGTCCTCCGACTTAACTTTGGTTGTGGACTCAGAACTTCAGGCTGAACCCGGGGCCCACTGCTGAGACTCCCTGGTTACTGGTCGTCAGGTGGAAGCCGGTGTCCTTCAGGTCGTCGTCCCCCTAAACACCAGGAGAACATTTAATACAGACTGTAAATGCAAATATCTAAACCCAGCACAGCCAAACTGTTTAGCATGAATTGTGAAATTTCCCTGTTCTCTAGGAAACAAGTTGTACTATTAGGCCCTGGAGCAAACAAGCCCACCATTTAAACAAGACTGAACTCAATACTCCATCTAGTGGTACAAAGTGACACAACAGGCTGCTGATCTTAGTGAAAGCACATTGTTTCAATGATTCAACACGTATTAAACCAATTGGTACGCCCTTCATGGTTCAATATGCGTTGGAAAATTTTGATTTGTTTGTTATTACGTAAAATTAATAGTACCCGTCTTTTTAAGCAGCATATTTCTCTTCAGTTGGCGGTGTGTGAAGAGAAAACATCTGTCTGAGATATTATTTTGTAACAAGTCTGACTTAAAAAAGTGGTTTAAATAACATTTTTCCGAGCCATACATGAGTTAGCCTCGGTTGCTTCTGTAAGCCTGTACAGTCAATTAAATGAGAAGGTTTCGCAGGAGATATTGTCAGTGTGACCCACTCTCACATCTTGATGCAGAGAATGTTGATAAGCTTATGTTTTCACAGAAAACACAAGAATATAGTATTTGGGCTCCTTTAAAGTAGTAAGACTACTGCATTCATTTTTACAGGCATCTGTTTACTTCAAATGTTAAATGCACATTTCTCAAAGTTCTTCTATGAGCACTTTTTGTGTTAATTGCTTTATTAGTAAGACTGTTTTAAAAATACAACAGCCTTTGTTTCTTTAAAATCCACTTACAATGACTAAACCTAGTTTAATTAATATCATATGAAATTAATAATGGCACCATAAATTCTACTAAACCAGAAACCGTGAGCAAAAAAACGAGGTATGTATTGAACCGTGGACTGGTTGTATTGTAGCATTCCTATTCAACACTGAAATTACATTTTTTATGATGTCACAATATTAGTGATGCTCCGATTGATCGGCCACCGATCATGATCGGCCGATATCGACTAAAAAAAGCTTGATCGGTGAACCCCAAAAGCGCCAATCGCGTGACGTAAATCATACGACTTTTTCAGACGTGCATGCACGGCGCGCGGCACAGGTACACAACAGCAGAGCGGAGCTTGTCAGTGGCAACATGAGCTTTCCCGTCTGGAAGTTTTTCAAAGTGTCCAATAAAGATGTAAAGTTAGCTGATTGCAATGTATGTCGTCATAAAATCCCTCGAGGTGGAAGCAAGCAACGTCATCTTAGAACATGCCATACAACTGAATATGCAGAGTATGAGAAAGTAAACCAACCGTCTACAGTTTTTTTTTTCTCAATACAGTTAATTTAGAGATAGTTTCATTTCTTCAAATGGTGCAAACTCTGCATGATTATAGATAAAAGATTCCCATTCCCCTGCCATTCTGTGATCGGCACCAAAAATGCTGATCGGAGCATTTCTACAAAATATATAACAGTAGTTTGATGTTGCCAAACTAAGCTCATCTCTTCATTTAACGGTACTAACTATTTTGTGAAATATTTAATATTCTCAATTATTTTTACTTGAATGGAGCTGCATTTCTGGATTTAACTGAGCAACTTAATAGAGAACAGAAATAGACTGAGCTCCCTGCAGCTGCTATTAGAACTTGATCATAGAGGTTAACCATATGTAAACATTATGCAACAGTTTATATGAATAATGAATGAAAAAACTAAAATGCTTCAGTTAAATGCTCCAATGGTATATTACTGGAGAGCAAATATATTAGTATTATGGTTCCTCATGGAAAAACTGCAGCTGTATAAATGATAAACAACTATACATTAGCCCTTACTTCATCCGTCTGAGTGAATTTAAAGCCTGCTTTATTTAAAAAGAATAAAACAGATCTCTGTCATTCTACACTAACTCTGACTGAGAGTCTTTAAAGAGCACTCCTGGGTGGGGAGGAGTACTGGTGAACACATTAAGAACTTAAGGGCGCTCATCATGGAAAACATGAGGAGGAACTGCGGCGACACAGAGCAGAAGGCTGTAGGTCTGTAATGTCTTTAACACAGAGCTGGTGGCAGTGTGTAATGGAGAAAGTGCAGCCTAATGTCCTTACCAGTTGACTGTAACCCAGGCCTCCCTCTGGGGGCCGGGGGCTGGTACCTCTCTTCACCCGCTGCTGCTCGCTCTTGGCGGGCCAGGTGGGGAACATGGACGGTTCGATGGGCAGCGGCGTCTCGCGGAAGTACTCATGCTTTAGTGCCTCGTCTGACGTGATCCTCTTACTGGGGCAGTAGGTGAGGAACCTGAGGGACAGAGGTCAGATTGGGTCCTGAGCATTATAGAGCAATTCCTAAAAATGCAGAAGCCTTCCAAAATCATTCAGTTCAAAGCAGTTACAATTAACCCCCTTTCACATATGTACTATCTTCCAGTCTTTATCCACACTTTATCAAGAGGTCCTTCAGGTGAGAACACAAGACAATATCCAGCAGGGCCTGGTACACTCTGCCGGGGCGTCACATACAAACGTGGTGAGTTAATGATGTAAGGTAAGATAAGGTAATGATGTAAGATAATAAAGGTATAAAAGCTTAGTTTTTCGACTGTTTGTATATGTTGCACATATATTTTGAATAAACTTTGACTGCCATCACTGCAAAAAATGAGTTGGCTCCTTTGTGTGGCTGCTTTGTGTTGTCAACCGCTGGTGTTAATGAACCCTCATACTCAGACATGTATGAATGAAAGTCCTGCAAGCATCCTCTAGAGTTTTGGGACATAATGTGACTTTCTCCAGACAAGTGTAAAAAGGGCTTCAGACAGTAGTCATACTTGACAATATGAATTATAAAATATTCAGCAAAGTTTTTCATTGGTGCAATGCACTGCAGATACACACGTGGACAAAATTGTTGGTACCCTTCGGTCAATGAAAGAAAAACTCACAGAAAAAACTTTATTCTGACAAAAGTAATAATAAATAAAAAATTCTATGAATGTTAACTAATGAAAATCAGACATTGCTTTTCAACCATGCTTCAACGGAATTATTTAAAAAAATAAACTCATGGAACAGGCCTGGACAAAATTGATGGTACCCCTAACTTAATATTTTGTTGAACAACCTTTTGAGGCTATCACTGCAATCAGACGATTCCTGTAACTGTCAATGAGACTTCTGCACCTCTCAGCAGGTATTTTGGCCCACTCCTCATGAGCAAACTGCTGCAGTTGTTTCCGGTTTGAAGGGTGTCTTTTCCAGACGGCATGTTTCAGCTCCTTCCAAAGATGCTCAATAGGATTGAGGTCAGGGCTCATAGAAGGCCACTTTAGAATAGTCCAATGTTTTCCTCTTAACCATTCTTGGGTGTTTTTGCTGTGTTTTGGGTCATTGTCCTGTTGCAAGACCCATGACCTGCGACTGAGACCAAGCTGTCTGACACTGGCCAGCACATTTCTCTCTAGAATCCCTTGATAGTCTTCAGATTTCATTGTACCCTGCACAGATTCAAGACACCCTGTGCCAGATGCAGCAAAGCAGCCCCAGAACATAACAGAGCCTCCTCCATGTTTGACAGTAGGGACAGTGTTCTTTTCTTGATATGCTTCATTTTTCCGTCTGTGAACATCGAGCTGATGTGCCTTGGCAAGAAGTTCCATTTTTGTCTCATCTGTCCATAGGACATTCTCCCAGAAGCTTTGTGGCTTGTCAACATGTAGTTTGGCATATTCCAGTCTAGCTTTTTTATGATTTGTTTTTAACAATGGTGTCCTCCTTGGTCATCTCCCATGTAGTCCACTTTGGCTCAAACAACGACGGATGGTGCGATCTGACACTGATGTTCCATGAGCATGGAGTTCACCTTGGATCTCTTTAGAAGTCTTTCTGGGCTCTTTTGTTACCATTCGGATTATCCGTCTCTTTGATTTGTCATCAATTTTCCTCCTGCAGCCACGTCCAGGGAGGTTGAGGGGTTTATACTAATTCTAAGTGCTGTGCCAATAAAACCGATGGCTCATTAAAACTTTGAGGTCATTAATGCTGGTGTATCTTTCTGACCACAGAAACCAATGGGTTATGACTAATTCTTCATGACAGCATCAACATTGTACAGCTGTGCTGTTTAATTCTGCTAATTGGGGTTTTAATTAGAAGTGACGCAGCATTCAAACATAATTATTATCTCTGTCAATCTGTGTAAAATGTATTTACACTTCTTTCAGCTCTCCAGAGTTGGGTCATCAGTAAAAAGGGCCATTGTTAACCAGTATTACCTTTATGAATTTCAATAATGTGCCTGGGAGTCACTTGGGCCTGTTTCCTCCTGTTTATAAAGTCCTGATAAATTGGCACCACAGTAAGACTTGCCGGGTCAAACTGGCACAGACTTAAATTTAAAGAATAAAATGTAATGTAAGTTAAAATGTATGTTAAATAAAATATATTAATTTGTATTAGTATTTAAAGCAGCAGATTTTCTGTTGGCTTTAAAAGTTGCCTGGTCTTCTTTGGCTGTGAGCCTCCTTGTACATTTGGGGGTGTGATATTCCAAACTGCTCTGCGATTTCTACCTGCCAATTTACACACGTGCAGCTTTTCCCATCGTGACCCTTCATGTGATGACCCTCACCCTCTTCCTGGTTAAACAAACCAAATCATTTGAGCAGCGGTAGAGATGTACAGCTGTACAGTGTGATCATTTCAATTTGTGGCAATGCTAAGAAAATGTGAGAGAAGTACAAATGAATGATTCTCACAAACATTTTCCTGTCGTGTAGAGCAACTGTCGGTGAAACAGGGGAAAGGAAAGGGGCTGAAGCATGTTGATGAATTACCAGTGTGCTACTGTTGTCATGTTTTAGGTCAGCTGGCCAGAAGTCTGCTGAGAGGGAGTTGTGGCTTGACAGGGTGTGAGACACTGAGGAAGACATGCTGGTTGTCGGTCTGGAGTTGTTGAAAATGACTTTGTGGAGGATATGTGTTTTTGACAGTGGGGTAACAACAGCTGTTTTTAAGACACAAGGAAAGACGCCCTGCTGGTGGGAGCAGTTAACTATTTGTAAGATCTCTGGGCTCAGACAGCTAAAGTCTGTTTTAAAGAAGGGTGTGTGCAGATCATAACAAGTGGAAGACTTTAGTTTAATTGCGGTGTTGTTGAGGATTGAGAGTACACAGGTTCTATTCACAGTCGGTTTGTTGCCTGTGTTCAGACAGCTTTTGTTTTTTCAAATTGTTTTAAATTTCACTGTATCAGCAAATTCCTTGGATTTGGAGAGCAACTGTAAATCAGGATGGGTTATGGATGGTGGGTTAATGATCCGACCAACAGTGGAAAAAAAGCACTTGTGTTATTAGATGTCAAGCCTGACAAATGTGCAATGAAAAAAATGAAAAGAAAAACCTTACTAATGAGCACCACAGTGTGGACAAGGCTGGCTGAACACTTACATTTTGATTTATTGCTGTGAGGATGATTTATTGTTTTAAGCATTTGTTCTTTGCTACAAGAACTAGTATTTGCTGAGATGTCAATACAAATTTAAGACAACCACTTAAACCATCCTCCACAAAAAAAGTTGATCATAACTAATGATTTCATTCACCAGCCCACATGTTACTTATTTTAAAGAATGTGCTTTCATTTATGTACTGAATGGACTTATTGATACCATCAGCAGATAGTTGTTGTTCCCAGTTTGAAGGAGCAGACAGGAGCATTGGTACAGGAACTAAACCGTGCACTACTGAACCTAGGACCAAGGACAAGCTCAAAAACCAGACCATTCTTTTGCTACAGTTCTATCGTCTTTAGATTTATATAGAATTTGGGCTGTGTAACCGTTTTTAAAAATTAACATGCAGCAGATATACTGAACAAAAGTTTAACAACATTGTTCAGTATAGGTCCTGTCCACTCTAGGTTATAACCTTAAAGGGTCCATATAGTTTCTCCTCAATCATTTTCCATGACTCCTTCATAAATCATCAAATCCCAATGAGCAAAAATAACTTTCAAAATCATGAGCAGTAAATCAATCGAGTATTTCCTATTATGTAAAAGTTTTTTAATATTCCCTTCTTCCTCTCTCTCAGGACTTTTTAATCTCCATTGATGGGCTGAGTTTAATTGAATTGAATTAAAAGTGCCTTAAAGAAAAGAAGCTAGACAGGAAGAGTAAGAAATGGAAGAAACTAAAGTGAACTACTTTGTCCCAGTAACTAGGGTATTTCTGATTATTGAGCGGCACCCACTTTTTATAAATTCTAAACTTTAAATGTTTTGAAGGTACTGTAAATATAAAGCCTATCCCAGCAGAGCATATTGAGAAAAGAGCAAAAGGTAAAGGATCGGTATGAATCGAAACATTTCATGTACACGTTAGGAGTGCAGCCAGGCATGTGAGTTTGTTCTGTGGTGAGTGTAAAGAGGCAGACAGTATCGTACTTGTTCATGAGGTCAAAGCCTTGGTCCGAGAGCAGTGCTCCAAAGCGCTTTCGCAGATTGTTGTAGGGATACTCTGTGAAAGACATCTTTTTTACAGCAGGCAGCTCGTTGTAACCAGGCCAGATCTTCTCACTGGGTGACCCCAGATCCTGCATGGGACAGACACAAAGCAGCAGACAGGCGACACTTAGAGAGTGGAGAGGGATACGAGATATTCCCATTTGAAATCCAGTATCCATCACAAACAGACATGTGGCAGCAGCCCAGTCCTAAGTACATTTTAATCCTGGAACTCATCAACGCTAAGGACTGTGGCTGACACAGCTTTTTGAATGACAAGAAACTAATGAAATGAAAGCTTGTGGCCTTTAGGACTAATTTATCAGCTGACATTTTCCATGCCTTTTCCACAACATTATCAGTCATCAACTACCTGCTATGGTAACCAAAAAGCAACACATGATGCAAAAGAAGCAACAAAATCTCAATCAAAAGGTAGAATAGTTAAACCCAGTTATTACATACAATACAAAATAATAATTAAAAAAGGAAGGAAGCCTTTTTTTCATAATGCAATACATATCATTAAGGTGAAATAACAAACCCACATTTTATTTTTATTTTTTTTACACTCAAAAAAAAAAAAATAAAAAAAACAAAACTGCTGAACAATATTCTGTGTATTTTTATAACAGGTTCACACTCATAACATAAACTTAAATAAATAAATAAATAATAAACCTTGATTAAATAATTACAATAAATTTTCATGAAACATAAACTTAAATAAATAAATAATAAACCTTGATTAAATAATTACAATAAATTTTCATGACAATTGTTATTATTGCTGGATCGCATTTACAGACGTGGCATAGTGGTCACAACTTAATTTGCCTACCCCTTTTAAAGAAAAAAAATAAAAGCATACATCGATCAAAACAAAACCGAAGAAGAAACACAAAAACAACCACAACAATTCCCAATAAATAGACCCCCCCTATTTTTTTGTAGTGTTCTCATTCGTTTTAAGCCGGAACAATAAAACTTGGTTTGGATCACTTGTCTTTGTTAGTCCACCAGTTACTTATAAATTTACAAGCTCTTCACTATCCAATTATTAATCGATTATTGAAAAAAATAATCATCAAATTAATTGATTATAGAAATAATCGTTAGTTGCAACCCTACTATTTTACATCTCCATAGTGGTTGACATGTGATGTAGACTGACTGACATAAACCTCCTGATGATCCATTTAAATTCTCAGCTGTAAGGCAACAATAAAGGAAAAATGCTAAAGAGGGGAAAATACTTTTGCTCGGCACTGTATTTACCAACCACTTGTATGCACATTAATGAAAAAACAATTACATATAAAGGGATTTATAACATCTAGTTTCCTAGCATATGGGTATGTATTATATAAAAAGGGTTTAAACGCATACATATTTTGATACACAAAGCAGAAAAAACAAAGGAAAGAATTATAGCAATGTGTAAAAATATCTGAATTTCAACATTTTATATTCAATTCCATTTTAATAAAAGCCCAGAAGGCAGATCCCTGATGTCCACAGTTGGGCCATGGTCTAGAAAGGTGGATGTTTCAAATGTGGTAGTAACCCGAGCCAGAAACAGTCAACTTTCTCTGTTACTGTTGAAGGCAGCCCAAACCCCAGGCCACATGGCAACATGTCTGCAAAGACTCGCTACTTCATGCTTCATTTTTATGTCTGCGGGAAAAGCCATTCAGCCTGGCAGTGCTTTTGCTACCAAGAAAAATGCACTGCCCTCCCATTTGGTCCACTACAAAACGTACTTATAATTCAGCCTGCACTATTATGAAAACGTGATGATAACTACAATATGACTTTTATATTAGAATGCCATAATTATGACATAGTGGACCAAAACTAAAAAGCTTCTAACCAAATTAATGCTGGTTTCACTGGTGCCACTAACAATTATTAAATAGTGTAACTATTTACCCATGGAATTTTATACAATTAACACTTAAGGGTCCCTTCATTTTTTGCTCCACTTAAGTCACTCAGACACAAAAAAGGTTCTTGTAAAGATTGCCATATAAATTTTATGTCAACATTTTTTCCCCAATTTTTTTATGAATGTCATTATTAACTTCAGTTCTCACCATACATAACAAATATTTATGAATTTATTTAAGTTTAATCCCTTAAATGAGAAAACAGAAACCATTATTTATTTATTTTCCTCCCATGATTGCAAATCTTATTGTTTGGGAGGTTCCTATCCAAATATGGGATCAAAATACAAACATTCAGATTATTCTTTCTTTCTTTCTTATTCTTTTTTTTAATTTATTTTTTTATTCTGCACCAAAAAAAATATATATGAAAATATTTTAATCAACACAAAATACACAACCTGCCCTAATGTTACGTCATTTGCACCAACACAAAGCTATGGTAAAATAAAATTCAAAAAGCACAAATAAATGTCGATGGAACAGGAGCGTTAAAGCAGTATAACTATTCAAGAGGCAGTTTATTCTGCGTACTGTATGTTGATACTGCCCCCCTGAATTCTGATTGGTTCTATGTATGTATGATATACTTAATGACAATTCCTTCCTTGCTAATGGACATCTAACCCAGGTTAAAATCCATTGGATTTGCTTTAATTTTTCTTCCCCACATCCTCTTGCCCTTTGAATGCACCACATCACATTACATATACACATGGTCCCATCAGTCGGTTTGGAGGGAATATTTAAACGGTTTCAACTTCCTTCCCCTCAATTGTGTGGAAGAGGAGCCAAAGGACAGCAGCTGCAGGTCAGTCCCTCCAAACAGACATAATTCCACTCAACTGCAAAATGTTAAGTGTGTTACTCTAAATTAACCTCACCAAAAATGTATAGGAACTTGTTGTGTGCCGTTTTTAACCTGCAGAATTGGTGAGTCTGAATGTGTTTTTAATGTTATCCCATTGTATTGATGTCACTAATTAGCACATGTTAGCATGTGTTAGCATTGTTAGCATGTCAAGCTATATTGTATATGAAGCTAAAATGTTGATTTCCTTTATATAGATTGTTGCTTGATGTTGATTTAATTATGCTAATTACAATGTTAATGCATTATTGTGTATTTATGTTTGTGCATGTTCTGTGTAAATTGAGCACTCCAGTGCACTTTAATTGTATTTATTGCATTGTTGAGTACATGTAATTATTGTGGTTTGATTGTTATTGCGGTTTTGTATACACATGGATTTAATCTGTAAATGGTCCTGTCTGTTTTTATGCAGGCCAGGTGCCCTGTTGTGGGCTACAACGATGGTGAGCAATTGAACTCAAGGCCAGGAACCTGGATCTTCCACAACTTTGTCTGGTAGGGGGCAAGTGCAGCCTGTCCTTGTATGTCCCATCTCTGTCACCACTGCTTTATCTACATATACCTCTGAACAATTTGCGCAATTTGATAAATAGAGTATTTGGAGAAATAGCGTAACTGCATTTTTTTTTTAAGTCAGCAACAAAGTTCTAATAAACAGATATAACACATACGATTTTCTGTTTGTAATAACATTAACATGTATTTATATTTGATTGCACATCCATCAGCAATGTAATGGCACTTCCATTTCACGTTATATGTGCATTATAAATGCAAAAAAAAAAAGTACTTGAGACTAAAAGGATATTAAATAAGAAAATACATAAACAAAATGCTGTCTAATAGAGTATGACAATGCATTAAATTGCTCATCCATTATCATTGACGTTTACCTTTGTATGTTTCAATGGTATTTCAAATGCCATAAAAGAAAAATAATCTCTAAAGCATGGCATTAAATACACATTTAAAATAAAATAAAAAGATAATCAAAAAGCTGCTTTTTAAAGTTTACGCCGACGGGGTGGGGGGAGAAGAACGGGGTGACACTCTCTTAGCTTGACATCGCTAACACAAAGCTAACAAACAAATGAGCCGAGTTCTTCAAGGTGACGGTGATTCTTGCGCTAATATTGCAGTTAGTGGAACATGTCAGGACCTTAATCAAACTGTTTAAAGTTCAAACAGCTGCAGAGAGAACAAGGGTTCAGCTCCAGACACACTGCTTTATCGTCATCAGCTCACCGCTGAGACTACACCGAAGAACACACACAGTAAATGTTCGCACAGCGGGGAGCTCTGGACTTGACACTAGGGTCCCTGAAGGATCAAGTACTCAACAAGTAATCAACAAAAATTAACAGCAGTAATATCCTTTCCACCCATTAGGTTTCTACAGTATAGGAAAGAACAGAGTTTAAATAGTTTGCACTAAAATGTGAACACATTGGGACAGCACTTCAAAAATAAAAATTATAAATTAAAATGTTTTCTTTAAAGTCCAGTAAGGTGTGTGTTCTCCAGAATGAGAGGGAACCCTGGGTTGTGTTGTCATCTGCCTACAGCTCCATCCTGTTGTGCTTTATAAACTCTACGCTGCCCTCTGACAAACAGCTCCCTTCGAGAATTTACAGCCTGTATACATCCAGACTTTACACTTTCTGGTGAGGGGTGACTGCACTTTTACAGGGGCCGATGAGGGCACTTACCTTGAAGATCTTGTTAATTTGGTCAATTTCAGACTTTCCAGGGAACAGAGGTTTCTGGGTGAGGAGTTCGCCAAATATGCAACCCACTGACCACATGTCTACAGCTGTGGAGTACTCCTGCGGAGAGAAGGATAAACAGTGGCAGTGCACGGAGGAATAACAGTCTGCTGGCAGGCGCTCTCCTGGGTCTGGTGTGAGAGTGGATATGGTCTGGCAGACTCCTGAGATGCATAAATCACCTACTGTAAGGGTACTGCTCTCCAGCTCAGTGTGGTAACGTGTTACATAAGCCAAACACTGGACAGACGCCCCTACACAAGTTAATCTTAAGGTAAGAAGTTGTTGTGTTAACCAAAAGATATGCCATCACTGACGAGTTCTTTTTAGCAATGAAATTGTAACGTCTTTCACTTCACTAAATGCAGACGAATTGATTACTGCTTTATTGTGTTGGAGTTAGAACAAGGGTTGGAAAGTGACATTGGCTTCATATGTGGCTTGTAATGTTTGGTCATTGGTCATGCGAGCCTTGTATACACTGTGGCATGCTATCAGCCTGGAGTTGGAGAGAAAAAGAGATGGTGAAAGAAGGTAAGCTCAGTGTAAGCTCAGAAGGTAGGCTCTGTGTGTAGAGCTGGCTGCCCTAAACCTTTGTCAGATGGACAACATGCACAGCACAGACAACACAATGTTTCAAATATACTAACTCAGAACCAGCACAAGCCCTCGTAAAAAATGCTGTTGATGCTGCTGGAGATGTTGGGCGTCATGTGTAAATAACGCTCATGTTCCATTTGACATGTTGAGTCTGTCCTTAGCAGTAACTGTGTCTTCAGTTGTGTCTGTGTGTAAAGCCACAGCGTTTTATATCGTAGCAGTTCACAAGAACCACTTTTAATATTCACTGTCATTAATGTAACTATCACATTCAGCTTATATTCACCAGCACAAACTATAATAAATTAATGATTTTATTTTACATTTATGTATTTATTGTGAGCACAGACTATGTTTACTTGGCTCATGTGATGTGTTACAATGAGGTAATTCTCACCTTGGCGCCAAGAAGCAGATCGGGAGACCTGTACCAGAGAGTCACCACCACAGGTGTGTAGGGCTTCAGAGGAGAGCCGTATTCACGTGCCAAACCAAAGTCACCGATCTACAACACCAAACATACATTTCAGATTTTTCAGTCTTAAAAAGTGATCTGATCTTCATCTAAGTCAAGTAAATTCTGCCAAGGCATGTGAACTTATGAGCACAACTGTACATACCTTGAGGATACCCTTGTGACTCAGCAGCAGGTTAGAGGTCTTCAGATCCCGATGAAGAATCCAGTTATCATGTAGATGACGCACACCTCTCAGCAGCTGGATCATCAGAGTCTTCACTTCACCTGCAAGAAAACAGCCAAGGTTTTAAGCTAAAACACTACAACATAATATTATTCCACAGGCTCTATGAATAAGAAAAGGATCTTCTCACCTGGAAGGAATGGCTGTTTCATGGTTTCCATCAAACTCTTCAGATCGTGTTCCACGTAGTTCATCACTATGTAGATCTTGTCCATATTGCTTCCTACAACTATTTCCTGAAAACAGACGAGTAACCTTTTTAAAAAACCTGTACCTTTACAAACATTTTTAATCTTGACATGTTCTACTTCAGTGTATTTTTCTTACCCTCACAGTGACTATGTTTGGGTGCTGAGCTTTGAGGATGGTGTTGATTTCTCGTAAAGATGTGATTGGGAAGCCTTCCTTCTCCTTCTCCATCTTCAGTCGTTTTAAGGCCACAATTTCATCTGCAAACATGACAATGAAAGGTCAACAAAATTGTCACCAACACATCATCTAATGAACTTGGCAATAACCTTAACTGTTATCTAAATTCGTCTTCATTTGGACTGAATTAAGGACTTCTATCATTCTCTGCCAACAGTTTACTATAATTCTGAACCACTGCTATTCTACAAATTTAAAAAAATGCAATAAAAATGTATAAATAATTGTTGTCAACAGCACATAACCTCACATTCTTGCTGCGTTTAAAACTGGAGCTGTGGTGCATTTCCTCACAGTAGTGCCAACTGTCGGTACATTTAAACATGTACATGCAGGCAGACAAATTCCAATTATTCCCTTAGAGATCAATTATAACCAGAGTTTTAAACTGCATGTAAAAACCTCACTCTGATTGGGGGTGCCGTTATTTGAAATTCTCAAAATCGGAGTAAGACACTTGGATAATGTGATTTATTGTCGTTTGTGTACGGTTTACTCCAATTAAGGTTAGACACAGCGCACTTAGCATGCTCCAGAGTCGGACAGAGACACAGTAAGGCACAAAAAAAAAGACCTTAAAAAGATGTAGTGCAGTTTAGAAACACTCATTTTTAGAGGGAATACACATATGGTCACGCTGCCATTGGCTACTGCTTGTCAGTGCTGCTTGTTACAAAGAAACATAAAAACAAGCTAGTTCCTGTAGCTTATGATGTGTTCAAGTGCTTTCAGACGATGCAGATGCCGAGTAACAAACATTGAAACAAACAATTTTGATGAAGGTAGCATTTAATGCTACAAACAAGTCAGGTTTAACATTAGCTTTTTAACAAAGGGTTAATGCAAAGATCACACTAACCACTCTGCCACGTTATTTGGGATGCACGTGGCAGAGTGGTTAGCGCTCCTGCCTCACAGCAAGAAGGTCGTGAGTTCAAAACCCGGCCGACTCAAACATTCTCGGCCGACTCCGGTCTTTCTGTGAGGAGTCTGTCCTCCACGTGTTACCGTGGGTTCTCTCCGGGTACTCCAGCTTCCTCCCACCGTCCAAAGACATGCATGTTTAGGTCAATTGACAACTCTAAAGTGTCCCTAGTGAATGAATGTGAGAGTGAATGGTTGTTTGTCACTGTCTGTCTCTAAAATGTCAGCCCTGCGACTAACTGGCCACTGTCCAGGGTGTACCCCGCCTCAGGCCCAAAGCTGCTGGGATAGGCTCCAGTCACCCGCGACCCCTAACGGGACAAAGCGGTTGAAAACAAATTCCACCAGCTTGGCTGTGTGGTCATTAAATAAAAAAAATTTAAAAAAACATTAACGCAACATTAGTTTGTGCGCAGTGCCGGGGAAACTTCTTCTCTCTTATGCATGTCAACTGGGACAAGCTCAGGTAAACACTATTTGCCCAAAGAGATTTTGAGACCTTATCTGACCAACCAAGAGCTGTTATCCCTTGTTTTCATTTAAAATCATACATCCATATTTATTGACATACCAGTCTTTTTATCTTTAGCTCTGTACACCACACCATAGGTTCCCTCCTCGATCCGGTTCAGACACTGGAACTCTTCAACACTGCGACAGCCCTGAAAAACAGTACACTTCTGTTTAAACATACCTGCAAACACAGATGGGCTGAAAACGATGACTAACTAAACTCCTGAAGGGGGTTCTGGGAACATTCCCCCCACGTAAAAATATTGAGATTTTAACATGTAAATTAAGCATTCTGGTGTACTATTTGGTTAAGGTAAAAAAAATATAAAAAATTAAAAATCTATTTAAATACAGGAAATATGTTTAAATTTCTGTGCCATAGGTAGAGGTTTTATTGAATGGCCAGAAAAGCACGACATTGACTTCCATTACACTATCAAAATAAACGCTAACAAAAACATAGCGGTGTGTAAACATCACACACCGCACCAGGAATTCAGAGAATGCTGCACCAGGGACAACCAGAAGTTATTCTTAAGGTGGAGTAATTTCATTTAATTTAGGCTACAACACCAAACACCCATTTTACATGAACAATGTAAAAAGAAGAAGTTACGGCCACAACTGTGGGTAAAACGATAATTTGGGACAACACTCCACTTCAGATCTCGGTAATTGCATGTGTTCACGTTTAATTGATTTACCGCTGGTTTTATTAACTCTACAGGTACGTTTTCATTTTTACCACAATGACACATTAATATCAGATAACAATACAGATGCAGCTGATATAGCTTTCTGAAAGTTATCTGCAAAATAAAAAAACAAACGCTTTGGATTTACACACTTCACGTAAATGACATATTTTGATGAGAAAACGGCGAATTTAGCCAAAAAACGACTAGTTTGCAGGTGTGGCTTAAAGACTGAACATGGCTTGAGTGAGTGAGACAGAGCTTCAGACCTGTAGAGCAGGCAGGTATTTGGGCAGCTCCTTCTTCAGTTCCACAGGAGACAGGGGCGGTGAGTCGGGGATGTAGTTCTCTTCGGGAGTGGGAGAGCGAGAGTGAGTCTGAGACTGAGGCGTGGGGTCATCGTCACCAGCATCTTCCTCCTCCTCTTCCTCCTCCATGTCCTCACGGCTCTCTTCGGAGTTGTGGTCAAAACGTGACTCTGGTACTGAGGCAGAAGGAGGTCGAGCATTCAGACAGACATCAAAGGATAGCAAGATTATTTAAGTCCATTTATGGACTATTGTTGGCATAGACCAGGGTCATCAACAAAATTTGCTCGAGGGCCACCTTGTTTCTTCCCTGTGCTGCAGGGGCCAGTCTCTCAAATTAAGAAATATAAACAATAAATAAAATACATACCTTTGCTTTTTTATTTTATTAGATTTTTTCACTGTTCAATATCTTTTCTTGTTTTTCTTTTTTGACTGAAAACCTAAATAAATTTCAAGTCTACATGAACCTGTACACAACTTTAAGTTGGACACTTATGCTCTTTACATTTATCCAAGTTGTGTAAAAAAGTGCAGCTCTGTACATAAAAGTGGCCGTTCTCCACCGGCAATGGGACATTTACAGTACTTTTTGTGTTTTAAAGAGAGTAAAGCTCAGACAAGGAGGTGTGTGTCTGTTTTGCTCCGAAGCCGCCTTATTTTACTATTACTCATTTTAAAGTCATTAATTACAAAACTGTAAACAAATGAAGGGACTACATAAGAACGCTAAAAATAATATTGCTTAATTTGATCATGAAATATGTACATGTTATTCAAACATGAGTTAATGAACTGAGATTTTCTTGTACATACGGTAAATACTTAAATTCACTGTATTTATTGACTTATTTCAGTCCCACTGCTATTGTATTCCCTTAGTTAACTTGGCTTTTACTTGCTACAAGCCCTAAATGATGAGGATAGCTTTCTTTTTCTAAATGTACACACACTACTCTCACTGGTGAGCAATGCGACAATAAGAAAACAAAACAACAGACAAAGACTTTCTGGACTGTTTACTGTTGGTCTTGTGACTCCTAAACAGTCATGACATCAGCAGGACAGACTCAGAACTTCTTGCTACAATAAAACTATGCAGCATGACTCAGCGATATCATTATTTCAAGTTCAAAATCAAGTTCATCAGCGCTAAGATAATGTGGGCCATGGGCATTATTAACTGAGGTTAGAAACACACTTCACTGTCCCCATGTTGTCGACACTGACCTGCAGATATGTGGTTTCCATTTTCCCTCTCCTCTTCAGACTCCTCCTCAGACTGCTCGTCTTCGCTCACATCCTCTGAAAAGACACAGCCCAGTAAGAATTTATGATCACATGGTCAAACTGTGCATGTTATGTCATAATTCAGGACAGAAACACAGTTACCTGCACTCTGCTCAGACCGGACAGAGCCTGAGGCTGACTCTTCCTCTTCTTCTGCCTCTGGCTCGCTTTGGCTGCTGGACTCCCCCTCTTCCTCACCCTCCTCCTCTTCAGAGCCTGACCCAGATGCTACGCAGAAACAAAAAATAGGAATAAAAACATGTCTTTATTTGGAAATGTCATGGAGCCAAGAACACATGCAACACACAGATGCTGTTTATGTCTAAAAAAGACATTCACTTAGAGGGTTGTACACATTTATGGAAATAATGGAAGTGTGGTCTACACCAGTGTTTCCCAACCGGGGTTACATGAGGATATTTCAGGAGGTATGCAGAATTATTTGATAATTAATTGCATAAATGCGCCGTGCCGCTAGGGTGCCTTGAGAGGTCAGTTGTGTCGTGGGAAATTATCCAATTTTACCTAATGGCGCTAAAAATTATTTAGTTACTGGAAATATATTGCTATTTTTGGGTGCCTATGTGAAAAAATTTAGCCAATGTCTGTTCTGTTGACAGCTTGCGTTGGGAAATGTGAGTATTACACATGTTTATGTTTGTATTAGACATTTATGTTGTTCAAAATGAGAGTTTTGTTAAATTGTGTTTACAGTTTGTTATCTGCCTCTGATGCAGATCCCAGAGCAAGAGTTCAGTGTACATCTGTCTCTGCTCAAACACACTCTCACTGCCCGGTGCACAGTTTCATAATAAAGGCTGTTATATTAAATTATCATGTTAAGATGTGAATTTTTTTAGTTTATTCTCTAATTACTACAGTACTACAAGATAAAAATTAGACTTAAGCTGCAATGAAACTATGTAAATACATGTGTATTTGTGCTACAAGCACAGCATCAGAGCGAGTTTTTAGCACTGCGGGGAACATAGCTACCCCTGTCAGATCGTTTTGTTTACTGTGTGTGATTTATTTAAAACAAAGCACGTTCATTGCAAAGTTTTTTTTTTTTGTTAATGATTTGTTCACTGTGTGTGATTCATTTAATAAGCACATTCACTGCTAGTTGTCTTGCTGTTAATTTTAAATAAACGTAGAGCAAGTAGCTAATCAGTGTCTGCTCGTTTATTCAAACTAACCCCAGTGCAGTGTTCAGAACTCACACGGTTAACAACCAGCTTGATACAGATGGATCACTACTTTAGCAGTTTGCCGCAAATTTCCTCGGAGCTAAGAGCGAGGAGCAGTGTTTCTGATATCAGTGAAGGAGGAGTGGAGCGGGGAGCGGGACGATGATATCGTCCATCGGCACAACCCTAGTAAAGCTATCCTGGTCGACACCAGCTGCAGGGAGAGCCACCTGTCAAAGCCCTATAACACCTGTTCTCCTTACATATACAGGTCTATAAGAGGTCTGAAGTGATTTTTCAACTAAAACTGTTAAAACCTGAACAAACAAAAACTATTTAAAATCTTAAGATTTTATATAGTTTTTGTTTGTTCAGGTTTTAACATTTTAGTGGGACTTTTTGGTTCTAATGGTTTGAGGTGGACATGAACAGATTTAAGCTATTTTAGCCTATTATTTGGACAAAATAAATAAATAAATATATAAAATGGATTATGAAACGGGCACTCTCTTTTGGAGGATAATGGAGCTGCACTTTAGAAGTTTAATTTTCTGAAAAACAAAATATTTTAGGCTCCATGATTACCATTCAAGAAAACCAAAGTACCACCAGTGGTCTTTGTACCAGTTTAAGAGCCACTGTTTTAGTGTATTGTGGTGGCATGTTGGTCCAGTTTCAAATTTGTCTGGACTCATCAGAACACATCCAGATTAAACTACCTCTGGATGCAACTGAATAGATGTACAAACCAATCAGAAGAAAGTGATGCAACCAACCAAATACATAAAGCGTCACAAAAAGCCCCGTTTGTGTGTTCATGAAGATGAGAAAAATCCTTGCCATGTCTTCTGTTCATTACCTATAGAGGACTCAGCGGTGCTGGTCTTCCGCTCATTGTCGCTGATGTCCTGGAGGTCTGCCAGCAGGTCTTTGATGTCTGGCTTGTCGTCCTTTAGTGCTGCATATTTAAACTTAGTGTCACTCCACATGCATAATCATTTTCTCTGAGATCATTTATCTGGAGAAAACAGTATTTTACTGATTGTCAGTACTTACGAGCAGTTTTCCTTGTTTCACTGGGTTCAGACCTCTCTCGTGGAGCCCAAGTGGGACTGCGGCTGCGGTGTCTCGGCTTTGGTTTGTCCTCATAATCATCAGGTAGTGGACGATGGTGAGACGGTCCTACTGGTAAAGAAATGATACTACTGTAGTTGCAAAGCAGGACTATATATTCATGTGTGCATGGTCTGAACACAACCTAAGATCCATATGTCCTTTATCTGACATTAAACTGAAACTGTATGTTGTAAAGGAGGTGTGAGGAGCAGCACTGACCTTGGCGCCAGTCTCCTCGCTCTTTGCGTCTCTCTTCAGTTCTCCTCTCGCGCTCCTTCAGCTCGCTGCTCCTTCAGTTCTCTCTGTTCCTTTAGTTCTCGCTGCTCCTTCAGCTCACGTTGCTCTTTTTGCTGTTCACGGAGCTTCCGGTCTCGCTCTCGCTGACGCTCCAGCTGCTCCAACCGATCACTGTGGACCAAGCATATAACAGAGAGAACGCTATCATTCCACTGGTCATTTTTATTATGCAAGTCCTCGAAGTTGTCTAAAAACAAAAAGCTGATTCGCTAAGTGTGAAGCCCCTGTAAAAATGTCAGTTTAAATGTTTTAGAACCAAACATTTCTTCTTGACAATAACAAGGTTAAGTATTGCAGTAGACATTTAAAGTTGAACCGTTCATTTACAGTGCAAGTCACACATTTGGAATTAGGAAGTGATTTTGTTCAATGTTAAAAAGCTCTTCACATAGTGGTCTGTAGCTGTATCTGTGTAATAAATCTGTCAAAGCTATCGACTGTGATGCAACATGTACCGCGTTGGGGACGAGTTCAACATTGTATTTTGACAATGAGATGCTGACCGCTCTCTTCGTGAGTGATCTCGGGCTTGTTCTCTGCGTTTTTGCCGCTCCCAGTCTCGCCGCGCCTTATCCTCCTCCCAGTGACGCTTCCTGCGGTCGCTCTCTCGCTCTTTTTCTTTCTCTTTTGGTCGCACGTGTTTCCCTGAAGATGAAGCATGAACTGTAAATGTGTGTACTTCAACAAAAGTGCCATGTAGATCAAACTAAGCCCTCCGCACCTCCTTCAGCAGAGTGACTGCGATGCCGTCTCTTGTCTTTTCTCTTCTCCTCTTTTCTGTGGTGAGATTTGTCTTTTCTGGCTATTTGCTGTGGAGGCTTGATCGCTAGTGATTCATCTTCTTCTCCCCTTAACAGACCCATACCATTCACACATTTATAAAACTATACTTTCTCCATATTTAACCACAACTGTTTTCTGACATTTCCATGTACCTGTCTTCAGTGGAGTCTTCACGAGTGTATGGAGAATTACGAATTGTTATTTCCATTTTTTGATCCCGTAATTCTCCTTCCTCCGGAGTATCGCGTTTGGATTCCCGATCATCCGCCTGTGAAACAGGGTCCTGTGTGAACTGAGTAACACAGAGAGAAAGAGACTGTGAATAACCTTTGTCAGACAATGCTTACATTACATAACTGAATTAAAAGGTAAGTGGATATTCAAAGTATTATAAAGCATTACATTTTTTTGGCGCTTGGGGTTGGTTCTTTCTTCTAATTCTCTCCTTCGTTTTTTCTCCAGTAGGATTTCATCAAGAGTTTTTACTTTCCAGGTGTCCTTTTCGTCCCCCATCAGCATCCAATCTCCGCCTGCACAGTACAGAAATCATTATACAGCAACACAGCTACTTACTCATAAGCACAGTTTATAGAAACAGACCGTGCATACAATACATAAAAATCAGTTAACCAAAAGGAATTAATTTGTCTGGGCTATTGTTTCTTTATAATTATATTTTAGATTAGTCGCTGGATGTAGTTTTGAGTATTATCTAATGTATACACCCATTAATTGTTGTTATTACAATATTGCAACAGCTTTTCAGGTTCAAAGAATAAACACGAGGTAAGCGGTTGTTGACATAACTTATGCAGTGAATAATCGAACAATTCTATATCTTAGGATAAACTGGGTTTTATTTTTTGGTTTCGATATGGCTATTTACAGCACAGCAGACTACTTAGAAACCTCTTTCAGTGTGTGCTGGATGCGGGATGTTAAGAAGCGCGAATGTTAGCAAACTAGCATTAGCGGTTGGCGCTAAAGTCATTTTATGAGTTAATACACTATTGGAGTTAACAGCATTTATGTGGCTAAGAGGGTTTAACGTGACTGTTCTATTACTGGGTCTATTACACTGCTACTCGATGCATTCTAGTAGTAATTAAAAAGTCAACAAACGAGCAGTAATACGTTAAACAAACCTGGAATACGCGCAGCGGTTTTGTGACACACCGGAAGTGCTCAACGTGGTGCAAACGCAAACTACGTACAACTACCGGTGTAAACAAACACTTCCCTTATCCTCGATCAGGAATTGCCCCAAACCTTTTTATTGTTTAAATTGATTAAAATTGCTTACAATTTATAACGCACTCATTTATTCTGCGTAGGCTTCCTCCGGGTACTCCGGTTTCCCCTACCATCAAAAACATGTACAATAGTCCCCCCCAAAAAACACATGGGGCCAGGACTCCCCTGCAAAAGAGATTTGTAATCTCAGTGGGACTATCCTGGTTAAATAAAGGTTAAATAAAATAAAACATATTCTAACTGGCTTTTTTAAATCGAATAAATGAACGAACTGAAATGCCCGAAATGAACACTCAAATGTCACTTTGTTTAAAATGTAAGTGGAAGGGTATTTTGCTCACTGTTTGGTCATGTTTTAAAATTAAGTCATATTGGACAGACATTCGAGAAGACATGAGGACTATATATATATATATATATATATATATATATATATATTCACATAGGTGACATTTGAGTTGACTATTCCTTTATTTATATAGACATGGAGTAACTTTGGCTTTGAATCTTGTGTCTTTGCGCTTGGGTTTTAGGAATGTTAATGTTGGTCCAGACTCCAGCAGACTGTAGGACATCAACATCTTCACATATGCTGCATGGAGAAAGTTTTTCCTAGGTTGGATCAGCGACAGCGGCTTTTGAACAACAACTTTTTTTAAATAAAGTTAAATTAAAACAACCAGGAATCTGACCAGGAAGTGTAGATTTAGAGTGTTCTAGAGTGTTTATATAGACCATCATTATTACAATATCACAATTGCTTCATAAAATTAATAACACATTTATGTCACAGTAAATCTTGAGAATTCAGCAGTTTCACACAACTCTGCAATCTGTGCCATGTGCTATCAGTAGAGGAAGTGTAGAACCCAGAGATTAAGTTAAGCACCCAGGGCTTGAACTGACCTTTATCACAGTCATAAGGAAGTGAAAAAAAAAAAAAAAACTTTAAGACTGAACTATGACCAAGGCCTTCTAGTAATCAGACGGCATAGCTCTGTCGGTTCAGTTAACTTTTAAATGTGCTGGAGGTCGGAGCTTCTCGCGTTGGTACATGATCATTCAGGTAAAACGAGTTAGTTACTCAATCAAATCATAGTCAATGCCAAAGTAATACACTTAGCTTAGCATAGGCATTTGCTGGTTTTTCATGTAGCAGTGTGAGACAGCTTCTCTGTGTTTATCAGGACTGAAAAGCAGTGAAGGGTGATTCCTGCTGTCCCCTCTCCCAAATGGAGCCTAACAGTGGTGCCAGAGTGCAGTATGACCGCTGGAACGAGGACAACATCAACATGGAGGTGGGACCCAGCCAGTCCGCTCTGATGAGGTGAGGCTGACAGTAATGAGGCTGACATACACCTGTACTGTCTGTAAGCCTGACCGGGTGATGTTCTCAGGGTCTACAGCAGAGTGTGTGTGGGCAGCGCGGGGGTCGCCGTGAAGTCCGTCGGAGCAGTGGCTGCTCTGGTGTCGCTGTACATCCTGGGATATGTGACGGGATTCTACGTCCACAAGTGTAGTGGGGTCTGAGAGAAAAGACCAGATTCAACCATCTCAACAGAGTCATGTATAGAACTTTATTACTTATCTTATCAACATACAATATTATATAGACTCTATAAATATGAATTAATCTCTATAAAATGCCTTTCTGTTAATGTATATATACTGTACAATATAAACAGGCTATGTGTAATAATATATTTTCTCGCTCAAAATAGAGTGCTCAAATAAACAAACAGTCTTGACATTTTGTGATGATTTATTAAAGAATTTTACTTCTCTCTCTCAACATTACTTTCACTCGTACAACTGTAATAACACATCAAATATGTTATTAGCAAATAGAGACAAAATTTACAAGAGAAAATAAAATGTTGCTGTTCAAGAAAGTATGCTAGTGATTGTTAGGCTAATTGCTACCTTCAATTAACGCTACATTATACAACTAAATAACTCTAATCTTGTATGAGGTCCAAAAATCTTAATTACAAGTAAATGTTGTCAATTAAACAATACTCAATATTTGTTTGTTTAAGATGAATACATGGAATGAATCAATGAATGAATGAGCGTCATGTTAGTTTTCCATGTGGCGCGAAAACTAAACTAAACAACCTGAAGATGGCGCTGTAGACCATGAAATAAAAAGCCAAACGGTCTCTAACAGAGGGAACAATCTTATTATTTGTTACCAATAGCTTCACAGAGGCATGTTGGTAATTCATTAGACACATGCTCCATTACAGCAACAAAAGTCTGCAAAACTGTTTGTATTGGATTATAGGCCTAATAGGAGTGTACCACTGATTAGCAGCAAATGCAAACTAAAAATGCCAACAATGGCACGGAGACTACGGCATAACAATCAAAAAATAACCATATTTTCATTCATTCATTTTCTACCGCTTAGTCCCGTCAGGGGTCACAGATGACTGGGGCCTATCCCAGCAGCTTTGGGCCTGAGATGGGGTACACCCTGGACAGTGGCCAGTTAGTCGCAGGGCAACATATTTTCAAATTTAGGCAAATAAAATAGATGCAGCTCAACTTGTAATAAAGTGCCAGAGCAATGATGGGTTTTAATGAGTATTTTAAAATGTTCTCAGAGCAGTTCTGATATTAAGAGGTAGAAAAAGTGTTCCAAAGTGAAAACTTCGGTCTGTCTCCTCCTTGTGCTGTTGGGAACATGAATTGACAAGCGTTCTGATAGGTATGAGAAGGGACCAGGTCTTTTACACATTTAAATATAATGCTAAAGGGTTTACTTTTAACCCATTACTACCTGGATGACTGAGAACCTCCAGAGACATATTTAAATGCAATCAATACCATAGCTGTGAACTATGAAATGCATTACACTTAAGCCATGTTCTTGGATGGTGACCTTGTGACTTTTCTTTGCATATTATACAATAAAATACATATGCCATGTATAGTAGCCGACTGTTATTTAGGTTAAGCATTAAATGATTGAAAATAAAAGTGCAGACTTTAACAAAGTTTGCATTTGTTCTTCTACAGCTCATAAATTTATGGCTCAAATAATTACGTTTCCCTGTAAATGTTTTTATACTGTAGCACATCAGTCTCTGTGAAGATATTATGTGTCTGTCTCCACACATACAAAATGTATGTGTGGCACAGCAGAAAAGTGGCCATTTGTCTCATTAAGGTGACATCAATGGGCTGCATCAGTTCTATAATGTCATCTCACATACCCTCTTTTATCTGAGGAAGTGAAGATAATAACTAAAAATTATTGCAGCTGCAGATAAACTGTATCTATGTCAACATACTTTTACCAATAACCTTTGCTTTCCTTTTCAGATAAGTTAAGATAAAACTTTATTGATCCTACTAAGGGGAAATTGTTATGGCAGTTCACAGACAGGTAAAGTGCAAAAAGTGTAGGAAATTACAAAACGTGAGCATGCAATTGAAATATATATATATATATATAATATTAAATTTTCCGCTGGAAATTTACTGGGAGTTTTGTTTTTGTTTTTGCTTGGGAAAAGGGCTTTTGAGAACAGTCTAAACAATACAACTGATACCATATTTTCTCTACAAAACATAAGCAACCTGACATTGCAAATTAAAGTCAGCTTTGTACTTTTGTATGTTGCAGAGTATTTATCCTGAGCCAGTGAGACTATGTAGACACTGCGATGTACTTACTGTGTTTGTATTAATTTGTTTATATTAATTGTTTGTATTGATTTGTTTATTTACAATCTATGGTATTAACACAATCCTTTGATACATACGTATGCCTAGACCCTATATTTAAAGGGACAGCCGTGCTCTGGGACAGCCGTGCTCAGGGCTGGGGAATTCCGTCAGTGTGACGTCAGACAGCTTGGAGAGCGGGAGGCCGGTCTGAAGAGGCCCCAGCCCCGCCCCCCTGCCTTCAGCGTGTTTGCGTTTGAGCAAGCAACATGAAACATGGATGAGGAGGTCGCCGAAAGTTGGGAGGAAGCGGCTGATAGTGGGGTAAACGACAAAAATGTAACACATCTTAAAGTTAGAGTTAAGCACGTTGTAGTCGCTATCTTATATTTCTAAAATAAGTAGTAGATGATCACCTTGCGCTTTCCTTTATACATGGCTCCCACAGGCCAACAATGTGGCTAAAGCTAACCTTAGCTTCAGGAAACTTGGTCGGCTAATCTGGGGGAGCAATCAAAATTTAATATGGTCAGACACGTGAGTTTTGTTATTTAACATTTTTAATTACATATCATGAACAGGTAGCGTTTTTGTTAAACCAGATGAACAGTGGACGCAATATTTATGGCTGAGCTGAGTATAACAGAAGTTGCAGTGAAATGCTAAAGTTGACGTTAGCACGCACAATTAGCATCAATTTAGCTGGGGCATGGGCAATAGTTGAATAGATTGTAGTTTCGATTTAATTAGCTGGCTACTGCACATATAAGCATATTTCAGGCGCCAATGACTCATGACTGTTACTTTTAAATTTCTCTAAAGTATTGGTGATAATTGTAGTTCAACAGTAGTTTATTTTCACTTTATCCACGATCCTTGTAGACAGGTACTACTATCTTGTGAATTATTGCGCAGGTCATGTATTTTAGTAATTTTGTCAAACTCAGGTGTTTGTCTCTTTCCTGTGTTTACTTTTACACCAGTCATTAAGCTATAAGCAACCGCTTACCAACTCACACTAACTTATGCTAACTCTTTAGTCAGGATGCTAACAAGGGCTAGCTGTGTGTACTAGTGGAATGTTAGTTAGGGAAAGCTAACTTTTTATATATATATATTTATTTATTTATTTTTTGCAGATTCTCAAGTTTTTACATACTAGCTGTTGTAATGTGTAGTACTACTTTTATACATGTTAAATAATGTGTCACTTTAAAACGACCGCCATCGTAAAAATAATATAAGGTTTCGCAACATTAGCCGGTCTCCAGTTGTGCAGAAAACCGTTGGGGATTTGAACAGTTGAGAATGGACAGGTTGGATCATTTTATGTGAAGGTTAATACGGAAGCATATATTCGAGCAGTCCCTTAGGCATTATCTAGGTGAAATGTGAATAGGTAATATAATATATATAATATAAATAATATGTGTGGTATTTTCAGTGGTAAAAATGTTTTGGTAATTACATGACACTACCATGGAACATAGAGACACCAAGAAAATACATTCTCTGCATTTTGTCCATATGCATATAAAAATCACACCAGCAGCAGCCTCGATGAAATCTTAATAGACACTCTAAAAATAATTTCTGCCTCAAAACCACCCAATGTGTGTCTTGACTGTTATATTCACCAGATTATAATCCAACCTGTCTATCCTTACCTGTTAAATTTTGGGTAGTACTAACCTTGTCAATGCACTCCTTGTGGCCATTTACCCTGGACAAAACTCTCCAAACTCTCTGAACAAAGCGTTAGTAGAGGGACTGTGTTATGATTTGGCAGCTGTCCCGCACATGTATATAAATAGCCTGAAACTGAATCCGGCCCCCTGATCCCCTCATAGATTTGCTTAATAACCTGCTGCACTTGCCTTGTTTTTATTTCAGCCTTTACCAGGTGGAATTATGGTTGTTATATAAATGTACTGCCTTTTCTTCCCTGTAGGAAATGGAAAGACGGTTGGAGGAGAAGCTGAGGATCACCCAGAGAGAAAAGTAAGGAGCTGGCACACAGAAAAACATGTGTGACCTATATTTGAATTGGTGGATTGCAACATTGTTCACTGCTCATGTTTTGTGTGCTTCACTTTTATGTCAAGGTTCATAGATAATGAATAGGATAAATATCTGTAAATGTTTTATCACCACTGGCTGATTTTACTGAACAAAACTCAATAATATCTACTCTTGTGTCAGGGAGTCTAGTAGCAATTCTTCGCAGTCCCCACTGAAGACAGCCATGGTGATCCAGGATGACTCTCAGCCAGCGGCGCCACCTCCTCAGATCCGCATCCTAAAGAGACCGGTCAACAACGGCTCCATAGGGTCGCCCCTGAACCAGAACCGGCCCACCCCGCAGGTCAAGTCTCTGGCCCAGCGTGAGGCTGAGTACGCCGAGGCCAGGAAGAGAATACTGGGAAGCGCCTGCCCCGAAGAAACCCCTCAGGACAAGGTCAACACTGAGCGGTATGAGAACAGAGAAATAAATCCCCCTGCATCTATCCACTGGGAACAGTGGAACAGGCTCTAAAGGAATGAGCTGAAAACTGCACTCAGTTGAGTGGATGACACAGAATCCCCACTTGATGAAGAAAAAAAAAAAAAGCCTTTTTTTTTTTCTTCAACCTGAAGCATGTTTCAGTCATACTTCAATCTGAGAAAAGACAAAATGGTTCTCATCTCTGAATAGCCTCTAATCTAAGCGGATGTCTCACATGAACAGCTTTCTTTTGGCTTGCACTAAAAACAAAAAGCGGCACTCATTGATGGTCACAGGAAATACTATTCACTGCTTGAGGAAACTAGGTTAAACTCTTGGCTTCTAAGTGGGCCTGGGCAAAATGGCTAAAAACAGTAAAAGAGCAGCAGTGTGGATTATCCTCAGTCTTGATGGAGAGTAAAATAGATCAAACCTGTAGACTTGTTAAAAGATACAAAAGGCACTGCTGAATACAAGCACATGTATAAATCAACAAGTCCACAGCCTATGGCATCATTGTCCTTCCGGTTCACTAAATCAAGGCATTACAAAGGTTATATGAAGGCCTTTCTCAGTGTCACAGTGAACAGCAAAAAAGTTTTTAAATTTTTTTGACTAAGCTGTAATTATGTTTATTTTTGCTATGATATTTAGCGAAGGTGTTTATTTTTACACAAATCCCATATTACTGTAATTTTGCACCGTGTTAAAGGTTTTAAATCTGACGCTACAAAATAATCTACATTTTAAACACTGGCATATAAAGGGTTCAAATTCATAAATTATTCAGTTCATGTTTTGGTATTTATGATCAGGACTTGATTAAAAGATTTGTGTAAGAAAAAGGCACTTTTGAAGAGGACACATCTGTTTAATGATGACTACGTAACTATTTTAAAGCAAAGGATGAGGGTTAAATTTGATTTTGCAATATGGCTATTTTTGACATTGTCAAAAATTACAAACTTGAATTAATCAAATTAGTGCCCAGTCCTACTTTGATGTTGATGGATTTTACTCACTAAAACACAGTTTTACAAAATTATGAACCAAGTTTAGGATGAGATGGCAGATTTTTGATTCGACTAAATCGACTAATTTGAAGAGACCAAACGACTGAATTGCCCCTTTGGGATTAATAGTCAATTTAATTTAATTTTTTTATCATCGTAGCTTTTCATTATGTTTTTCCTTTCTCTTTAAATTCACTCTGTTGCAGGCTGTGTTGTTGGAGCTGAAAAAAAAGACAATTAACTTTGATATCCTTTCTCCGAGCAGGCCGGGGCGCAACAACTCATCACCCTCAGAGGACGCCCGATCGAACAATAACACGGTCCGCCAGCCGGTCGGCCCAGACGGCACCCAGGGATTCCGACAGCACAGATAAACAAAGAACCACCCCTGAGTAAAGACATGAGTTTCCCCCACCTTTCTTTGATAAGGAAGACCCAAGTCTGTGAACACTGTGATTAAGGACATCTGCTGGACTCACTGTGACCACCTCAACGACGATCCCTTTAAGAGGTGCCCCGCGCCTTCTCTTCAGTGCACCTCCAGACGACAAGCAGAGACTTTTACGGTTGACCTGAAGAGGAGCTGCGGAGCAAATATGAGATGAGCTGGTACTTGTGGAGCAGCTTCTTCACAGCAATAATATCACATCAACTTTGATTTTCTTATTTTCTGGTGGTTTGTTTGTCTTGCTTCTACAAAACTATATACTAGGGATGCACTGATACTTTTTATTTTGCAATAATCTTAATAGTGTATCAGCAGTATTTATTTTTTTGACTGACTGGTTCATTAGCAAATACTGTCATCAGTGCACCCCTAATATGCGCGATGCCATTTAAAAAAACAAAAGAAAAAAAAATCAAAGGTGAAGGTTGTCAAGTTGTATATTTGTTCTGTTTACATTTCCCCCTTTTTTGTCTGTCTTCCCCAGACTTTTAATTTCAACTCTATTTAAAGTAAAGAGGAGGTAAAGTAGCTTTTTCTGCCTTTCTGTATGAATGACATTAGCAGTATTTTAATCAAACAGAACCAAAAGCTGTTTTAAATGTACATATGTCGGTTAAAAATCTAATTATTTAAAGGCGGCAAAGTCAGAAGTAAAGTTGGGCATACATTTACTGCTGATTGTGTTTATCGTCTTTCGTCCTGGGTGGGTGCCGTTCATGTCCCTCAATGATGTACGTAGGAACTCAGGTACAAGTGAATGAAATGAACGAAGATTGTATTTTTGGCGCTTAACAAGTCCGTGTTTTAAAGCTGGAATCGACACTTTGCTAGAAAGTTCTACGCAAAAAGTCTGATGTGTATCAGCGTCCATATTGGAAAAAGGTGTCTGCCAGCCTTTGTCTCGCTTGTGTTAACTGCATCTGATCTTTGTGCTGCTGGACTTAGGTTTTTAATGTAGTTCATAGAATCTTTTAATAAATAAGCCATATTGAGTGGTGCACATTGTCAATGGAAACAATAATTGTAACGGTTGAATTCAGTTTGTGCCTCCCGTGTCACATCTCTACATCTTTCTGGTTTTTATTTTTGCTGTAGTCAAAACATATTGAATATCAGAAATCAGATTACTGGCAGATTTCCAAGCGGCAAGAAACGAGCTCTGAGAGAACACAAACTGCCTGTAAATACTGATTTAATAAAATGATTTACAACAAATACAAGGTGTCAAACTCATGAACTAGTATT
Source organism: Perccottus glenii (assembly GCA_024416835.2). NCBI lineage: Eukaryota > Metazoa > Chordata > Actinopteri > Gobiiformes > Odontobutidae > Perccottus > Perccottus glenii. The sequence continues at coordinate 27,859,813 of CM044555.2, read as the reverse complement.
TCACATCCAATCTTATTCTTAACATGTGCCTGAGAAAAGGTTCCTTCAAAGAAAACACTTTATAGGACATTATTTAGGATTTTCTGATTGAGTGTCATTTCCTCCTCGTTCTGTTGTGTAGGGTTCAGAGGTTCTGACTATTCTTTGCTGCTTTCATCTTGAAACAAAAAGGAACTAAAATATAGTTATGAATATGTACATGTGCTTTGTTTTATTAGCAAAGATTTTATACTAACTTCTTACATGTTGTCATTAGGAGTATTGTTTGTAGAATTATGAGAAAAATAATGAATTTAATTTTGAAGTAAGGCTGTAATGTAACAAAATTTGGAGGTGAAGCAGTGTAAATACTTCCCAGATGAACTGTATCTGTATATATTACAAATGAAAATAGGCAGATGGGCCCAAGATTTTGAGTGCTTTACGTTTAGACCACATGAAATGGGACGGTCAGTAAGTCAACCATCTGCAAAATCTTATACAAAAGTAATTTCAATAGCTTGAAATAAAACCAACTGCATGTCCCTTTACAAAAAAAAATAGTTTTATTTATAGCATTTTATATATAAAATTAACATTAAATTTTTGTGATGTGTCTGGTTGACAACAGTCCAACAGAAGGCAGGTAGGTGCTAGCTAAGGTGGATGACGGTTCCTGTGGGGGACAGGTTCTGGTTCAGGGGCGGCCATGACGCTGACTCTGACAGCTGAGAGTCCAGTTGTTTGTACTTTTTCTTGGATGGAATGCTCCCTCGAAGCAGACGGAGGCAGTTCAGAAGACCCAGGTCTATGAGCGCCTGAAAGAACAACAGCACTATGTTAAAAGGGTCAAGCTTTACACCTGAGCTGTCCAGACTTGACTTGACTTTCCCCATTGGCCAGAACCAGATTAGTCAAATTTGAAGGCACCAGCAGACAGTGATTTGGACCCAACAGCTGCTCTTTGGTCTCTGTCTAGAACAAAATGAACTATGGTCCGGTTAATTTGTGATTCAAAACTCTTTTTTGTCGATAACTTTGGCTGTGTTAATTCAAATTACATAATTTCTTAAGCAGTTGTGTACTTTGGAATGCATTTTAAAATTACAGGATAAAAAAAAACTTCTAACATAAGAAATAAGAAAATACCACTTTGATATTTGCCATTGACTCCCATTTAAAATAATATTTTTTAATACAATGCCATAGCTGGATAAATGTATATTCATGGATTCATGATAGTGAGGGACTGTGATTTTAGTTTATATTTTCCACCAGGCTGGTGCCATTTTCCCATATATGAGAGAGTTCAAAATGGCCAAATGGCTCCATTGATAGGTCCTTACTTAGAAATGCATATTACTGTTCCCAACAAGTTTAATCGATAATGTGCACAAAGTTCAAAGCCTCATCAGACTTCCAGACAAACTTCACAGACTTAAGTCGTCTAAAACAAACGCCTGCATTGATCAGTCTGTTAATCTTCAGCTCCTTCCTTTAGTGGTAAAACCACAAGATACTTGAACTCCTCCACTTGAGGCAGGAGCTCTCCACTAACCTGAAGGGGACAAGCCACCCTTTTCCGACTGAGAACCATGGTCTCAGACTTGGAGGTGCTGATCCTCATCCCAGCCGCTTCACACTCGGCTGCAAACCGTCCCAGTGCACGCTGGAGGTCCTGGCTTGATGGAGCCAACAGGACAACATCATCTGCAAAAAGCAGAGACGAGATCCTGTGGTCCCCAAACCAGACTCCCTCCGGGCCCTGGCTGTGCCTAGAAATCCTGTCCATAAAGATAATGAACAGGACCAGTGACAAAGGGCAGCCCTGCCGGAGTCCAACATGCACCAGGAACAGGTCTGACTTACTGCCGGCAATGAACGGTCGTACAGGGACCGGACAGCCCCTAACAAAGGGCCCCGGACCCCATACTCCCAGAGCACCCCCCACAGGGTGCCACGAGGGACACAGTCAAATGCCTTCAGATCCACAAGGGTTAGAGCTGGTCCAGTGTTCCATAAGCAGAACGAAAACCACATTGTTCCTCCTGGATCTGAGGTTGACTGAGGGCTGCAGGCAGTTATCAGGTCACAATAAATATGTAAAGCCATGCTGCACATTTGTTTTTAGGCAGATCAAAGGAGAGGCAAGAACACAGAGAGCAGCTAGACTTAAAAGCGCATTTGCTGAGTGTTTTTATCATGGGTGAGTTTATAACTAGTCTTTAAAATAAACAGCTGCAACATGTTTTCCTATTTAACCCCTAAACCGCTTGTCAATGCGTTCTGTAGACACGCGTTTAAGTTAGCGAGCTGAAGTTAGGATAACCTTTAGGAATTATCCTGTAAAACTTTGACAATGATCGTAATGTAACAGTTAAGTATATCAGCATTAAAACGTTATGTGTGCTTAATGAAGTATTCTTTATTTAAAACTATTTAAAAACCTGCCGCTGCTGATCACGAGGCTACTAATGGCTTTTCAACACAACTGAGCACAGATGTTTAGTTGAATGGCTTTATGGTAGAGAATAGAAGGTAGAGAACGAGAATGCACGTAAAGAAAACAATCTGATTACGATGACTAGTGCACCAGTCTTTTTAAACTTTAGTGATATTGACCTGGTATAATGTGCATCTGCCAAAGAGAATAAAGCAGAGCGGTGTCTCGTCTGTGCTCCTCTAACTCACCATTATTTGATCAGAAAGAGTGCAGCGCTATGTTCATTCTGGTGAAGGCGCATAACACAAGCAGACTGGTGCAGAGTCAGTAGGCAAGAATAGGTATAACTTAAAAGGACACTGGTCAAAAGATCTGTTGTCCCTGATTTTGGCCTGATAACATGAACACAAACAGGTTTGAATGGCTACTAAAGGTAACCATCCTCACCTGTGATCTGTTTGCTTGTAATCAGTATGTGTTTAAAAGGTCAGTGAGTTTCTGTGCTCCTGACAGACCCTTGCATCTTTCATCCAGTGCTGCACTGATGTTTCTGTTTCTGAGTCATTGGAAAAGCAAACGAAAAGGTAATTGAACTGTATAAAACAGGAAAGGGATATAAAAAGATATTCAAGAAATTGAGAATGACAATCAGCAGTGTTCAAATGTCTACCAGAAGTCACTGTTCTATCCTACAGAGGCAATACATGGTATTTAGAACTGGGTTATGTGAATGTTTGATCAGTTTCTGTTGTCATTATGATTTAAAAAGCAAAACACAATTTGTTTATATTCTCAAAAAAATGGCCAATAATCACAAATTCTGCCAGGGTATGTACTTATGAGCACAACTGTATGTCTTTATTCAAACCTTATGTTTCTTTGTCTTAGTACTTTTCACAAGCCTTGTTTCTAAAACTAAATCAGTAACTCATAGTTTAGTCTCTAACATAAACTGACACATTCTTTTTTTAAACAATAACATGATCCTTTGATTCTGAAGTCCTTCATTTAGAAAGAAATTGAAATATAAAATATATATACTTTTTTGGGCCTTTTTGCCTTTATTTGATATGAAAGTAGGTAAGATTCCAATGGATTGCAATTACCTGTTCACTCGAGTAATTTAAATCTGATTCAGGACATTTGGTCTGTTCACAGAGATGAACAAATTTGATCTGACCAAATGAGATGATCTGAACATGCGGTCCTTTTGGAATATGGTATTTGTTGCTTATTCTTATAAATGCAGATCTTATCATTATTTGGGTCTTTTCGTATCAGAATCTCACTCACCTCGACTAATAAACTAGTGAAGAAGTTGAGAGCAGCCACAGAGACGAGCAACAGCTTGAAGCCCATGTCATCGATGGTGTAAAGTAAAAGAAAAGTCCGGATAAAGGACAATGGATACACCACCAGCCACGTCATGAGTCCGGAGTAGACCAGCAGGAGCAGGAGGAAGAGCACTGCACAAGAACACCATATTCAGATGCAGATCATGTACTGTTGAGTAACTGTCATTCTCATTTCTAAAATACAAGACTAAAGTTTTTTGGATAACTGCTGATGGAAACGACCAATTTTTCTACAACCAGGCATATTTACAGCTGCAGCGTTTGTTACACATGTTCATTAATGTGCCCCTACTAAATAAATAAAGAACATGTAACTAAAGGTTTCAAACCATTTTCACAACAGAGCACAATGTAATGGGAAAGAAAAAAGAAGAAAACAGAAGATGCAGTTTTTTATTCCGGTTTCTATCCGTCTATATAAAGTCAGATTGAATCCCATGCAGACTCTGGTGGGAGTATTTAAATGCTAAAAAAGTTAATAGTTACCATTATAGTAGAGAGGTTTCTTGTGAGGTTGGGCCTTGGTGACCACTACAGCCATGAAGATGTACTGGAAACCCGACACGGCAAACATGCTGGTGTCCTCTATGTTGGGCCAGTTGTGTTCTCCAGGTATGGTTGCATTGAGGGGAACATACCTATGCAGGACACATGGTAAAGTTTATAACTACATGTAGAACATTCTGAAATGATCAAATCTATTATTTACCAAGATGTCAGTGTATTGTAACATGTCTCAATACCACTATGTCTTGAACTAACCTAAAGTTCATTCCATCTAAAATCACTGTAGATGCTGTCATACAGTATATTGGTAATGTACATGTATTTATTTTAGATGACATCCTAGTAGCCAATGAAGTTCTATATTTGACAGGCCTGATTCTGTTTGTTGTGAAGATATAGAAGCTCAAAAATATTAACTACTCTTTAAAATGGCATTTATTATTAACAGACTGTGTACAAACCCCTCCCTAGTCATTACCTCAATTATCTAGGATTACACAACTGCGGACTAGTGGACTTAATTTGTGAACAGTTTTGGACACTACACTGTTTTTCAGTTGCCAATAGTCTAATAGACTCTGATTAATCATACAAATCATTCAAACGTAGTCTAGTGGCCACTAGACTACGTTTGAGATCACTAGAAATTCGAACACCAACCCAAAATGGAGGGTGTAGGGCACTGTATAAGGACTAGGGACTGGTTTCAGCCACAGGTATAAAAAATGACCAACAGCTAAATATAATTTGTTATCTGACAGAAAACGTTCTAATGAAGGGACTTTGTTAATTTTAAACTGCCCTGATTATGGCCTTCATAAAAACATAATCTTGGACCTCCAGTTGGCGCTTGATCATGGCGGCAGCATAGAACAACTGCTCCAACCTTTAGGTTGAACACCCCATAGGCAATAAAACTTGAAGTGTTAAAAGGTAGAATTTATGTAAATCTCAGGGGATTTAAAAATGAAAATGGGAAGACCAAAGAAGCTTACCAACAACGCTGAGGTAAACGCAAACGAGGAAGAAAAGCTAGTCAAGCTAACTACGGGGCTGGCAGAGCCTGAGGAGGAAGCTAAGGAGCTAGCGGAGGAGGGACACAAAACACTTCTTTGAAATTACTAAAACTATAAAAGATAAGGAGGGTAGATACAGTAGGCAACAAAGTATTTAGTCAGCCACCAATTGTGCAAGTTCTCCCACTTAAAATGATGAGAGGCCTGTAATTTTTCATCATAGGGACACTTCATCCATGAGACAAAATGAGAAAAGAAATATCCAGAAAATCACAAGACATCAGAAACAAAAGTGTAGACAAAAGGGAGAGGTGGGATGGCTTTACCTTGCCTAAAGACTCATTATCAAGCTGGGCAGTTAAAGTTGTTACTAAACTTGTGCAATCCGGATTATTACGCAAAATGGAATTATATTGAGGAAAAGGGGTTAGAAGGGCTCCCAATACAAGCCTTAATATGTGATGATAAGTTATAGAAAATATGATAAAGAGGATGAATCCATGGCTGGGTGTCTCAGTCTAGTAGAGAGAAGCTTAACTGGACAATGTAGGTTCTTGAGATGGATTGGTGCGACACTGATTTTTGCACCTAATAGACTGGATAATAACTTTAAACGGTGGGACATCACAAAGATGTATTGGGAGTTTATTAAAGATACTGGTCTGATGAGTTTTCAGGAAATAAAAGATTTTCATTTTTACAATTCACAATTACGACATTATATAAAGCAAGAACTTAAAGCGGTAGATTTTGATGTGTCCCGTCTAGCCTTTAAAATGATGGTTGATGCATATAAATCACTGATAGGTTGTAAAGTCATCTCGAAACTGAATATGTGAAACAAAGATGGGAGAGGTAGGCAAACATTGTATTATTAGGAGTGGACTGAGAAGAAAAAAATGAATATCAATGTAAAAACACTTACTCAACATCCTGAAAGGAGTATGGATAGAAAAATACAATAAGATATTTTATATCACCAGCACAAAGGAAATATGGCGACACAAAATGGAGACAGTTAAGGCGGATCACTTCCATATCTTTAGGGGTTGCCCCAAACTAAATCATTATTAGACAGGGATCCAAAAGAGTATTGAGGAGGTAAGCCTTTAAAGTTATGCATCTTGGAGGGATTGAAACATTAAATTTAATGTTATTAAGAATAATGTCACTGGCCAGTAAAAAGGCGATCACCAGAAGATGATAAAGTGACTGTAATATGGAGAAATTGACAACATCACTTAGTCTGTAATTGAACACATTTAAAAATGTTTGGAAAAGATGGTTAAACGTTATTGGAAACTCTAACCCTGACTTTGTGTAGTACAGATGTTTTGTAAACTGTGCATCAAGGATCTGCACTTTTCAAACAGGATCAAAGAACCGAGTATGACGCTCCGAGATAGCGAGACTGGTTTGAGTTCTGTACTGTTTTTTAGGGTTGAATGTTAAGTTCCCTAACAGAGGTTAGATAACTAGGGTAATTAAAATCAGGTAAAAAAAACGGAGCAACCAATGGTCTATGGCTCTACTCTTTTGGGATGTTTCCTGTTCACTCTACCCCCTGCACCCCCCGCTGGTGTTGCCTTTACTGACCAGTCCTGTGATGTGGTGAGTATCTCTGCGCCTATCTGGGCTGCTATGATCAAACAGGAGTGAATGAGGAGGCTGCCCAGAACCGGGATAGAGCAAAGACTGGCGGGAGGTCTGGTTTTATGCAGGTCATCACTAGGGCCTCCTTTCCCCATCACGATGGCCAGCATCGTGACGAGGACCAGGTCACAGAACAGGAACTGCAGGTCGGCCAGGTTTGTCTTCATCTTGAGGCACAGAATAAAGAGGAAGCACATTGTTAAGAACAAGAAAAACATTCCACTGTTATTTAAAGAAGCACAGCAAGACCATTGATAGGTTACAGTGAACCTCTGATAATGACACTTGCATGCTTCATGTACCACTTAATCAAAACATTTCTGAACATTTCTAAATAAGAATGACAACTGAAACTGTTTGAAAGCTCTGAAATCCTACTGCTACTACACCAGAATAGGATTAAATATAACATAAAAATATAAATTTAAAAAAGGGTCAGACAATGCTCTTATTTTTAAGACATGGGTTAAGGTTTAAACTAAGGGTTAGACAATGTACGATTACATCGTTCATCGCAATGAAAACAGTAAAGATTAATTGATCGTGGCAATTTTTTATCATCCAGATAACCGCCTGCTGTTTGTTTTTTATTTCTCACCACAATGCCATTTGGACATATTAAACAAATAATCCTGTTCTTAAGATTATTCTCCATTCAGTCAGCTGGCTCCACCTCAACGGTTGTCCGTTTGTTCGGGGCAGTATTCACTAAACGTCCCAATTATCAAGTGCCTACTGAAGTAGCCGAAACTGAAGTCTGTCCAGAGTGGGATGTTTAGGTCATAAGACTATAGTCCCACTTGTGATTTAAGAAAAATATATTCAAATGCTGCATCCGGCTTGTTTTTTGCATTCTCTTTTTCCTCCGTTGCTGTGGCCTGATCTGTTCTGCACAACTGAAGAGCGAAGGCTTCACTAAACTCGCGCTGAAATAAAACTTCTGTCTTCAGAATCTGTGTCCAGCAGAGAACAGGGATGTAGGGCCAACAGTTTGTTGAATAAAAGTTAGCAAAGCAGCTTTATTTGCCTCAAGACTGTGTTGATTCAGGATCAGCGCCTTCTGACAGATACGCTGAACATGAGCGTCATGCACAGGGAATGTGGGGCCCAGGGGCAAAAACTATATTTAAGCCCCCTTTGGGGAGGGGGCTCTGGGGGGTCCAACCACAGGGTATATTTTTTATAAATAAAACAAAAAATTTCAATAAGCTTTCTCTGAATGAAGCAGATTTTAAGAAGAGCCTAAATGATTTAATAGGCTGAATTTACACTAGTTTTAGATTTTTAAAAGACTATAAAGCAAATATCCTTTTTTGATAATTAAAGCCCTTTAAAAAAAAAATCTAAATTTTTGTTGGCTTGTTGCCTGGTGCTTAAAAATGCTTAATTCGTGTTATTTTCACGTTTCAACAAAGTGCATTAAAAATGGTAAAAAGTACTTTAAAGTGTTTCCAGTATGTTTTAGTGACATTTCCAAACTGTAAGCATGAATTCATTATTGTAGCCAAAATAATTGTGACACAAAATTCTAATATCTTCCCATGCCTAGTTTGAACCTCCCTTTGCATGCATGTCTCCAGAAAGTGCACACCTCTAATATATTTCAAATAATACAGTGGCAAGCAGCCAGGTAAGATATTAATGAAGCAAGCTTTAAAGATTCAGTAGGTATATTTAGAATTTAAACCTCTTGGTAAAGTGCTTATTACAACATCTCTGTGTTGCTTCTGTTATAGCTCTGAACCAAATTCTGCCCAACTAAGCTTTATGCTCAAACTTTTTTCTCCAGATTTAAGATAGTACAACATTGTCTGTATTATGAGAAGAAAACGGTTTTACAGTTGACTTTGTCTTAGGACTTAGGTTTAATTATCAAGGATTTTGGGGCACTCTTGTTGGTCTGCACAGTTTGTCAAAATTGAATCAATGGCAGCAGAAAATCCTACAAAGAAAATGTATATTTCTTTTAACACAGCAAAAAAGACCAAAAAAAGAAAGACTTTTTAAAAAGGGAAACAGGAGATAACAGCAAGACTGCATTGGCTTAAACTCAGAGAGAGAAGTTTAAAGGAAACTCTAAACTTCAGTTTGATGCAATAAATTAATATTTTGTTGTGGTGAAATGGTTTGATTTGACAATGGTTTGATTTTTTAAAATAAAAGACATATAGGTGGCGCCTAAACCCCACCCTTCTACAGAGAGCTGACTTAAGATAAGATAAGTCTTTATTTTTCCTGCAGTGGGGAAATTGCATTACCTTCTGTATATTACTATATTTATAAGAGATCCGATAATGTTAATCTTATTAATCATCTAATAAATGACTATAATATTGTATTGTGAACTAGACCCTTTCTTACAGTGTAGAGAATGAGCACAGAGGAGAACTGAATGATGCTGTACAGGGCCATGTATCTGAAGAGACTGAAGGACGTGATCAGGGAACAGCGGCCCTCTCTGCACACAAACACAAACACAGTATTAGTTTAGAGATTAGTGCTGCAGCCACAACATTACTCACACATGCGTAGATTATTATTAATATGCAACTAGTAATGTTTTCTACCTGATGAGCAGAGGGACACAGCTGATGTTTTGGGTCTTGGAGGTAAGGGAGAAGCGACAGATGCTTCTGCCTCAGACAGAGAGATTCCCACATCGGCAGCTCTCAGGGCCCCGCAGTCGTTGGCCCCGTCTCCACACATGCCCACTCTGTAACTAATGTCCAGAAAAAAAAACTTACATTACCCTTACAGCTCATTAATAATTAATCACTCCATTCATTTATGGACTGTTCTCATTCATGTGTGTAACCCTGCCATATTTTTTAGAGCTGCTTGTTTCACCCCCTCAGCCTTCACACTGTCTTTACGTCTCAAACCCATGCTCAAACGTGGGAAATTGTTTAAAACGCGAGAGTTTGTACATAATATCGCGGGAGTTTTCGCAGTGCTTCTCTAGCAGCCGGTGGAACCGCTCAATTCGTACTGTTATGCATCTCAACTTGTTGATAAATTGAACTACAACTCAATCACTAACTGATCTGATTTGAGTGAATGAACTGGTGAGTTGATTTATTGGTTGTTGTAAGCAGAGCCAGCATGCTAATGCTACCATCCACTGCCTATACTGTATGTTTCAATGGGATTGTGAAGCTAAGCTTCTTTCCCATACAATTTAATGGGACTCTAAGCCACTGGTTCCCAAAAGTAGTGGTGGGCGGGGGGTTGCGAGTTGATTTCCAGATATTTTTTTTATGATTATTATTTTTATATATTTTTTTAAAAGGTTGTAATAATGCGAGTATAAATTTAGGATAATTAAAATAAACTGAAAGCAAAACTTTGTTTGCTCCAATTAATTATGACAGTTAAGTGACGACGTGCATAATATGTACAATGTATTAGGGCTGCAGATGTTTGAAATATCAATATAAGTAGGTCAGTGTTGGCTAAACCTTTTTTAAAGGGCTGTTAGCATCCATGGCTATTAGTTAGTTAGCTAACTAATAGCCATGGATGAGGCAAGGTTGTTGTAAGGCTTTCCCAAGGTTCAAATTCCCAAAACTGATAGTAATAGAGAAATTCTTATACAATTGATGACTAATCCTGCCGTAAGATCACGACTGTGACAGTACACTTCACCCGGCTCATTATGCTAATATGTTTATAGCCTTAGTTAGCAGTGTAATTGTTGTCTGTTTTAACCACAGCTGTCTTACTGTACACCTGCTTTGTTAATAAAAGTAGGCAGCTGAGAGTAAATTGTGTCATTTGCTTCACCAAGGACTGAGACAATTCACAGAAAGATCCAACAGCATTAACGCTAACATTTCTCACGGGCACATTAAAAATACTGCATTAATGCAAACGAGTAAATAAATCTAGTGAATTCAACACTTCATAAGGAACCATGAGTGTCCCAACTCAATGACTGACACTGATTCTGTGCAGGGCAGCGCCAAATGGCATTCAAGCACCGTAAAATTAAGACAAAAACGAGTTGAAGCACATCCAATGGACAGAATTAAACTCTATAACACCTTAAGTGTTTGGGACTTTGCTGTCATTTCGTTAGGCTAAACATGCAAAGTATCCATGTAGCAAAACAAACACACATGCGTGTGTTTTTATGATTCAATACACTATGCTTTACAGTGTAGTGTAGATTGTTGCTCTTCAGCATATTGACCTGTTCAGAGGGGAAAAACACAGAATAGTCTAACTATTATCCACAATAGTTGAACTGTATCACTGCTCTGTGGTTAAAGGATATTCTGCTTCAGAGTTTTGTCAAGGCTAGAGGCACAAAATGTGAAAATTGTAAATGAGCCCAAAGCTTTTCTATTGCAGTGCCAACCACTTTGCAAACCAAGAATGTAGCAACGTCATCATGGAACGAACCATGATGTAACGTGAGAGCGGTCCATAGTCCTTACTATTTCAGCATGTAGAAATTTTTGCCGTAGTCCAATTAAACTGAAGTTTTAAACTGCATGTAAACACCTTACTCTGATTTAGCTCGCAGTTATTCAAACTTCCCTAAATCAAAGTTTAGAGATATTTATCAGACTACTGCTGCATGTTTATGGCCTTTCTCTGACAGCGCTCTGAGCAGCTCCAAAGCCAAGACACAGATTCTGCATCACGCTGTCAGTGTTACGGTTGAAATTTATAAATGAATCAATGTTTATCGCATAAATTTGCACCATTTTTTTAGCATTTAACATTACGAGTCATATTTAACACTAGCTTCTGTATTTTTTATTTTTTTTAAACTAGGCTGTTTAAAAAAAATATGGGGACAGAAGTTCAATTGAATGTAAACTGAGAAATTAAGAAATCCAGCTGTGAGGGTTTAATTGGGCAATGAGCATAGGCTGGTTATGGAGGCCATGTGATGTGATTGTAAAGTATTTTTAAGACTGAAATGAGCTTTTTATGGCTATCCACTAAATATCAAAACAACTGACTACAGTAATGCACCCACAATTTTTTGGGTTTGTGTTTTACTCGATTTACTATAAATACATTTTACATTTCTTAGTTTTCTTTTGTGGCCTAGACTCACTTCAGTTTCTGCAGCTCTGTTACCAGCTGGGTCTTCTGGTCAGGAGCCATGCGCGCAAACACTGTAGTCCGCATCAACACCTGTGAAATCAGCAGATAAGAAAAGTTGTGAAATGCAACAAATGACAGTTGTAGGATACTGTTGAACATTATATATATATATATATATATATATATATATATATACACTGAGTCAAAGCTTGGCTTGTGTTACAGTGTATTGTTTGTGTCTCTTTGGTGGATCTGACCTTTGGCAGGTACTCTGGAAAGTGGTCACAGAGAGCAGCAAAGGACTTGCCATTGATGGCCAAGTGATAGCTGCTTTGGTACAGGTCCTGAGAACAGGGAGACAGAAGTACAGGTTTAATTTCACATACTATTGTGTGTTTTTGTTTACTATTCATTCATTTTCTACCGCTTAGTCCCATTAGGGGTCGCTGGTGACTGGAGCCTAACCCAGCAGCTTTGGGCCTGAGGCGGGGTACACCCTGGACAGTGGACAGTTAGTCGCCAATTGCATTCACTCTCACATTCATTCACTAGGACACTTTAGTGATGCCAATTGACCTAAACATGCATGTCTTTGGACGGTGGGAGGAAGCTGGAGTACCCGGAGAAAACCCACGGGAACACGTGGAGGACATGCAGACTCTTCACAGAAAGACCAGAGTCGGCCGAGAATGTTTGAGTCGGGTTTTGAACTCACGACCTGAAGGGTGTGTTTCAACTACCATGCCAGGGTAAGCAGTTTGCCCAACCAGTCCACATGTGCTTTGTGGATCTGGAGAAGGCATTTCACTGTGTGCATGTTGGTCACCAGTTCTGTTTATTATCTTTATGGACAGGATTTCAAGCCGGAGGGAGTCTGGTTTGGGGACCACAGGATCTCGTCTCTGCTTTTCGCAGATGATGTTGTCCTGTTGGCTCCATCAACCTGGACGCCTCCCTAGGGAGGTGTTCGGCACATCCCACCGGGAGGAGACCTCGGGGAAGACCTAGGACACGCTGGAGGGACTATGTCTCTCGACTGGCCTGGGAACACCTCAATATCCCCTCGGAAGTGTCTGGGGAGCAGGAAGTCTGGGTGTCTCTGCTTAGACGACCCCCTGCGACCCGGCCCCGGTTAAGCGGTAGAAGATGGATGGATGGAACAACATTCCTAAACTTGAGCAACCCGTTGTATTCTGAATAAAATATTGAAATTTGAAACTTTCACATCATTTCATTCTGTTTTTATTCACAATTTCTACAGTGTCCCAACTTTTTTGGAATTGGGGTTTGTATATAAAGTTCAGACCCTTCAGCCATAGTTCAGGTGTCTCTAAAATAATCCATTTTACAGTGAAAACATCACAAGCAAGCAACAGTTATGTCTATGTGTACATGAGTTAGTGTAACTTTTGCACAGAAATGTGATGATATAACAATAAAAGTATGTACCGTATTTTTCGGACTATAAGTCGCACCTGAGTATAAGTCGCATCAGTCCAAAAATACATCATGACGAGGAAAAACATATATAAGTCGTGACCGACTATAAGTCGCATTCATTTAGAACCAAGAGAAAACATTACTGCCTTACAGGGCGCTATATGCTGCTCAGTGCTCCTGTAGTCTACCACTGAAAACAACTGAAAACTGTTAACTGAAATATTAACTTCATTTATTTAAAATCCAAGACCAAGAACAGATATTGGTAATCTGGCAAGGCAAGTTATTCAGCTAATGGTACACAATAGTACACAGAACAACAGGCTGAATATGTATGTTAACGCACATTAACAGTTAGCTACATATTAGCATAGCACTCGCTCCAAACTTTCTTTCTGCTGCTCGACATCGCTGCTGCATATTTTACTATCTGCGGTTTGTAATCTGCAGAATAGGATTTTCTTTGGGGGCATTTTGTTTGCATTCAGTCTTTCTCAGTTGTCTTTAAGTTAATATTTCAGTGTCCCAACAGTTTTCAGTGGTAGGCTACAGGAGCACTGAGCAGCATAGAGCGCCCTCTCGTGGCTGTAGACGGCAATGTTTTCTATTGGTTCATTTCTCTTGGTTCATTTCTCTCGGTTCATTTTTATCGGTTCATGTCAAATATGACTATAAGTCGCAGGACCAGCCAAACTATGAAAAAAAGTGCGACTTATAGTCCAGAAAATACGGTAATTTTATTTTGGCAAGGAATGAAGCATAAAGCCTGCCTCATTTTAGATAAAACACTTTATTATCTGATTGGATTTGTACTAAGTGGCTGTAAAGGAAAGAGATTTGAGGAATCTTCATGGAGTGAAATGGCTAAAGCCAACCAAGCTAGTAAAATACTTTGCTTGATTCAGAAGATCAATTTTCATAAACGTAAATGTTCCTTTAGTTTAGAGTTACCTGAGTGATGCCGTCCTGTGCGGCAGCTGAATCCACGTCCCCCAGACCGAACCGGAGCCTGGGCAAAGACCGGGCCGTGTGGGGCGAAGCTTGGACAAATATCACTCTTTCCCCAGATTCCATCATACCACAGTTCTTTGCTACATTAACAGCTGTTAGGATATTGTCCCCTAAAAACAGAAAATACAGAGTTAGGGTGCGTTCACACTTGCAAGCACCGAAAAGCTAAAACGCTAGAGTAACATGCCTTATTAGCATATGCGCCAACAGCACCATCTAGTGTCTTTCTAAAAATATTTGGGTTGGTCCGCAGTTTACAAAGTCAGCTGTGAACGCTCAGCAGACCGGGGCTTTTAGCTGATGAACCAAACTAAATGGATCGTTTTCTGTTTTGGTGCAAACTAAATTAAGCAGAATATAAGTGTGAACACACCCTTATCATATTAGGATTGTAAAAAAAGTTATATAAACCCACTGTGAAAAAGAAGTACAAGTACATACCTGTGACCATGATGGTGCGAATGTTAGCCAGCCTTAGCATGTTGATCACGTTTAGACTCTCCGGTTTGACCAGGTTCTTCAGCATTAACAAGCCCAGGAAGTGCATATTTTTCTCTACTTCCCCTCTTCAGAAAAATACATTTTTGTGAAGAGTAGCTTTATGATATATTATAGATTTTTGTGTGGTTCTAGTGACTCACCGTTCAATGGTCTTCAAGTCTGTGTCTGGATCTAATGGTTTATAGCCCAGTGCAAGAACCCTAAACCCCTCCTGGGAGAAATTAGACAGAGCGGTGGTAAATTGCGCTGGCACTGAAAAAGGAGAAAAAGAAATTACACTAACTACAGTAAAGATTTCAGGAAAAATGTAACAAAGTTCAGAAGCTGCACAGAATAAAAGACTGTCAAGAGAAATTGGTGTTAAACATATGGTTTACCAGTTTCCTCTATGCAAAGGCTAGCCACCATCTCTGGGGATCCCTTCATAAATGCTAAAGCTGACTGTCCCCGAGAAGCCACAGTCACCACACTCATCCTTTGAAGGGCCGAGCTGAAAGGAAAGCGTCGACTGATGGCCACAGCCTGCCTAGTGCTCTGACGGAGAAATAAATTGCAGGTAAAAAAATAATAATTCGCATCATGTACATAAGTTATTGAATGGATGTTATTCTATAATACAGAGTTGTTTAAGGATACACTCACATTTGCATCTGTGTGCAGGTCTGTGGGAGGTTTCATAAGAGCCAACACTCTGTGACCTCCAAATTCTGAATCCAGTGTTCTGTCATCACCCGTTGGCTCATGTAGAGTCTGCAGAATAAATACCATGTAGAGACATCGATTATACAGTCAAGTAACTTTGACCCCAACAGTTTTTTTTAGATGCATTTCTTTTATCTTGTTTAGTATTCTGTATAATAAATCCAATGTCAGCAAAAAGCCTTCATTGTTTTAATTTAAATGATCTACAATGGTAAAATTAATACAGTATGAATGTAACCATTTAGTAATCATTATCAGTATCTCATATAATACCATACACTTGTTTAAGTAGACACTTGGATAAAGATTTAATTTTTGGTTTAGTGTCTATATACCTTCTTTGATTGTTGGCTTTTTAAAATCATGATCTGGACAAACGAGAACTTTAAACAATGTAACAATTTGCTAATTTCATATTAGAAATGATTACTTATAAATAGGCTGAAGAGCAGATGGTTGCCCTTTTTATTAATGATTTAAAATATCTAAAATTTAATTAGAAGGGCTTTTGGGCAGAAAAGGCATATTTATATTTGACAGGTAAGAACGTTACCCAACCAGTGGACTCAGACATCTTGAGCTCCAGAGGGTCTCCCAGAGGCTCTCCATGTAGCAGCGTCAGAGTGTGGCAGCAGGCCAGTCCCCACAACATGGGCCCTGGACTTAGGAGACTGGGATCTGAAACCAGTTCAGAAAAACCAGCACGACTTCCTTCCATCACGCCCCACACATCCAGCCCGTCCTCTGTCAGAGTTCCTGTCTGGAGGGCACAATCTCTGAGTAACACAAACCTAACACTGACTGGTATTTCTGAGCTCCTGGTTTGTCCTTTACCTTGTCAAAGCAAAAGACAGACACTTTTCCACTGACATTTATACACTGTGGACTGATGCAAAAGACCCCCGACTTCTTGAGTCGCCGCTGGGCGTAGATGGTGGCAGTGGTGATGGCAGCAGGCAGGGCAGGGGGCACCACAATGGTCACAATGTCTAAGGACCGGACAATAATGTCCTTCACAGATGCCTGGGCACATCAAAAGAGAAAATCAGTGATAGGCTACAACAGGCTTCAAATGATCATACTTGCACTGTAGCGGACACTTACATGGTATCTTATGAAGAGACAGATACTGTAAATTGTCCCCAAACACGCTAGAAGAGAAAGAACATTAAAAAAAAAAAGTAATTTAGGATGATATGACCAACACATAAACAATACAATTAATACATTAATGTAACCATAATAAATGTTGTCATGTGGTCCCTGGATGGTTTTAGTGATAAAAGTTACTGATGAGTAATACATGCTAAACTGTCAGGTACTGACAGAACAGCCAGTGAACAGCTGAAATTAGTGAGCTGCAGGATAGAACAACAGTGTTTCCCCTACCATAATATTAGGGGGCACCCCCAATGCCCATCCATTCAGATTCAGAATTGCATATGTTTGTTTGTTTTGTCTTCTTTGTTGTCTAGGTTTTTCTGAGCAATCACCAGGACAAATTCCATGCCATGCTCTTATTGAAATAAACTACTTAATCTTGAATCCTGATTTGGTTCTTACCTATGACACCCAAAAAAAGCAGAAACTTAGCAGCATCTTGGTAGAAGCGAAAGTTAGATGGCTGGGGATACAATATGGAGCTGACCAGACTACCTTTGGCCGTGAAAAATCCTACAATAGCAAAAAGATCAGTTAATGTACTCATTAGCAGATATTTAATGTTGAATTAACAGTGTTCACATACCAGTGCTGGTCACAACAGCTACAGCGTGGCTGCCCTCTGACCCTACTAATTTGGCCTGGATGACCTGAGTGCCACAGAAGAGAGTGTGTCTCCGCTCCGTTTCAGAGCTGTACCTCCTGTCTCCAGCTGGAAGAGGAGTTTTTAACACTGGGACGCTTTCACCTGAGAAAATAAAACATTTTCAATTGATTACTAAAAATCATTTGAATTGTCAGTCGCTGTAGCTTGGTAAGATTGTAAAAGAGCCATTCTATACATTATTGTAATAAAATGTTTTGTTTAATGAGTTAATAATGGTCAGGTCTTGTGAACAATGGGGTAATAGTGTTTATGCAAAAGGAAAAAAACAATGTTTTTACAATCTGTGAGGTTCCCTTCATTTTAAGGAAGTCTGTCACAATGTGGCTACGTCTAATAGGTTCATGAGAGGGTCATGTTGGGCATTTGCTTACAGGTCACATGAGCACTTTAAAAAAGGGACTTAATGCTTCCCCTCCTTCAAAAAAAAAAACAAAAAAACAAAAAAAAGGTTTACAGCACTCAACTATAAATATTTCAATATTATAGTGTTCTACAGCCTTATCTCAAATGACCAATACTCAGATACAGCATATAGAGGCTGGTCCACTTTGCTCTGTGATCTATCCTTATGCCTATTCTGAGCACTTCTAAAAGATACATTAATAGATTTTACCTGTGAGCATGCTCTCGTTGACCAGACACTCCCCTGAGATCAGTGCAGCGTCACAGGGCAGCAGCAGGCCTTCCTGAGGGATGAGGACACAGTCTCCAGGGACCAGGTCCTCTGAGCTCATCCACTCCTCCTCTGAGACAACACACAGCTGTTAACAAACGTGCTTGGACTGAACTCACAATACTATACAAGAACCTTTTTTAGTGTGTGTGTGTGTCTTTTTATGTTTTTAGTCTAACATTTTAGCTTTTAAAGTATTTTGTGTATTTTAAAACTTGTTGGGTGTGAGCTATTGGGCAATAGAATTTCTCATTTTTGATATATAATAAAGTATCTAGCTATCTAGACCAACTCAACAGTATCGGGCATCCTTTTTTGAACAATTTCAGACCTGACCTCTCCTCATCTCACTTCTCAGTGCGGACCTGCCTGTCACCCCTGTCGGAGCTGGGTTTTTGTTGTTTTATGTATTTTTATTTTTACATTTACATTCAGTCATTTAGCAGACGCTTTTATCCAAAGCGACTTACAAGTGAGGAAAACAATGGAAGCAATTTTAACAACACAAGGTACAAAAAGCATGAGGGCACAAAAACTAGTCAGTTTAAACCCAGTACAGTTTACAAAGCTATGGATAAGCGAATTTGTATTTATTTTTTTTATAAAGAAAAGGAATCGATAGAAAGGAAGTAGGACTCAGTGTTTGTCAGTCAGGTGTTGACGGAAGAGATGTGTTTTCAGGCGTTTTTTAAAGATGGCTACAGAATCTGCTGATCTCGTAGCAGCAGGTAAATCATTCCACCAATGTGGAACAGATCCAGAGAAGGTACGTGAGAGTGATTTTTTTCCTTTTTGGGATGGTACCACCAGACATGCAGGGATCTGGTAGGAACGTAGGTCTGTACTGGTTAGTGAAGATATGAGGGTGCAGAACCAGTGGTGGTCTTGTAGGACAAGAGCATAGCTTTGAACTTGATTCGGGTATCAACCGGGAGCCAGTGTAACCTAATAAATAGGAGTTACGTGCGCTCTCTTATTTGCGCTCTATTATTTCTTACTTAAGATTAAGAAACTGAAGCCTTCGCCTTCTTTTTCTTGAGTATCAAGAACACAGAAACACTTAACAACATTGTAAAGTAACATTGTAAATTAACAATTATTCTATGGCATTACTTTCCAAAATAACAAGTCAGTCAGTCAGTGTCTGTCTACATTTTTCTCAGTTCGTCTCCCTTAATGGTGAAAAAAATTGACCAGCTGTTTCTTCTTGCTTGTGTGATTTAAGCTTTCATCAAACATGAGAACATAAGGCCCCGAGACCTTGGTCTTTTTTTATATAATCTGCCAAACCGGGTGATGTATGAGGTCTTATCTTTCCCGCACGTAAATGTTTTGGCTATGTCAGAGTCTGGGAACATTGTTCGGAAAAGTTCGGCAATATCCTTGTTCCCATTGTACGACTGGTGTTTAGTCACAGTATTTAACACCCACAGGACCTCCGCTTTCAGTGTGGAGGTTGATCCGAAACCACTGTGTGTGGCACTGGATGCGACAGAAACGGAATCCCACACTGTACTTGGACCGGGTAACGTTTGTGACGGAGCCGAACAAAACTGACGGATCGCACGCACTCGCTGCAGGCTTTTCCGACTTTGCATGCGACTTCAAGGCTTTTATGCCTAAACTAGACATCTCCAACGTCTTCTTACACAGAGTACAATAGGCTTGATACCGATTATTTGCGACGGGTTTAAGCCAGCTACTAAACGCACCGTCTTCGAGCCACAGATCATTAAACGTACATTTACCCATTGTGATCAATTAAACTAAGCAGTGACAGTATGATATATTCGGAGTATGATATTCGGAGTTCGCGCGGGTTTCTGGGAAGTCCTTCTGACAAGTCTGTATGCTGCCGCATGAACCTTGTAGTTCTAGAGCGCTGTGATACCAGTGTGATACCACCCAGATTCCTCACACAGAACTACAACAGGCAAAACAAATTAATGCCATTGTTGCCACGAGCTGCATTTTGATGGAAGAACAAATTAATGGACGAGCATATCAATTTAAGATGTGACTAAATGTTTTTATGACTTTGTTTGGAAAAACCGGACGTTTTTATGACTTTTTATGGCCTTAAATTCTTATTGTTAAATTGATGACTTTTTATGACTTTTTATGACCCCGCGGAAACCCTGGGGTTTTGACATGGGCGGGACCTGGATATGCACCAATGGCAGCACAGACATCGCATGTGTCACGTGTATGGTTGCGCTTGCCTACGCGCTCCGTGAGTTAATAAATATAAGCTATATAGACTAAAAAAAAAATAAACTAAAAAATAAATAAACTTAAAAAAAAAAAAAACGTTTTAAACCGTTTAACTGACAGTATTAATCGGTCAAAATATTTACTATAGGTTAACGGTTAAACGGTCAATATGAGCATCCCTAGTGGAGAGAGATGAGTTGATGATGTGGGTGAGAGCAGGCACGACAGATGGAGAGATGGCCTGTAGGAGATGTGTGGGGATGGGATCCAGCGGGCAGGTAGTAGGGTGGTTAGAACTAATGACCTTGGAAACATCTGCTTCAGTTAGAGGAGAGAAGGAAGGGAGCAAACACATCAGAGGTGTGGACAAGTTCAACAGGTGGTGGCGCAGAGAACTGACTGCTGATGGCGGTCGTTTTCTTTACAAAGAAAGACGCAAAATCATCAGCTGTTAAAGCCGATGAAGGTGGGGGAGCAGGTGGACAAAGGAGTCAGGTGAGTTGATTAACCTAGAATGGTAGTAGACAGTTTTTGCAGAGGTGACATCAGCAGAGAAAACAGAGAGGAGAGACTGGTAGATACAGAGGTTAGTAGGATCTTTTGACTTGCGCCATTTTCTCTCAGCTGACCGGAGGCTGGTGCGATGCTCGCGTAGAACATCGGATAACCAGGGGCAGACGAGGATGTACAGGCTGGCCTAGATGTAGGAGGGCATAAGTTGTCCAAGCAGGATGTAAGTGTGGAGCACAGTGTCGGTGGCGTTGTTTGTGTTTGAAAGAGAGAGCTCAGAGAGGGGAGTGCAGACGAGACGGCAGAGGAAAAACGGGAGGGGCTGAGTGTACGCAGGTTGCATCGGAAAGTGACCAGCGGTAAAATAATTGCAGTGTTTGGAGAAGTTAGGTCAAGGTTGAGAGTTACAAAAACGAAAGTTTTTTTTTTCTCAAACAAACAAGGTCAGCACAAGTCCAAGGACAGAGAGGAAAAAAAAAAAAAGAAAAGACAAATGTTCATATCAAGTCCACCACAGCAGGGCCAACAAAACAGAGGTAAGGGAGCCAGATCTCAAGCAGAGACATAGGATCCAGATTTAAAGTCACTCCAGATATTTTTCTCATGTTTTCCAGAATGTCCATTCAATACAAGCCTCTCTTATGGAACCCCTTAAAAAGGTCCTCGAGTAAGGGCGCCACCATACAGCGATATACTGCCGTCCACCAGAGGGCAGGCTCCAAAAGCGAAAATATAAGGAAAAACCCAATGGCGACTTTACAAGTGTAAAAATCATGTTTACAGCCTGGTACAAACGATGGCTCCGGTCTCTAGAGTTAAGTTTTTACTACATGATAATTTTGGGGAGGGTGAATTTTTTATAAATATGTCCGTTTATGCCATCTGAAAACTATTGTTATACTATGCAGTAAAACCCGAAAAACACGGATGTAACCACCATTTTATTGCCCTGTGGTGAGAACAATATCGGTGAATAGAATAAAAATCACAGTGAGTAAAAGTCCCTTCCACTAATTTACATTTTAAATACATAGGTGACCTTCAATTTGTTCAATTTGTCTCTTTCACTTGGGGAAATCTGTACATGGTCAGTCATTTTAAAATGCAGCAGCCTGGGACAGCCTTGACCTGTTTTTTTTTTTTTTGCAATTATGGCTTTCCTCTATTATTTAAGGACACACCTGGTTACTATTTTCCACACATAGCTCTGTGATCCATTCCTAATTCTTACCTCCTGAGTTTCTGCGGACCTTGACATCCACAACCAGCCGAGCCATATTGTGAAGAGTAATACTTTGCTGTCAAGTCAAACAAAAAGACATTAATTGAAATGTGTAAGCTGAACAAAAAAAATAAAATAAAAAAATAAAAAAAATTGTCAGAATTTTTAATGCTGGTTTACCTTACGAGTCTCATAAAGTGAAACACCAATGGAGATGAGGGAGATCAAAAATATACATATGGCATAATAATAATATTTATCTATTGTCCACAGGATGATGCTGGCCAACTGGAAAATGTAGAACGGGTTCAGGACCTTAAAAGGTAAAGTGGAAAAACAGAAAAAAACTTTAAAAAATCCTTGGAAGTATATAGCACTTTTATTTTTCCATCGTACCTGTTCAAAGACGAGTGTGATGTAAGACTTCACAGGCACATCTATAAGATTAGGTCCATATATACGGCTCCTAAAAAAGGAAGGAAGGAGGTTGTTTTTAAATTTTATTTATGTAACAAATCTATAAACACAATTTCAAGAATCTCACTCTATTGTGGTATTCTTTACCTCAGACCAACAAATCAAAGAACCAGATCCCAAAAGGCAGTCCTTAACCCTTTATGCTAGGCTTATTTGGATAATTCTGCCTAATTTCGTTTCTGTTCTTAATTGTGGCTAATTGAAGTCATGCTTAATCTCCAGAAAACTAATGATTTTTCCATGGTCCAGGTTAGACTTAGCTCAAACATTTGGTAAATCTTGAAATCCTTTGTCATACATCTTCACAAAAAATTACAGTTTCATATCTTTATGTTTGAAGTCTGAAATGTGGCAAAAGGTCGCTAAGTTCAAGGGGGCCGAATACTTTCGCAAGGCACTGTAAGAGCTGTACCGTGTTGAATTTAACAAGGTCCTGTATTTTTAATAACTTTGATTTGAGAAAAAGTGGATTTGTGTGTTCAAGATATTCAGCCTTGTATTTGGTGTGTATAGCCCTTTTTTGTAAGATAAGGAGGAACTGTTTTGAATTATTATAATTGTTTCCTTATACTTCAACGCAGTAGTACGGTAAAATCAGGACACAATAAAGGGTACAAAGTGTATTGTAATCAAGGACATGTTTAGCAAGCATTAGCATTATTGCAAGACTTTTGGAGAGTACACACAAGTACATTAAAATTCTCAGTTGAGATGTTTATGCATGTATACAGCTGGACAGTGGCACAGCATAACATGTAAAAAAGACAAAAACAAATTAACAGACATACGTGTAGAGGTTGGCACCATTACAAAAAGTATGTTTTTTATGTGTCTGATGTGAGTTTTCCAAGTTAGTTTATTACCAATTGTAACTCCTAGGAGGACATTTTCAATTGGTGTGTCCCATCTATCTCAATTATCTTTTCCGTTCTAGTTTTATAATTACCAAATAATATGGCTTTTTTAAAAGTTTTATTTAAGTTTAAGGATAATTTATTGCTATCCATTTTTTTTTTATCTTTCTTAGTTCGGTATTGACAACATTAATAAGCTTATAATTGTCATCACAATAGAAATAATAAAAAAAAAAAAGTTAGTTGCAACCCCATTTAGGTTTATCTTCAGAGGTTCAAATAATTTGTTCAAGAAATGTGTGTGGAATGTATTACCTTATGCTCTGCTCCTGGTGGCTCAGGCCTTTTTGGAAGCCATGCAGACCCTCACAGGTCCAGTTCTCATTGAGGATACTATGAAGAAGAAAAGTATAATGAAATAAGAGTAAATGTCTTAATAACCTTAGAATCAAATTCCATGATTGCTGGCTTGACTAGGGCTGTGACGTTGCGAGTAGTTGCGCGCTCACAGACAGACAGCACAGAGCTTTGCGCCAACAGAGTAGTTTGGTGCACATATAACTTGGCTTGTTAAATGAAGGTAGAGCTGGGAAGGTAACATCACAAACACATCACGAAATGAAGAAACAAGATTGAATTAACCCTCTTCTCTGATATTTTAGGTCCACAGTTTAGTTCAGTAAAAAGTGACTTCACAGGAATGAATAAATAAATAAATAGATTAGATGGATTAGATTAAAATGACTATGCTGTTTACCTATACTCATTACTCATAGATTGTAAAAAAAATGGATGTTATCCGCCTATTGGTCCCCTATTCACCGATATTGTCTTTATGAAAAGGGCAATAAAATAGTGGTTACATCCGGGATTTTTGACTTTTACTCCATAGTAAAACAATAGTTTTTAGATAGCATAAACGGACATATTAATCAAAAATCCCCCATCCCCAGAGTTGTCACGTAGTAAAAACTTAGCTCTAGAGACCGGAGCCATCTTTTGTACCAGGCTGTTAACATGAGTTTTACTCTTGTAAAGTCGCCATTGGGTTTCTCCTTATATTTCCGCTTTTGGAGCCTGCCCTCTGGTGGACGGAGGTATATCGGTGTATTTCGCTGTAAAATAGCTGTAAAATCACCGTATGGCGGCGCCCTTACACGAGGAACATTTTAGAGATTCCATGGGAGAGGCTTGTCTATACTACAGTCCTCCAAGTTAACACACAGGTAATTGAGTAATACTGCTGTAATTCCAGTCAGACACTGGGGCGATAATGTAAATGTTTCTTGTGTCATGGTACGGTACAGGTTCTTCAGTACCTAACACGAAAGAAAGACCCCTTTCTGTCCAGCCAAATGTAACGTAGTCCTTCATACAGGTAGTAGCGCAGCAGCGTTTTCTGTAATGCAAAAATGGAAAATATTCAGAATTTGAAACTTTACAAATTGACATCATTGTTTTTTTCCCCCTTGTACCTCATCTCTGTACAGTTGAACAGTGTCTCTTGATTCATTCTCTTCCAGCTCCCGCAACATCTCCCAACTGAAAGAAACACCACACTACTGTATGTCCACAAGGCTCAGTCTGATGTTTTTAAGTAAACAGAGGAAAACCTGTACCCTACCTGCCCTCCTCCATCTCTTCTGTTAACACTTCTGCCACATGCTGGTGGCCAAAACTGTCCTGAGATAATGCACATTAGCACACACACAAAAAAAAAGATTGGATGAATTTTTCCAACTTATTATCTGAAAACAACTGGTATTTTTGGTGATTACAGTGAGATGTTAGGAATTTAGAGTTATACGTGTTGGAGATACAACTACAAAGCATTATTTGTATTTTGATCAAATATTTATAAACACTGCCATTATCACTCAATATCTTCAGGTAACTCTGGTAAGATCTCAACTTTCAATAATACCTGTTGGGGACATGGTTAATTTGTATGTGTCTTACTCTTATGAGGAGAATATCTGCCAGCACCAGGGAACAGGGGCAGCAGCGGGCAAGGACTCCCAGACGCGGGCGCCAATGAAACACCATCAGCAGCAGACCCGCCGACAGCACAGCCAGCACACGACACAACCAGACGCGCCATGGCACCCACTGGTAGCCCTTCACATCCTGCATCGGAGCACACAGACTTTTACATTTCAACAACTGCACCGGTCACAAGACAAAAACACCCTCAGATACCACTTTTAATAGTGGTGAAAATATTTGAAAACAAGTCTATCATGTGAATGTGATGATTTAATTTGGCAATTAAACAAAGCAGCTCTTTTACCTCAAACAAGTTTATTCACATCAATGCATCATTAAAAAGGCCCACCAACATCTGTACCTGCTGAGGAGGCTGAAGCAGGCCGCCCTCAGCTCTCATATCTTTATAGTCTTAACTGTGTGTGGTGTAGAGCATACTGTCCTCCATCACTGTAGGGTATGGATGCTAAATTAAACTATTAAACTGATCTGTTGCTGGAGTATTACTCAAAAGTAATTAATTTGGTATTTTAAAATTTTTTATACAACACTTTTCCACCTAGTACATGAAGCATCTGATTAAAATAAATATTAGCTAATGTTAGCTAGTTTTGTAAGAAGTCAAGCAGTTTTTATATCTCATGAACTATCCTGCAGAAATCTAATTGAAAAGACATTTACCTTTACAACTATTTAGGGTTGTAATGTCCTGTTCCTGTCCTGTACGTTTACAAGACTTGCATTTCAAATTTTCATGAATTGAAAAAACTAAACTGGCACAAAATGTGACTTAAAATGGCAACTATACATAAACAATAAACTTTTTTATATTTATATAGCAATAAATAAACCTAACTGAACAAATCTTTTCTGAGGTGGTGCTTGGTGTAAAATGTTGTTGAAACCCTGCTCTGTAAAAGTGAGGTCTGGCTGATGTTTAACTAGAAAAGAAGTGCAGTGACCAGCTTCTATTTTTGTAAAACATCAAAATCAATGCCACACCCTGTGATTGTGGTAAATATATATCTTTTTTTCATGTCCTGTAACAAAGAAAACAATTGAGATTGCAGAGAAGACAAAAATGATGTTAAGAACCGCCAATCACGTTTTTCAAAAATTGAAATGAAACACTGAAATGTTGTCTGGAGCATTATTGATTGATGTGTATTTGATATTGTTTAAACTCAAGAGTTTTGTGTAACAGTGAAAGTAAAAAAGAAGAGATTAGGCACTGGGTATAAATTCCTGAGCCTTAAGAAACCCATTGGTTAATTGAGAAAAAAAAATTGAGATTAACAATTAACTCTAGACACAGCCTCTTGGATTCATTCATTTCCAACTGGATGGAAATAAACGTTGAGGCAGTGTATAATTGAGATGCAGGTTACCAGGCACTACTCGTACAATATACTGTATGTTATGTCTTGTGTAAATGCAGAAAGACTTACCATGTGTGAGTCGGGACAGAGCGGGGGGCAGTGAGCGCAGGGTGTTGGGAGTTCACTCTGGGTTTCCCCTCGGCTGCCTACAAAACAGGTACAACACCAGTGTTCAACAGCCTCTTCTCAAAAAACATTGACACTGAACAAACACACCTCATAGAATCAACAAAGGAAATACAGTATCTTCATCATCAAGCTTGAGAAAAGAAAGGAACTGCTTAGCAAAAAAATGTCCGTGAAATATTTTTCATGGTGAAACAAAAACTTTAAAATGTGCCAACGTGTAGGGAACATTTTTAAATAAATTAAACTTAGTATAAATTTACTCTTCACTCAAAATGGTAGGAGTAGGCCTAATTGTTGTAAGTTGTTAACACCCACATTAGTTTAATAAAAAAAGAGAAATGTTTTCAGCAAACTGTCAACAAGACGAGACCACAGGAGATTTAAAAAATAAGACAGCCGCTACTTTTAGGAGTTTTAAAATGATTCATTTATTAAACTTTGGATATTCAGTAGCTAGGTTCAAGTTACTAACTCCATAAAAAGACACAATGCAACCCCAGAAGACCCAGGAACCTCCTAATTTGGAGGTCCAAACGCCACACATTCAGGCAGGTTTACAGTTAATCTGGAATGACTAGCCACTGGTCAACACGTTTTGCCGGTTTAGTTAAAGATAAGTTAAAAGCCCAGGGTGAAACTATTACCTACCCCTAAGAAATGACATTTATTGGGAGAAATTAAGTCGTTGTGACGAGACTGAAATAGCATAACCCAGTAAGTTTCAATGAAACGCGGTAAAGTTACAATACAAAGGCTCCCGCGACCTTTCCGCATCCACAAATTTAAAAACACTATAAAATGCACATCCGTCGTTTACTAACCAAGTAATATTAGTGAGTTAAGATGTATAAACAGAAAAGAAGAGTTAAATCGCACCTGTTGCATGTTCCTCCTCCGCAGCAGTGCACTTCCGCCGCTGGCACACTGGTCCCTAACCTGTTCAACCGGCTTTCGCTTCTCTTCGCTCGCTTGGTACATTTGCATCAAAGGCAGATTATTCCAAAAAGAGGAATCGCAACTTTATTTATATTAGTGGTAACCATCTCTGCACCTGGCTAGAGTAATACAATAATTACTAAAGACAGGATACGCTGTTCGCAGACATATAATATTTCAACAATAGCTTTTTGAATTAGAGCCCACACTAAACCAAGTAACAGATTTTCAAATTTACCTTCGCTTGTTGCTTTTCAGTGTCTATGATACTTTTTTGTTATATTTAGTGCTTATATTATATTGTGTTCCTTTTAGCTCATTTGTTAGCTGGAGCTATTCACTTCTTTTTTTTAGGGGGGCCCGTTGTTTTTACTTTTCCGTGGTAATTACTGTAATTGTTAGCCATCAGTCGGACTGTAAAAAAATTGTTGATCCCGTTTATTGTTTTATCTTTATTTAAGTATATGACGTTATATGACGCTCAGTACATTCACCTGTTTGACACACACCTCGGGATTGAAGCCTGTTTGTCTCTGTAGTATCGGTGAGAAGACCTGTGCTCTGCAGTCCCAAAGTAGTGTGTTTGATTCTCATGTAGCGCGTGCAAATTAAATTAAAATCACACCAATGTCTGAAATATTGTGTTGCTGTAAATCTAGCAAACTGCACGTTCCTCTTTTACAGTATTTTTGGCCTATATCACTAGGACTGACCACAAGGAATGTATGTAGACCACTGTAGGGTGGTATCATAGCACGGCCCAGGCGGACCACTCCAACGAGCGCCCCTAGTGGCCGTTTAGTGGTCCGTGCACAGACCAGTGTTTTGGTCACAACCCCTTCAGCTTCTGGGGTTGTCAGGGCTCAGAGAGACATCCTGTAGTATTGACATAGCCAACACTGCTAGCCAGAGATGCAAAAGTCTTCGGTAAAGGGATTGTGTTTTATATGACGTGCTGTTGTAAGCCAAACTTCCGCATTCATAAAGATAGTACCTCATTTTATTCAATTATTAACCCATATACAGACAAAAATATTCTTAATCAATAGTTTCTATTGCATACTTTTCCCACTGCACAAAAAAGCCAAGTCACCACTTTCACCAAGATGCACATGACTGCCAGATAATCATGTGATAAGCTGCTCAGCGCTGGATAATTTATTCGTTTTTTGACAAACAGGTTCAGAAACAACTGAGAATCTTTCAAAATACACTCACCTAAAGGATTATTAGGAACACCATACTAATACTGTGTTTGACCCCCTTTCGCCTTCATTATACGTGGCATTGATTCAACAAGGTGCTGAAAGCATTCTTTAGAAATGTTGGCCCATATTGATAGGATAGGATCTTGCAGTTGATGGAGATTACACCACCACCACCACCAGCCTGCTCAGTGGTAACAAGGCATGATGGATCCATGTTCTCATTCTGTTTAGGCCAAAGGTGGGGTCTTCTGGTGTTGTAGCCCATCCACCAAGGTTGTGCGTGTTGTGGCTCCACAAATGCTTTGCTCCATACCTCGGTTGTAACGAGTGGTTATTTCAGTCAAAGTTGCTCTTCTATCAGCTTGAATCAGTTCGGCCCATTCTCCTCGGACCTCTAGCATCAACAAGGCATTTTCGCCCACAGGACTGCCGCATACTGGATGTTTTTTCCTTTTCACACCATTCTTTGTAAACCCTAGAAATGGTTGTGCGTGAAAATCCCAGTAACTGAGCAGATTGTGAAATACTCAGATCGGCCCATCTGACACCAACAACTATGTCACACTCAAAATTGCTTAAATCTCCTTTCTTTCCCATTCTGACATTCAGTTTGGAGTTCAGGAGATCATCTTGACCAGGACCACACCTCTAAATGCACTGAAGCCACTGCCATGTGATTGGTTGATTAGATTATTGCATTAATGAGAAATTGAACAGGTGTTCCTAATAATCCTTTAGGTGAGTGTAGATATATCCATAACACACTATTCCATAACAGTATTCCTTACGTAATTGATTTCAGCGGGTCTCAGCATATTAATACAGGATAGTGTATGGAGCACATATGGTCATCTTTACAGTTCACTAATATCAGAGAGTAACTTTTAACTCCGTTTTAGTTTCAACTAAACAAAAAGGGAAATGAGTCTGCAGTAATAAGAGCACAAGACAAGTCAGCTGAATACCACATTTTGTCCTTAACAAATTAGAGCTCCTGCTGAGATGGGAAGTATTCATAAAAAAGAAATTTCATATTTTCTGAAATCTCAACCCTAATCCAACTTTAGTCTGCGTGAAAAGATATATAATAATAGTTATCACTCTACAAATAACACAGCCTCACTGTGTTATCTTATTAAATCTACAACTAGCACTTACAAATAATTTTAATCTCATCTTGTACAAACTACAAAACATAATGTTCAAAGTTGACAAAAGATATAGAGTACATAAAGTAGAACAGGCAAAATGCTATAGCTGTATAGGGACACTGGATTATTTCACTCTTTCATTCATTTATTGATTCCTTTTTGTATCGCTTATTTTACTATAAATGAGCTTTTAACTCAATCAGACAATTCATGAATGAATTACAGTCTATAATATACTTAAAAAATATATCCTACATAAATAGGCTACCTGAATAATCAACATCAAATTAGCCTTTCGTCAACAAAATCCCTGAAACTTTCCAAACGTATAGCCTCGACCCTCTCGTAGCTAACCGTTAGCAAATAACTGTCTTTCTCTGGTCTCTATAAGCGTTCAACACACTTACCACGTCTGTCCATCCTGCTGGATACACTGACAGACTTTACATAAGCATATATCACGACATGACAGCTTTAAAGCGTAGACAAAAAAAAGCCGCTTTCTAAACATCTATCTCACCCAGATCTCACCCAGAGAGTACGGGAAGTCACGAGGTCCAAAATGATGGCCTTTGAACCACAAATACAAGTGAAAGATAAAAAAGTAATTAAATAATACATAAAAATAAAACAGGTGCTCACAGCTGCTAACAATCCTCTCACAATATTATTTTATTATTATTATTTTTGCTATTGTGTTTTCCTTCTGAAACATAAAATGGATGCAGCTTGACAGAAACGCGCATACTACACTAGCCTGTATCAAAATACAGTCGTGCTCATAAGTTGAGACGCCAAGATCCCAAATTGGCAATTGGCATGCCAGTGCACAAGCCACCGCCCTCTGGTTGTTGTGGCCTGTGATCTGGTCTGCCAATCGCCAGTTTAGGATCTCGGCGCTGCTGCAAAAGTTTACATGCCCTGGCAGATTTTGTGATGTCTTTTTTTTTTTTTTTTTTTAGAATATGAATGATGACACAAATTGTTTTTTTTTTTTTCACTCATAGTTAGTGGTTGGGTGAAGCTATTTAGCGTGAAACAATTGTGTTTACTCTTTTTAACTCGTATTAACAACAGAAACTACCCAAATGAGCCTGATCAAAAGTTTACATACCCAGTTCTTAATACTGTGTATTGCCACCTTTAACATCAATGACAGCTTGAAGTCGTTTGTGGTAGTTGTGGATAAGGCTCTTTCTTTTCTCAGATGGTAAAGCTGTCCATTCTTACAATTCCTGTAAGTTCTTGGGCTGTCTTGCATGAACTGCACATTTGAGATCTCTTCAGTCAGGAGACTGAGATGGCCAGAACCTTCACTTTATGTTCCTGTAGCCAGGAACAGTTCGACTTGGCCTTGTGCTTTCGATCGTTGTGATGTTGGAACGTCCAAGTACGTCCAATGCGCAGCTTTGGGGTTGATGAGTGCATATTTTCCTCCAGTATTTTATGTTAATGTGCTTCATCTTGCCATCAATTTTCACTATGTTTCTTGTGCCTTTGTAGCTCACACATCCCCAAAACATCATCGATCTACCTCCAGTTTCACAGTAGGAATGGTGTACCTTTCATCACCTTGTTGACTCCTCTCCAAATGTAACGTTTATGGTTGTGGCCGAAAAGTTCAGTTTTGGTTTTATCACTCCAGATGACTTTGTTTCAGACATTTTGAGACTTGTCTCTGTGCTGTATTTTGTGGCATTTGCATAGTAATGGCTTTCGTCTGGCAACTTGACCATGCAGCCCATTTTTATTGAAGTGCCTCCTTATTGTGCATCTTGCAACAGCCACACCACTTTTTTCAGACTCCTGTATTTCTGCTGAGGTTATTTGTGGGTTTTTCTTTGCATCCCGAACAATTTTCCTGGCAATTGTGGCGTAAATTTTAGTTGGTCTACCAAATCTTGGTTTGGTTTCAACAGAATCCTTAATTTTCATTTCTTTATTTGAGTTTGAACACTGCTGATTGGCATTTTCAGGTCAGTGGATATCTTTTGACAATTATTTTGCTTTTCCCATGACTCGGATACAGAAACGTCAGTGCAGCACTGAATGAAAGATGCAAGAGTCTGTCAGGAGCCCAAAAACTCACTGACCTTTTATACACACAGATTATAGGCAAACAGGTGAGGATGGGTATCTTTAGTAGCCATTCAAACCCATTTGTGTCAACTTATATGTTGACACATATATGTGCATGTTATATATATATATATATATATATATGTGTATATATGTGCATGTTATATATATATATATATATATATATATATATATATATATATATATATATATATATATGTAACATATATATATATGTGTGCATGTTATCAGGCCAAAATCACCAGGGTATGTAAACTTTTGATCAGGATCATTTGGGTAGTTTCTGTTGTCTTTATGATTTTAAAAGAGTAAACACAATTGTTTGACAATAAATGGCTTCACTCAACCACTAACTATGAGTGAAAGTAAGGTTTTTGTGTAATCATTCATAGTTTCTGAAAAATGGCCAAATAAAAGCACAAATTCTGCCAGGGTATTAAACTTATGAGCACAATTGTAAATACAGTCAGGTTATTAAAAATTGGGGAGAAAGTTTATAAATGTGTAAAACTGGGATGTTTGGTTTCTAATTTATTAAATAAAAAAAGAAAAATGCAAGAATAACATGAAGTCATTTTGAGAGAGAACTAAATCTGGGTAAACTAAATACACCCAAGATACGGAAAGATGTTGTTTACTTATGTACAAAATGAAGAAATGTCCTTTTTTATTCATACAGTTGAAATACCTTTAGAGGGCGTAAACCATCCAAAATGCTGTTCTTGCCAAAATCTCTGCCTGAGTTCTTTTATTCCTGACTATTACATTTAACAGCATTAGATTGGATTATTAGCCATTATAATCCTACAAACTGTTAACATATCTTCTCGGGACAACACAGGCTATCCCATGCCATCTTTTTATAGTGTGTATGTGATCTCAAATATAGTTTATTTTCAATAAATAATGGTGCAATGCAGCCCCCTGCTGGATTCTAACATCTACCACTACTGCCACCAATCTTTGATTTCTTCCCCATTTGTTATTATCCTCCAAACTGATCTCGTTTGGGTTTAAGACTTCCTTAATACACCCCAGCTCTCACTTTACACGGCTGTTCCTCTGGTAAACATTTAATTTGCATATTTACACCACATAATTGAGGCATATCCCCAAAAACATTGGTTAGCACCTGCACAGACAATTCTTAGGGACGATGGTAAAAGGTCCATCCTCCAAAAGCTGAGGTTAAGTGACTTAGTGATTCTCTAATTCTCAATAAAATAGATCTGATTTGGAAAAATGTGTGAAAAAAACTATAGTAAAGAAACTTTTATTAAATATTTATGTACAAGGCAACTAGAAACAATTTGTTGAAAAAACTACAAAGAGTAGTTTCCTATTGTTGCATCCAAAAAATTACAATGACTAAGAGTTTACAACTAATGTCGTTTGAACAAACACTTACACAGTTTAGTTGAAACTGTTTCACTCCAGATAAACCTGATTAGACCAGTTATGGCCTCACCAGAGCTTGTTTCTATAACCTCCTTTTTAAATCACTGCAAGCTTCTTTAGAGGAACACATGCTAGCAACAATATTTGGAATGTTTATTCAGTTCATAAACCAGATGATATAAACCCTTTCAAGCTCAAAAAGAAGGTTGAATGCAAACCAAGAGTCTGTTAAACCTGGATGTGAATGTACTCAGAGAGGTTAAACCTGGACTTTTCAGGTTTTTCATCTTTAACAACATTTATCGGAGTTTCCCCTGCTACGCCTAAACAATCTCTGTTTCATTCATTTCCTCATTGAAACTGAATTTACAATTTTAAACGCACTTATTACTGTATGTAATAAGTAATAATCCTGAATGTATAATTTGTCAATCCGCAACGCATGCATTTTGTACATTAAAATTTTTATTTTGTTGATGCTAAATAGAACAGAAATAGGTCTTTACTAGGTTAGTAGGTTACTGTGATGCATGTGCGTCTTTGAAGTGCCCATTAAAGTCATTGTAGACTCAGGATTAATGATATATTGGAAATACACTGTGTGCACAGTTGGATCAGTAACGGACACAGAGCTCCACTTCGACTCAGACGCCAGGAAAGTGGAGGTGGGGTACTGGTATGGGCAGGTATTATTAAAGATGAGCTAGTTGGACCTTTTTGGGTTTAAAACTCTCAGACCTACTGCCAATTTTTAGAAGACACTTTCTTCAAACAGTGGTACCGGAAAAAGTCTGCATCTTTCAAGAAGACTTTGATTTTTATGCAAGACAACGCTCCATCACATGCATTAAAGTTCTCCACTGCGAGGCTGGTCAGCAAAGGCCTTAAAGATGAAAAACTAATGACATGGCCCCCTTCTTCACCTGACTTGAACTCTATTGAGAACTTTTGGACCCTTCTTAAGCAGGACATTTACAGTGAAGGTTAACATGGTTAATATTATTCTCACTTTAACAGGTGAAAATAAACAAGTGAGATGGTAATAATTCTGCACACTAATAGTTGCCTAATAAAGGTTTACTGTGGCATGAAAAAGTATCTGAAGCCTCACATTTCTGCATAAAATCACCATCAAATGTGATCTGATCTTTGTCAAAATGACACAAATGAAAAAACAGTGTCTGCTTTAACTAAAACCACCCAAACATTTATAGGTTTTCATATTTTTAATGAGGATACCATGCAAACAATGACAGAAGGGGGAGGAATAAGTAACTGAACCATCACATTTAATACCTGGTTGCCCCCCCTTTGGCAGCAATAACTTTAACTAGAGGTTTCTTGTAGTTGCAGATCAGCCTGACACATTGATCAGGATCAATCTTGGACTATTCCTCTTTACAAAACTGCTGCAGTTCAGTCAGATTCCTGGGATGTCTAGCATGAATCGCTGTCTTGAGGTCATGCCACAGCATCTCTCTTCAAGGTCAGGACTTTGACTTGGCCACTCCAGAACGTGTATTTTGTTCTTCTGAAACCATTCTGAAGTTGATTTACTTGTTTTGGATCATTGTCCTGTTGCAGCAGCCATCCTCTTTTTAGCTTCAACTGTCTGACAGACAGCCTCAGCCTTTCCTGCAAAACATCCTGATAAACTTTTGAATTAATTTTTCCATTAGTGATTGCACGTAGTCCAGGCCATAAGGCAGCAAATCAGCCCCAAACCATGATGCTCCTCCACCATGCTTCACGGTGGGGATGAGGTGTTGATGTTGGTGAGCTGTTCCATTTTTCCTCCACACATGATGTTGTGTTCCTCCCAAACAGTTCAACTTACGTTTCATCAGTCCACAAAATATTTTGCCAGAAGTTCTGTGGACTGTCCAAGTGCCTTTTTGCAAACATTAAATGAGCAGCAATGTTTTTTTTTAAGACAGCAGTGGCTTCCTCTGTGCAGTCCTCCCATGAACATACAGCTTTGAGTATTCTGCGCTGAACTCTTGTTGTCATGTTGTCCACATTTTTGGTGAATGGCCACTCCTTGGGAGAGAAGCAACAGTGCCAAACTCTCTCCATTTGTAGACAATTTCTCTAACTGTGGATTGATGAACATCCAGACTTTTAGAGATGGTTTTGTAACCTTTCCCGGCTTTATACAAATTCTTGATGCAGGTCTTCAGAGAGCTCTTTTGAGTGAGCCATGGTACACATCAGACAATGCTTATCATCAATCACAATTCTTACCAGGTGTGTGTTTTATAGTGAGCAGGGCAGCTTTAAGCCACTCCTCAGTGATTGGACACACCACTGACTTAAATTGTTTGATAAAAATTGGTATTAATTGCTCTCAAAGTCTCCTTAGGCAGAAGGTTCAGTTACTTATTCCTCCCCCTTCTGTCATTGTTTGCATGTTATCCTCATTAAAAATATGAAACCTATAAATGTTTGGGTGGTTTTAGTTAAAGCAGACACTGTTTTGTGTCATTTTGACAAAGATCAGATCACATTTGATGGTGATTTTATGCAGAAATGTGAGAAATTCCAAAGGCTTCAGATACTTTTTCATGCCACTGTACATGTAGATATTCTCTTATGAAAGCCAAAACTTCACTTTTACTTCTTAAATGTTAAGGTTTGAGGGTTTGTTAACATTTTGGATTGACTAAGTAATAACAAATTTATCCTCAAAAATACAACTTGCCTAATAATTGTGCACACATTGTATACTGTATTTATTCTTTAACTATTCAACTACAGCCTGTGTACAGCTAACTACTATCCAGTACTTCAAACTTCAAAGGTTTTTGAACCTGGAAACTCAACAGTTGTCCCAGACTGAGGAGGACAACCCTGCGTTCATGTTTAAACTGAGTATGTTCCACCTGCTGCTATAAACAGGGCCAATAAACTGTCTCCTGAGTGTACCATTGTCAGTATCAGCCTCCTGCCCATAGTTGTGCATTTCCATGATTTGGCATCAGTCCAAGGTTTTGTCTTTTAAAAGAGGAAAGGATTGTCCAGAACAGCCACTCCTGCTGCTACGCCTCCATCTGCATGCACTGAACTTTTAGTCCTAAGCAGATGACCTACGCGCTCATTCATCACTGTGTCTTTGCCCTGTCTGTAAAAAACACAAAGACATGACATTAGTATAGGATGAATAGAAAGAACAGTCCAGAGAACCTGTCCTCTTGTCCTTTACCTGACGTACACTCCGAACACTCCTAGCTCACTCAGACAGTTACTGATGGAGAGTGGACTGTCCCGTCTCAGCAGGTAGTTGTGTGAAGGAGTAGGTTTGATTTTATCCATCAGAATGTAGGCCGTTCTCTCTGTTCCAGTAACTTCCTGTAGGACCTTGCAGATTTCCGACCCATAAACGTTGTTACCTATAAAAATGTTGGGAATGAAGTATAAAAGTGTTTTGTTAATCTGTTTGAAGATAGTTGTGGTACTTCTAATGGATTAAATGGAGAAAAGGCAACGCTGGACTGTGTTTGTGAAGAGAGGAAACACAGAAACGACCAGAGAATCATATCATTATATATCCTTTATCAACCTTTTAGAATAACACTGACAGAAAAAACTGCTGATTACATGAGAAAAATACAGTGATATATTTTTATCACTTCTGTCAAATAAATAGTATCATAGTCATTGTTAGCAGCCGCCACCAGGGGGCACCCAGCATGTTTTGATGTTGGTATGGGAAACCCACCTAAGCACTGCCAAATATAATAGTCAATAAAAGCACCAGGATAATTTCTATGGAGTATGAGGAGCGTCTTGTATATTCACAGAAACTGAGCTTCACTATCAGAGACATATTACTGACATCAACAATGGAAACTTTTCAAGTAAACAAAAGTGTCAATGTTCAGAGTATATTTTAAAATAAAGCAATTCATTTCATTCTCATATAATTAAGAGGTTTTCTCTCAGAAGTGTTAATATGGATCTTCACATATGCCATACAAGAGGATCTATTTTATCACAAAAGCTTGGTGAATATTTAATTAAAGGTAAACTCAAGTAAAGGCTAGGTAGAGGGTTCAGATTCATTAATGACTGCATTTGTAGACTTCTCACCACTTTACTGAATCACTCTGACAGTTAAACAAGCACGTGTTTGTTTTAACTAGCTAAAGTGTTTGCTCATTTGTCTATGAAAACTCAAATAAGAATTTGGCGGCTGCTGCATAATACTGAAATTATCAAAACATTCAGTATGTTAAAACTATTAAAGTCAAAACTGGAGGGTAATTAACCCACTGTCACTGATTCTCATGTGGGGAGGGCACTGTGAGCAGAGAACTCTTGTCCCTCAAGGACACCGTGAATTTTGCGTGAATGAAAACAATGGATAAAAACTACTGGGTTTGCTACAGACCCCTTTGATTAGAGCAACTAACTATTATTTTTCTATTGAATAATCTATCAATTATTTTTGTATAAATGATTTTCTTTTAAATATATATATTATTTTTTTAAGTATAATTAAACAGAATATATTAAAATAATTCTTTATTAAGCACATGACATGTGTTACGGGTAAAACAAGAATTGCCCTACAAAAAGAGCAAAAAAAAGAGGAAATTCACTTAATAATTCAGCCCAAATATAATGTACAAAGTAGGCGATATGTTTCTGATAAATTAACATAAATGCCACAAGATATAAGCTCTTGTGTTTCCAACTGGGGCTGTCACTATGACTACTTTTTGGATATGGTTATGGATACAGTCTACTGTGCATTTATGCATGTAGGGGCATTGCCAGATGAACTCAAACACACATAAGCAACGTATTATTACGTTATTGCGTTGTTGCAGCTCTATTTTTGACACCATTGTCTAAATTGTGGAGATAAAAGGGGGCGTGGTTTAGCAATTAACAGAAAGTGAAATGTGTGAATTTGTGATTAATATGATGGAAAGGTTTCTAAAAGGTAATTTCTCCACCATACCTCCTCCTTCTCGCTGGGGTTTTAAGACAAACCGGTCTGGAGCATTCAAGGCCATTTCAATCGTTTTGTCTCCCTCTGGGCTCTGGAAATGACATCGAAGAGTTTAGAAACGTTAAGAAAAGAACACTTTCTTAGTGATATCTAATGTGT
This sequence comes from Perccottus glenii, assembly GCA_024416835.2. Lineage (NCBI taxonomy): Eukaryota > Metazoa > Chordata > Actinopteri > Gobiiformes > Odontobutidae > Perccottus > Perccottus glenii. Next base: position 27,820,964 of record CM044555.2, on the reverse strand, counting down.
GCAGTTTGCGTACAACTCTACAGTGCAACACTTGCTGCAGTGTTCAATGCACTCACAATATCCAGAGTGTAGAGGCCAGCAAAGGTTGCTCTGATTTGCTGCACTACTTGGAGTTGGTCGGGAAAGAATCTTTCCAAGACACCGGGTTGGGCCAACACTTGCTGCACTTTCTTAGTTCCACTCAGATGAGTGCCGATATCTGGACATTTTACAGCCCGGGAGCGCTCCAACAGTAGCCGGGTATCCCAGTCCTACAAAACAAAATACAACTCATCAACTCCTTCTGCCTCCTTCTGATTTGTGACTCTTCTGGCTTCTTTTAGGAGGTAACTGAATTCTTGTGGATGTGTTTTGTCAGTTGAAATCCTTGACAAAACAGCAGCCATATTGGGCAGCAAAGCATGAGGAGGTTTGTTTTTCTTTGACCTGAGTGAGGCAGAAGTATGTGACTCTAGCTTCACAACACTGACAGAGGGTTTAACAGTTATGCCACCAGAAACATCAGGAGGTTTTATTAACTTTTATGATATTATTATACACTATTTATAATTCACCAGTTGCTGTATAAAAGGTTGGAACTTGGAAAAATAACTATTTTTTTCAAAGGATTAGCCAGACCAAAAGAAAAAGGTTGCTTTTGTTGTGAAATCAGCGTCACTGTTTTGTTACAAATGTACACATTTCCTATGCCTTATCTTTGCACAATTAACAGCAGTCTGTTCAACAATGCTTTCCGCATATTCTGTAAAATGGGCTAAATTTACACAATTTTCACTTATATTGTTCTTGTTCTACCATCCCAGGTTGGACAACAGCTGTTAAGACACATCACAGCATCACAAGAGGTAGCACATAGCAGTCAAAACTTGTAAAGGTACGATATTCAAAAAACACTGGTCTGTCAAGAGAAATGTTTAAGGAAAGGCTCATTTTTGTGGAAGACCAAATGAACACCACTGGACTGTAGCAAAATGTTTGTTTTCAAACCTGTTCAGAGGTGTACTGCTGGGGGGCGTAGCCATTCCTGAAGTACACCACGGCAACTTCCTTGCCATCACTGAGAAGGGAAGAGAAAAGAAAAGCACAGTCAAAATGCATCCCTTACCAAGGACGTCTATGGCATATTACTAAAAATGGCAGGATCTAAAGTTTAGATGTCTGGTTTAACATTATCTGTATAATATTTCTGAACAGATTGCGTATCATTATTAAATCTCTAGCTAATTAGCTAAGTCGAAAAATGTATATTTGTGGCTTTGAAAAACTGTTTTCCCAATAAATTATATAAATTTACATAAAAGGGTAATGATACAGTGCCTTGCGAAAGTATTTGCCACATTTCAGGCTTCAAACATAAAGATATGAAACTGTAATTTTTTTGTGAAGAATCAACAAGTGGGACACAATCATGAAGTGGAACAAAATTTATTGTATATTTCAAACTTTTTTAACAAATAAAAAACAGAAAAATTGGGCGTGCTGAATTATTCAGCCCCTTTACTTTCAGTGCAGCAAACTCTCTCCAGAAGTTCAGTGAGGATCTCTGAATGATCCAATGTTGACCTAAATGACTAATGATGATAAATGGAATCCACCTGTGTGTAATCAAGTCTCTGTATAAATGCACCTGCACTGTGATAGTCTCAGAGGTCCGTTTAAAGCGCAGAGTATCATAAAGAACAAGGAACACACCAGGCAGGTCTGAGATACTGTTGTGGAGAAGTTTAAAGCCGGATTTGGATAAAAAAAAAAGATTTCCCAAGCTTTAAACATCCCAAGGAGCACTGTGCAAGCGATAATATTGAAATGGAAGGAGTATCAGACCACTGCAAATCTACCAAGACCTGGCCATCCCTCTAAACTTTCAGCTCATACAAGGAGAAGACTGATCAGAGATGCAGCCAAGAGGCCCATGATCACTCTGGATGAACTGCAGAGATCTACAGCTGAGGTGGGAGACTCTGTCCATAGAACAACAATCAGTCGTATACTGCACAAATCTGGCCTTTATGGAAGAGTGGCAAGAAGAAAAATATCCATAAAAAGTGTTGTTTAAAGTTTGCCACAAGCCACCTGGGAGACACACCAAACATGTGGAAGAAGGTGCTCTGGTCATCAATCAAACTTTTTGGCAACAATACAAAACGTTATGTTTGGCTTAAAAGCAACACAGCTCATCACTCTGAACACACCATCCCCACTGTCAAACATGGTGGTGGCAGCATCATGGTTTGGGCCTGCTTTTCTTCAGCAGGGACAGGGAAGATGGTTAAAATTGATGGGAAGATGGATAGAGCCAAATACAGGACGATTGTGGAAGAAAACCTGATGGAGTCTGCAAAAGACCTGAGACTGGGACGGAGATTTGTCTTCCAACAAGACAAAGATCCAAAACATAAAGCAAAATCTACAATGGAATGGTTCACAAATAAACATATCCAGGTGTTAGAATGGCCAAGTCAAAGTCCAGACCTGAATCCAATCGAGAATCTGTGGAAAGAACTGAAAACGCTGTTCACAAATGCTCTCCATCCAACCTCACTGAGCTCCAGCTGTTTTGCAAAACTGATAGAGACATATCCCGAGCGACTTACAGCTGTAATCACAGCAAAAGGTGGCGCTACAAAGTATTAAGTTAAGGGAGCTGAATAATTTTGCACGCCCAATTTTTCAGTTTTTTATTTGTTAAAAAAGTTTGAAATATCCAATAAATTTTGTTCCACTTCATGATTGTGTTCCACTTGTTGTTGATTCTTCACAAAAAATACAGTTTCTTATCTTTATGTTTGAAGCCTGAAATGTGGCAAAAGGTCGCAAAGTTCAAGGGGGCCGAATACTTTCGCAAGGCACTGTAGATCTCATTAAAAGTTTTATTGAAAAAAATAATAATTTAAAGTTCAGCTTTAACTTACTTATTGTGTATTGTTTTTCTTTTCCTTATTTCCTATTGTGTACATTGTAAGCATTCCCCACTTCAACATTAACATGCTCACTTACATAAAAAGCCTCTTGTCCTGATCCAGTGAGCCGCTTGCAAACACTTCTTTAAAATCTTTTCGGATTGTGAAAATATTTCTGAAAATGAGGTATTAGAGAACTCAGAATTACTCATCACAATTAATATTTGCATTGTTTAAAGCAGCTAAAAGTATAAAGATAGTCTATTTCAATACCTACAATTTTAACAATTCAATCTCCACACATCTCTGATCATATATGTTCCCTTCATCGTCTGTCACCAGGAACAGGACCACCGCTCTGGAAAAAACAGACATCATTTGACCCAGTTTGTGTCAATGCGAGAATTAGTAAAAGCAGCCTGTAACAGTGGACTCAGAATGACCATCAGTAGCCATGTAAGTGAAAAGGTTCTCAGTGCTTGGACTTGGTTTTGAGAAGTGACAAGACAAGAATTTAAAAAACACACCACATTCACACACAAGTTCTACTAAGATAATTACAATAAGCAATAAAACAAAATGTACTAAATTTTAGAAACCCATACACAGTGAAAGGATCTTTAAAATATGTACACAGTAGTGCAAGTGAGAAGTAGTATCTCATTTTTGTCTCTACAAGACTTATTCAATATTTGTCTATAAACACAGATGACTAAGGTATGGCAAACTACTAAATGCAATAATAATCATAATAAGATTGTGTAGGACTTCTGAAAATTGTAGAGGTACAGGTACTGTTAGGGGTAGTGTATTAACGTGATTACATTGTCATTAATAAAATGAACAGCAAATGATGCTGAGTTAAAATGGTTTGTATCGGCAAGTTCCCAATTTTCAAGTACTCATACTCATTCTGGACAAAGTGGTCTCTCTTACCTTTCTGAGCCATACAGCTCCCAGGCCTTGGCCATGGCCCTGGCCAAACCAGCTGCAGGGTTGTTGTCAGGAATATTCATGCTCTCCTCCAGCTGCCCAGCTACTTTTAGGATGTGTCTGTCCAAAAAAAAAAAAAGCACAACGCAGCTTCAGTATTCTACCACTATCAGTGCTTCTCAAATTTTTAACACATACCATTTCAGTAAATATTTGTCTCCCTCAAAGGTAAGTCTAGACCAACCAACATCATTCTTGTGATTGTCTGAAAAACTTCCATTATTTCAAATTAAATTAAAATTAAAACATTTAATTCTTACCTTAACCAAACACTGACCTCCTCGAGTCTGGACCTGGTCTAAGTCTGGACTAACTCTGTCTCCTTCAAACACTGACCTCTGTGAGTCTGGACCTGGTCTAAGACCGGACTAACTCTGTCTCCTTCAAACACTGACCTCTGTGAGTCTGGACCTGGTCTAAGTCTGGACTAACTCTGTCTCCTTCACCGAACACTGACCTCCGTGAGTCTGGACCTGGTCTAAGACCGGACTAACTCTGTCTCCTTCAAACACTGACCTCCGTGAGTCTGGACCTGGTCTAAGACCGGACTAACTCTGTCTCCTTCAAACACTGACCTCCGTGAGTCTGGACCTGGTCTAAGACCGGACTAACTCTGTCTCCTTCAAACACTGACCTCCTCGAGTCTGGACCTGGTCTAAGACTGGACTAACTCTGTCTCCTTCAAACACTGACCTCCGTGAGTCTGGACCTGGTCTAAGACTGGACTAACTCTATCTCCTTCAAACACTGACCTCCATGAGTCTGGACCTGGTCTAAGACCGGACTAACTCTGTCTCCTTCAAACACTGACCTCCGTGAGTCTGGACCTGGTCTAAGACCGGTCTAACTCTGTCTCCTTCAAACACTGACCTCCGTGAGTCTGGACCTGGTCTAAGACCGGACTAACTCGGTCTTGACTACAACATTATCATGTCAATATAACTTTCATCTGTTCTGCTGTGCTGCAATCAAGCATCTGTAAATCCTCATTGATATTTGTCTCTTGAAGTAAGAGTAGCTAGTATACTAAAATAAAATAGTATATAACATTTTAGTAACACAAATAGGCCTACATTTTGAAATTATACTTTTAATGGTATCACAAGGGAGACTGTATACCCCCAGTTTAATTACGCTCATCTTTGGCTAGAAACAAACTCATGTTCTATTAGAATCCAGAATGTGTCTCGTTTGTTCAGGACATACCTGTGTACATGAACCAAGCCTGCAGAGAGACCTCCAAAACTAGCAGAAATAGTGTTGATTTCAATCTGCTTTAGTGACGATGACCCATCCTCATTTTGGTCCATCATGTAGTCAGAGCGGTTAAACCCCAAAACCACCGACTAGAAAGAAAATTTATTCTGGTTAGAGTTTGTTTTTTTAATAGGTAAGTGCAACAAGTAGCGTTTCATTGCCATCTGAGAGAACTTACCTGAGACGTTCCTTCTTTTAGGATCTGTTTGTGGATCTTAAACAGCCGTGCAGTGAAGTCATCCACCTTTATAGTGCTACAAAACAAAAAAATAAACCCTATTTTTACTTACCATCAGAACACTACCAAGAGAATCCAATATTTTTTTGTATTGCATAAGCACAATGCTACCTGGCCAGAGCCTCTTCCAAGAACTCTGTGTCCTGACTGATCTTGTCCACTAATGTGTTGTAGTGGGTTTGCACCTCAAGAGCTTGGAGGAACACGGCTTTGGGCACTGGTGTGGGGAAGAGCGTAAACGGAGCGTAGGTCGCCAACTGCAAAACAAGCAGAGAAAGTGGAATGTCAAAAGAGTTTGGCCAACATAAACAGAAAAATCTTACTAAAACACAGGATCAGCAAGAAAAAAGCAGAAGAGATTCCTGGCATTACTTTGCAATGAACACGGTCTATTGAACATGGCTGGCTGTTTTACTTAAGATAATAACTCTAGCCATTATGAAATATGACTTTAATAAATATGAGGTAAAGAACAGAGGGGAGAAAAAAAACAGTGGGTGCATAATCTTTGCTAAGTATGTATACATGTATTCCCTTGAAACGCTAGGTTTTCTTACCTCTGCTGAGTTGGAGGCCTCTTTAGTTCTCATTAGAACTCCAGACAAAAGTGCTACATCTTTGGCACCCTTTGCCAAGTCTTCCACTAGGGCTGTGTCCGCCATCATTTTATCTAAAATCCCCTGGGCCATTCTGGTTGACCTAGGATGCAAGAACAAAACATGACCACAATGAAAAGATACATTTTTCCTATTCTCTAAAGTAATCTAAATGTTAGCTATCATTGATAACTGCTCTATGAACTGGACCCATTCTGTGGTTTTCATTCCCTGGTTCATTATTTAGATCAAGACTTTCACCAGTTTCACGGTAGTGAGCACACAATAATTGGAGACTTCCGAGTTAGAGTATATCTGGATGTATTTCCATATGCCCTTGCCTTTTTTTCAAGGCTATAGGCCGTTACAGAGCACTTTGAAAAGCTCCTATGTTAAAGCCATAAACAACACTAATATGACATATTGAAATAAATGTAGTCCATGCTGTACTAACAGATGGAATGTTTAAGCACCCAGTCTAGCTTCAGGAAAGTTTATGGAAATTATGCCTACATTTGCTAGTTAATGTACATGTACTCAACGTTAGCTAATGCATGCATTACTATATAAAATGCTTCTTAAACGCCGTTTGTGGTTGACAGCTCACCGGACTAGGACCTGAGAGACTTGTAGCTGAGGTTAGAATACATATTGCATGAATACAAAAGGCAGACAAAGTTAAATGCTAACCGTTTAGACTGGAGGCGAGGAGATGACGGTTCGCCGTCAAGGTAGCTTCTACAATAATAACACGTTTCCCGCTATCGTGCTTTGGAATTAAATAAATGTAATGAATTTTACATCCGCCTTGTAATATCCTGTTGAAATAGTCGTTGAACTTGCCGATAAAGATTGGTGGTAAAGTCCTGTAAATATACTGTATCTGTACCAGTGAGCAATGAAACAGAACAGGAACGTATTACTACTGCACGTTTTCAGTCGTCGCCAGCAATTGGTTAGTCGCAGCCACTTCCGGTTTGTTTCAGCCAATAGCTGAATCCTATATAAAGTCCCGCCCACAGCAAGTTATGAGTTACCTGAAGATAAAACCTGCAAAAGAAGTATGACCCAGCAAATTGTGTGTACAGATTTTTCTATTTCAAATGTAGTCACAGAGCTAGAACTTGTTCGTTCACTTAGTCTGTCTCCATTTTTTATTGTAAAAGTTGTTTATGGTACAAATACGACCCTTAAGTTATTAGTAATTATTAACATTATTCGGCAGTCCTGTATAATTGATCTGATACAGATAGCCTCCTGAGAGGTAAGTGTATTTTTGCGTAACTGGATTTTTCATTTTTCTGTAACTTAAAAAATGTGTTATTAGATTTTTGTTGTAAAAGAAAGAATGGCCTTGGAACTTTGGAAGGCCTCATTACGGCAAAATAATAAAACTCAGTTATTCAATAGCCTATACCCAATAGACTAAAGAATTAATGACAGGATACAAACTTCAAGAAACTGTCTAACATATGACTTATTAACAGAACAACCTGGAAAAGCAATAAATGCTCTGTAACGTGAGGGTTCGATATGTGGTGGTAGATCACTCTTTATGATAATAAACAGCAGAATGGAGACAGAAGACTTCCTCAAACGGCACTTTTACTCAACAACGTCACAACAACAACACTTCCTTAAAACACAGCCGTTCACGTGACTTTTCTAACCAATCAGAAGCAAGGACTTAGACTGAGATAAACGTGAGTGAATCAAATAGGCATATTCAGCAGAATATCCTTACTGAATTAAATATGTAAACACATAAAGGTGTAAATAATTAACTGACTGAACATTGTAAATATACTTCTAGTATATTAACTCAAATATAAATCATATTAAATAATAAGCATTACAACTTTCCAACATGAAATGTGAACTCCACCTCTAAACCTTACAGCTCTAACAAATATAAGAGAATACATTCAAAGAGATAAAAAAGTACGACCTCATGGTAAAACAGACTGGTATTCAACAGTACCTTACATAAACTGGCAAAAACATGCTTCATACCATTGAAACTTTGTATATAATAGAAAAGATCACTTCAGAATTTTACTTAAAAATACCTGTCTAATGAACACCTGTCCAAATTATGAAACATTGACCCAAATTGCAGCTTCTGTCAGCCACCACCTCAGACACCAGAGGTCTCCACAGAAGGGGCATCGCCTCCAACACATTTGGACATTATGGCTTTTCTGGCCAGCATCAGAACAGTCTCTTTGTGTGTGTTGAAAGCCCTAACAGAGAAGGACTGTAGTGCCTGCCCCATCTCCAGACTAATGTCTCTGGGATTCTGTCTGCCAGAACACTTTAATCTCTTTACACTCCCAGACAGTGACAGTGGTACCTAGTCTCTTTGAATAGTTTACATTTAGGACAGTTTGGAGAAGCTCCTTGTGTGAACTTATGTATATGTAGGAGAGATGTAAAAGTTGTGTAAAATATTATATTGGTTTTCTTTTGATCTATTATTGATTGATATTATAGATTGATATTCTAGAAGGCAGCAGCAGGATTTCTTCCCATGATTCAGAATCTTATGTTGTTTTGAGCATTGTGTGTGACAAGTTGACTGTAAAAAATTGAGCCTGTCTGTCTTTATTGTCTGTAATTCAACATAAACTCTGGAAACAAATCATCCACGCTTCTGGCTGTCCAGGACAGTCTTTTCTAATTGATGTGCATCATCTGAGAACAAAACCAATTTTTTATTATTCTTAATTAAAATTAATACCATGCTGTGAATCTTGTATTAAGTCCTGATATTTGTGAAACTTATATTTGTATAAATAAAGAGAAAAAACGTCATATTTTATGTATGTTTATGTAACAAACATTCTTGGCAAGCATTTAGACCCCTCTCTCCCCTCTCTCCCCTCTCTCCCCTCTCTCCCCTCTCTCCCCTGTGGGCGGGACTAAGACGCGAGGAGACAGGAGAAGCACCCCATCGACTTTCCCGAATAAAAAAATAAAAAAATAAAATCGATACTAATAGTCACTAAACATTCCCTACATTTCTTCACACGCTCCGAAGCATCGGCACGGTAAGACACCTTATTAGTTAAGAAGCTTACGCAGCAAACTAACATTAGGCTACTTGAGCTAATATTTGATTTCCATAACGATAAATGGGGAAATGAGGCAAAACTGACAAATTGTCATTATGTTTTTGATACAAATAAACTATATACAATCTTTAATAGTAACATGATAATACATTTCTGCTTATTGAGTCTCCGATTATAGTCTCCGTTAGAAGTGGGGGAAAAAGTTTTTTTAAGTTTCGTTTTTCTTAAAATGTGTCATTGAGCAAAGTAGATGTTGCAATACAAATTGAAAAATGGAAATACAATCACAACATGAAATGCTAATTTGTCAGGAGACGAAAAGTATATGGCTAATGATATAACTCAATCTTAATTTAGTGTAATATAGTCTAATCATGGCAACATAAAAGCTTGGTAATGATAATGTACCTTTTCATATTTTGGTTACTCCATACCACCAGAGGGAGCCAAAGCTTTTCATACAGTCACACTCAGATCTTCCTGTAACCTTCCTGGTGCTTCAGCCTGAAAAGACTGCATACTGTTTAAGGGCCTTCACTGTAAAATAAATCCAGGCTTCAAGCTCATTTCCGTAAGGTGAAAAAGGCCTCAGTATTCTAGTGAGAAGTAGAGACTTGATAATTAAAGACTTGTGTGATTGACACAGTACAGGAGGTCAGTCATCCGAGCAGATCAGACCGGAAGCACTGAGCTTTGACAATAAGCTTCTCCCCTGTGTTTGTGTCCATTTGTAGATGGCCAGTGGACAGCTGTCGAGGTCTGAGGCGTTGGCGTTTTCAGGTCACAGGCATGCGTGCCACGTGATGCTCTACTGTGACACCAAAAATCAGCTGTTTGGGAGGATTCCGATGAGACACATCATACTGGTTGAGTTGTTTTATATTTTACTGTGTCAATGTTTCTGTTACAAAACACAGAGCATTTTAGTGTGCATGTGTGTATAACAGTGTCTGTGTCTTTCACAGATGCAGATGCGCTTTGACGGTTTGCTGGGTTTCCACGGTGGGTGAGTCTTTCTCCTTTTATGCGCACAAGTACATTCAGTTCAAAGTCAGTTCTCAGATCTCTGATTCTTGGCTCAAATGTAATAAATTGTAACATGGTTGTTTGAGTAGTTCTAGGTTTTGAAATCCAGCAAGCTTTGTCATCAGTTTGGTGAAAGTATGTTGCAAGACTAAAACTCTCTGCACTGTATATCTTTTCTTGACAATGGCAAATAATGGTAATCCAAAAATGTTCATTTAGGCTTTCACAAAAAGTTAAATTTTCTCATAATCAGACCAGTGTTGTTGAGTGTTACATGCTTTACAACCTCCTGCAGTCTTCCTCAGGTACAACACTCAAACATTGGTCTGATTATAATAATCTGAAAGTTAGCAAATAATAGGATATTGTTTTATAATTTATAACAATCATGCCTTGATAAATGCATTGAGCTTAAACATCAAGGAATTTTAAGAAGAAATTCTTATAACGTGGCGCTTAAACTGGGAAAAATTATATATCTTTTTTATCTCACGGTATGTTTTAAAATCTTTGAGTTTTTTTATTTATTAAAGCGAGGACACATTTTAAGCAAAATACAATATTGTTGGGATGTAGAGACCCTTTTACTGTTTGTACATACATGAGCTACATTCCCATTTTAGCAACTGAAGTTGATTAGACTTCAATACTTTCAGTGAATGGACAAGCTTGAGCCACCAACACTGCATAAACAAGATTTTTTTGGCAAATAGTACACGGCTGACTATGTGTGCACCTGCATTATAAATGAACATTCAGGCTACAGCAGCTAAAGGCTACAAGTGAAAGTCAAAATTAAGCTGAAATTGTGCAAACAGAGGCATCAGGTAGTGCAGCCAGAAGCACTGGGGCCCAGGAGGGGAAACGTAGAATACACACGTGGACAAAAATGTTGGTACCTTTCGGTCAATGAAAGAAAAACTCACAATGGTCACAGAAAAAAAACTTTATTCTGACAAAAGTAATAATAAATAAAAATTCTATGAATGTTAACCAATGAAAGTCAGACATTGCTTTTTAACTATTCTTCAACAGAATAAAAAAAAAAAAAATAAACTCATGGAACAGGCCTGGACAAAATTAATGGTACCCCTAGAAAAGACTGTAAATAATGTGACCAAATGGACAGGTTAATTCAAGGTGTGTGCACTAATTAGCATCACAGGTGTGTACAATCTTGTAATCAGTCAGTGGGCCTATTTATAGGGCTTCAGGTAGTCACTGTGTTGTCACATGGTGTGTACCACACTCAACATGGACCAGAGGAAGCGAAGGAAAGAGTTGTCGAAGGAGAATAGAAAGAAAATTATAGACAAGCATGATAAAGGTAAAGGCTATATGACCATCTCCAAGCAGCTAGATGTTCCTGTGACTACAGTTGCACATATTATTCAGAAATTTAAGATCCATGGGACTGTAGCCAACCTCCCCGGACGTGGCCGCAGGAGGAAAATTTATGACAAATCAAAGAGACGGATAATCCGAATGGTAACAAAAGAGCCCAGAAAGACTTCTAAAGAGATCCAAGGTGAACTCCATGCTCAAGGAACATCAGTGTCAGATCGCACCATCCGTCGTTGTTTGAGCCAAAGTGGACTACATGGGAGACGACCAAGGAGGACACCATTGTTGAAAACAAATCATAAAAAAGCTAGACTGGAATATGCCAAACTACATGTTGACCAGCCACAAAGCTTCTGGGAGAATGTCCTATGGACAGATGAGACAAAAATGGAACTTTTTGCCAAGGCACATCAGCTCTATGTTCACAGACGGAAAAATGAAGCATATCAAGAAAAGAACACTGTCCCTACTGTCAAACATGGAGGAGGCTCTGTTATGTTCTGGGGCTGCTTTGCTGCATCTGGCACAGGGTGTCTTGAATCTGTGCAGGGTACAATGAAATCTGAAGACTATCAAGGGATTCTAGAGAGAAATGTGCTGGCCAGTGTCAGACAGCTTGGTCTCAGTCGCAGGTCATGGGTCTTGCAACAAGACAATGACCCAAAACACACACACAGCTAAAAACACCCAAGAATGGTTAAGAGGAAAACATTGGACTATTCTAAAGTGGCCTTCTATGAGCCCTGACCTCAATCCTATTGAGCATCTTTGGAAGGAGCTGAAACATGCCGTCTGGAAAAGACACCCTTCAAACCGGAAACAACTGGAGCAGTTTGCTCATGAGGAGTGGGCCAAAATACCTGCTGAGAGGTGCAGAAGTCTCATTGACAGTTACAGGAATCGTCTGATTGCAGTGATAGCCTCAAAAGGTTGTGCAACAAAATATTAAGTTAGGGGTACCAACAATTTTGTCCAGGCCTGTTCCATGAGTTTATTTTTTTAAATAATTCTGTTGAAGCATGGTTGAAAAGCAATGTCTGACTTTCATTAGTTAATATTCATAGAATTTTTATTTATTATTACTTTTGTCAGAATAAAGTTTTTTCTGATACCTATTGTGAGTTCTTCTTTCATTGACCGAAGGGTACCAACATTTTGTCCACGTGTGTATCTAGGGTGTATAGCACATAACACAATGAGAAACACCTCAATGTGTTTCTCAATGTGTTGAATGTTATACATGTTTTAAACTGTAGCACTGATATTTGAGAGTCTAATAAGTTGCAAACTATCACTATTATTATAATAAAGTTAAGAAGTTAGTGGCCTTCATAACTTTAGGGCCCTTTATAAGACCTGCACTGAGGCCCCGTATCACTTACATGGAGGATCCAGTCTTATTCAGGAATTATACCAGAACCTGTGCTTCTTTGCCAAAGACTGTTAAATTGACATGTACTTGGTAAGATAAGCATACACATTGCTAATCCAGCTAAACCTTCATTAAGGTAAAATGCACTTTGCCATTATTGACAGAGCCCTTAAAAATGATAAGGTTCTTTATACATTCTGTGCACTTTTGAGCTATATCTCTTTTCTTTGCTGCCTTTTTTAAAAAAGGGCATTATGTAGGTTTTTAAGATCAAATAACATTTTTATTTGCCCATATACAAGCCTACCATAATGAGATGAGAAGAATGAGACCTTAACTATTCAAAATTTGACCACAGAAAGACAAAAGGCGGCTGGGTTGACTGCAGTGCTCAGGGTCTGTTTTTATCCCCAGAGCAGATCTCAACCTTCTCCATGGTTTAAATGCTCTGCCGGTGTTGACTTGTATTCCCATGATGCCGGTCACTTTACCGTTTAAAAAAAACTTAGGTCTGTAGGTGTTTCCCCAATTACCAAGATCCTTCCTTAGGAGGACTCCTGGAGGAAAACAGCAGCTGAAGGTGTGTTCCATTTGGTACCAAACCCCACCTCCTCCAAAGAGTCCTCCATTTGGCCGAAATACCAAGAATTCCCTACCCACAATGCACTGCAAGTGTTTTGAAAAAAAGGCAGTAGAAGAGGAAGTGAGGAGAGTGGAAAGGTAGGTCCAGTTACGAAGGTCCAGTTTAGTGAAAATGGAAGCCTCATGGAGGAAGCTGAAAGAAGAGTACATGAGCAAAATAGGGTGCTTGTTCTTTATGGTAATGTCATTGAGCCCCTATAGTCAATACAAGGTTGCAGGGATTTGTCCTTGTCCACAAAAAAATAAAATAAATGCCGTGTTGCAGAGGAAGAAGAGTGGATTAATCCGGCAGCCAGAGAAGCTAAGATGTATGTCTCCATAACCTCCCTCTCTGGTTTGGAGAGGTTATAGAGTTTGCTCGTCGGTAGAGTTGCCCCGGAGATTAACTCAGTACCACAGTCATAGGGCCTCTGTGCAACGACACAGGAACAGTCTGGTGAGTAATCACTGCCAACCGTTTACCAACCAGGGAGAGTACTCTCTTGGGTATCGGGGCGAAGCGCAAAGGGTATTATTCAGAGAGACAAAGTCAGAGTCAATAAAATTGTCATCAGAACCTAAGTCAATTAGATCAAGAATGGAAAATGAAGTGTGACTGCAGGAGACAGTCCCCTATAGTTGAACCTGTTTAGTAGTGGGGTCTACGAGAGAGTGGCTCACCATCGCCCCTCCTGCTGAGAGCCAGCTCTTTTGGTCAGGATGGGCAGTTAATCCGGATGTGGCCTGTCAGACCACAGTATAGACATTGAAGATGTTGAAGACAGCAAATCCTGCAAATTCGAAGCTAGGGCTGGCTCAGGGGTCTCAGCGGAGTCAGAAGTAGCAAGGGTAGCAAGAGATGGGAGGCGACTGGGTCCAAACGGCCACCAAATTGGTTTACAACGGAAGACAGGTACTGGAAGGAGGCCAGAGACTCCTTGCAGAGACTAAGTGTGCCTGATTTTTGAGCCTCTGCAAGGTCCATGTTGGTCAGTGGATTCTGTTTGGGTTTTAGCTAAGTGGACTCCAAATGCAGAGGCAGAGCCAGGAATAAAGTTCAACAGTTTATTGGAAAACAGAAACTCGAGCAGGCAGAGGAGGCAGGGAGCTGGCAGGAGGGCACATACAGTGGGGATCAAAAGTTTGGGCACCCCTGGTAAAAAAAATGTATTAATGTGCATAAAGACGCCAAGAAAAGAAGGAAAAATCTCCAAAAGGCATCAAATGACAGATTAGACATCCTTATAATAAGTCAAAAAAAGTTTCAAAATAACAGAAAACAAAAAAATGGTGTCTGCAAAAGTTTGGGCACCCTGCAGAGTTAATACCTTGTACTGCCCCCTTTGGCAAGCTAGGACCTGACAGTGTCATGGATTGTTCTCAATCATCGTCTGGATAGACCAGGTGATGTCAATCTCAAAGGTTTTAAATGCCCAGACTCATCTGACCTTGCCCCAACAATCAGCACCATGGGTTCTTCTAAGCAGTTGTCTAGAAAACTGAAACTGAAAATAGTTGACGCTCACAAAGCAGGAAAAGGCCATAAAAAGATAGCAAAGCGTTTTCAGATGCCAATATCCTCTGTTCGGACTGTAATTAAGAAATGGCAGTCATCAGGAACAGAGGAAGTTAAAGCAAGATCTGGAAGACCAAGAAAAATATCAGACAGAACGGCTCGCAGGATTGTGAGAAAAGTAAGTCAAAACCCACGTTTGACTTATATTTCCCTCCAGAAAGATCTGGCAGACACTGGAGTTGTGGTACACTATTCCACTATAAAAGAGATACTTGTACAAATATGGACTTCATGGAAGAGTCATCAGAAGAAAACCTCTTCTTCATCCTCAACACATAAATCAGCGTTTGAAGTTTGTAAATGAACATATAGACAAGCCTGATGTATTTTGGAAACAAGTTCTGTGGACCGATGAGGTTAAAATAGAACTTTTTGGCTGGAATGAGCAAAGGTATGTTTGGAGAAGAAAGGGCACAGAATTTAATGAAAAGAACCTCTGTCCAACTGTTAAGCATGGGGGTGGATCGATCATGTTTTGGGGTTGTATTGCAGCCAGTGGCACCGGGAACATTTCACGAGTAGAAGGAAAAATAAATTCAATAACATTTCAGCAGATTTTGGATGCTAACTTGATGCCATCTGTGAAAAAGCTGAAGTTAAAGAGAGGAGGGCTTCTACAAATGGATAATGATCCTAAACACACCTCAAAATCCACGGTGGATTACATCAAGAGGCATGAACTAAAGGTTTTGCCATGGCCTTCACAATCTCCTGACCTCAACATAATTGAAAATCTATGGATAGACCATAAAAGAGCAGTGCGTGACAGACAGCCCAGAAATCTCAAAGAACTGAAGACTTTTGTAAGGAAGAATGGGCAAAGATACCTCAAACAAGAATTGAAAGACTCTTGGCTAATTACAAAAAGCGTTTACAAGCTGTGATACTTGCCAAAGGGGGCAGTACAAGGTGTTAACTCTGCAGTGTGCCCAAACTTTTGCAGACACCATTTTTTTGTTTTCTGTTATTTTGAAAGTGTAAATGATGGAAATAAAATCTAACTGTTTTGACTAGGGCTGCACGTTTTCAATTTTTTCATTAACCGTTAACCAAGGCCCTTAGCGGTTAATACTCGGTTAACCATAGTGTGCGTCAGGGTTATTTTTAGTTTATTAAGTTGACGACCGCCATCTCCGTAGTGAACGCGCCTATAGAGAGAAATGCACATCATGGATTACATAATCAGAGAGTAGCCTATTTCTTCTCGTTTTAAATTGTTAAGACATTTCAAGCTTTCTTAAGATATATTTCATGTCTGTGAGGCCTACGCTGAGTTTCGTTAAATTAGGATGAGATGCGCTCCAGTTCACGAGCAATGCAAGTGGCCGCGAGGGCGCCTGCATGATTAGGTCCGTGTCTGCTATATTTGCTTCTTATAGCACACTTTTTTAGAAACTTTGTGCAAAGAAACAGTCAAATAAATGCGTACAACAACATGTACTTGAAGTATATCTAAGCACTGCATTGCAATACTTGCATTTTGCCCCGTCACTCTCAATTTTAAAGTGCTCCCACGCTGTACTTTTCTTTGCCCGCTTCATGTTAGAAAACTGGTCATGACTTCTTCTTGTGGATATTACAAATGTCTGGGAGCGCTCTGGCGGTCTCTAGTGGTGGAAAAATATATTGCAACTAAATTCAAAGCACGCCATTGATGCCACTTAACCGAGCAAAATGTTTCACTCGGTTACGCAATTTTTAACGGTTAATCGGTTAACCATGGACACCCCTAGTTTTGACTTATTATCAGTGGTGGACGAAGTATACAAACCAAGTACTTGAGTTAAAGTACAGATACACTAGGTAAAATATTACTTCAGTAAAAGTAAAAGTACTCCCTTTTAACTTTCACTTGAGTAAAAGTACAAAAGTATTTGCCTTCAAACGTACTTAAGTATCCAAGTACTAGGCTATAATGCCCTTATAATTTTTGTCAGTCTCTTGCCCCCTTTAGGTGCCAGGAATTATTTAAAAAATACAGATTTTTGAGATCCAAATTTCAAAAGGCTGTGGTTTGAAAATGATAAGAGATAGAGTCCTACTCTAAACTACAAAAATGTCAGGTATGACCCAAAGTATTTAAGTAAATAAATTTTAAGCATACCATGACATTATATATTGGCGGTTATGTTTTTTTCAGTACATACAACCTAATGAACATATTATAATAGTTTTTTATCTTTTTCTGAAATAAAGAATAACTACAACTTCTATTATACCATAACTAGTAAAACGTAAGCAAATAGTTCTGAGAAATATACACATGTACTGTATGTGTGTGGTTGCAGTTGCTTTATGTTTTCTTATCCATCCATGTGGCATAGTTAGTAGTTTTTTAGAGTGTGGGACCTCTCATAAAGCACAGCACACAGCCATCACTTTTATTACGATCGCTGCTTTGATTAGCGCATTCTCGCTGACTATGTTTACTGCTGCCTCTCCCTCCTCGACTGGGTAAAGTGTCAGGATGAACAACACGTGTTTGTCCTAAACAGCTGTCAATAGAAGCCGCATTATTCCCAAACTCCCTGTCACTACCGCGGCCACGGCAGTACACCCGCCCCGGCTTCTAACACCTGTGCTAAAGGTAAAGCTGCAGGTGCTAAAGGTAAAGCTGCAGGTGCTAAAGGTAAAGCTGTAGGTGCTAAAGGTAAAGCTGCAGGTGCTAAAGGTAAAGCTGCAGGTGCTACAAGACACGGCTTCGGCTTTAGTTTCCTCCCGCTTTCTTTCACTGATGTTTGGTAAAATGTGGGAAAAACAGCGTGTGCTTTATGAGAGACGCTGAGAAAGGCACGAGCAGCGGCGCCGCTGTCCAAGTCACAGACGCACTCACTCTCGTTCATTCTCACTTTCACTCGGCTGAAAAGACTCTAAAGGTAGATGTTCTCCCTCAGAATCAGAGTCAGCCATTACTAATACCAAAGCTTCATCACAGGTGTATTTTTTATTTGTTATTTTCATGTTTATCAGCTCGCGTGTAGAGAATGAGGCTTCTATTGAGCCGGTCCTGACACTCCCACTGAGACGCGTCTTTGAGGTCTTCTTCTACAAAAATATTTAACGGAAGCACAAGGAACGACTAATTTTGCAAAATGTACTTGAGTAAAAAGTAAGATATTTGATGTTGAAATGTAGTGAAGTTAAAGTAAAAAGTATCCCTTAATGGAAATACTTAGTAAAGTACAGATACTGGAAAAAACTACTTAAGTACAGTAACGAATTACATTTACTTCGTTACTGTCCACCACTGCTTATTATAAAGGATGTCTAATCTGTCATTTGATGCTTTTGAGATTTTTCCATCTTTTCTTGGCGTCTTTATGCACATTAATAAAATCTTTTACCTGGGGGTGCCCAAACTTTCATACCCCACTGTATTTCAAAACTTACCAGCAGTAAGGAGACAAGACGCACAGGCAACTCTACCGAACAGGACAGATTCATCTGACAGCGTGGAGGTGAGTAGAGCAGGCTTATATTCAGGGGTAATGAGGCAAGTGGAAACAGGTGTGTCTTGTCAGCAGTCCTGAGAGAAAACCAGCCACGGCCCCTGCCACACACACTGACTGCTGAAAAAAGAAAAATAAGAAAAGGGAGGGGAGAACACAACCCAAAACACAAACCTCACAGTCTCAAGTCCAAATTTAAGTCCAAATCCAAGTCTTTTGGTCCCAAGTCAAGTCACCTATTCTATATCAATGTATTATAGATTATAGTTAATTTCAAAATATAAAGAACAAAAACATTTTTTGTATTCTTAACTGTATTTTGTATATGTATACTTCATACATGAACATCAAACACTCCTTTAGTAAAACTGATCTTGCCAGTGACAACAAACAGAACAAATTGATAATCATTCTGTTGTCTAAGAACAAATCTTAGAATAGAAACAAGTCTGATGGAGATCTCACCAATTAAAACTAAATCTTTGCCCTAAATTTTAATTCGAGAATGTGTTCAACAGGAGGGTGGTTCTCTCGCAGTGTTAGGTTCACTGGGAAGATGTAGACAAAAGGAAATGAACTGTGCTGGGTTCTGTGGAGCTTTAACTGTATGGTTTATGAAGTAGATGTACTACTGTACAGACCTGTACTGTATTCTGTTCTGTACTGCTGTCACTCTGCTGCACTGGACCTGTTTTCTTCTCTTCTTCTAATTAAATTGTTTCTTTAATAGTAAATTGATAGAAATATAGATTATAAATTATAAATAAATATAGATTAAAATAAAAAGCACACTATATGACCAACACAAGTATCATCAGGTTTGCTAACGTTCACTTGTACTTTTTTAACTCAACTACCCGAGTTTTCAAGTGTCTAATAAAGTTTGAAGTTGTTGTCTTGGTGTCTTTTATTTGTACTCCAAAGATTTGGCTCTGTATAAACTGTTCATAGACAAAAGTTATTATAAATGGC
The DNA here is from genome assembly GCA_024416835.2 of Perccottus glenii. Classification (NCBI taxonomy): domain Eukaryota; kingdom Metazoa; phylum Chordata; class Actinopteri; order Gobiiformes; family Odontobutidae; genus Perccottus; species Perccottus glenii. The sequence goes on along the minus strand of CM044555.2, from coordinate 27,801,546 downwards.
ACCGGAGACATGCCCGCATTGGTATTTGTTTTGAGTAGTTTTGTTGTCGCAGTGGAACATGTCACTGTCAACGCACTCCCGGCTCAGAGAGGGGAGGGGGAGCGAGCACTGAGCTCTCCCCACAGTTCATACTGTTGTTGTGTCCTTAAGCAAGACACTTAACCCACCTTGCCTACAGTGGTGTTCCAGCTGTGACACTGGTGAATGGAACCTTAATGTAAGTCGCTTTGGATAAATGTCAACTAAATGACTAAAATGTAAAATGTAAAAAAAATGAGTCTCAAAGTGTGAGTTCAAGTCAAGTCCCGGGTCTTTGGACCATGAGCCCGAGTCTCTGTCTGTAGCCACTTAAGTGCAACCAAGTCAGTATAGTCATTTCCCCCCAAAGGTAGGTACTGTAAACATGGATTACTCCAAATGTATACAGTAAAAGTACTTAATACTAAGGGGGCAGTAGTACTAAAGGTACTGAATAGGGTAGTACAGGTTTCATTTTCTACTCATTTTTCTTTTTACGCCATCTCAAAATCTGCAGATGCTGCCATTTTTGCCAAAAAGTAAGCACTTTGAACATGGATTACTCCAAAAGTAAAAGTATTTTATACTACTATAGTAGTATTAGAAGTACTAGAGGTACTCGGTAGAATAGTCTAGGTTTTATGTTGTACTCATGGAGATTTTTTTTCTTACTCCATCTCAAAATCTGCATATGTAGTAATGTAGTTGTACTAAAGGTACTCAATAGGGTAGGGCATTTTCTACTCATGGGGATTATTCTTTTTATGCTCAAAATCTGCAGATGTCATTTTACGCTTAAAGATAGCTACATAAAATGGATTATTCCAAAAGTACACAGTAAAAGTATTTACTATATACCTTTACTTTGTATAAGTAGTTTTGTGGTAGTGGTACTAGAGCACTGGTTCCCAAAGTGGGGGTCGCGACCCCCGGAGTGGTGGGCGGGGGGTTGCGAGATGATTTCCAGATAATTATTTTTTTTTTTTTATGAATATTTTTATATATTTTTTAAAAGGTTGTAATGATGCGAGTATAAATTTAGGATAATTAAAATAAACTGAAAGTAAAACTTTGTAAAACTTAGTCAAACTTTGTTTGCTCCGATTAATTATGACAGTTAAGTGACGGCGTGTTGCCAAGTCCGCAGGCTACTTTTAAAGTCCATTTTGGGCAAAAAGCATAGTATAATAAAATCACCAAAACAAGTCTTCATGTTAAGAATGAATAGTACACAAACATTTCTAAAACTGTAAAAACTGTCTTTCTTTCTTTTTTTTTTTTTAAATAAAGCATTCATTAATTATTTTATGATAAACATACTGTCTTAAGTGCACCCCTTTATAATCATAAATTAAATAATAGATAAATAAATAAATAAATAAATAAATAAATACATAAAAAAATAAATACAATAGGCTAAATAATAATAATTTGCATGTAGGCTACATGCATAGAAGAAGAAAATAGGAACAAAGAAATGGGGGGGGGGTCTGAAAAGTTTGGGAACCCCTGTACTAGAGATACTCAGTAGAGTAGTGTAGGTTTCATTTTCTACTCATGGGGATTTTTTTCTTTTTATTTCATATCAATATTTGCTTAATTTTGCAGTTGTCATTTTGCTCAAATGTCACTTTGAACCATAGATTGTATAATAATTATGGATGCTATCCGCCCATTGGTCCCCTATTTGCCGAAATAGCCTCGAAGTCAGGGCAAAAAATTGGCGATTACATCCTGACATTTCAGACTCCTTCGTCAGAGGATGTTACTAAAATGGGCAAAGTGAGTGTTGCATCGTAAGCCCGTGGGAGGGCATTATGAGCACGTGCGTGGGTAATTACGCCCACTCCGCTGTAGCCGAGGCTAAGGCAATTGCTAACCTGTTGCTAACACCAGGCTAACGCAAGTGGAGCTTCCCGTCCGAGCTACATTTTGTTTTTTTCAGTGGGGTTTTCCACCCTTCTCTCGTTGCCATTGTTGGCTTGCTCTTGTTCGTCGATAATAAGTGGACTTCTTGACTTTGACTGCAATTATCAACTAATTTGAAATCAACTCTAATAGCTGTTAAAACATTTTTATGCTCATTTTATTTGACGTTTTACTTGCAAGTCTACTAAAGAAAAAAAAGATTTCAATTGTATTAATATTTTATTCCCACTTCTGGCTTTTGTGCATGTTTTGGGGATTAAACTATAGATTGAAAGATTGTCACATACTTTTCCTAAATAGAGTTAAAACATGTATTAAATGTACAGAAAGAACCTGTAGATTGTGCAATTGTACTTCTAAATTAAAATAAAATGATTTTAGATTTATGACCACACTATGTAGCTCTCTATAATATGTTATATAGTTAACAAGGCTTTCGAATAATGCTTGTGGTATGTAGCTATAATATAGCATGTTAATCTAACTTTTTCTATTGTAGTTTAAAATATGGAAAAGGTCACTGTTCAAATTGCTCACTCTCAAGAGCCCACTGCCCAGACAAGTGCAGTTACACATTACTTTGGAGACTATATTTTACTTAGTTACAGCCACGTTATACATAACTCTCTCTTGTAGTTTTCACGATGGACCTGCCCTCTGCCTCTGCCTTCTGCACCTGGAAACATCTGTTAAAACATCTGCAGCAGTTTTTTGTAGTTTTTGATTTTATACCACTAGATGGTAGATTAAATTATAAGTAAGGCATGCCCATACTTAAAGCAGAAAAAAAGTTTGTTTAAAATTGTAAAAACATATGATACAATACATTTCATTGAAAATAAAAAAGTGCAAATGAATTGTAAACAGTTTTTTTTTAATGCTCAAGTGTGTGGCAGTAGCTCAGTGGGTAGAGTGGTCGTCTTCCAACCGGAAGGTAGGCGGTTCGATTCCCGCTCTTCCCACAGTTCATACTGCCGTTGTGTCCTTGGGCAAGACACTTAACCCACCTTGCCTCCAGTGGCTGTAACACTGGTAATTACATTAGAACAATGTAAGTCGCTTTGGATAAAAGCGTCAGCTAAATGAATAAATGTAAATGTAAAATGTGTCACATATTTGTGATGCAGTTCCAAAAGGTTTGAGAAGCAACAAATGAAGCCTTGTCCCATCAGGTTGTAAGGGTGAAGGTGGACGTGGCGAGGATGTGATGAGGATGAGGATGAGGTTTAAAATGACCGCTGCAGGACGGGACCCTGTGGAAAGTCAGACAAAAAATAAATAAATCACAAAACAAATTCTAGTTGGCCTGTCTTGGTTGAAAGCCCACTCACCACAACAAGGTGCAGGCCTTGAGTGGGAACATATAAGACGGGACAACAACTGTTAAATAAAATGCACCTCCAGAAACAGGACATAAGGATTAAAAATAATAGCACAAGACAATACAGAACATGTAAAAATACAATGAACTAGGGTGGGCATGAAAGCGAACTTTCATGCCCACAGAGGAACATAGAGGAAATTATTCTGCCAACTCTATTAAAAACAAATCCTGTTATCAGACATATTCCACCGATGATGTAAACTATTGCACACACAGGCTCTCTGAAATGTACTTAGGCCCCGTTCATGCAGGCTCTAAAACATATAGAAAATGGTCTAATCAAGTTCAATTCATTTCTCATTTAAGGTTTGCATAGACACAAATGTACATGACATACATAATATTTACACTTTGACACTCAACATCTCTCAACCAACATACCTGCCGTGACCGTCTAGGCTTTGGATGTTTGTCTTTTGAAAAAAAGAAATTGGTGAGCACAGCTGTGCTTGTCGAGCAAGTCAAGTCCTTCCCTGTTAAAAGAGATATAAAGAAAAAACATTATAGGGCATTGTAGCTACTTTATTTAATTTATTTATTGTAGAATCACAGTTGTACATAGTTTTTATTTAGAGCATTCCTGTATCAACGAGTTGTGTCCATGGTCAACTTGACACCACAAAAGTAATAGTAATCTATGGCTGCGCCCCTCGCAGGAAGCAGGCTCTCCCTGCCACTGTAGCAGTACTTTCCTACTATGTCCACTGGTTGTAACTTGTTTCAACAGGTGAGTGAGTAGGTGTCTAATCTAGGTGCAATGTAGCAAAGTGAGCAAATAAGTGTAAAAAGAGTGCATCTCAAAAAAAAAAAATACTAACAAATTGATAGACTAAATAGATTAGAAAAACAGCTTTCAGTCAGTCCGCCGTTTCTTTTCGAGCTTCCAAATAATGGAATATTATTCCAACTACCATCAGAAAAATTTAACTGGATTATTTCACTCTCTTTTAAATGTGGCTTTTCAGATCAGACTTGTCAGTATTAAACCCCTCTGTGCCCTGCTGTTTTAACAACTTCTGTTTCTCTTTGCTTAATAAGATATCTGTAGTGTAACTAACTTTTAACTAACTAACTGTTAACTGTTTAACTAACTAACTGTTAACTGGCTAACTGTTTTCTATTTGTCCTTTTTAATTTTGAATTATTTTTTGTATTTTATTTGTCTCCCTAATGGCCTGCATGTAATTAATGACGTTTCTGATAAAGCTGCTGCTCGCTTGTGACTCACTGTGCAGTTCTACAATTACCCATGTGGACTAATGTTATTATACAGTTGTACTGTTGGTCAGTATGTATTGTCCATAATGTACTTAAACAAACATACAAAAACACATTAAGTGTTAGTATGACCTTAAAAGGTTACCAAACTTGTACTGTACATATAGTGTTACAATAACAACTGCAGGTCAGGGTAGATAACAGCAGGGCTTCACATAAACAAAAGATCATGGTCATAAGCTTATAATAATTTATCTTAGACTAAGTGACTAAAAAAAGATTATGTTTTAACATAAGCTATGTACATATGTTTACTTTGACAATTTTTTAAGCCCAGATTTATAAATATTAAAATAGTAGTTTATACCTTAGATGTATTGAATGTAACTGAAAAGTGTTAACAGCACTAGGTACTACATTGAAGGTACTAGGTACAGTTGTCATACTTTATAACCATAGATTGTATAAATATGGATGATATCTGCCCATTGGTCCCCTTTTCACCCTATTGTCATTACGAATGGGCAATAAAATGGCCGTTACATCCGGGATTTTCGGCTTTTACTCCATAGTAAGACAATAGTTTTTAGATAGCATACGTAATAATCAAAAATTCCCTTTTCGTAAAGTCGCCATTGGGTTTCTCCTTATATTTCCGCTTTTGGAGCCTGCCCTCTGGTGGACGGAGGTATATCGCTGTTTTTCGCTGTAAAATCGCCGTATGGCGGCGCCCTTACACGACGACCATTTAAGAGATACCATAGGAGAGGCTTGGTTTAGACATTAGTTGACCATATAAAAAATGAAATGAAGTAATAGCAACACATGTACATTATCCTGTCTAATATAAGTTCACTAACTTTAGCTGTTATCCTGCTGAAACTGGGCCTCGGTGAAAGCTATGTGAGTTATTGATGTAGCTGCTCAGCTAACGTTAGCTATTTCAACATATTGTTAGCAGTTAATAATATCTCATCCAAAGTTAGCTCTAACTGCTGTATTGTGCTAAACAACGCTTTATAAAACATGCCTCTTCTTTCCCATGTCTCAGGAGTTCACTTTACTGCTGTGTCAGCACTCGAGAGTCAAATATAGTTTACTCAATAAAGTTTTGTCAAACACTAAACTTGTGTAACTTTTCTTACCTTCTGCCAGTAAATCTCGGAGTTCGAAGTGATGCTCCGGTGACCCAGGCATGCACGTACGAGCGCACGCAGTTCTCCCAATGGCCACTGGTGTCAGTAACTGTTGGTTTTTCAGAAAGTAAAGCATAGTACCTTTAAGTCTTATTTGTTGTCTTTAAGTAATTATTCGTATTATTTGTAATTTTCTGGTGATGTTGCAGAACAGGTTGAAATAAAGGCATCTAGACATAAGTTTAAAGATGTTTCATTCCTTATTCCGAGGAACATTTTCAATTCTTAGTTCAACTGGTAAGAGAGCTGAGCTTATATCTCCCAGTGGGAGGGGTTTAATCTGAAACTAACTCTGTTCTGGTTTTACTGTTGTACTTTTGTTGTTGTAAGAGTTGAATGAGCAGTGTGACTCCTGATGATGTGAAACATTATCCTGACTGCTCCTTTCAGGTGTGGTTGTTGTCCTTCTAGAGTGAAACTGTTTTGATTTTGGTTTTAACTCACTGTTGTAGATAGCTGGCAGATGGTATCTGAGGCCACCTCCTCTGTTCAGTGAGGGCTTTTTCCATTTGAATAAAAATGGCTTCCTTTACACCTCACTCAAACAACCTGGCCTCTCTTGCCAAGAGTCAGACATTGCTGTCCTCAAGGAATGCCCTTTCTCTTTGAGGTGGAGTTTCGTCTCTCCAATATACCTATCACTGCACTCTGCACTGAACAGCATAGACCACATTGTTCTGTTTGTGGGAATCTTGTCTTTAGGCTGGACCATGTTTTGAGTGTTGAGTGAAACAGAATGTTGTTTGTAGAAAATCCTTTGAAACTTACGTCCAGATGCCTTTGTTTCAACCTTTTCTTTAAAATGTCCTGGATGACTGAGAACCTCCACAGACACTTTGGAGATGTTGTGTATTATAAGTGGATTCACATAGTTTTTTTTTACCTTTCTCTCACCCGTTTGCATCTTTTCTTCTTTTGTAAATATGGTCAACAGAAATTCAAATGCCCCCATTTTTTATGAGCAGAACAGATCTGAGACTTTTTCTATGAACACAAAAGGCCTATTTCTCTCAAATATTGTCCACAAATCTGTCCAAATCTGTGTTAGTGAGCTGTCTGCCATCTGCCCTGTACAGTAAAAACCAGGATTCATTTTTGAAGAGAACATCTCTCCAAAGTCAAATCAAATGTGAGCATTTGACCACTCAAGTCGGAGGTGAAGATGTTGGATGTGGAGGTCCTGGGCCGGTGTGGTTACACATGGTCTGTGGTTGTGAGGCCGGTTGAATGTTCTGCCAAATTCTCTGAAACGCCTTTGGAGACGGCTCATGGTAGAGAAATGAACATTCAATTCACAGGCAGCAGCTCTGGTGGACATTCCTGCAGTCAGCACGCTTTCTCAAAACCTGCGACATCTTTGTCAATCACATGCTGTGGTTAAACTGCACATTTTAGAGTGCCTTTTATTGTTTCCAGCCTAAGGCACACCTGTGCAATAATCATGCTCTCTAATTAACATCCTGATATGCCACATTTGGATGGATTATCTCGGCAAAGGAGAAGCACTCACTAACATAGATTTGAACAGATTTGTGAACAATATTTGAGAGAAAAAGGCTTTTTATTTACATAGAAAAAGTCTTCAGCTCATTAAAAATGGGGGCAAAAACAGTGTTGTGTTTAAATATTTGTTCAGTTTATCAATCAGTAAACATGCGGGTCACCAGGAATAGTATTATACTACATCAGATCTTTCTCGGTGGATTTATTGCTCCTTATGGTTTTGTGGACTATTATAATAGATGCATAACAGCGTCAACCTGGCTTTACTTAACTTTGAACCTACAACCCTTTTTAAAAACACGATGCCTTGCTTTGTGCTACCAGTGCCTGCATCCTCACAGATACTAAATAAAATACATGGTTGGATTCTTGAGTATTTCTCTTCCTGATATATCATATGTTTGACCACAGACTTGTTAACCCGTCGAAGGAGACCCTGGAGGATGGACTGCAAAGGGAACTGCTGGAGGAGCTGGGCATAGCTGTTCCCGTTTCGGAGGAGGATTACGTGGAGTCCTACTATGCCCCTCCCTTATCACCGGGGTCACCCTCTCGTCTCATCTTACATTTCTACGTGAAAAAGATCGAAGAGGAGCAGCTTCTGGAGATAGAGCGTGCAGCGGCATCCACAGCTAAAGATCACGGACACGAGGTAATGTATGTGGGACATATCTCCAACAGTGTTCCAGAAAATATTTAGGGGACACACATTTGAAAATGACAGACCAGAACCCCAACCTGTTATTTTTATCAACTTAAAGGCTGCACAAAATACCACAAAGTTATTAACTACACAATATCAATTGGCGCAGTGGTTAGCACTGTTGCCTCACAGCAAGAAGTCCCAGAGTTCAACTCCTGGTTTGGGCGGGGCCTTTCTGAGTGGAGTTTGTATGTTCTCTTCGTGCTCAGGTGGGTTATCTTCAGGTACTCCAGTTTCCCCCACCAGCATCAAAAACCATGCTGGGTGCCTCCTGGCGGTGGCTGCTGACGGGTATAATAAACGAATAATCACAAAAACATGCTTAAATCTCTTAAAAATACTGAATAAACGCAACATAAAACAATGGTTAATGTGGAACTCTGTCTAAAGAGCATTACATTTCTTTATGTTAGAATTCTTTTAACTTTTCCTTTGCAGGAGGCGACTTTCATTGCACGTCAGATCATTTACCACAGTAGTCAGCACTATGTTTGTGTAAAGGTGTAGCAGTTGAACAAAATTGGACACATTAGTAAAAACTGTAACAATAACAAAATAAGACTCTTTGAATTGATCGATCTTGGAAAATACACTTATGGTTCTTGTATGACGTTTTAGAGCATTTGTGATCTCTATTTTTTCTTGTTCACAAGCTTTGAAAGAAGTTTGAGAGTTGCAGTCCGCACTTTCAACAACTTTTCACCACTTCCTTTTGAAGTGCATTTATTCATTTTCTTCTTCTCCTGTTAGGGGTCGTAGGTGACTGGATCCTGTCCCAGCAGGGTACACCCTGGAGGGTGGACAGTTCAATACAGGGCTGACATTTAGACATAGACAGACAACCATTCACTCTTACATTCATTCACTAGGGACACTTTAGAGTTGCCAATTAACCTATACATGCATGTGTTTGGACGGTGGGAGGAAGCTGGAGTACCCGGAGAGAACCCACAGTAACACGTGGAGGACATGCAGACTCCTCACAGAAAGACCAGAGTTGGCCGAGGATGTTTGGGTTTGAACTCATGAACCTCTTGCTGTGAGTTAGGAGCACTAACCACTCTGTCACTGTGCATCCTGAAGAGCATTGTAACCAAAAAAAAACCACAACAAATCAGTGACAATTTGACCAGTGAAAGCTTAAATTAGTTGTTTCTTGTGTTTAAAATCTATTTTGAACTAGTTCCAAAAACAAATATGAAAAGTCAAATCATCGTGACAGGATTTACAGAGATTTAAAGAAAATGTTGATATGTATTAACGTGTATCAATGCAATTGTACTTTCATATATTTTGGGCCATGACAAATATGCTTCTGGCTTTTTCAAACAGTAGAATTGTCAGTGGCTTTTCAAATCAAATTTATTGTGACTTCCCTTTGCTCCCAGCCGGTTGTTTAACCCTGTGACTGATTTTCCAAATGTCATGCTCACGTTTTCTCTTTCACTTTTTGTCCAGGTATTGGGAATGGTCCGAGTTCCTCTCTACACCACCAAAAACGGAGGAGGCCTCGCATATTTTCTGTCGCAATCCTTCATCGGGAACGCCCGCACACAGCTGGTGGACTGTATGCTGCGCTTGGGCCTCATTGCTCCGGGGCACTTACACGGAGTCCTCACCCGGTCTTTTGAGATGCACAAACGCACGGCAGCCGACCTGCAATCAGCTCTCGCACTGACACAGAGGAAACAACGCTGAAAGCACAACTGCATTTGTAATGTTTGTCACCACAGTCTTGCTCTGAGCTGTGACTTCTAACTGCCACATTTCCATTATTGAAAATAAAATTATTGAATTTGTTTATACAGTGGCAAAAAATGTATGTGAACTTTTTGAAATTTCATGGTTACCTCAATAAAAATTTCTTAAAATGTGATCTGATTTATCTAAGTCAAGGGTATTGACAGACATAATGTGTCTAAAAATAAAAATAGTAATTACAATAATTTGATCTTTTATGTCTTTATTGAAAACACTCATTCAACATTGAAAATAGCTGTGGAAAAAGTATGTAAACCCTTGAGTTAATGACCTCAAAAAAGCTAATTGGAGTCAGGTTTTCGCACACCTGAAGTCTCATTAAGATAATACGATTGAAGGTGTGGACTTCAGCTGCTTTGACTGATAAAAACCCTTAAAACCTTTAGAGTTTGCTCTGCACAAGAAGAACACACTTATGTGAGCCATGCCTCGCCAAAAAGAGCTTTCAGAGGAGCTACAATCAAGAATTGTTGCTTTACATAAAGATAGAAAGAGTTACAAAGTTATTTCTGTAGACAGAATTCCTTTTGGGGGGGTCAACCGGTTATTAATTCTTAAGGGTTCACTTACTTTTTCCACTGCCATTTTGAATGTTGAATGAGTGTGTTCAATAAAGACATGAACGATCAGATTTTATTTTGTAATTCATTTTAGACACATTATTTCTGTCAATAACCTTGACTTAAGATGAAGATCAGATCACATTTTAAGACAAATGTACTCACAAAACCATAAAATGATTGTAAAAATAATTTCAAAAGGTTCACATACTTTTTCTTGCCACTGTATCATATCCTTCCTCTTCAATCCTTTCTTCACTGAAAGCCTTTCATATATGGTCTTATTCAATCACATTTATAATCTTTTAGCATTCTTCAAACTTAGGCAGCACATGCACAATCACTAGACACAAGATGCCTTATAAGGGAACATATAGGTGCCTTGTGGTTTGTATCTGCGACGATCAAAGACAAATGTTTGCCCTATTTTCAGTCAGGTTGTATTTTTTACATGTCTCTTGGTTTTTGCTTCAAAATGATGGCACCGCGCCGGTGCAATCCAAGGATTAATTACGGCCGTGACATAGTATATAGCCTGCAGCCCGAAGATTTGATTCTGTTTAAGTGTACCCCGGGTGCATATAACACGCCTGCACCAGACGTTGGTAACCTCATTCGCTGACAATTTTGCAGACTGTGAGCCAGACCAGATATACAGATAGCTACCTCATTTCTGTTGCTCTATACCTTAGTGTGCTGCTCTTCTTATGTTTTACTATCAATTTCTGCAGGTAAAGCGACATGGATGCATTCGAGTGTAAGTCACAAACTGTGGCTACTTCGTCTTCTGTGAGCTGCATTCAATAAATCACACAAAGCCAGGGAACATGCAAAGCTACCCGTTTTCTAATCTGGTTTTTTTTCCTCACCAAAGACAGGTGCATCTTTTAATCGCAGCAACTGATTGATTACCAAAAAGGTGTGGATTGAATTTGTGATGATGATTCTGAAGCAGGTAGATAGTGTGTGTGTTTTTCTCAGCTGTGAGGGGAAAGAAAGCTGCACCACATCCGGCAGCAACAGACAGGAAGCGCAGGAGACGAAACACTCATCGTTTGTGGCTTCGTATCTGCGGCTGTTTAAGCGTAACTTAATGCCATGTGTGAGGAAATGCCTTGTTCTGTAAGCGTGTACCTTGTCAAGCGAGAAATAAAAAAAAAAGGATGCTGTCATGTGACGCCGTTGTCAGGGCGAATAACACAAGGTCATCAGAAAAACACTGTGGAGCCAGAGCCAGAGCGAGTGATGCAGGGAGGAGGGGGAGGAGGGGATAAACGGATGGATGGAGAGAGGATGGAGAGTGGAGTGAGTGCGGCGGGAGAAAAAGACGGTATATTCATAGCAGCAGCCGTATTTATAGGCGCCAGGAGGAGAGGACAGAGCAGGGGGCGTGGCCTGAGAGGAGCAATCGAGAGAGGGAGAGAGCGTATTGGGTTAAGGGGAAGGGAAGAAAGAAAGCGAGGAGAGGGGAGGGCTGTTTTTATGTGAGCGTGTGTGTGAGAGAAAAATCTGTCACATTCAAACACTGTCCTTCTCTCGTGCGATACAGGCCAAACAGAGGGATGAGAGCGGAGGGACCAGACAGGAGATAGAAAGGAACGACAGAGGATCGGCACAAAGTGAGGTATGTGCAGCTGTCATATCACTCTACATTTGTTTACATGCAGGAGTGTAAATGTCAAGTCAGTCGGGGTTAGTTTTCAAAGGGACTCTGCATCTACTTTCTGCCTCTTCTTCTTCTTCTGAGTGGACAAATGGATGTAGGCTGCAGACTCACAGAGGTATCAATTATGTAATATGTGTGCACCATTTTCCAGTGGGTTTCCGAGGGGTTCTGTGTTTATGTGGCCATCGTGTGGAGCACCTCCAACAGACAGCTCCTTGACCATAAAGAGTGATTTACTAGCATTTGTAAATACAAATCAGGTCTGGTAGAGCCGTGCCGCGTTAATGCCCTCCGAGCTTCCCCCAGCCACGTTTTATTGACGGCTAATTTCACACCAAGGGATGGGGAATGGATTAAACAAGTCATTGAAATGCATCTAGTAAGTGGTACACTAATAATAACAAAGACTAGAGTGGACTGTGCTCCTACAGAAGTATATATGCTTACATTAGGATCAGAAATACTTCAATCAACATAAAACAAAACCAGGCACTTTACCATGGCCCATTAGTAAAACACAGGATCTAAATTGTCTATTAGATACCATTGAGTAACTCATTTATGGACCACAGCAGCAGCACACTCGTAGTTTGAAAAAGCAGACACGAGAAAGGCTAAATAAGCTGAACCATGTGCTGCTGTAAACGGAGCCAGTGAAAATGGAGTTTGAAGATTGTCAAATATTTTGATTTTAAAACTAGGACCAGAATAAATAGTTATATTATAAATAAATATATTGTGTTAAAAAGCAGTGTGACCCTTACAGACTAAAGCTGTGGCACGACACTTGTTCATCTGATAATGTCTTCTTGTGCTATGACTGCTTCTAAAAAGGATGTGTAAGACGGGCTCTGACGGGAAGGAAAACCTCTGAATTGGCCTTGCTGATCTCTCATCACAGCTCTACTTGTTGCGGTCTGTGTATCGAAGGGGGGCTGGAGTTAGGGACGCTCCTATTGGCTGTCGGTCTTCAGTGCTTGTCAACATACAACCAATGACTGCCAAGAGAGAAAAAAGGGAAGAAAAAGTGACCGTGTTTTATAGATTTGTTTTGCCTTGTTCCCCTTTATTTGACAGCTGAGAAAGTAGAAAGTAAAAAAGCGGTAGTGAGTGAAAGGAACAGACCCCAGGTTTAGGTGAGCCAACAAGGCATCACCGCAGTGAAAGACTTTTTGCTTTTGTTGCAGTTGTGTCCAGTAACTAAAAGCAAACTGAGATTTTGGGACTTTTGGGTTGTGGAGGTTAATGAGGAAACCAGAACTTAGGCTATGACTACCATTAATGGATATTGACTAGTAAAATATACCTTTAATGTAACACAGACTTGCAGTGCTTTTGGAAGTTAGGAGTCATGTTATTTGTTATTTACATGTGTTTTCTCAGACCCATACTTAACATAAACACAGTGTCATTGCCCCGTCAGCTAACCTGTAAGACATCAACAAGGCTTTAGTATCAAAGATTTAAATAGATGAAAATGTTCAACACTTCAATCACTTCCTCGGGTTTAAGGGGATCTAGGACTATACTTTCATTAAGTTTTATTTAAGCCATCAATTTCTCCAAAACTGGAGGCTTTTCTTTTATCGAAGGCTGGGAAATGTCAAAAACTCTATGACATGTTTAAAAATGACCAACACGAGGACAGCACTCAGAAGTGGTGCTCATGTTTTGAGTAATAACACCGACAGGGCAAAATGAATGGAGTCTCACAATGTCACACCCAAAGTCTGCTTCAGGAGCCAAGCTGGAGCGGATGTGGCCTGTTCGCCGGTGGTTTTGTTCCTCACAGTCCCCAACTGTCAGACAGGTTGTTTTTTTTATCACTTGCATTTTCACATTTCTGCTTTCGGCCCAGACCTACAGCTATGCACACTGCAAATATTACCTGTAAGTGATTATCCACATAAAAGCTCCACTATGGCTGGAGGCTGAAAGGCACCTTATGCATTAATTCTCAACCAAACGGGCTTCATTTTGGTTTTAATGACTATTCCTGTCTCTTAGTGATTCTTGGCCAGTGTTTCTTGTCTCTCCTACATAATGCTGTGCTTTTCCCCAACACCTCGACACAAGTGCTTTCTTTGGTGTGTCTTTTGGCAGCCATGAGAAACTTTGAGTGTAAATCCCCACAGTGTGAAAGCTGTGGCAGGACACTCCATCTGATAATGTCTTCTTGTGGGAGCTTCTTTAAAAGGATGTGCATGACTCCAGACAGGCTCTGATGAGAAGTACTTTGCACAGCTGATCTCCCATTCCAGCTCTAATTGTTGCTGTCGGTCAGCTTTGCACAGCACCCAATGATTATCCAATGATATTCTTCTCCATGTGCAAACACACTTTTTTGCTTTATCTTAATGAAATGAGCTATTGCTTTTGCACGTGTCAGCCTGTTAGAAAAACATCCACACTCGTAAGTCATTTGCTCCCAAAAAGAAAACACCTCAACAGCAGCTGTTGCTTCATATTAATCCAAACGCACTTTAATGACCTGCTGAAAAAGCTCACTGTGAGCTGTAAGCCGACAGCACCAGCACTGTCTGCTGTTGATTTAATAGGCTAATTCCATTACGTTTCATGTCAGGGCTACACCTACAGTACAAGGGACTCGATAAGGCAACACCTCGCACATACAGATGAACGGTTCTCGGATGTTTTATTCCACATTTGGACTCGTGCTACATATTTAACTGCCTCCTGCTTCAGCATAAATCACAGCGAGCTCCATTTTCTCCCAATCATGCCTCACGTCAGTCTGTCCAGTCGCTCTCAGTGCCACACCTGACTCTGCCTGACTTAATTATGGCCACATTATTTTGACGCGCATCACATTCTTAACCGGCGCAGATAAAACACTGCTTTGCTCACAGCTGCTGCATTTGCTGTTACAGTCTGGCTTAAGATGTCCCTAAAAACTTTGGAGGATATGAGCTCACCAAGCAAACATCCATATTTGACATTTGACCATACATTAGTTCTGCTGTGTCCTGAGCTCATACTTGTTACATAGGAAGCAGCTGCAGCAAAAGGACAGAATCTGAGTGTTCATTTCTGCATAAAACATCATGTTGTTGACCGTAATGGGGTCAGTGTGGGACTCTGGTTAAAACTGGCCCTGAGGAAATCCCCATTCATTTAATGGACACAATATCCTGGTTGTTTTCTGCAATAAGCAGCAGTGTACAGTAGGGATGTGTGAGATTAGGAAAACATGCAATATGGCATTTCCATGGCATTGGCAGTTAATCTGGTTGTGGTTTTTCCAATGTCTAGAACCATGTTTCTAAACTAGTATGGCAGAATCTAATGTGAGTGAACTACTGTACATGTCGTGTAATGGTATCTGGAGCACTAGCCAAATGCTAGAGCTGCACTAAGCTAGTCTGCTGTCTATAAACAAAGCAAATCAATTTAGTTCATGAATGCCAAAAGCCTTATTAAAAGATAGTTGAGAAAAATGAATGTGCTTCACCTCCAGCAGAGCTCAGTTTGTCTTCTCTGGGTAGCTGCACAGGTTCAGGAAGCAAGTGTCATTAATGACAGACATTATATACATAGACACGCCATTGGCTGCTTCAGCTGTTGCCACCATATGTCTGTGTCGCCGCCATTTTGGACCAGGCCATTTCTTTTTGCCATGTCTTTCACAAATACAAGGAGAGAGGCAGCTCTTGTTTTTTGGGATAAAATGCACTATAATGTTTAGACGGTTTTACAACAGCACAACCAAACAATGTTATAATGGTCAAACAAAAATACAACCAAATAACAAATGTTACATGTGAAATTACGTAGACCTGGTTTGGATTGTGCACCGGTTGAAGCAGCCCCAAGCTGCACAGGAATCTGTGCATCTTCTTTTTAAAAGACAGCCAGCACAAATTTGTTTACCTCTTCAGTCAGCTGGGTGTACATTCAAAGCCCGCTCCAATATGGTGGTGACTACCTACCAACAGCCAATGCGGCGTCTATATAATGTCTATGATTTATGGGGCCTCTATCGATGTCTTGTTTTCCAAGACAGATAAATGCAAAGAGTCTTATGCACTATTAAACACATAGTTTTGACTGATTCCATTCAAACGTTACAAACTGCACATCTGCCTTACTTAGACTTCCAAACCAAGAAATTGGGACACTCAAAGTTTTCTGCAAACCAATTGATAATATATTTGAACTCCAAAAGCAACCGTTTTTTGAGTCATGGAAAACCAGGACAGTTTAGTTGAATATTTGAATGGACATAGAACAAGGAGCTTGGAAACGGGACAGTTACGTAAATTAGGCACTTTCAATTCCAAGCCTCCCAATCCTTTTTACAGGGCCATGGTGTTTTTGACCAGTGTCCAGGGACGGACCCACCTGAGCTGGACAAGTCTTCTGTGGTTTCTGCTGCAAAAGAGGTTCAAAGATGCATCCCCTGGCATTTCTGGCTCTGTGGAGTTTTGGGAAAAGTGAAACTTGTCTGTGACAGGGTGGTAGACAGGGATATATATATATATATATATATATATATATATATATATATATATATATATATATATATATATATATATATATATATATATATATACTGACACTAAACTTTCAGCTAGAATAAGTGCTCTAAAAGGAACATCAGTGTGCTTCTTCTCCAGCAGTACTTAGTTTGTCCATACTGGGCTACTGTAGAAACATAACCAAGGAAGTAAATGAGCTAAAATGGCTCCTAGGTTCTTCTAGAACAACGGTGCTTACACTTTTTCTGTTTGCGAGCTACTTATACAATGACCAAGTCAAAATGATCTACCCACTACAAAAATTCAAAACATATATTTATTTACAAATATTTTAAGGATTCTTTATATGTACAATGTATGTTGATGTACCTTGCAAACCGTAATACTGCACAACACAACATAATTAACTATGTTCAATTTTTGTCTTTACCTGAGTTTACTCTGATGACTTGCACTGAATTGAATCAGCCAGGGATGCATAGTCCGGACAGTAGCTGCTGACAGATGAGGCAAATGCACTTTGAAAACGTCATCGTAAAAAAAAGTCCTCCTCCCATTCTGTATGAAAGCGATAAGTTTTTGTCTTCTTACTTGGTCCAGCTCCCCCATTCGTTTTTATACCCTTTCTTAAGTTTAAGAGAAAAAAAATGAGGTTTAAAAGTTGGAGGTAAGTCGCTTAAGCGTTAGTTTTGCTGCACTTAGCGCCGTTGTTTGCGCATGCGCAGTGACCTAAGCGTCAGAAAAATTCAGATTTCATCTGACTGGCTGCCCTGTATGTCAATCAAGAGATTTAATGGATGATTGGCTATTTTTTTTTTATGTCACGCGAGCTACCAAAACTATCTCGCGATCGACCGGACGCAGCCTTATAGTCCAATTGCAGCATTTGTACGTTTGTCTTATCTGCTTTATATTCTTTCCATGTGTGACCTTGACTTTAAGCATGCTTAGCTCTGGTAACCTGCCCCCCATCTTTTACTGAAGGAATCTCTTACTTGGCTTTGTTCTGTGCAGATTAAGGTCATACGCTGATGAAGGCCTCCAGAGCCTCTAAGGTCTCAGAGCGCTCTTTGGAGCAACTAAAAATCTCTTTTTTTTTTTTGCACTTCTTTATTTGCTGTAAGTCTGGCTTTCACCGGTTTTAGAGGAAATGAAAGTGGTCTAGTCTAGAAGGCTTTTCTTGTACAGAGCATTATTTGTAGCTGCTTCTATTTTTGTTAAAACTATTTGAGGTGTAATTGTTTAGAGCCTGTATCAGCAATGCAAAGTTTCTTCTTACAATGTCATATACAGCAAAATGGATAGTAATAGTGGGGAGCGTTGTGGTTCAGTTGCATTGCGGGTTTTCCACCAAACTCAAAGATTACTTCAGAGCAGGTGAGAAACAGATTCTAAAACAGGCAAGTTGGCATTCATTGCTCAGTGGTTCTCTGTTAAGAAATTGTCACCGGATGTGGGTAGTTGCCTTTGACTGTGCATTTGCCTTCACACTTGAAAGTAAAAAAGCAAGAATATATGTGGCTGAAAGGGAACCTGTTACATTACACCGCTTTGAACTGTCATTGCTCTAGATGCACTCGGCCATATGACCTAACAGTTTCAGATAGTAGCAAAGGCTTGGTTTAGAAATTCTGTTACTG
Organism: Perccottus glenii; assembly: GCA_024416835.2. Taxonomy (NCBI): domain Eukaryota; kingdom Metazoa; phylum Chordata; class Actinopteri; order Gobiiformes; family Odontobutidae; genus Perccottus; species Perccottus glenii. Next base: position 27,783,469 of record CM044555.2, on the reverse strand, counting down.
CTATATTTATATCTAAAGAGTCAATTCAATGACACTTATTTCTGAAAAAAAAATAAAAAAAGTTATGTTGCAAATGTTGCAATGCACTTTTTCCTTTGCAATACCCACTAATTCATTTACACCACTCCATTAGTCAGTGTGTCAGTCTGCTGTGGTTTTGTGTTGCAATGATCTTTGTGTGTCAGTATGTGACACTGATTCGACGTTGAGAAGGAGTAATGGGATTGACAGTTACAACGTCACCCTCCCCCCACGTCACGTCATCAGCATGCGTCCCAAACTGGACTGGCGGCAATAATGAAGGATATAGCGTACAACGGTGAGTTAAAGGTTTTACGCTTTTTTGAGATTTACTGCTGGCTCTGATGGTCCCTAAAGTTTTTAAAGTCACTGGCTACATCTGTCTGTTTTTTGTTTTTTACTCTTTAGCTGTTTGAGAGCTGCCGTAACTATTCAAATTTATAATATGTATAAAATAATTATTTAAATGATATTTATATTACTTATTGCGAAGATAAAATAGAAATGCAGGGAAAGACATCTCCCTGCTGTCCTAAAACACAAGTCCGTTCTGTGTTCTCCCGTTCTCCAGAGTAGAACTTGTGAACTCCAGATAGTCCAGGTGAATGTGGCATTGAATTGACTCCATATACGTATTACACAAGGAACAGCTCGAACTGCAATAACATTGTGATATTCCATTTAACATTCACATTCTGCATGTAACAATTGGTTAATCAGCCTAAAATCAAATTGTGGTGTGACCGATCATAAAAGCCAGTGTCATCAGTGTGACCACAGCATTGAAGTTTTAAAAAATACTCATATCATCATATAAAAAAAAGGTTGAAGTAAAAGCATCTGGACTCAGTTTTCAAGGTGAAGACGTTTTGTCTCTAATTCCAAGAGCCTTTATCAATTCTGAGATCAACTGGTAAGAGAGCTGAGCTTATATCTCTAGTGGGAGGAGTTTCCCCTGAAACCAAACCTGATTGGACCAGGCTGTTCTGGTCTCATTGTCGTTGGCTCTGAAAGGGAAGTGTGACTCCTGATGTGGAAGTCGTTAAGGCTCAGGAGTGTTGTTAGTGACACTGCACCATTCAGGTGTTGTGGTTGTTGTTCTAGAGTGAAACTCTTTTGATTTAAGTTTCAAAACACTGTTATAAATACTCAGGAACATGAATCTGAGAACACCTCCTCTGTTCAAAGAAGGCTTTTTCATTTGAACAAAAATGGCTTCCTTCACACTTCTCTCAAACCATCTGGTCTCTCTGGCCAAAATTCAGACATTGCTTTCCTCAAAGGAATGCTCTTTCTCTTTGAGGTGGAAAGGTCGAAACATCTTCACCTTGAAAACTGAGGCCAGATGCTTTTACTTCAACCTTTCAAGATGTCCTGGATGACTGAGAACCTTCACAGACATATGATCATATCATAACTTAATATACAACATACTGATTGTAAATTACACGTTTAACAAATATTGTGTAAAAAGATTTAGAAAAAACATACACCGAATTTTTCAGTTTAGTGGAGACTATCAGAGTCTAAAGCATCCACTGTCTCTGAATGGGTTTGTGCTTCATAAACTCTGTCTTCTATAGACTTTGCCAGTATAATATTGTTTTTTGTATATGTACTTGTTTATATATTGTGTTATTTGTATGTTGTTTCTAACTGCTCTGAACACAAACACATCTATGTCCTGCTCTGGGAGTAGATCCTCCTTCTGTGGTTCTCATTGAGGTTTCTCTTTTGGGCACAGTGGCTCAGTGGTAGAGCAGTTGTTCCATAACCGGAAGGTTGGCAATTCGATTCCCGCTCTCCCCAGTTCCTACTGTTGTTGTATCTTTGGGCAAGACACTTCACCCTCCTTGCCTCCAGTGTCTGTTGGAACTGGTGTATGAATGTGTGTGTGTGTGTTTAGTGGAGGTGGGAGAGGCTGTAGTCGCAATATGGCTGCCACGTCTCTGTCAGTCGGCCCCAGGGCCGCTGTGGCTACAAACACCAGTGTGTGACTGTGGAGTGAATGAACAATGGCCTGTGAGTGCTATCAGTCCCTTGAGAGAAAAGCGCAATATAGATCAAATCTAGTATGATTATTTCTCATTTATTTTGGAGTGAGTTTTTTCACATCCAATTCTATATTGTATTGACAAGACAAGACAAGACATTTATTTTTGTATAGCCCAATATCACAACAACAGTCGCCTCACTTCACCCAGCAGGTCAGAGGTTTGCGTCCACCCTAGGAGGAGGGAGAAAAGAAAAAAAAACTGTAATAGGTAGATGTGATAATAGTATGAGCGGTTTAGTGTGTACCTACAGCTACAACCAGTGTAAACGTGTACCTACAGCTACAACCAGTGTAAACGTGTACCTACAGCTACAACCAGTGTAAACGTGTACCTACAGCTACAACCAGTGTAAACGTGTACCTACAGCTACAACCAGTGTAAACATATACCTATGATCAATCAGTCTCCATACGTTTGGTGAAATAAGTATGTTTTGAGTTTGCTTTTGAAAACCTCAACAGAGTCAGCTCGCCGCACTTCCACCGGGAGCCCATTCCATAAAAATGGGGCTCTATAAGAAAAGGCTCTGTAGCCAGCAGACTTCTTCTTTACTCGAGGAAGTTGAAGGAGGCCAGCGTCCTGAGAGCGAAGGGTACGAGCTGGAGTATACCGGGTGATGAGGTCAGATAGGTAAGAGGGCGCGGCCCACAAAGGATTTTATATGTTAACAGGAGAACTTTGAAATCAGCTCTAACATGAATAGGAAGCCAATGTAATGAAGCCAGGACCGGAGTAATGTGATCAAACTTCCTGGTCTTTGTTAAAAGTCTGGCAGCTGTGTTTTGGACCATTTGTAGTCTGTGAGTACTTTTCCTCGGCCGTCCAGAGAATAACGCATTGCAGTAGTCCAGCCTGGATGTGACAAATGCATGAATGAGAATTTCAGCATCAGCTAAAGAGAGGCAGGAGCGAATTTTTGAGATATTCCTCAAGTGAAAAAAGCCCAGTTTAGTGACCTCACTAATGTGCTGCTGCAGTGATAGTGATGGAGTCAAAAATGACACCAAGGTTCCTCACAGTGTTGCCGTGCTCCAACACACAGTTGTTGATCGAGACAGTAAGATTGTTGAACTTGTGCCGATGACTGGCAGGGCCAATTAACAAGAGCTCTGTTTTATTCGAGTTCAAATGGAGGAAGTTTTGAGACATCCATGTTTTAATTGAAACGAGGCAGGCCTCTAGACGCTTGATGTCAGTAGTATTATTCGCTTTTATTGGTAGATACAGCTGTGTATCATTAGCATAACAGTAGAAGTTTACTCCATAACTTCTGATGATTTGTCCCAATGGTGTAACATATAGTGAAAAAAGTATGGGACCAAGCACAGACCCTTGTGGCACACTGAATTTCACTGGTGCCGTGGAGGAAAAGGATTTATTAAAAGAGACAAAATGAGACCTATCACACAGATAGGATTCTAGCCATGCAAGAGCAGAGCCAGAGATGCCAAACACACTCTTTGGTCTGTTGATTAGCCCTGCATGATCAATCGTATCAAATGCAGCGCTGAGATCTAGCAATAACAGTAGAGCCGATGAGTCCTCATCAATCTGAAGAAGGAGATCATTAGTCACTTTAACTAAAGCTGTTTCAGTGGAATAAGAGGCCCTAAATGCAGACTGAAACGGCTCGAGGAGGTCATTTTCCGATAGATATAGAGTAAGTTGTTTTAACACAACTTTTTCGAGGACAATAGATAGAAAAGGTAAATTGGAGACAGGACGGTAATTATTTAGGCATCCAGGATCCAGAGTAGGTTTTTTGAGCAGGGTTTGACCACAGCCTGTTTGAAGAGGGAAGGAACAGTGCCAGTAGACAGGGACAAGTTTATAATGTTTAACATAATTTGCCCTACATAGGGCCACAGTTCTTTAAGCTGTTTTGCTGGCAGGATATCCAGAAGGCACGTAGTTGTAATGTATTAACTCCTTTGGCTATACTACAATTGGACAATCTCGAGACTTTACATTTTTGCATTTAATAGCCATAACCCTTTTTATTTATCAAGTAATTTGTTTTCATCAGCATTGCAGATCTTTGCAGTCACTTGGTCAACTACTTTCAAAAGTCTTAAGTCAAGATGTTAACAGTTGGTAATCATTTATTCAGCCCCTCAAATATGTGATTATGGTTCTAGTGCTGTTTAAAAGAGCACTGTGTCAAATTGTTGTATAAAATGGAATTCTTTTTTTAGCAATGTATGTAATCACTCTTCATATTTGTCTGTAATGGAATATATTTTTAGGCCCGAGCCGGTGATGACCGGGAGGACCTATTGTTTTTGCTCGAGTTATTTGTTTTTAAATTTATACATATTTTTTTCCCCAAAATGATCCTTAATTTGACCCAGTAAACATGCACGAAAAGTCATTTTTATTGGCCCCAAAATTCAAGCCCGGCGAAAGATTTATGTATTTGAAGTCCCAGAGGAAAAAGAATGAAAAATGACTCAGTGGCGACCCCTCGAAAATGAAAATACATTGGGCCTATGGAAAGTGAAAGTAAATTTTTTCCAATGTAGAAATACAAAACTTGGTACATCCATAGGACACCTCAGGGCAAACAGAAAATGCTATGACAGCCATACCGTAATCTCAACAGGGTTTGTACAAGGTGGTGTAGCAGGCCCCAGCAGTAGCACAGGCCCGGTTATTTGACATTACACTTTAAAGCACAAAATGCAATCCTCCGAGTACATGTGTCCCCGCGGTCTCAAGGGAGGCGAGGGCCTTTATCGCTGCTTGCGGCTTTAATTATTATTATTATTATTATTACATACATTTTATATAGCGCTTTTCTGGGGACGCAAAGACGCTTTACATATCAATTATTCATTCACTCCACAGTCACACACTGGTGGTAGTAAGCCACATCTGTAGCCACAGCTGCCCTGGGGAAGAGACGAGGCAGCCATTCCGCTGCCTACGGACTCTCCGACCATCACCACATACATTCACATTCTTACACATTCATACGAGGCAAGGTGGGTTAAGTGTCTTGCCCAAGGACACAACAACAGTATGAACTGTGGGGAGAATGGGTATCGACCTCCCTACCTTCCGGTTGAAGGACGACCGCTCTACCACTGAGCCACTGCCGCCCGATATAGACTTTTAAACCCCTATGGGACCCAATGGAAGTTCAGTAACTTTTTGTTAAGATTAACTGAGCACCGCTGGAAGAGAAGCACAGTTTTAGTGTTTCTTTCTGACATCTTTAAGAACTACAATGAATTTTGGCTTAAAGTTTCTTTAAAGTGAAATTCCATCAGACCTTTTCCCAATGGGCTTGTTCTTAGATAAGCATGTCCCTGCTAGGCTACCATAGCTGTTCAGATTCTAAAGACTCATTAATTTAAAATTGCCTTTAATACATAACAAATGAATGACTTTAATGTGCATTTGTAATGTATTTACTGCTGAATCTTATCTAAAGATCTATGATCGTTCTCTTTAGATGCATGTATGCAGATGGGTATGGCAGCTGTATGTCAGTGCTTTTTTATTGATAAGGTCAGCCCTGACCTCAAGCTTCTAAATGCCCTTCATTACTGCTGTTACTCATCACCTCCCGCCCCTCCCCCACCCCTCACTCTGGCCTCTTACTGCCCACTCAACACTGCTGCTGTCCAGTATTAGATCTTTCTTCTCCCGTGTCACTGTCTATCCTTCTCTCTGCCCTGGCCTCATTTGTCTCTGGACTTTAACTCTCTTATTCTCCCATCTCTCACTCTAGTTTGTAACAATATAGAGTTTGACTGTAGTCATTTTTAGGCCTGGGCATGCCTGAAAAATAGAACCTGAGTAATAAAAAATTGCTTTTGACTTTTTTTCTAAACTTATTTCCTTTACTTTGATATAAAAGTAGGGTATGTCTTTATTTTAACTTCCATAAGTTTTCAGTAATATATGGCTCCCCCAGTTTTGATCCAACAAGCTAAGAATAGATTTTTTAGAAGAAAAAAACAATTCAATTGAAAAAACAAAAAAAAAAATTCAATTTGTTGTTTGCTCTTGACATTTTATCCGGACTTGCAACAGCTTTGACCCAATTCAATTATATAGACAGAGATATTTGTCTTGTAGGTCTATATGAGCTATAATTTTTTTTTTTGTTTTGTTTTTTTGTTCCAAACCAACCTGCTACACAGACATGTATTTCCTTCTATTGTAGTATTTGGATGTCAAAAACCCTTTTTTGTGCACTTTCCGTAATGTTGGAAATTTCTCTCACAAATATTGTTTCTCAGTCTGCTTTGGGCCCAACGCTGCAGAAGTGACATGTTAATAAACTCACTGTCTCCTTTGTGTTTTATTATAAAAGTTTAATGGTTTAAGTGACATATTATGTGTATTTTTCAAAAGGAGCAGAAGTAACAACTAAAGCAGAAAAAAACAGGGCTTTACTGCTCTGCTTACACACAGTACATCATGAATAACGCTGAGCTGTCCGGTTTCTGTTCCAGCTCTCTTATGTTTGTGACACATTTACTACACCTTTCAACATGAACACAAGGAAAACTGAGCATAAAATGGGCTGAATATTATTTATTAATAATATTATTAAGAGATCAATAGAGAAGCCTGGAAATTTGACCCTGGACGAAGTATGGAATATTGATATGGAAATGCCTCATCTCTTCTGTCTTCCTCCTCTGTTCTGCTCAGGTCACTTCACCTATGGATCGACCCAGAGGACCCCATGGACACAACAAGCAGACTGACATCTCAGCAGAGTGCGGCCGATCAAGCTGCATGAAGCCGTAGAGCCCAGAAGGTCAAACAGGGGAAAGAATAACAGCCTACGTGGCCCTGAGGTTGAAAGGTTCCAGACGGATACTCTCTTTAGGCTAAGAGAGGTTTCAGCGAGGTTTCAGTGACAAACGACGATCGAGGAGTCAAACATGATGACGTCACACGGAAAGCTGAGGAAGGAGAAGGGGAGTCTGGCTGAGTACGAGTCACAGATGAAAGGTTAGTCAGGACTGGGTGAATATGTCTTGTTTGTGTCTGTGTATATCTTGCTTCCAGCGCTCACCTGCATGCATGATTGCATAGAAGACACGGGCAGTCATGCATGTGCGCAGTTCCACCCAACCATAGATGCAGAGTGTGTTTCTGCTCAAGTAAATTAAAATGGCCTACATTGTGGTTATAGGAGCCATATGTAGTAATTAGCTTTAAATATTCTGTAGAGAACCTAAAAATATATGGGTTCTAAAAGAGTTTCAACCCTTTGTACCACTAGATGGAGTCATGGGCTATTGCAGTACTCAGTTTAAGGGCTAGATTTTCATGACGGGAAACGCAAAGCGCTTGGCGAATGGAATACTCATTTTCAGGGCGTGTCCAGAGCTGGCGCAGTGTTTAAAGAAAGCCTGGACATGGCAAAGTAGGGCAGAGTTTTGTTTTAGATTGAATAATAAAAGCACAGTCTGTATTTTGTCATTTTAGATGTTTTAATGGTTAATTTCACCTCTGAACTCAAGGGACAAGTTTTGACAAAGAATAACATATATAGTTCACAAATAAAAGCATTTATTAATATAGGTTCATTTACACAAGTCACTGATGTGCGTCGTGTATGAACAATGAACTAAGTAAATGCACCTTAATTTTAATATAAATGGAGGAGATAGCGACTCAGGTACAGCATTGGCTTTCTTCTGACGACTCAACCATGCAGCCCATTTTTCTTCAAGTGCCTCCTTATTGTGCATCTTGAAACAGCCACACCACTTTTTCCATAAAGTCCTGTATTTCAGCTGAAGGTATTTGTAGGTTTTTTATAGGGATTTTTGATTAATACGTTTGTTTATGCTATTTGAAAATTATTGTTTTACTCTGCAGTAAAAACGGAAAAGCCATTTTCTTGCCCTGTGGTAACGACAATATCGGTGAATAGGGGACCTATTTCTGTTTAATACAGTTCAATTACCTTTTCCTACCGATCCTTTGACAATTCTTTTGCTTTTCCGATGATTCAGAATACAGAAACATCAGTGCAGCACTGGATTAAAGATGAAAGGGTCTTTTACACACACAGAGATCACAGGTGAGGATGGTTACCTTTAGTAGCCATTCAAACCTGTTTGTGTCAACTTGTGTGTATGTTATCAGGCAAAATCACCAGGATATGTAAACCTTTCAGGGTCATTTTGGTAGTTTCTGTTGTAAAAAAGAGTAAACACAATTGATTGACAATAAATGGCTTTACCACAAACTCTAACTATAAGTGAAAAAAAAAGTTTTTGTGTTATCATTCATATCCTCTAAAAAAAAAAAGCCAACCAAGTCACAAATTTATGAACAAAACAGTCCAAATTTGAAAGTTCAAAAAGACTGTGCTGCCGCTGTTTTTGACGCAGCATTTAGAGTCCTGCAGTGATCAGGTGGATGTGTTCACACGGGCCTGCGTGAGAAATAAAATGATTGTATTGTAAAATTATTTTATACAAATTATTTATTAATTTATCTTTTTATCAACATCTAATACAAAATACATTTTATGTATAATTAAATGATATACTGTATGTCTATTTTTATTTTTTTTAAATTTAGACTATATTCTAATTGTTTTATTTATAAATTTCAAATAGCGGGCTACTTCAATGTCTTTAAATACACAAGTTTTATCAGGCCTCAGTCCGTCTTGCGCCCAAACCCAGCCTGAGAAAACCCACAGCAGCGCATGACGGCTCGTCCACACCTTGTGCTATCTGTAAGATCGGACCCTAAGTGTGCCTTTAAAATTTTAGGGCTATAGTCAGAGAAGGGTAGAGTAGCCTAAAATTGTTCTCAAATAACAGTAGTGTTACTTTAGGGAAAAAGTAGTCATGCCAAAAATTACTCAAGTAAAATAAAAAAGTATTTGGTTAAAAGACTAATCAAGTACTGAGTAACTGTTCGTTTGTAATGTATAATATTGGGTTTCAACTAACTCAATTTAGTGGACGATCTACGTTCCTAATCTCACCTATGGTCATGAGCTGTGGGTCGGATCTCGGGTACAAACAGCTGAAATGACTTTTCTCCGCAGGGGGGCTGGGCTCTTGCTTAGAGATAGGGTGAGGAGCTCGGTCACTCGGGAGGAGCTCAAAATATAACAACACAGATCACAATTTGTCTGAAGTGAGAAGGGAACCAATCAGATGACCTACATCACATGATTTTTGTGGCTTCCTGTTTTTGGTTCTGAAAGTCATGTCCTTAAAAGAGTATATAGAAAAGATTATTTAGGTCCAATAATAATCACCTCAGAAATATGACACCATTACACCTGTAGCTGCAGTAATGTTTAATAAGATCTAAAATAATACTGAAACAGTTTTTTAATAGTATAATATATGAGACGAGCAGTTTAAAAGTTCTGTAAATACGGGACTGTGACCTGTTGATGTGACGCTAACATTAGCAAACAATTTCTCAGAACCTTTTTGAGAAGAAAATGGATTAGTGCAAATATGAGTTCAAAATTAAAGGAAAATAAAAAACTTTACCCCTTTGTTTCAAGTGTAGTCCCTACGAATCTCAGTTTATAGGGGTATGTAGCCCTTTCCCTCGATCTAGGATTCCCCTTTGTCTCACGTGAATGCACAGGGGTAAGGGCTAAAGGTAGGGTCAAATGTCTGTGGGTAGACTCTTCCGCCTTTTGTTGTCTTACATTGTTATTATTGTTATTATTATTATTAATATACACTGAATAAAAAGACTTTTCAATACATATACTAATATTTGGTGATTCTCAAAGTGCAATCTCTCTGATGGAAATGATTAGACTCAATATTTCATTCCACTTGTTTAGAGTCACACGTTTGCAAAGCTCTATGGTGTCACATGCAGACTTAATATTTATCAAACCATAGCTTAAGCCAGATTAATTATTAGATCAAAGTCTAATAATTGACCGTGGATAATAGATCTGCGTGTGTGTGTCACGGGCTGTGTTTTGGAGCTGGAATGCCGTGTCTGGCTCTCTCTGTACTGTACTACAAGGATGTATTTATAGCCAGTATTAGTGATGCTGTCTCCTCACATCCAGTCACCCTCGGGCTGCGTATTCACTGAAAGACACAGAAAAAAAGAGTTAAGAGCAGAAAGAAGAAGGAGCAGGAGGAGGCACAGAAGAAAACAAAATAACAAAAAATTAATAACAGGAGATCAGGGATGAGGATCAAGTCATTCTCTAACAACAAGGATGACAGTATCTCTGGACAAGACGTTCATCCCCCTGTGAGAAAAGTATCTCTTTGTATGATGCAAAGTTGCAATGTGGTACAAACAAAACATAAAATAGGCAATTTTCTGTTTATTTATATTCATAGACTTAGGAGATTAAAACAAATTCATAAAGCAACAATCCTGTGTTTAATAGAGTGTGCTGAAATGGCATGATAAAAACAGACTTCACAAAGAATGTAAAAACTGTGGTTGTATGTTTTGGCAAAATAACTGCGAAAACATTTTATAAGCTCACAAGTATCTGTTCTCTGTCAAAATATCATTACTTTGTCTAATTATAATTGTGAATGGATTTATGATTAACATGTCTTAAGTTTGGGGGTGGACTCATCCTTTATTACTTGTATTACCTGACAGGTAGACCACAGCATGTCAGGCTGGGGAACTGTCATTAGCAGCACAGGGGCTCCTCAAGGAACTGTTCTTGTGCCATTCCTCTTCACGTTTTTACACTAAAGATTTTCATTATAACTCTGCCACATTCAGAAATACTCTGTTCACACATCAATGGTGAGGCCGTCACTAGAAGTAAAATCATTTTCACCAATAAATACCTGGGAGTGCATCTTCTATATACTTTCTCTGAGGTAAAGTAATATAGATAAATATTGAAGGAGGCTTGTATTGGACTCCTTCACTTAGCCCTTTCTAAATAGCAGAACTGCTTGAATCATATTTCCCAATACAACAGTAAAACTGAAAAAGATCTATTAATATATTTAATAAAACTGTAAAAGTCAGTATGTTGATGAAATAGGAGACTGCTGAGTAAGCTTTTTTATGTTGTACTTGGTTGTTGTTTAGAAAAGGGGCTGTGTTACAGCTTTTATGAATTGTTTAAATTGAACAGTGTTTTTGTTTCTGTGAATAGGGGCAGACATTATGCATTTACACTACCCTCTGCTCTTTTTTATTTGTGCTATTTTTTTCATGTGCTCTTTTGTATTTTACACACTTTGCATGTTTTAATTGGAAAAAGCTATAAATCATACTGTGGTGTAAAAAAGAACGAGTTGTGAAACCAGTGGAAGTTAGCCTTCAGCTTGTATCTTTATATATTTTTATCATAGCATAGTTTCTACATATCCTGATTTCCTGCAGCCCTAGGCACAGGTGTGTCCATAGGAGTGTGTTCCTAGAGGTTATGTCAGGATTTGAAAAGTGAAACCTACACAAATATGTCATAATTACTCTTTAGCCACACCACATTACTTTCACTGTCTGCTCCACAAACATGGTTGTGTGCATGCATCTGTAAGAAACACATGGGGCTAGCTTCTGTTGAGGGCAAATGTGGTCAGGGTCACATGATCAGTGCGTGTTGAGTGTGTTTGTTTCTGTAGCTAAGATCCTAAGTCTCCTCACCGTCTCTGTCTTCCTCTTCCTGTGCATTAGACCTGCGGACCCAGCTGACAGACCAGATCAAGATTTTAGACTCGCAGGTGGATGTGAAGCAGCAGCAGCTCTCTGACCTCTCAGAGTTCCTCCGTCGTCGAGGAGACATCGAGGCTGAATATGCTCGGGCACTGGACAAACTCACCGAGAGGTTCACCCACAAAACCAAGAAGTAAGCACAAGTGGCGTACAATAACACGGCAGGAAAAAGTGAGCCAGTTGTAAAGAGTTAAAAGAGAATGTATCACATAGTACTGTCTATGCAGATGAGTGCTTTGGCTGAAAAACACAGCTTCAGTGATGTAGGGGGTCTCTTGGGGTCAACACAGGACAGTTTCAAATGTGTCCTCAGATCTGAGCATTTAGTTTGGGATTTAAATGACAGGTCTGAAGGCTGTCTTAGTGTCAGTGTGACATGCTGCTCATGCTTAAAGCCCAAATGGACATCAGTAAACTGAGAGTTACCCACGGAACACTCAAGTGTGATTTGTATGATGTTAATAGTTTTATCATGGAAAGTTGAGCAAATATTTTCAATGTCATATATAACATTTTTAATCATCTGTTTAATTTGAGCCAAATTTGCGCAGTTGTAAATGTTATATTTCCACTTTTAAAGAAATTAACAAAACAACAAAACACAGCAACGTCTTAGGTTGATTTAATTCATTCATTAATTTTCTTCCGCTTTGTCCCGTGGATAACTGGAGCCTATCCCAGCAGTTTTGGGCCTGAGGCGGGGTACACCAATGGCCAGTTATTTGCAGGGCTGACATTTAGACACTTCACTCTCACATTCATTCACCAGGGACACTAATTTATTTATTTTATTATTAGGTGATGCAGTAAATTACATGTGACAAGAGTGTGCTCGTACAAAAAATACAACAACATGGACAAGGCATAAACAAAACCAAATACAAGAGACAAACAAAGGACAAGATAATAAAACGGTGCAAAAAGGCTATGAAGCTTTAAAGGTGTTATTTTTTGTGAAGATGGTGACACATTTAGTTAAATGGTTGTAGTCATGTTGAAGCGAGTGCTGTTATTTGGGAGGGATGGGAGAAAAGAAAAATAAAGGATATGAAAATAATGAATAAATTTAAAAAAAAGTCACTTTAGTTAAACTGAATGAATGAAGACGATGTGCACTGGAGCTAGTATTAATGCAGCAGTATTAACACGATCTTTAGGGTCAGTTCTTTAAAGTCAATCAATGTAAAGTTCAACGTATGGACGTAACTGTTAACGTGAACTGAAATGATGCATGTAATGTCACCAGTTTATCTAATCACATGCACTTTTATTACATTGTTTTATCAGTTTACATTTGTAATTCAAATTCTGTAATCATTTTACCGAATCTTTCACTTTTCAATTTACATGCACTTTTACCACATCCACTTTTATCATTTATTTTTGTTACTTACACCTGCTTAGCTTAAATCTGGCTCATAAAGATCTGATCTTCCTGTTGTGGTCAGTGTAAACATTGTGTAATTCCCCAAAGTGAAAAGCCTTTCTGATCTGATGTCTTGTATCTCTTCAGGAAGGAGCAGTGGGGTCAGTCGGTGTGCCAGGTCTGGTCGGTTCTGCTGACTCAGACTCGTCTGGAGAGTCGGGAGCACGCGGCGCTGGGGGACACCTGCTGTAACACTCTCACACAGCGACTGACGCACAGCACCGAGGACACTCAGCGGCTCCACAAAAGGGTGACCTTTCAGTTCACATTCAAGCTTTTATTAGGTTAGCTTTAGAATTTAACCCCAAAAAATTATCTAATGCTTGATCTTGAACACTTTTAGGTTTAAGTACTTTCCAAATAAGCTTTCTGTTCCAGTCAATCATAATCACTTTCCTCCTTCATATGTTCATTATGTTATCTGCGTTGTACCGCTCTAGCATCTGCAGCGTCCTCACATTTTAAAACAAAAAGAATTAAGTACACAGACTGGCTTGTTCAAATTACCGGTTGTCAGACACGCTCTGTACCTTCTCATGGTTGAAAAGTGAGCAGAATCTTAATCAGCCACTACAGAGGTGCCGTTGGGCCTGACACCAGCAAGAACCTAAACCTTTTGTAATTGCATTCCTACATATATATATATGTATATCTACAAAACGGCAAGAAAACAACGTTGCCTTTCTCTGCTGAGACTTTTGCTTTGTGCATTGCAGAGTAAAGAAGTGGGAATCCAGATGCAAGACGAGCTGCTAAAGGTCACCACCGAGATGCAGGCTGTGAGTATTTTTAAGACTCATGATTAAAACAGTGTTAAATAATGCTGCAACGATGACACCCTCCACTGTTTGGCTGTTTGTGTTTCCACTGCAGGCTTTAAAGACGTATAACCTGTACCACACAGACTGTCTGATCGCTGAGGGGAAGCTGAAGGATGCTGAGCGTTTAGAGGAGAGACACACCGGCAAATCTGAGCTCGGCCCCGGGCAATTGGGTTCACAGAGGCGGAGCTCCGTCAAAAAGATGGAGAGATTAATGGAGAAGGTGACAGCTGCTAATGGTTTTGAATGCGACACAGGAAGTCTTTGTCTGCGTCTTCTCACACTGAGCCTCTTCCTGTGTCGATCTCAAAAAAACACCTGACAGACCTGCATATGAGCTGTTGTTGAGGTCTTTCTCTTTTTTTCTTTTGTTTTCTTTACTGTATATCTGAATAACGTTTTTTTGACAGAGACACGGCCGAGTGCAGGAAACGCAGCTGAAGTGCACCAAGGCTCGTAATGACTACCTGCTGAATCTGGCAGCAGTCAACGCGGCCATGAACAAGTACTACCTGCAGGATGTCAGCACTCTTATTGATGTAAGGAGCATGAAACTCCACATGTTTGATTTATTTTCTTCTCTGGGTTTGAGTCTGCATCAGAATGACACCATTAGAAGTGCAGCACGTAAAATCTTTAAGGAAACAATTCAAATCAAAGAAATGGTCAATGTATTCAACAGTGATTAATCGCCTCAAAATAACACTCTTTGGATTTGTATATCTTTGGAAAATAGACATAAGTATACATCTCTATAGAACCCAGTGGAAGGAGTATTTTGTTTCTTTTTTTCCAGTTCCTTTTTTACAATTGCCCAGAAGCACCAAACTGACATTCATGAAAAATATATATTTAAAGAGAGCTCATCATCAGACCTATTTCCACTGCGTTTGTTCAGAGACAACAGCCTGGCTACTGTAGGTACTCTGCCTTTAAAGCTTTGAACCGCTCTACAAGTCTTTCCTCCTCCCTAAAGTGGCATCTGTGGAGCATTTGTGGCCTTGCCTTGTTTTGAGTCCACAGTTAGACCACGCCATTATGTGGTTATCTCCGCCTCGTTTAACATTACAGAATGCATTGCCAATATTAATGTTTCACTTAGCTTCCTTGTCTATTCATGTCTTTCATTTTTGCTGTTTCACTGTGTAAGGAGACACAACTGGAATAGGCATTTTCTCTGTATTTTTGGCAGCCATTGTTGACGTAGACCAATGGGAGTTTGTGATTGGCCAAAACATTCGTTATGAGCGGAACATTCTTGCCTATAAAATTTCTTTATGATAAAGCCTAGATTAAATCAGAAGGCTTCATTTTTTTCAGGTGACAGTTTTTCTCAAATAAAAGGAAAAATGCAAACCCAATTCACTTGTGTGATTACACGTCTAACAAGTGCAATGTAGTAGTAAGCAGTAAGCAGCATGTGCAGAGTATATCTCTACAGTATCAACAGTGCAGTATTTCCAGTATAAGGACATAAATATGGATGTGTACAGCTAAAAATTTTAGCTCTAAAGTCACTACTGCATGCTTTATAGAGCTGACTGTATATACTGTGCATATCCATCTGTAAGTTGTCCATAGTCATTAGCCATAAACTGAAGATGAAATTTGTCATAATAAAAAATGGCCCAGACAATAGTTGGCTCAGGATTCATGTTTTTAAATGGATTTTTGATGTGTCTCTCTGTGGAAAACACTAGACCTATGTATTGAAACACATTATTGATTTCCTTTTGTCTTGTGCCAGTGCTGTGACCTGGGTTTCCATCAGTCTGTGGAGGGGGTGATGAAGTGCTACCTGACCAGCAGGTGGCGCATCCTGAAGACAGAGGAGACTGGACTTAAGCAGCTGGAGTCGGCCGTGACCTCACTGGACCAGAGCGGAGACCGGGACGCACTGCTACAGCAACACGACGCTGCCTTCTGCCTGCCGTTCAGATTCAACTACCACCCGCACGAGGGCGACCAGGTCAGTCATACATTATACACACATTACATTAATCATTCATTCAACTGTGTGATTTTAATGATATCACATGTTTCAGTCTTCAGAACCATTTGATTGATAAAATAATTAGCTATTATATGTGTGTCAGAAACACTACAGAGAGTTTTTCATGTAGTGTAGTCACTTTGTATTGTATGAGACTACACTTAATGTAGTCCACATAAAGTGACTTTTAGCATTGACATAACCCTATATAACCATATATTGTGTTTTAGAATAAGCCTCAGTTCTCCCACATACTCGGGAATGTTTGGGTCAGGCTGTGTAGTTCCACTGTGTTCCCATATATTTGTTGGTTTTATATATATATATTGTCTTTAGAGATGATTTTTCAGTTAAGTTATTGGAGTTATGTTGTTTGGCAAGAGATTATAAAAATACACAAAAATGAACCTCCTGTTTCAGAAGATATGTTCTTTCTTTCAAACTTGCCATCTTAAACGTCTCTTCTTGTAAACAAACATGGCTGCTGCTGACAGTGAGGTTGCACAAAGAGGGATCTGTGCCCTCTGCTTTACACAGGGAGTTACACAGGGAGGCTTTAACTGTATTTTGGACAATGGCTTTTTAATTTGACAACTTTTCTAGTTGTATTTCAAATATAGAGTAGTTCTATTGGACAAACGTTGTAGCCCTGTGCCCTTTAGACTAAATGAATGTGCCTTTGCTTATCATTACATTTGATCTTTTTGTCCCCAGGTGTATGTCTTGAAGAATGCATATACAGTGTGACGTTTGTATGTTACAGGTGTGCGAGGTAAGCGCGGAGAGCCAGGTGAGGTACGAGCTGGAAACCAGGTACCAGCAGCTCCAGTCCCGACTCGCTGCCGTTACCTTGGAAACAGAGGAGGTTAGAGACATTTGATAAAGAATGTATCAGTTTTTCAGTAGCCCTCTCCGTGGCTCAGTGTCGTTATCTAACACTGTCTGTAGTAACTTTTCTTTCATTCTGTGTGAAACTCTGGTTTCTCAGGTCAGTAAAACGCTCAAAGCCACACTCACTGCCCTGCTGGACAACATGTGCGACAGCGACAGCAACCCCGCCCCTGACGTGCCAAGCAGCCAATCCTACGAGCCGCCTGGGGGAAGCACCGCCCCCAAACTTACGCTCGCCAAGCGTAGAGCCAATCAGCAGGAGACAGAGACCTACTATTTTACAGTCAGTACACAACTTAGAAAAAAGTCAACCAGCCATGCATAGTTGTATACGCCATAAAGACTTTCAAGTAAAATTTTATTTATCTTTTTGTGTTTAGAAAGTGAAGGAATTCCTCACCAGCAGCTCTCTGACCTCCAAACTTCAAGCCAAACATGACCTTCTACAAGATGCCATACAAAAAGGTATGTACTTCAGATGGATTCCAGTTTTGACACTTTCAGCTACTTTCAAGAAATAAGTCAGCATCCAGTTTTATTTTGCCTGTACATTTTCTATGTGATTATATCAGATTATTATAAAACTCTAGTGTCTCTCTACAATATAATAGGCCTATTATACATAAATCCTCGGTGGAGATTTTCAAGTCATTTTTAATTATGAGCACACCTCACACCTCTTCTTTCCAGAGCCCGTGGTTGCCTATGGTAGCCCTGCAGGGACATGCTGGTGTGCACAAACAAATCTCCTAGAAATTGGGCTACTGATGAGTTTGCATTGGAAACAGAGCAGTAAAATGAAATTAGTTTATAAATGTCATAAGCCATGATGCAAATTCCAGTGGTGTTTTTTTTTTTACTGTTTGAGGAGTTTTGTTAAGACTCATTGTAAATGTGTCGTTCAGTACTTACCATCAGCTCATGTTATAAGAAGTATTAGTAGTATGTCACAGTATTTATTAAAGCAGTTGTTCTGTGCCTAAACAGGAACAGGAAGTAATGGGACATCAGCAAATGTAATTTAAAACCTAGCTTCATTTGAACCTTTAGGATTTTTTCAAAATATTTACATAAAGGAATTCATTTTGATGCTATACTTTAAATCTCACAAGCACTACTTAATACAAGGATATAGTATTAAACATTATTTTACACAGAGCTTATTTAATACAATCACATGGAAAATTCACAAAAGAATGTAAAAGAATTAAAGAGTGCTTGTACAATGTTCATGTTTTTGTCTTTCTCATTCTTTTAGCCGAAGCCGTCAACAGTGACCCTTCCAGGTAATGATGCTGATTTACTGACCAGTGTGAGGTATTGGCCCCAGAGACATGGAGAGAGGCGGAGAGCAGGGGGGGGGGCATTTATTTTAACGGATTTGGGAGAAAAAATTGATTACATTCAGAGCTTCACCCATTTGTGTGTATTATATTTCCCAGAACGCAATGTGCTCGGTCAGTGCGAGTACGGAAGTCCAGACCTGTTTCCCAATTCTGCCACACACTCTTCACCACAGACATACTCTCCTACATACAGGTAACACCAACTCACCACGTGACATCTTCACTGTGTTTCCTCTGCTTCGGCTGGTGTTGTAGCTGAGACCACACTAACCAAGACCGAGACGAGATCATGAGGGATCCAGGGCAGGTCATAAAGGCCAGAACCACGCCAGGGCAAGACAAAGGGAACATATATAAAATAAAGTCTTAGTCCCCATTCAGACCTGACCCTTAAATCTGAACAAAAGACATTTAAGCTCTTGATTTCAGTAGCGTTTATAAATAGGGGTGCATCAGTGAGAGCATGTTACTAAGAGAGCTGTACTTTAGAAGATTTTACAGTTTTTTGTTTGATTGCTCTTTATCAGTGGGGTAAAGGTAGCAGGTCAGAAATACACTGAAAAAAACATTATTTCATCCTCAGATAAGCCTTATAAAAGTATTCTACTGCTTGTGTAAAGCCATCAGATAACAGAGAAAAGAAAATATTTTTGACACTTTCTAAAACCTGGAATGTTTGGAATGAAATCTGAGTCCTGATCTAATGTGGACCTGGTGTTATTAGAACAAGATGTGTCCAGAGGAAGACTGATTGAAATGCAAAGTCAGAAATGGGCTTTAAACTCAAGGAGGGGTTGGCGTTTAAGGGAAGTTAGAGGAATACTCTTAAGGATAAGAACAACTTCCAGGACAGGACAAACTAAACTAGATGTGGTCTTGGCTGGTCTTTAGTTAAGATCCTGAGACCTCTAGTCCAACACAAGAAAGACAATATGTCAGACTGTCAGTATCATGTAATACAAAACTGAAAAGAAGAGTTCATCTGGGCATTGACTGAGACAGTCCTAAATCAAACTGTCAGTAAGCCCTATATCTCCTTCATCGTTTTGCATTAAACAAGGCCAATTAATTAAATGTGGTCTAAAGCACTACAACACTAGCTTCTGCCACGCACTGCTCTTCAACCTCCCACAAAGAAACAATTTGGCCAATCCTGTCACACCGAAGCCAAAGAGTAAATCTGGGATTGTTGCAGCGCACTGATACTTCCTCCCCTCGGTCTATTTACCGCTCCCTCATGCTTATAGCTTACTGCTTTCTCCACTCGTTTTTTTCAACCCAACCCTTCTTTATCTTCCCCTCTCTTCTGAAAGGGATTAAAAACACGCTGGCCTCTTTGCTGCCTCCTCTCTCCACTTGTCTCCCACCACTGCTGAATCTCTATGCCCCCTTTTTTTTTCACTTCCCTTCTTCTTTTTCTTCTTCTTATCTGTGCTTTTTCTCTATCTCTGCCGGGCTGTGCTTGGCTTGGCGCAGGCGAAGGAGGAGAATGTCTCGGACGCAGGTATCCAACCCAGCTGTCCCTTTTTGTACAGTGCACGCAGCCAAATAAAAATCTGTGTTTAACGCCAACGCATATATTGAGTCTGCATCGCTTTTTACATTGTTATTCAGTTGTCTGAAACAGTGTCTGTATCTTTTAGCTCTTTCCTCTAATCTGTTCCCTTCTATCTCCAGAGCACTGGGCAGCAGATTCCTGTGGTGGTTGAAAGCTGCATTCGTTTCATAAACCTTCACGGTGAGTCACTTTTTGATGATTATATCATTGCTGAAAGCTGTTAAAGAGTAAGTAGGTGGAAGGCACCTGCCTATTTGTGGACTTACAGTCACTATGCATTCCTCCCAGGGCTCCATCATGAGGGGATATTCCGAGTTCCCGGGTCACAGAGGGAGGTGAACCTCATTAGAGACGCATTTGAGAGAGGTACAGTCAGGCTTTACCTCGTCTTTGACAGTCACGCACCAACATTACATTGAGATATGTATATCACAAATGTATTTCCACAACTGTAATAATAGCTACATCTCAAAGAACGTGTTGCAATAGTGTTATGGTATTCCACATGATTGTGATTTGACACATAATATGTCAAAACAATTGGCCAATCAGAGTTTTAAATCACACTGAGGGCGTCATTAATTTGGTAAAAAAAGTGATTGCTTTTTCACCCAAAATCTGATCCAGGGCCCAGACCAAAGCTGACAGCTCTGTTAGATTTTGATCCGTTTGTATTACCACTGGACTTTTCCCATGCCTCGAGCACGCTGTCATCAGTAATGTGAGTGATGTCCTCCTGTACGCCACACCTGACTGCTTCAGAACAGCCACAGTGTGTGCCAGCTCTGGGCTCAATGTGTCATTATTTAAATGACTCATCTTGTCTGTTTTGGCAGAAAAGATGAATGAACAGACTGACAGTGTGTCATTATTATTTCAGTATTATTTACAGTCACGAGTACTAATAAATGTGAATATTGAACATCCTCAGGAGATGACAGTGCTACTTAACCCAAACCAAATTTATTTCTGTGTAAAGGACAAAACCTATGTCAGTCTGCCCTCATGTCGAGAGACTCCAGGTCACACTTGGATTCTCTCTGGAAGCACTTCTGAGTGAACACAGTGTACAGTTTGGGAACAACCAGTGAAAAGTCATTACCTAATCCTTGTAAAACTGAGTGAACCGGGGGCATTAGAACAGTACTTCATTTCTTTAGCTTTGTAGTTAAAATGTGGCACTTGTCCAAGCAAGCAAAAAAATGTGACATATACCCAGAAATATGAAGACTAGTCTAGAGTTTATAGTAGTTGTTCTATATCTATCTACTTTAAAAACAGGAACCAATTTACTATCAACACTATCATCACAATGTGATTCGGGGAAGATGTTACATTACTTACCAAAATCTGGAGACCATAGTGCTAAAATTAAAAGGCAAGACAGGAAGTGTGATGTAAAATGTGTCTCCATCTGTCCAACAACCAGTAACAGCAAATTATGTGTCGACAGTTGTTTGAACTCAAAGCAACACTATGAAACTTTGAGGGTTGTATACAGACTAAACTAAAAATAAAAATGTGTTGCACCAGGAGCACTTTGTCTGTAAAAAAAAAAAACATGTCAAGAAACAATCCAAATGAATTGAATATTTTTGTGGTGATTTTCAGGCTCCAATATTTTGGGGGCATATTGTTGCTTGAACTTGTGTTCTGTGTGTTGTTTCTTGCAGGGGAGGATCCTCTGTCGGACAGTGAGTGCGACATGGACTCTGTGGCTGGAGTGTTGAAGCTTTACTTCAGGGGCCTGGAGCCTCCTCTGTTCCCTTATGACAGCTACAACCAGCTGCTGGAGTGTGTCCGTAAGTCCACCTCATCACATCCCAGTGCAAGTCTCTGTTTTCAGTGGTTCCCCTCAAGCTGTCTACTCTACAGTCTTGCCTCTTCTGTCTACCGAACTTGTTTTGAGCTGAATAAACTGTTGTCATTGACGGCTTACTCACACACAGCAGCTTCACTGTCACCTCACTTCAAACAAACTTGTTTATTGATGTTATTCCGACCAAGGCCGGCTCATTTGATGCAAGAGAGGGAAACTTCTCCTCTCCCCTCTGGCTTGAGAGCAATGACTATAAATATGGACAACCCCCATTGGTCCCCTATTCACCGATATTGTCCTTAGCACAGTGCTTTTCATCCGGGCTTTTTAGTTTTTCCTGCATAGCAAAACAATAGTTTTCAGTTTTCAGATAGCATAAACAAACATATTAATCAAAAATTCATTCCCAGAGTTGTCACGTAGTAAAAACTTAGCTCTAGAGACCGGAGCCATCTTTTGTACCAGGCTGTAAACATGAGTTTTACTCTTGTAAAGTCACCATTGGGTTTCTCCTTATGTTTCTGCTTTTGGAGCCTGCCCTCTGGTGGACGGAGGTATATCGGTGTATGGTGGCGCCTTTACTCAAGGACCTTTTTAAGAAGTTCCATGAGAGAGGCTTGGCTGAGAGTTACTGGGTGTTCACTTTCCCATTCTTGTTGTTTTATCTGTTTTCAAATTCCAAACCTGAATTTGCATAAGTATTATGGGCTGTAAACTGCCAGCTTCACTTAATTCATCTCCTTTGATCAATCTTTTTGTGGAATTGGCCCTGTACCAACCAGTGTCAAATATGAACTTTCATTTGATTGATGTTTTTGTAATGCTTTGTCTTTATGTGTTTCAGAAATAGAGTCCGACACAGAGAAAGCTGCCCAGATTAAAGCAGTTGTCTCTACTTTCCCACGACCACTGTTCATCGTGATGCGCTACCTTTTTGCTTTTCTAAATCAGTAAGAATGCTTTTGTGGATTTGTCTGTTAAAGTGGAAATTTGTCTTTGGTTTACCAGCATTCAGACTTGAATAGAAGAAAACAAACCAAATAACATACAGAATAAATCTACAATCTACTACAAACACTGTTACAACTGTATAAACACTTCTAACACAAAAGAGTTCCTGTACCTACAACAAGCCCAAAAAAGACAAGCTGAGGACGGCTGGTGAAGAAGCATGAGGATTTTTCTTTTAAAGCACATTTTTGGATTTATGACATTTATGAGTGCGAGGTGTGAAATTGCACATCTGCCACCAGAGGTCACCAAAAAGGCTTAAAACTACCCAAACCCACCATTAATTAGTGTTTAGAATTCAAATTTAAATATGTACCATTAAATGTTAAGAGCAGGACACTTATCCTAAAATGGTTTCTGATTTGCTGCATTATCTGAAGTCTTTTTATTTCTTGTGCTGTTACACAGAGGAATACAGTATCTATCTATGTGTTTCCTCAGTGTGTCTCAGTACAGCGACGAGAACATGATGCAGCCCTACAACCTGGCTGTGTGCTTCGGACCCAGTCTGCTCAGGGGATTGGATTCGGACGACGCGGTTGCCATGCAGCCGCAGGTCAATGACCTCGTCAAAACTCTGATCCTGCAACATGACATAATCTTCCCCAGCCAATCAGAAGTGCCCGGGCCGGTGTACGAGAAGCACATGACTCTGGAGCAGGAATACTGGTAAGAGAGTGGTCAGTAGCATCAAAGTGCCAGCCTGGCCACATGGACCCATTCACTGCCTTGAGTGGAATGGGAATGTGAAGTTCTAACTGTTTGTCTGAAATGAGACAGGCTTTATGTGATGCTTTGTATCTGGTTGTATTTTGACGCCTCCAGAGGCAGTTTAGTTTGGGTCTGTTGTTTCTGCACAAGTAAGAAAGCTATAAACTATATCAGCGATTTTGTTTTAACCATTATTTTTCCAGGATAGTCCCACTGAGATCACAAATCTGTTTTGCAGGGGAGTCCTGGCACCATGGGAGGGGGGGCTATTGTACATGTGTTTAGTGGTAGGTGGAACCGGAGTACCCGGAAACTCCTCCCAGGACCCATCTGTGAGGCAGGAGTGCTAACAACCGGGCCGCCCCAAAATGCCTCCCTGATTGTTCAAACAAAGATCTAGAATTGTCCTGGAGGATTTCTTAAAAAGAGTAGAAACCCTGACTAGACTTAAATAACTTCACATGTCACGGGGGTGTCACAGTATAAAGTGAATATGACAGCTGGTCTTATGCCATATATTAAAAAAAGAAATTCAGGATCTGTTATGAAATTAGAAGATAAAGTCTGCATGTCCACTAACTGTGATTTGAATTTTCCTCAGTGAACCAATAAATGAGGAAGGAGACGTAGAGACAGAACCTGTGCCCAGTGAAGACGGTGAGTGTATACCCTCATCCTTTTTCACTCACACAGGTATTTCTAATCTATTTAAATACCCTTGCAAGTTCAAAACAATAATATGCAGCAAAAAAAGGCTCCATGTTGTGTTGTTTGACCTCTGTAAATACACACAT
Organism: Perccottus glenii; assembly: GCA_024416835.2. Taxonomy (NCBI): domain Eukaryota; kingdom Metazoa; phylum Chordata; class Actinopteri; order Gobiiformes; family Odontobutidae; genus Perccottus; species Perccottus glenii. Next base: position 27,759,346 of record CM044555.2, on the reverse strand, counting down.
TTGCTGCAAATTGAGCCACTTGCTAATGTTCTCTACCCACTCACTGACAGCAGACATGTAGTCAGCTGGGAAATGTTGTGCTGTCCTTCCAACATATTTAACTAAGTTTATTTACAATCAGTGCAGGACCCAAACACAGAACAGTGTTGACATGGATAACCTTCTTGGAAAGCCTAGTATAACATGTCTCTGTTTTTAGACTTGCATCATCTTTTAGTAAAAAAAACACACAAGCTTAGCCTGACTCTGATGGTCAATACTGTCTCACTGAGTTGAGTTTTGACTGTAAATAAACATCTGACATTCAGCCTTCCTTTCTGTTTGACTCAGTTATTAGGACAGTACACAATTCCTCAACAGCCAAAACCATCTTATTTTTAATTAGGGCTTTAAAAAGCATGTGATAAGCTATAATTATTTTAAATATTGTGATAAGGTATGAGCTGCTCTTATACAGTACAAAGTAAAAAAATCAATTTATTCATTCAAAATTCACACAAATGTATAAAAGTATATTATGCCACAATGCTTTTCCCTGACCACACTGTAACCGTTCTGTGTGTGTGTCCAGAATGCGAGGCAATGGCCATGTTCGACTACGTGGCCAGATCTCCTGCAGAGCTGTCGTTCAAGCAGGGAGAGCTTCTGATCCTTCACAGCAAGGCCTCCGCCGACTGGTGGAGAGGGGAGGCGGGAGGAGTTAAGGGCCTCATCCCGCACAAATACATCAGCGTGATGGAAGGGTAAGAAGCCTTTTTCTGTAACAATATCATGGAAACTGACTTCTGGTTATCTGTAATAAAGTTATTTTATGAGGTGCATCTCCTACTCATCTTTAACATCTACAAAATAACCTGTTTTTAAAAAGATAGCATTTATTACTAACATAAAGCAGTATAACTTGAAAAGTGAGCCGAATTAGAAGTTATAGCTAGTATTTGGTGTTTTTTATGCTTTCAGACTTGAGTGTCACAGCGTCAGAAATACCATCAGCAGTGAATCAGCAGGATAAATATCTGCCACATCTATAAACCTGATAAAACACATCTTGACATTATTTAGCACACTTTGTCTTAAAATAATGTTCATGCATTTGTTGTGTCAGAGATCTTCTTACAGCTTTGTACTTTTCTAAAGCTGGTATTATATTGAACATTGAGAGGATATTTACCAACTCTCTTAACCTCAATCTCCAGGCAGTAGACTTGCCATCTCATTATATATTCCAGTTTTATGCCCACGTACACAACTTCCATCAGCAGCCGCCTACTTTGCCGCCTAATGTTTATCACATATTTAAACTTCCTGTACTCTCTGTAGTGGAATATATGCCTAATATATCTTCTTCTTTTGCCGCCGCCTCAGGTCTGAGCGAGGAAAACGGGATGAAGTGGGAGGAGGAGGAGGCAGCACTGGAAACCTAACTGTAGAGGATCCACTGGCGGAGAACACAACTCGGTACAAACATAAAAATATTTTTCAATCAAAGGTGGTTAGAGGAGCCAAAGTAAAAGTACTGTCACACACTAGTTTCTACAGTTTTCAAAATGTTACTTAAGTTAAAGTAACAAAATATTCAGTCAAAAGACTACACACGTTCTGAGTAAAAAGGTGGGTCTTGTCCAAGCCCCTTTCATCAAACCCCTTATATCGGCCTCATGTAAGGGCGCCACCAGACAGCAATATACCGCCGTCCACCAGAGGGCAGGCTCCAAAAGCAGAAATATAAGAAAACTTTACAATTATAAAAATCATGTTTACAGCCCGGTACAAAAGATGTCTCCGCCGGTCTCTAGAGCTAAGTTTTTACTACGTGACTACTTTGTTTGGTTTAATACAGATTAATATGTTAATTTATGAATCTGAAAACTATAGTTTTGTGCATAAATGGGTCCCGTCAATATGCAGCAGTGATCAGTTGATTCCACTAAACAGTACGACATGCTCCAAAATAGCATCTCTACTCACAGCAAGAGGTAGTTTATACTAGTTTTTAAAGAATCTGTAAAGAGTGGATCTGAAACTGAGGAGGGTACAGCTGTGACTGAGGTGCTGAATATTCTGTGTTTATTGCACATTTCGTTTATCTATAGTTTGGCCCTCCACCATACTCCCATATTCTAAGGTGGCCCTGGGGTAAAAATAATTGCTCACCCCTGCACCAAAGGCTATTATCACTTGAACTACAAGTCTGAGTCACTCCTCTTCCTCTATAACTGCACCGGAAGCAACACAATCTTTAGGCCGGTACACACCGGGACGAATATCGGCGCGCATTATTCGCCAGCGTTTTTCAACGCGTTTTTTGTGTTCACACCCAAGCGATTTTCGCTGACGATGAGCCATGTGAACATGCAAATTCATTCCCTGACATTAGATGGCGCTTAATGTAAAACAGAAATACCCCAATTTGCTGTGCAATACTACTCCATAATAGTTCTCTTTTATCAAGATTTTTGTAATCGCTGTCGCGTTTGTCATATAGTTCTTTGTGTTCCGACACCAACGAGACCAGCAGCTCTACATTCATCTTGCCTTGCAAGACGCTACTTGGCGTATATCTTCTTCGCCGTTATGCATGTGTGCTCGGCAAGATCGTTTTGTGTTTGAGTGCCCCCAAGTTGTGTTTTACTGTAACTTCAGAAGCTCCAGACACGTGAGCAAAAGCGCCAATCTCATTGGTCGTATAGTTTTTGACGCTCCGCGTCAAACCAAAAAGACGATTCCGAGGCGTTTTTTAAAAAATTATGCTTTTACGCATGACGTTTTTCACGTCGGTGTGCACACTCACATTGGCGCCCTTTGTTTAGTCATGAGGCGTTAAACGTCGGCGAATATCGCGCGCAAAATTCGTCCCGGTGTGAACAGGCCTTTAGTTCCTTAAATGAGGCACCCCCTGGCGTGGCCGCTGACAAGGATCTTCCCAATGAGGATAATAAAATAAATAAATAAAGACTTGTGTCCAGTACCTGAGTACTCCTTCTCTGACTCCAGTGCAGTTAGGTCGTGGTGAGAACACAAACCAGGCTCAATCTGGCCCAACTGCATAAAAGCTGCACTTTTGATTAAACGGGCTCCTGTAGTGAACTGTTTTTAGGTTACAATTATTTTAGGGTTTGGCAATAGTGCCAGCAGATGCTTTACAGTAGCAGCCTGGTCAGATGAATGATGATGGCTTTACAGAAAAGTCCTAATGCTGGTTTCACACTAGAACCAGGTCTCGCCAGCCTCAGCCTCAGTCGCTGGCACGGTACGGGAGCTTTGAGTTGCTACGTTTTTCCTGGATTTCTGCCTTTTTGGAAACTAACAAATCCTGTTTCTGGGATTTGTTCTGCATCAGTTATGCCAGTTGAAAGTTAATTAAAGAGTAAAAATTCTCATAAATATACATGTACTCAAGTAAAATAACTATATCAAAGAAGTTAATCTACTTGACTAAATGTACTTTCTTTCTACCCACCTCTGATTTCAACACCCTTTAAAGTATAATGTATGTCTGAATATAAAAAACACCCACAAGCTGTGGTGTATTTACATAAATGCATGAGTAATTTTTGAGTCTGTGTGTGTTTCGACAGAATGCGTGTGAACAGCGACAGCGCTTCGTTGCCAGGGCGACAGAGAGGCAGTGAGGGAAGCCCCAATCGGAAGCTGTCCACCTCTCCAGCCACGCGGCATTTTCCAGTGTAAGGACTAACTTTCACTTTATCTGAGTGCATGATATGTACTAAAAGTATTTGGTTTAAATATGTCGTTCTATTGTCGGTTTGTTAAAGGTCCCAGGAGCGAAGGCACACACTGGACACTTTGAGACAGGCCGGCGGCTTCAAAGCTCCAGACAGACCTCCAGGCTTTGTTCAGCCTGACAAGACTGCAATAGACAAGGTTAGTAATCTTCATTTGGACGTGTGTCACATTTATTCGTTTTTCTAGTTATGAAGAAGTGGTGTTTCTTTGTAAAGCCTTATTCAAAGCAATAGGATGACCTCAAATTACAACTCATAATTTAGCACAAAATTTCCAGTTGTCAACTTCCAATAAAAGAGCAAGTGAAAACTATTTAAAGACACTGTTATTGGATTTCTGGTGCATCATATCAGAGTAGAAGAGATGGTTTGGTCAAGTCATTTTTATATGACCCACTTTATAGATACAAACTACATTTATAATAAAAAAGTAAAGGAGTTAAACAGATTAGGGTAGGCCTGATATAACAGCTGTATTTTTACAGTTACTGTTATACACCTTTCAATAGAGTATATATTTATACAGTATCTTAAATAGGTTGTAAATACAATTACATTGACAATCATGTAGCAGTAGGTTTTATTTTACAGTATTAGAAAATGACCTGATGACCATATGAGCTTTGATATCTGAATTTTTGGCAAAGTAAAAAATAAATCTTAGCAAAATGAAAAAATACAAGCTTCTGGACTAACTTCCACCTTGTCAAAGAAGGAACAGAGTCAAACAACAAGTCTAAAGCAGCACTTTTTCATTCAGTTTGATTTTAATGCTCTGTTTGGACAATGATTTTGAGGCAAAATGTAAATAATATAGAGCTATCAATACATTTGCGATATTTCGTGCAGCCCTAAATTATTTATATTCTTTGTTAGATCCATTTGAACAGTGTCATTTGGACTCTGTAAAATATATTTTATACATATCAGCCCAGTATTTATTATTTATTTATTATAAACTTCCATAAATATCCTTCCCTAGTGAGTGGGACTACCCTGAGAAGTTTTGTACTTAATACTTTACTGTAAACTTGACAATATCATATTTCTTCAGGATAAAGGCAAGAAATCATCTGAAAAATGCGGGTGCACTTGGATGCGTTGAGCTTGTGTACAGAATGTAAGTGAGTCTTTTCTGATGTTCTTCAGGAGATGATCAGTCGTCAGATGAACTCTGTCTTCAAAGAGCTGCTGTCCCGTCAGCCCCCTTCTCTGGTCGTCCCACCTGCTTCTGCTACTGCTGCTGCCCCCTCTTCCTCCTCCACCTCCCCCCCCTCTTCTCAGCCCGTTCCCGTCACCAAAAAGGGAGGCTTCAGTCTCCGAGGACGGGCCCTTTTCAGACCAGTGGACTAAACTAAAGAGGGACTGTTTTTATTTTTTTGTTGAATTTTTGGAGGCGTGTAGAATATTTGTGCCATGTCATGGTGCCACTAGTCTTGTTATTACAGTTTGTTCGTTGTGTCCGGCTGGTCTCTCTATATGTTTTTATTCTCTAGGCTTTTTTGCATTATTGTGGGGAGAATCAGGGCTGTGATATCACCAGACTGACTTGAAAAGTGGTCGCCTTCAAACGAACATTACGGTATTGAGCTGCCCCCTAGTGACAGGTCTGAGATCAGCTCACAGTTCAGTTTCTATTTAAAACAAAAAAAGAAAAAGAAAAAAAAAGAAGACTGATCTAGGGCCTGTGTCTAGGAGTGCCTTCACATTTTCACACTTCTTTCACTTCTTTACAAAATATAGTGTTTCAGAATATAATGTGATCTCAATGAGTTTTTAAAGCAGCATGCAGTTTTGGAAAACACACATACATATACATATAGACACTACTGTGCAAAGATTTTAGGCAAAAGACAAATGGTAAAGTAAGCATGCTTTTAATAATACCACTTTTTTTTTACAAATTTACAAAATACAAAGTGAGTGACCCCAAACATGGCATTAGGAACTTAAAGAGTCCTGAGAATAGTCCAAATGCATCATTAATATCACTCCTCTCTGCTTCTATCCTCGAACAACTGGTGCTCTTTCAAAGGCACAGTTTGTAATGACACACAGCAGTTGTACATGTTTGTACACAAAAAGATCTTAAAACCAAGAGAAAATGATTTGTGAAGTAAATAGCAATGTAAAAAGAAAGAAAGCCAAAACAAGGATTTACATTTTGAGTTAATGATACATGATTTTTTTATTGACAATTGTTATTGAAGTTAATAACATTATAACAGTATTTCCCAAATTATTTTTTTTTAGGGGACCCGTATTTTCAAAGTTTTAAAAGATTGTGACTCAATTCCCATATCAAATATCAAATATTTTCCATTAATTAACCAAGCAGTTATTTTCACAATTTTTAAAAATAGGAACAATTAAAAAAAAATAAAAAAATAAAAAAAGTTCCCATGACCCAATGTTTGGGAACCACAGCATTAAAGAAAGAGTATAAGCCTCTTTTCTGGATTAACACGTTTTAGTTTAGTATCATAACATAGGCTTTTTTTCTATTTAAACTTATAGTATATTTGAGGTTTTCCAGGCTAAGACTAAAGAAGGTCACGGCTTTTATATTCTTTTGTGTAATACAAGAACAACAGGCAAGGGAGTGGGTCATACCTTTGGGAAATTTGAGTCCCTGCTCAAACTGCTCTAAGACTTTGTCCTTTGTCTCTCCTGGGTCTCTAGACCCGCTTCTTGAGAGAATGAGAAAAGATGCAAAATATTCACCCCTGTTTCTTGTTAAATCATACCATCTGATTTAAAAAAAATTTATCCGTTCACTCACTTTGGATTCTGTAAATTGATGAAAATAAGCAATTTAACTTTTTATTTTGAAAGCACTTCACGACATGTACTTGCCTAAAAGGTTTTCACAGTAGTGTCTACAGACTAATGCATTCCCCGTCATATGTGACCCACGGCCTGGAGACAAGGCCAGAACTCAGGGCTTTTGCAGAGTTAGAGACTAGCTGACTCAGGTTTGGCTTCATGAAGGATAAAAGTGTGAGTTTCTCTTCACTCAGGGCTTTGGTTGACTTAACTTTGAACTGGAAACTGTGCCCTAGCCTCAAGAGCCAAAACGTTTTCGGAGAAAAGAACGGTGACCTCCCCCCCTGGGTTAAAACTGTGAATTCTGACTGAAATATCATTTTTTTCATCTTTGCCCCCCTTCTGATTATATCTGGCACCGAAAGATTACATCGAGAGCATTTGAACTGTTTTTACAAACATCTCTCTTCTGTTTTGTTCGAGTATCAAAGACATAGAAATAGAATTGTGTTTTGTATGATTCAAAAGAAACACTCCCTGGATCACTATTTGATGATGTCACAAAATTAACTGTGTCATACAACTGTGTATGTGGTACAAAAATAAATCTGTAAAATCATGATTTGTCGCTAATACTCTCTGTATTTCTTTGTCCTAATGTCGAGAGGGCACCCCACTGCTGTAATGTGACCCGTCCACTCCTCTGCCGAAAATAACCAGCTTTTCCACAGCAAGCCCAGCCAGGCAGTCAGCCGACCCACAAGCAAGGCACAAGGACTTGACGAGCACTGTGCCACATTAGCGCTCATCTGAGCCAGGTTCAGGGAGGGCAGGTGTACGTCTGTCTGTGCAGTGCTGTCTGGAGTTCTCACATGCCACATCGGCCCGTGGGCAGACTGTTGTGATAAACTCATCTCACTGACTTTGAAGATTAGCATTCTCTGCAGGGCTTCACTTTCATCTGTCCCGACACGAGATTAGCATAAGATATTAAAGTGCGGTAAGTGCAGTGTTATTAGAGTTGAATATACAGATCACCATAGTAACATACATTTGGATCTAGTCTCTTTAATATAGACTTGTAATGTTTGTAAACTCTGCCAAATATGCTCAGATGAAGGATGCATGATGAGGAAATGCAAGTATGTTTAATATTACAATAACAGTAGGACCTGAAGGAGCTCTATGTGGCCTTGTGTCATTAAAATACAATCCCAGGACTTTACACAGTTTACACTGGCACTTACTTTTACTTTTGACTATTGGCGTATATCCAAGGGGGCTTTTTGAAAAGTCCCCCTCAGTATCTAATTTTAGTTTCAAGATTTGGTAATAATTCCAAAGCACATATATTTTATTATTGCACCAAACATTTGGAGTTAGGTCTAGTCTTGGGCTTAGCTTCAGAAACAGTTTGCAAATAGGTTATAAAAGTACAATTTGTTATTAGCTTAATCACCTTAGTCATTAGTCATACTTAGAATTAAAAGTCACAATTTTCAAATCGCAGAGGCTGCAATTGTTTGTCATTTGGTCATGTTGTTGCTCGTTACGCACTCGTTTGAACTCTTACACTGTGTCCCGACAGAGGACAGGGGATGTAGACTATTATTGGCTAAAGAAAAGTTAGCAAAGCAACTAAATTTGTTTCCAGGCTGTGTTGACTCTTGAGTAGTGCTGTGCCTGAAAGATTCTGTTCTTTCTGAAAATGAGTGTTCACCAAGCTTGGATTTCAGGAGGTGTGAGCCCATGGGCTACAACCATATTTAGGTATTTAGGGCCCCTTTTCAGTTTTTCTCTGGACTAAAAAGGAATGCAGCTTTCTATTCATAAACTGGACCTAAAGCAGAACAAAAAGACACTAAAAAGGTTTCATGCCATTTGAATATCACTGTCGGAGAAATAAAGAAAATAAATGAATAAAAATATGTAATTCATATAATTTTGTGACATCTAATGTCTTAATAACATATAGGCCTGGTCTGTCCCACCAACAGTAAAAATATTACAAGTCGGTCATATTTACTGAATGTGAATATGAAAAAAGCAGAAATTAATAAATTGATTAAATATTCTTTATCGCAATATTGGTAAAAAAAAAAGTTTTAGTCACTACATACGGCTGCATTTTATCTACTGGACTTTTTCTGCTGCTGTTAATCACATGCCACTGTCATTTGCAAGTTCACACACTCACAAAAATCCACCTTGAACTGGTCCAGTTACACGTTGCTACTTTAAATAAGCACAATAATGTCAACTAGTGAATAAGTGCCTATAGTGAGTGAACGCTTGTCTTTCAGAGTACTGTATGTCTCCTAGTGTTAGCCTGCAGTTGTCCACAGTGAATGAATGAAAGAGTTCAAAAGTATACATGTGCATTTTGTAGTAACAATACTTTGGCATTATATTGCCATATTGCTTTTTAAGATCTTAGTTTAGTCAAAATCATTTTAAAAACAAAAATCTCAAAAGGGGTTAGAAGTGATGTTTAATTTGGGCCATGGCTAAACCTATGACTTTAAGCTAACCAAGTTCATTTTAGAATTGCTGGGAGCTATTTCCAGATTTTGGTATGCTTCTTTTCTGAGGGCTAAAGAACAGGTGGCAGTGCTCCTCTAACACTCTGCACTCCTGCTCTAGACCGGACGACTGCGTGTGCACTGGTTTTCTACAAACCCCATTCCAAAAAAGTTGGGACACTGTACAAATTGTAAATAAAAACAGAATGCACTGATGTGGAAGTTTCAAAATTCAATATTTTATTCAGAATACAACATAGATAACGATAGATATAGTTATCAACATAGATTGAAATGTCATGCCAGATATTGGCTCATTTTGGATTTTTATGAGAGCTACACATTCCCAAAAAGTTGGGACATGTAGCAATAAAAGGCTGGAAAAGTTAAATGTACAAATAAGGAACAGCTGGAGGACCAATTTCAGAACTTATTATGTAAACTGGCAACATGCCTCTCAGAGTGACAGTGTCTCTCAGAAGTCAAGATGAACTTTCCGCCAATGCTGCGGCAAAAAATATTTGAGCAATATTAGAAAGGAGTTTCTCAGATAAAAATTGCAAAGAGTTTGAAGTTATCATCATCTACAGTGCATAATATCATCCAAAGATTCAGAAAATCTGGAACAATCTCTGTGAGTAAGGGTCAAGGCCGGAAAACCAGACTGGAGGACCGTGATCTTCAGGCCCTTAGACGACACTGCATCACAAACAGGAATGCTACTGTAATAGAAATAACAACATGGGCTCAGGAATACTTCCAGAAAACATTGTCGATAAACACAATCCAACGTGCCATTTGCCGTTGCTAAACTAAAACTCTAAAGGTAAAAAAAGAAGACATATCTAAACATGATCCAGAAGCGCAGGTGTTTTCTCTGGAGCCAAGGTTCATTTAAAATGGACTGTGGCAAAGTGGAAAACTGTTCTGTGGTCAGACCAATCAAAACTTTTTGGAAAACTGGGACCCCCATGTCGTCCGGACTAAAGAGGAAAAGGACGACCCAAGTTGTTATGTGTTGTTATACTGGTTTGTATAATATTATAAAGCCTGTTAATAAAAGAGATTATTGTGTGTGTATGCTCATAACCCTCCTCTCTGCAGAGTCAAGATGATCAGTGATGACTGTCTGGTGGAATGTCCGATCAATAACGATGAAGAGGACGAGGAATCGCTTGCTGTCTCGGCCCCTCCCCCTCCGGAGTTTGCATCCAAAGATACAACCCCTTCACCCAAACCTCCGACACTTCTGACTGCACCTGCGACTCCTGTGCAGATGCCTCTAAATAACAGGGACCCGTACGGCATCAACCAGCATCTCAAGGTTCTTCACACAGTCCTACATTGAGTTTGTTAAAAAGAACTCAAGCAGACATGGGGCCTTTCTGAAACAACTCTATATCCACTTCCACTCCAGCCTGTAGTGCACTCAGTTTCTAGTGACACTTGCATCTTAATGGAGAAGACATTTAAAGTGCATTTTAGTAGATTTGATGTGCTAAAGTCTATTTGACATTTTGCAATTAAATCTAAATTATTATCCCTCTTTAATTTCCATGTCTGCGTGACAGTGTGAAATGTCTCTTTTGAGAATGATGGAGCGTGTAAGTTCATTGCAGACTCGCTGTGGAGGATTTAATAAGACACTGACTGGTTTGAGATGCATCTTACTGTTGCGGACCCTGCATGAACATAAAATAAGTGGCAGTTGTATAGAGCTGTGGATGTCATCTGACTTAGTACGTTCTATCAAGATAAGATGTTAAGTGTACATCTCAAATGGATAAGACGGTATTATTGACAGTGGCGTTTTCACAGGGCTTTGGCATTAAATCACATAATGCTGGTCGATTGATGCATTATTTTGAACACACGCAGGACTCTGAAAGTGGACTTTAGTAATACACTCTGTCACTGTGTTAGAGAGAATCAGTGTTGTGCCTGAACGCGTTCATTGAACGATAGTTCATGAACTCGTTCATATTTTGGGCGAACGTGAACTGAACGTGCTGAATTACTGCCTGATGAACGTTACTGTGAACTCGTTCATTCTGGTGTCTGTGAACGGCACGCTCTCTCAGGTTAACTTCGTTCAATAGGGTGCCATTCTATAGAGCCTTCAAGGCGAAAACCCGGCTAAAACACACCGCAAACGGGTCTTAATATGTAGCGGAAAAACACCAAACCTGGCAACACCAGCCACCTGTGTCGCACCGCCGTCCGCCGCATGCGTGACGCGTTATAAAAAAATAAAATAAATTAAAGCCGCAAGCGGCGATAAAGGCCCTCGCCTCCCTTGAGACCGCGGGGACACATGCACTCGGAGGATTGCATTTTGTGCTTTAAAGCGTAAACTTCACGGTAATGTCAAATAACCGGGCCTGTGCTACTGCTTGGGCCTGCTACACCACCTTGTAACCTAACTTTAGAGTTAAAGGTCTCCACAATCTCTGGTTTTCCTGGGAGCTGTCTGAACCTTTGGACTAGAACTTGGAGCTAGGACTTCCAGAATGAAGAACTCATTCTTTCCCTCTGCCATAAGACTCCTAAACAGCAGATAGGAGTCTACATTCACAATCACAACATTACATGAACAATTGTTTACCTTTACCTACCTCACTACCTCACTTTACACCGTCACTTTACACCATCACAACTGCACTACCTCACTTTACTACTTTATTCCTTTTGCCCTCTTGTATTTTGTTGTACATTTGCATTATTATTACTTGTATATTGTCTTATTTTTTTTTTTTTACTTACCTGTGTGACATTTTTACTGTGGACGGCAAAAGTAAGAAAATCATTGTACAGGAAACATGCTTTCTGTCTGTACACATGACAATAAACACTTTGAATCTTGAATCTTTGGAAATAATAGATTATGCTTGGGCTAAGGCGAGAAAAACAAAGTATTGGCTGAGATTTGAGATGACTCAGGAATGCTGCACCCCTGTTTAAAAGGCAAAATGCAAATATAACTTGACTAAAAGAACAAGGTTACAAGTTCCAAAGGATTCTGAGGAGTTTTCTAAGACTCTAGCCTTGGCTCTGGAGGGGCCTCCTCTAAATGAAGGATCCTGGCAATTGGGAAATGGCATTTATTTCCCAAAGAAATGGCTGCCTCTTCACAGACTCATTACGACCACAGCTACAAATGTATCAAAAAACAAATTGATAATTTTTTTTGGCACACATGTCTAGATAATACTCACCAGATTTGGAGCTGTTTAGATTAAAAGTCTTTAGCACAAGGGGTGCGATTTAGGTGGTCACGCATTCCACCCAACATAGTAGATTTCCTGTTGAGTTTACGATATGGCTGTAATAAACTTTTCAGTTTGCCCTGAGGTGTCCTATGGATGTACCAAGTTTCATTTTTCTACGTTGGAAAAAAGTTACTTTCACTTTCCATAGGCCCAATGTATTTTGACTTTTCTAGGGGCCGCCACTGAGTCATTTTTCGTATTTTTTTTTTCGGGGACTTCAAATACATAAATTTTTTGCCGGGCTTGAAGTCTGGGACCAATAAAAATGACTTTTAGTTGTTCGTTTACTGGGTTAAATTGAGGATCATTTTGCAGAAAAATTATAATAAAAAAATATATACCGAATTATAATAAAAAAAAATATAACTCGAGCAAAAAAGTCTAGAAAAACACTTGTCTCTTTTACATACATGTGTTTAGCTCATTTTGCCCAAGTTTGGTGTCTGTGGAATGAAGCAGCTTTTTTCTGTGTACTTTTAAAAAAGAGGTGTATTTTAAGTCGGTTCACATTTTCAATTCAAAATGGCCGCCTTCCTGTGTGTGATAGGGTGTGGTCCCCATTGGCTTTTTTGTTCATAAGCCCATGGTGGATGTGTGTACCAAGTTTTATTTGCCTACAACAAACTAAAAATTTCACTTCCCATTGACTTTGTCCACATATTTGGGGCGTTGCTATGGCAACACATTTATAGATAGGGGGTGGTTGTCATTGGCTTTTATGCTCGTCATGACATAAGAGATGTGTGTACAAAATTTTATGTCTCTATGACAAACTAAATTCTTGGGTCCATTATAAGTTTGTAGGGGGCGCTGGAGAGCCATTTCTAAAGATAACCCTTTTATTTACATATTTTTTTGTCAAAATCAATTTTTCGCCGAGCTTGAAGTCTGGGAACAATAAAATGACTTTTCGTGCATGTTCACTGGGTCAAATTTAGGATCATTGGGTCGGAAGAAAAAAAAATAAAAAAATAAAAAATCCGAGCAAAAACAATAGGCCCTCCCGGTCATCACCGGCTCGGGCCTAATAAAGCACGGAGGCGACAGCAGCATGTAGTAAGGCATATGATCATTTAAATTCATTCATGTAACTTGTTTGTTGAACCTGCCTGGTCTATTTTTCCAGGATTCTAATATTCTGTTTTAGCATGTGGACAATGGAAAATGATTAAAATTTAAAAACGTTTTCACCTTAATGATTACTGTCCTGTTTTTCTTTGAATAATTCCTCATTAAAAAAGACCATTCAAGCAGCACGTTTGTCCTCATGTTTTTGAGAATGTACTGTAGGGTTGAAAGCTGCAGCTGCTACTAGTGTGGAGTGAATGGACAGCAACAAAGCATTAAAGCAACAATGTCCCCTCAATGCTAATGTAAACCCTGGTTGGATAAGGATTGAAAATTGGATATGAAAATTAAATCTGACGCATAGCTTCATTGTTAAAACTGATAAAATAATTGCTGTCTGTGATTCTACTGTATATGGGCTGTGGCAATCATTTTGAAAAATAATAGCTCGCAGCAACATATGGAAAAAAAGAACTATGAACTAGTTCATTTTTGGAACTGTGAACTTAGTTCAAAATTTTGAAGTTTGAACTATGAACTGAACTAGTTCATTTTAAAATTTGTGAACTGAACTTTGAACTAGTTCTTGTAGAAAGTGAACTTTCCCAACACTGGAGAGAATAAATAATAGCTAAAAACAGGAGGAGTTTGAGCAGAAAGATTAATTGTGGGTTCAGTCCCTTTTTGTCTTGTCCTTCCTGTCCTTTAGTGGTTCTTTCAAGGTCTGATTTCCTTCCAAAGAACTGGAGAATAAAGCCACTTTCAGACATCCAGTGCGGGGTTATTTCAACCGACAACAATCCAATCGTCGCACGCTCTGGTTCTTAGTGGATGTGTGAAAGTGGCTTGAAAGTGACCCATTAAACTGCCCATAGTGAGTGAACAGTTGTCTACTATTACTATTATTGTCCAGAATGAATGCATGTATCACTTTAATTCTAGTTATTGAGCTAAACTTCATTAACTCAATTCCCCTGACCTTTATCATGCACCAGGCATGTGTTTATTAAAACTGTCACTCCAGAGTAAATACATGTACACGTCTCAAAGGCTTGCATGTCTGAAGATGTAAAATAAAGAAAGGACCTCTTCTCAATACATTTCTAGCAACAAACTAAAATATTTTCATTTTTTTCATTTGGGCTAGTTTTGGAGTGGTAGGTTCTAAAATCAATTGTTTTTTTGCGGTGTATTTTTATCTGTCCAAAATAACACCCTAGCTTTAGATGTGTGATAGATACAGATTATACTTCAGACAGCCACACTGAGGAGGTAGTCATTCTGAGGTTGGTATCGTACAGTACAGAATGTAAAATACAAATTAGTGGTTGGACCCATTATCCTCCAAACATAACATAAAGTCAATGTTGTTGCTCGTGTGTCCTGCGTGTGTTCATAAACCTCTTTTACAGAATACTAAACTATCCCTTCATTGCTGTCATTCTTCCCCTGTGAGATCTTTCAGTATATTATTCCCAGGTCTTTCCTTAAATGTCTCTGCTTTGTCTTGATACCTGTTCCTAGACACCGTGTGTGTTATTTTGTCTGGCCCTCAGGTGGAGGTGAGTGATGTGTTGGCCGAGCCCGCCTCTCCTCGCAGCTTAGACCGAGTGTGGCTCTACAGTGTGCTCGGTTTTGAGAAGGCTCGTCTGTGGAGCTACCGTGTGCTGTCCCTGCTGCTGGCGGTGCCCTTTGCTCTCCTGTGTGGGATCTTTCTGGCTGTTCTCGCCTGTCTACATGTCTGGTACCTCTGACATATAAAACACTACACTGCTCATAAAGGAATAGAACAGAATTTTATAATTGATAATTGATTTGTTATTCTCAATATGTTGTGTAGAAATGGACAAGTTTTGAGGTCCTTATACTGGGGTTGTTTAAACTAGGACTAGAGTAAAAATGATTAATATGATGAAAAAGGATATGTAGTTTTTTTATATAAGTTGTTATGGTATTGCAACCAAACCTAAAGCATTAACTCTCACATGGTTTCCTCTCCAAACAGTGTGCTGAGAGTTAACTACTGTATGGATTAAGTATCTCTTCAGCCTTACTTCACTAAATACTGGACAGGCCTTATAGAGATGTGCCTAACCAAATGAAATGTTTAAATGTTTTTAGAGTCCCAAGCTGAAAGAAACTCGTTCAGTCTTCCAGCTCACTGATCTCAGACGTCCACTGGCTACTCTCTGTTGTTCAAAAACTTAATGCAGGGGATGGTCCATGTTATTCAGTATATCATCTGTCCTGTTGTGTATCTGTTGCGCCACTGCATCGATCAGAGTCTCTAATAACTAATATGATAAAGAAAGCACCAGGAGGCTGGGTCTATAACCTGGATTTATTTTCTACTGCTTAATCTTGTTAGGGGTCACGGGTGACTGGAGCCTATCCCAGCAGCTTTGGGCCTGAGGCGGGGTACACCCTGGACAGTGGCCAGTTAGTCGCAGGGCTAACATTTAGAGACAGACAGTGACAGATAATCATTCACTCTCACATTCATTCACTAGAGACACTTTAGAGTTGCCAATTAACCTGTACAGGTCTATCGGCATAGTATATAAAAAATATATATATATTTTTTTTATACAGCTCTTTTCTACCTTGTAGGCACTCAAAGCACTTTGTCCTAGAAGGTGGCTCACAATGGAATACATTTGGAGTGACAGGCCAAAGTTTTTTGTTTTAATATGCCTTATGTGCCCCAGGTTGAGCAGGCCTCCTGCCCAAGAAAATACATGAGGAAACTCCTCTGCTTTCTTTCTCCTCCAACATAAACAGGAATCATAATCATATTTAAGTGTATTTATGCAGTTGACAAAATAATCGCTCTAATTCTTTCTCACCTAGGTGTGTGGTCCCGTTCATACAGTTGAGCAACACCTTCCTGCCTTGCCTGAGGTCCATTTGGATGTGTGCTGTGAATGTGCTCGTCTCACCCCTGTGCACAAGTCTGGCTCTCTGCTGCAGCCAGATTGCCATAATACTAGCAAATAAAGACTGGCAGCCGACCAAACTGGAGAAAGAGGTTGTCTGAACACAACAGAGGCTGATGATGATTGAACAAAACCAAAACATTTCTAGCTCCGGGAAGTGAGCAACGAAAAGGGGGTGCTGTGAGTCCCCTGTTATTTTGTGTTACTGTGGGAACATTCTTCGTGAACCAAAACAGTGGTTGTTTCGAATCCACTGTCTCCAAATATTCATCAGAACCAAACCAGAAAAATACATAATTGTTTCTTTTAAATGTGAGCCTATGGCCCAACTATCTATAAAGTTATATTATCTTTATAAACTTACTCTACGCAATTCAAATTTAAGACACATGTAAATTCTTCCAATTACAAAGTAATTATTTTCATTCTTTTATTGGTGTTATACCGTGTGTGTGTTTGGAACCTATTAGTTCTCGTACTAATAGATCCATAAAATTGTTTAGCAAAACATCAATCACTATTTTTATTTTGGATCCAAGTTTTGGACCTTTAACTTCTTTAAATCTTTAATCTCTTCGCTGCCGTGTCACAACAATACAATCTCTGTTCTTTAACAGACTACTCATTATTTTCTCTCATAATCCAAAAGCACAAACTCTGTAGATGTGTCTCATGTGTCCGTGTTGTTGTGTTCGTCTGTGTCATTATGTGTGTGTATTTACATGTGTGTTTACATGTGTATTTACATGTGTGTTTACATGTGTGTTTATGTGTGTTTATGTGTGTTTATGTGTGTTTATGTGTGTGTATTTACATGTGTGTTTATGTGTGTTTATGTGTGTTTATGTGTGTTTATGTGTGTGTATTTACATGTGTGTTTATGTGTGTTTATGTGTGTTTATGTGTGTGTATTTACACGTGTGTTTATGTGTGTTTATGTGTGTGTATTTACATGTGTGTTTATGTGTGTGTATTTACATGTGTGTTTATGTGTGTATTTACATGTGTGTTTATGTGTGTTTATGTGTGTGTACTTACATGTGTGTTTATGTGTGTGTATTTACATGTGTGTTTATGTGTGTTTATGTGTGTGTATTTACATGTGTGTTTATGTGTTTATGTAACTGACCTGTTAGTCGAAGCGGTCAGTCATGAGGTCATCCTCCTCTCGTTTGGACCCAGTTTTGGCCTCCTCCCTCTCCTCTCTCAGTGCCCTCTCGTCTGCCACGCCCTTTTCCACCTAGCTCTCGGTCTCCATGGCAATGGTGCATTTTCCTCGGAGACATATATTACATTCATTAATTTCAGGTTTCAATCCAAATTACAAACACAATTTACAAACACAATTTACCTTTTTGGTCAATCTCAATAGATCAGAATTTAAAATAAACGTTTGTCTGAATTTGTGTATCTTACCGCTTCTGTGTTGCTGCTGCTGCTTGTCTGCAGCTTCTTTCAGCCGAAAAGGAGCAGGTGGGAGGTGGGGGGCAGAGGAAGTTTGGAGAGGGTACTGTTGTCCGAGCGGAGGGAGGCCGAGACCTAGATGCTCCCAGAAAACATTTATACAAAATACAAATGATTAGTGTTTTGAAGTACATGTGTGTACTTCTTTTAAAATCTCTTCTCTGCTTCTGTTTTCTCAAACTGGCTTCTCCTTCTGTCGTCACATAGGAAGTGAAAAACATTACCTTTGTTCTGATTTACATCATTACTCATTTTCCATCCAACAATGGTCATTCATAACACATTTATTCTCTCACACACACCTTTTATCTTTAACTCTTTAGGTCAATAATTCTCAGTATAAGCCTCTTCACTTCTAGTGGGCTTTTTCTCTATATCACTGCTTTCACATGCAGTGAACATTTCTACGTAGGTCTACGTTTTCACTATAGTCACATTGACTTCGGACCTATTCATCTCACTTTTGGTGTTAGTAAGTGTCTTGATAATAGTCCATACTCGAGTTTTCCTGTGCGCCAACACACCATTAACCAACATTCGTAGTTAGGCCAGACATCTGAATGTGGCGTATTACGATAATTGATTATTAATCTAAGATAAATTCCTGTGCTTCCCAGACTAGCTATTTAGACCCCATACCCCTTCTTGTAATCAGGTTCCCTCTCTATCTCATGGATTTCGCACTTGTCACGGCCAATGAACTAATCGCGTGAGTCAGTTTCAAGAAACACCATAAAGACTTACAGAGCATAGGATATCTATCAAACTTAATTCTAGCAAGACAACAAGCTTTAACACAGATTAACACCAGAATATCCCGTTTAAAATCTCACCATAGGATGCACAGGTAGGGTCTCGATCAAAAACACAGACATTTTCGGCTTTAAATCCAGTGGTGGACAGTAAGTAAATGTAATTCGTTACTGTACTTAAGTAGTTTTTTCCAGTATCTGTACTTTACTAAGTATTTCCATTCAGGGATACTTTTTACTTTAACTTCACTACATTTCAAAGTCAAATATCTTACTTTTTACTCAATTACATTTTGCAAACGTTGCCATTAAATTTTTTTTGTAGAAGAAGACCTCAAAGACGCGTCTCAGTGGGAGTGTCAGGACCGGCTCAATAGAAGCCTCATTCTCTACACGCGAGCTGATAAACATGAAAATAACAAATAAAAAATACACCTGTGATGAAGCTTTGGTATTAGTAATGGCTGACTCTGATTCTGGAGGAGAACATCTACCTCTAGAGTCTTTTCAGCCGAGTGAAAGTGAGAATGAGCGAGAGTGAGTGCGTGTAACTTGGGACAGCGGCGCCGACAGCTGTTGGGACAAATAGTGCCTTTCTTTACCCAGTCGAGGAGGGAGAGGCAGGGGTAAACATAGTCAGCGAGAATGCACTAATCAAAGCAGCGATCATAATAAAAGTGATGGCTGTGTGCTGTGCTTTATGAGAGGTCCCACACTGTAAAAAACTACTAACTATGCCACATGGATGGATAAGAAAAGATAAAGCAACTGCAACCACACACCTACAGTACATGTGTATATTTCTCATAACTATTTGCATACGTTTTACTAGTTATGGTATAATAGAAGTTGTAGTTATTCTTTATTTTGGTAATGTTGCTTTTACAAATTACTGTTATAAAAAATTAATTTCAGAAAAAGAAAAAAAAACTATAATATGTTCATTAGTGTGTATGTACTGTAAATAACATAACCGCCAATATATAATGTCATGGTATGCAAATTATATGCAAATTAGATGCTTAAAATTTATTTACTTATATACTTTGACATTTTTCTAGTTTAGAGTAGGACTCTATCTCTTATCATTTTCAAACCACACCCTTTTAAAAATTTGGATCTCAAACATCTGTATTTTTTAAAATAAACCATGGTGCCTAAAGGGGGCAAGAGACTGACAAAATCTATAAGGGCATTATAGCCATAATAAATGATAGTACTTGGATACTTAAGTACATTTGAAGGCAAATACTTTTGTACTTTTACTCAAGTGAAAGTTAATTGGGAGTACTTTGGATTTTATTGAAGTAATATTTTACCTAGTGTATCTGTACTTTAACTCAAGTACTTGATTTGTGTACTTCGTCCACCACTGTTTAAATCTCACCATAAACCAAAAGGCAAAAGCGGATCTCACCATTGAAGGGTCTCGATCTTTCAGCGTTTTTAGAATCTCCTATGCTGGCCACCTCATGGAAAAACATCAAACTATGGTGATGTAAATACATGTAGCCCGCTAAACGTCCGCCAGATTTCCAAAACTACTCTACTCCAGGAAGCTTTAGGGGTTTGCAATTACAAACACACACAAAAAAAAATTAAACAGCTGTTTACCTGAATGGTAAGAGTGTAACTTTTTTTTTTAACCTGACATTACAAAAAAAATAAAAATCCATCAAAATCAATGTTATTCCCAATCAATGGCACATCCAAGACTCTAATAATCCCCCCAAGAAAATATCACTTTGCATTCAGATTATTAAAAATTTTGCAATTTTTTGGTGATTTTTTAACAATATTTTGGGATGCCATCATATACACTGGCATATAAAGGGTTAAAATTTTGAAAATATTACAATATTTGGTATTTATGATCAGGACTGAAGTAAATTATAAGATTTATGCAAAAAAAAGTAGAAAAAATATTAACATATACTATTTTTATGGTGTTTTGGAAGAGGACATTTTTGTCCCTAAATGGTAAGAGTGTAACTTTTTTAATTCAGGGTACAAGGGTTAATTCTTGCAAGAATGAAGCAAAAGCACACACAAACATATATCAACGGTACAGAGTGAGTTTTGCTAAAGGAAGTAAACAAAACATGAGATTTTATATCACTGCAGTGGGGGCTGTTAGAGGGAGGTGTATCTTCAATACACACTCCCCAAAGCCCCAGCTCCAGGTGCACAAGTCCGTGGCAAGCCATGTCTCCATCTAGTTATGTCTACTCCATGCTTGGATTATCAGGAAGGACATGACATAATTTGACATGACCTGTAGAGAATTATGAGCACCCAGTAACTATAAACAATATAAACAATATAATAATAAAAATTATTATAACAGTAAGATAGGAAGTGACTGCGTTACATTTTTATTTAACTGTTTTCTTTTTAATATTACACTAGTTCCATGAGTTTTATAAACATCTAAATTATACATATATATATAAGTATAAATATATATGATGATGTATGATTCCATAAATAGAAAAATCAAAAAATATTTTATATTTCCTCTCTAAAGCATGCACAATATTTTTTTGCAATTTAAAAAAAAAAAAATTCTGGAGGATTTAAGATAAAAGATTAACAAATTAAGAAAAGAATTTAAATCCCCCCTTTGCAGATATAATTTTGTTTCAACAATATGCAGTATGGCTAGTAAATCACAAATAAAAATCAAATATGAAGAGAACAGCTTCTCCAAATTGATACCATCGAATGTGAGGTTGAGACCGCGATGAGGAAGAAGAGCATGCAGTGAACTTTCCTGAAACGGTTCATGACAATTTGTGCAGAAAATCTTTGGATATGCAAACCAATTGTTGCAGCAGCTGTCCAGGAGGTTTGGTCTCAGCGGATCTTGGAGGTGTAGAAGCTGGATGTGGAGGTCCTGGACTGGTGTGGTCTGCGGTTGTGAGGCCGGTTGGAAATACTGGCATATTCTCTGAAACACTTTTGGAGACGTCTCATGGTAGAGAAATGAACATTCAATTCACAGGAAACAGCTCTGGTGGACATTCCTGCAGTCCATGCCAATTGTATGCTTCCTCAAAACCAGCTGTGGCATTGTGCTGTGTGATAAAACTGCACATTTTAGAGTGGTCTTTTATTGTTTTACAGCCTAAGACAGACCTGTGCAATCATGCTCTCTAATCATCTTATTAAAAGTGTATTAAAATAAATCAAAAACACTATAAAGATATATGAATAATGTAAAACATAACTTTTTTAGTAGCAGTAGTATTTAGTTTGAATTAGTTAGAAATATGGTATATATGGATTGGTTGTAGAGAAAAGTTCATTGTAGCTATTATATTGGTCATTGATTTTTATCTGTGTCTGCCACATGCCTCTCCCATGGAACCTCTAAAGTGGTCCTCGTGTAAATTTTACAGCGAAATACAGCGATATACCGCCGTCCACCAGAGGGCAGGCTCCAAAAGCGGAAATATAAGGAGAAACCCAATGGCGACTTTACAAGTATAAAACTCATGTTTACAGCCTGGTAGAAAAGATGGCTGGGGGGGTGATTTTTGATTAATATGTTTGTTTATGCTATCTAAAAACTATTGTTTTACTATGGAGTAAAAGCCGAAAAGCCCGAATGTAACGGCCATTTTATTGCCCATTTGTAATGACAATATTGGTGAATAGGGGACCAATGGGCGGATAACAATCTATGGTCTGCCACAATTACGAGGTTTCATTCTGCACATAAAGGCATCAAGAAGCACTTCCCCGTTGACGCTATTGCTGTTACCCAGCATGCACTTCGTCGTCGCCATCTTTCTTGTTTTGATGTGCGCAGGATAAGCTCTGCCTCCCTGACAGACAGTTCCCGAAAAACTATTTTACTTTAAATCTATCCTTCTTTTGTGAATAGTACATTTTATTTTCTGTAAGCGGACGTGTAAAAGCAGAGGACGACATGGCGCAGTACAAAGGAGCTGCCAGTGAGGCGGGAAGAGCCATGCAGCTGATGAAGAAGCGAGAGAAAGAGCGAGAACAGCTCGAGCAGCTCAAGCAGAAAATAGCTGAAGTATGAAGCACTCAAACTAAAGCATATCCATTTTTGTTTGTGCTATTATTCGCTTTTATCCACATAAAGAACCACAGAGCTGCTATATAAATTGTACAGTTCATTGGTCAGTCAAAATACCCCTAAAAATAGCGTTTCGGAGCGTCCATGTTGAACGCTGGTTAACGTTATTGAAGTGTAACGTTAGGTCTATGTAACTACTTATTTAATTTATTCCTACATTAAATATACTTACAATTCCCTATTATTCCACAGAAAAAGTATAGTTGTATGGAAACACCCCTAAAGTGAGGATGCTAGTACCAACTGGACGAGATTTGATGGGTAGTCCTACACCAGGAATAAATCAGAACTCATTTAAGACCAAACTTACTAGGCTACACTATAGTAGTAGCCTAAATGTAATATTTTTTATGTTTTCATCAAAAACCACAGAGTTAATTGCACAGATAATGCAATAGCAAGGTGATACATTAAACACGAACAGCATTCCATGAGAAATTAATAATATTGCGGAACATATGCTTCTTTAGGACCAACTATTTTCTGAAAATAGCAGTTAGCCCAGTGATACATTCATACAGTATTACATTTTAACAAGGACCTGTGGAGTTAACATGTCAGGGCAACATTGTAGAGCATGTGTTATGACCCTCTCAAAATGCATTATGATATAGTATAAACCTGTTACACAGAGCCTTTTCCATTTGCGTTGTCTCACAGGACAACATGGTGAAAGCCAACATTGACAAGAAATTCTCTGCTCACTACGACGCTGTGGAGGCAGAGCTCAAGTCCAGTACAGTTGGTAAGTCTCTATGTTGCAAATATTATATTTTTTATCAATTGTTTGATTTAGGTATAGCTTTTTATGTTCAGTTTAATCAATGTGGCACTGTGTTGTGTCATAAAATTGTGTTGGAGTTAGACAACACAGCACAAACTTGTTATAACAGCATAAATTGCATCTTATATCCTCCATGTGACAGATAATTGGCCAATCATTGCCTGACCTCAAATTTAGAGAGAATGGCACTAGTGTAACCAGCAGAAGTTAATGAAAAGTCTTAAATTTTGTGTCTGGTTGAGTTCATTTCACAACACTTTTCTTCTGCCAAAGCGGGAACATTCACATATCATGTGCCATATTGTTAGGAAAATTATACACTTTAAGAAGAAGGGTTTAGAAGAAGGCATCTGGATAGTAACTGGTTTGGGAGAAGATGGTCTTTATTTGCAAAACTATCTCCAGACGCCTTTCTTTTGAAAAGCCTCTAATTGAATGATGGTCTGGATCACAGAGAACACCCACGGACAAATATTGAGAATAGTTACATGTTTTCCTTTCATCTGTCTCTTGCAAACAGAATGCAAAATTTATTTATTTGTCTCAAGAAGAAGGCATCTGGACAATATTGCAAAACAAAAGCCTCTCTTAGAAGAGGATCTAGAAGATCCATCTCACTTGTGCTGCAGATCTGGCATTATGTTCCATTCATTAGCAATGAGAGTTTTAAGCTTTGACTGGTCGTGTGTTAGTCAAGGCGGCTGAGTGTTAATTGTGTCTAACTTCTGCCTCCTGTCATTAACTTCTTGATTCATAGCAATCAAAGAATGTTCCATGTGTTTTATTGAGTGAAAATGTGTTTTGTGAATGAGTTTTGTTTAAAGTGAATTGTAGGAGTCATTCATTCATTCATTTTCTATTGTAGGAGTGAGATTTATCTCCTCACTTCACACCTCAGGCCATAGTGTCTAAACAAACGCTCTACACTTTTCTACATTTTTCCACAGATAAGGGGCCCCACAATTTTTTATGTCTGGTCTGCATTTGTACCTCACTTGTTTGATGAAGTAATCTCTGAAAATCTGTTGAACAGGCCTGGTGACGCTGAACGATATGAAGGCCAAGCAGGAGGCGCTGGTGAAGGAAAGGGAGAAGCAGCTGGCCAAGAAGGAGCAGTCCAAGGAGCTGCAGCTGTGAGTTTCAGGTCACACTTTCACTGAGGAGTGCTGGTTCGAAGCCAGAGCCTAGTTTCAAACCGCTTCTTTGAATATTATGTTGATATACAAAGACAAATGAGTTAATCGGCAAGATCACAAATCATGTTGTTTTTGTTGTCTTGCCAAAAAAGAGATCGTCACAGGGCTGTTTTTAGTAATATGATGTCTATCTTGAGGGCACTGGCAATAACATTACGTTTTCTAAAGTAATGAAATTGTAATTTTTTTTTAGCTTTGCATAATGAATAGTGTCCTTTTATGTGTTTTTATTGCCAGTTTGAGAAGAAGTATAAAGCCTGTGAGTGATTAAAGTCTTTGCCAATGTCCTAACGAATGATTGAATCTGCACCTTGCGGCTTAGAAATCCTTTTATCACCGTTAAAACTACTATCTGTCACTGTGGCAAATTATAAGTTATATGCCTCCTGGTAAATTGTAGCTACATATCGCTTAACTAAATTTACAGTAGTACAAAGACAGAAATAGCTGATAATGATGTTACTAGTGCCATAAAGGAGGAAACCGTGTCTGTTGCTCTCTGTTGTTCAATATCCCAATGCAGGAGATGGTCCATGTTCAGTATAGTATTTGTCCTGTTGTGGGGTCTGTTGCGCCATTGCTTCAACTAGAGTCTCCAAACTAATAACCATAGTCTAACCAGCCCTCTTTTTCCAGGCGCCTGCAATCTCTTTTACTGAGACTGCTCTTTTGTTCTTGTTAATGTTCAGTAATGTACATAAGTCATCTAAGCAATACCACAAGTAAAACCGCTGATACTTTTTTGGCTTTATTTGAACGCTTCCAGAAAATACAATAAACGTCTGTGCCAAATTTACAAATAGAATATGGGCAGTACATCAGAAATGTCATTCTCAAAGGGAAAACAAACTGGAAACTCTAGATGCTTTATTGAGGTAGTATTTAAGACATGAAGGAATAAGGACATGCCAAAACCAGACTGGAATACATGACACGGAAACTTTTGAGAACAAGGTTTGGGGCTCCAGTGCTGTTTGTGATATGCCATCTGCCATAGTACGTACACAGTGTGCACAATTATTAGGCACGTTGTATTTTTGAGGATTAATTTTGTTATTGTACAACTACAGTGCTCTTGGTCAATCCAAAATGTTAACAAACCCTCAAACCTGAACATTTAAGTAGTAAAAGTGAAGTTTTGGCTTTCTTAAGAGAATATCTACACCATTATTAGGCAACTATTAGTGTGCAGAATTATTATGCAACTAAATGAAAAACAAAGTTTTCCAATCTCACTTGTTTATTTTCATCTGTAAAAGTGAGAATAATAAACAAAATTTACAAATACATTTCTAAAAAAAAAAAAAAAAAAAAACTCAGCCACCCTTCTTTTCGATAACAGTCACAAGCCTTCCATTCACGGAGTCAGTCAGTTTCTGGATCTGGTCAGAATTAACTTTTTGTGCAGCTGCAACCACAGCCTCCCAGACACTGTTCAGAGGTGTACTGTTTACCTTCACTCTAAATGTCCTGCTTAAGAAGGGCCCAAAAGTTCTCAGTAGGGTTTAAGTCAGGTGAAGAAGGGGGCCATGTCATTAGTTTTTTTATCTTTAAGGCCTTTACTGACCAGCCACTCAGTGGAGAACTTTGATGCATGTGATGTAGCGTTGTCTTGCATAAAAATCTAAATCTTCTTGAAAGATGCAGACTTTTTCCTGAACCACTGCTTGAAGAAAGTGTGACACAGTGTATACTCATACTTTTTACACACGTTTAATTGCAAAGAGAAGTTTTCCTGGGCAATGGCCCACAGATGTCAACATTGTCTTGTTAACAAAGGCTTATAACTTAACACTGCATATAGTCCAGTGCTTCATATGTTTACTATATTTACTGTACTCTGTTGTGAAAGTTGATATTTATTGGCATGTATGTTTTTCTGCATAGTGTCTTTGTAAGGGCCAACAAAATGAAAACCCAAATTATTTCACCAGGAATCGAAAAGCCAAGATAACTTTATCTATAAAACCCCAGAGTCAAATAGCAGAGCCTTGTTTCTCTGGGTACCTGTTCAACTTGCTCCAGGGAAAGCTACAGGCTACAGCAAGCTTTTATACATAACAGAAAATATTATTCCAGACCAATCTAAAGGAAAACCTTTGATTATGTTTTTTTCTGTTACTATTGTTTTTTGTGATCCATGGCTTTGCTTTGATTTGCAGCAAACTAGAAAAGCAGAAAGAAAAGAAAAGGAAGGAGGAACAGAAGAGAAAAATTGCCAGTTTGTCTTTTAATCCTGACGACGGAGAGGATGAGGAAGAGGAGGAGGAAGAGCTTGACTGTAAGTGTTGATGAGGAGCAGAAAAGTGCATTACATAAATCTTATCGAGTTACAGGTAATTTTCTAATGATTTCTTTGATATGACAGACACCGAAGTCAAGAAGAAGAAGCTGGGGAAGAACCCAGATGTGGACACCAGCTTTCTTCCAGATCGAGACCGAGAGGTGGGGAAGTGTTAAAAACACATTTTATTGAAACACTTTTGCTTTTATGTCCCACCGGTGGATGTCATTAAACCCTTTGTTTTGCACAATTTGCAATTTGCCAATATCATGTCTTGTAACTGTGGGGGTAACTTTTTAAATATATTTAAAACGCTTTTTAAAGAGCCTTAAACTAGTGTAGCACTTTAGAATTAACCTTATAGAAATAACAGTAAAAATGTATTTATATGCAAAGCATGATTTAAAAAGGAGGAATAGAGAGGCAGGGAGATGAGGGGCAGGCTAAAGGAGATGAGATTCTGATGACTTTGTGACTTGATGTTTTATTGGAACATACAGTACATTGTAATTATTATTGGGGCGGGTGGGCGGTTCGATCCCCGCTCGAAACATCCCAAAACATCCCACTCTCCCCACAGTTCATACTGGTGTTGTGTCCTTGGGCAAGACACTTAACCCACCTTGCCTCCAGTGGTGTTCCAGCTGTAACACTGGTAAAGCGCTATATAAATAAAAAAATAAATTAAAAATATTACATCGAATTTATATAGCGCTTTTCAGGGGCCGCAAATGCGCTTTACATATTCAATATTCATTTCACTCCACAGTCACACACTGGTGGTGGTAAGCTACATCTGTAGCCACAGCTGTCCTGTCAGACTGACAGAGACGTGTCTGCGCCTACGGACTCTCCGACCATCACCAAATACATTCACTAAACATTCTTACACATTCATACAGCAGTGCCACAGACACTGGAGGCAAGGAGGGTTAAGTGTCTTGCCCAAGGACACAACGACAGTATGAACTGTAGGGAAACCGCTCTACCACTGAGCCACTAACATTTCATGATTTTCTAAATAAATTTGTCTTAAAATTAGGGCTGGGAATCGATTAAAAAAAATTAACTAATTAATTGCACATTTTCTGTAATTAATTGCAATTAATTGTGTTTTCCCCAAGCTTGATCATCTTAAATTAGGGCTGGGCAACGATTAAAATGTTTAATTGCGATTAATCGCACAATGTTCTGTGATTAATCGCGATTAATCGCATTATACACAAAATTTAATAATGAATTCAAAATTAGTGTACTGCATACATTTTGAAAGAACTGCTATATGAACAAAAGTGCAATAACATTTGGTTTGCACTTTAAACAACACTTTAAACAAATAATG
This sequence comes from Perccottus glenii, assembly GCA_024416835.2. Lineage (NCBI taxonomy): Eukaryota > Metazoa > Chordata > Actinopteri > Gobiiformes > Odontobutidae > Perccottus > Perccottus glenii. The sequence goes on along the minus strand of CM044555.2, from coordinate 27,731,109 downwards.
TGCTTTTTACAGCAGTTAAAACATTTCTTGTAAATCTGAACTTAAACATTAATGTAATCAAATTAAATATTAAAACCAAAAATATTTGCCACTGACAGGGCATTAATATTTTGTTTAGTTTGTTATAGAAAAACAAGTTATGTCCAGAGCTTCAATCATAACATTATAACAATATAAACAATATAAATGTCTCTCTTGTGTTTTCATTACAGTCAGAGCATCTCTCCCTCTCCCTTTCACTTGCCAAACTCAAGGGTGTATGGGTAATGTAGTCTCTGCTCTTGATGGGACAAATTAGGAAGCGTGCATTGTGAAGGGCGCTCTGGAAAGCGGCAGAGCAGGCAAAGGAATAAAACCTCTATTAAAACAGATGTTGAAATGAGCGTACCAGTACGCTAAAAGCATGTTCTGGGCGCACGGAGAAGTGGCGGTACTGAGTACAGGTGCGTACCGGCCCACTTAAGCACTGGATGAGGGCGGCTCATACGTGCAGTCATTCGTCTTTCACTATACTAATCGGCCGACGTTAACGCGCGATAAAATAATTGTCGGCGTTAATTCATTAATGCGTTAACGCGATAAAAACACGTTAACTTGCCCAGCCCTACTTAAAATGTGATCTGATCTTTATCTAAGTCAAGGTTATTGACAAAAATAATGTGTCTAAAAATAATTACACAAACTATTTTAGATCTTTCATGTCTTTATTGAACACGCTCATTCAACATTCAAAATGGCAGTGGAAAAAGTAAGTGAACCCTTAAGAATTAATAACTGGTTGACCCCCCCAACCATGCTCTTGGTGTCGTTTTGACTGGACGCCCACTTCTTGGTAGAGTAGCAACAGTCCCACAGCGTCTCCATTTGTAGCTTGTTTGCTGAACTGTAGACTGGTGAATTCTGTCTACAGAAATAACTTTGAAATAACTTTGTAACTTTTTCCAGCTTTATGTAAAGCAACAATTCTTGATTGTAGCTCCTCTGAAAGCTCTTTTAGGCGAGGCATGGCTCACATAAGTGTGCTCTTCTTGTGCAGAGCAAACACTAAAGGTTTTAGGTTTTTTATCAAAGTAGCTGAAGTCCACACCTCCAAATGTATTATCTTAACAAGACTCCAGGTGTGCTAAAACCTGACTCCAATTAGCTTTTTTGACCAATGTCAATACCCTTGACTTAGATAAATCAGATCACCTTTTTAAGACAAATGTATTCAGGTAACCATGAAATTCCAAAAGGTTCACATTTTTTCTTTTTGCCACTGTATTAAGAAAACCAACAATAGTTATTAGTTGATTTCTGGTTTAGTGTTGAAAGGCTGTGTTTATTTATCTACACAAAACAGCTTCCCAATGGGTCTAGATTTTGGAAAATATTTTTTTTTACTACAAAAACATCTCTCAACATAGCTGTAGGAACATGAAGTTCATGAAACCAGTCCATGTCATACGTGCATATTTAATACACACATTTGTGCTCATGTGTTTAGTTACTCTGGCAAAATCTGAGAGAATTTGAATGATAACACAAAAACTTTTCTTTCACTCATAGTTAGTAATTGGGTGAAGCCATTAATTGTCATTGTTTACTCTTTTTATGTCATAATGACAACAGAAATGACTCAAATGGCCCTGATCAAAGGTTTACATACCCTGGTGATTTTAGCCTGATAACATGCACACAAACGTAGCTACTAAAGGTAACCATCATCACCTGCTCCTGACAGACCCTTGGATCTTTCATCCAGTGGTGCACTGACGTATCTTTATTCTGAGTCATGGAGAAAGTAAAACATTTGTCAAAGGATCTGTGGGAAAAGTTAATTGAACTGTATAAAACAGGAAAGGGATATAAAAAGATTGAGCAGTGTTCAAACTCTACTTAAGAAGTGAAAAATGAAAAGGTCAGGTAGACCTATAAAAATTTCAGCCACAAATGCCAGGAAAATTGTTCGGGATGCAAAAAAAAAAAAAACACACACACATAACTTAAGGTGAAATTCAGAGCTTGCTAAAAAAAAGTGGTGTGGCTGTTTGAAGATTTACAATAAGAAGGAACTTGAAGAAAAATGGGCTGCATGGAGTCGCCAGAAGAATGCCAGATGCCACAAAGCATCCTGCTTAAAATACGCCAAACAGCCCAGAGACAAACCTCTAAACTTCAAGTTTTGAGGCTTTTAAAAAGTAATTTGGAGTGATGAGACAGAAATAGAACTTTTGGCCACAACTATAAACGTTACATTTAGAGAGGAGTCAACAAGGCCTATGATGAAAGATACACCATTCCTACTAGTGTGAAACATGGAGGTAGATCGCTGCTGTTTTGGGGATGTGTGAGCTACAAAGGCACAGAAAAAGATGAATGCAGCATGTTATCAGAAAATCCATCAGCTCACATGATGACATACAGTGGGGCAAAAAAGTATTCAGTCAGCCACCAGTTGTGCAAGTTCTCCCACTTAAAAAGATGAGAGGACTGTAATGTTCATCATAGTAGGTACACTTCAACTATGAGAGACAAAAAGAGATTGTCTGATTGTCTGATTTTTAAAGAATTTATTTGCAAATTATGGTGGAAAATAAGTATTTGGTCAATAACAAAAGTTCGTCTCAATACTTATATACCCATTGTTAGCAATGACAGAGGTCAATCTGCTGGTAGTTTGGCCCATTCCTCCAGATCTCCTCTAGAGCAGTGATGTTTTGGGGCTGTTGCTGGGCAACACGGATTTTCAACTCCCTTCAAAGATTTTCTATGGGGTTAAGATCTGGAGACTGGCTAGGCCACTCCTGGACCTTGAAATACTTCTTACAAAGGTTTGTTGCCCAGGCAATGTGTTTGGGATCATTGTCATGCTGAATAGGCTTGGGCGGTATCCAAATTTTGATACCGTCAAACCTCCTCCCTATTTTACCTCGGTATACGGTATTACCGTGAATAATTAAAAAAAATATGACGTAAGGCTCAAACAGCATCACCAAACTGTTGGCTTGTGCCTAAACTGTTCAGAAACTGAATACCAAGCACTAATACTGAAACAATAACAAAATAACATGCACAACAATATAAACAACTTTTATTAGCAACAAATAGCAGTTTATAAAAAGTGCAAATACAAGAGTCAAACAGAATTAAATGAACATAAACCACCTAGAACAGTTTAGTAGTTTTTTAGAGTGTTGGACCTCTCATAAAGCACAGCACACAGCCATCACTTTTATTACGATCACTGCTTTAATTAGCGCATTTGCGCTGACTATGTTTACCCCTGTCTCTCCCTCCTCGACTGGGTAAAGTGTCAGGATGAACAACACGTATTTGTCCCAATTTGCTTGAGCTAAAAAGAGCTTCTAAACATAAATAAAAGTGCAAAAGGGTATTGATTTTTAAACAAAACGTACATAAAATAAATTATAAAACAACAACCATAGAACAGAAGCTGGGGTGTCAGCCAGCGACTCATCTGATTCTGACCGTGTTCTTTTAGTGCTCAGAGTCTAAAGCCAGGAGAGCATATTAAGTATTGTTCACTGTATTTGTATTTTTACCGAGCCGAGTGTGCGTGTTTCACACACCCTCTCCGGCCACGTTGAGTTGTTGACACCGACAGCGGCAAAAGCGAGGCATGCGCTTTTCACTTGTAAAACTCAAGGGTGTATGGGTAATGTAGTCTCTCGGTGGGACGAATTAGGAATCGTGCATTGTGAAGGGCGCTCTGGAATGCGGCAGCGCAGGCTTAAAACAGATGTCCTGTACGCTAAAAGCACGTTCTGGGCGCTCGGTGAAGTGGCGGTACGGTCAAGAGCTATATTTGGAAGTGGCGGTACTGAGTACCAGTGCGTACCGGCCCACTTAAAGCACTGACTATGTACAATTTTTGTCATTACCTGAGTTTACGCTGATGACTTGCACTGAATTGAATCAGCCAGGGATGCATAGTCCGGACAGTAGCTGCTGCTGATGAGGCAAATGCACTTTGAAAACGTCATCGTAAAAAAAAAAAAGTCCTCCTCCATTCCGTATGAAAGCGATAAGTTTTTGTCTTCTTACTTGGTCCAGTTCCCTCACTCATTTTTATACCCTTTCTTTCTATACCGATCAACGTGTTGAGCACCCCTGCTCTAATGCTTACCTATAACAGGTAACTCTAATGCTTACCTATTTCAGATTCAGTTTTCCCGGCCTGGTGCAGGTCTACACCTTTGTTTCTGGTGTCCTTTGACAGCTCCTTGGTCTTGGTTATAGTGGCGTTTGGAGTCTGACTGTTTGAGGTTGTGGACAGGTGTCTTTTATACTGATAACGAGTTTAAACAGGTGCCATTAATACAAGTAACGAGTGGAGGACAGAGGAGCCTCTTAAAAAAGAAGTTACAGGTCTGTGAGAGACAGAAATCTTGCTTTTTTGTAGGTGACCAAATACTTATTTTACCAAGGAATTTATCAATTAATTTATAAAAAAATCCTACAATGTGATTTCCTGGATTCTTTCCCTCATTCTGTCTCTCATAGTTGACCACAAATTCTTCTGTAAACTTCTGTAAACTTCTGAGCACAACTGTAGTTTTGTATGCTGTGTTCCATTATTTAACTGTATACCACAAGATTTTACACAGTGTACCGTAAAAGGCATGCTGCAGCAAGTGTAGCTTAGACCCATGCCCTAAAGGCATCATGTAAAAATATCTCATTATGAAAACGGTCTTGTTCAGGAGGAAGAGAACCGACTCAGAGAGGAGCTGAGGCAGGAGTGGGAGCTGAAGCAGGAGAAGATCAAAAGTGAGTCATTTAATTTCATGTAGCTGCGAGACATGCTTAAACACTAACAATGTCCTAATTCTAGACTTATTTCATTTTATCATCAGATGAGGAGATAGAGATTACCTTTAGTTACTGGGATGGATCTGGACATCGGAAAACTGTCAAAGTACGGTTATGGTCACTTGTGGAGGATAAAACAGACATTGTATACAAGCTTTGTATATGCTGACTAAGTTTTGATTCTACATGTGACACACAGATGAAGAAGGGAAACACCATGCAGAACTTTCTGCAGAAAGCACTGGAAGTTCTAAGGAAGGACTTCAGCGAGCTCAGGTAAAGATGTTTTGTCAAAATGTTTCACTGCTTTAATATCACCTAAAATGTAACAGTGATGGAAGATTAAAAAAATTATAGGACAGTAAATAGTTTTTGTCAAGGGAAGGTCTTTAGAATTGTACTGAAATGCACATTTTGTGTATATTTTTATTTAAAAAAATTTAAACACACAATTCAAATCAGTTTAATTTTCAAAGCTTAATATAGGAACAACAGTTGCCTTAATGTGCTCGACCGATTGAATGAGCAGCACATAAACAGACCCACTGTTCTTAGACCCTCCGTCTGGGTAAGAAAAACTCCAATAAACAGACATGGGGGAAAAAAGTGAAACTCTGAGGGACAGAGGGACAAAAGTATACGCTCGCCCAGAGGAGAGCGGGACGAAGGGACGCCGGTATCAGTTCCCCCTGATGAGAGCGGGACATAGGGACGCCGGTATCAGTTCCCCCTGATGAGAGGGGGACATAGGGACGCCGGTATCAGTTCCTGATGAGAGCGGGACATAGGGACGCCGTATCAGTTCCCCTTGATGAGAGCGGGACATAGGGACGCCGGTATCAGTTCCCCTTGATGAGAGCGGGACATAGGGACGCCGGTATCAGTTCCCCTTGATGAGAGGGGGACATAGGGACGCCGGTATCAGTTCCCCTTGATGAGAGCGGGACATAGGGACGCCGGTATCAGTTCCCCTTGATGAGAGCGGGACATAGGGACGCCGGTATCAGTTCCCCCTGATGAGAGGGGGACATAGGGACGCCGGTATCAGTTCCCCTTGATGAGAGGGGGACATAGGGACGCCGTATCAGTTCCCTGATGAGAGCCATCAGTTCCCCTTGATGAGAGCGGGACATAGGGACGCCGGTATCAGTTCCCCTGATGAGAGGGGGACATAGGGACGCCGGTATCAGTTCCCCCTGATGAGAGCGGGACATAGGGACGCCGGTATCAGTTCCCCCTGATGAGAGGGGGACATAGGGACGCCGGTATCAGTTCCCTCAGAGGAGAGGGGACAACGAAATGTCCAATTTCCATTGGACATGGACAATAGCATGTCCCTGCAGGGCTACTGTGATTTGCTGTTAGCTTATTCACACCAGATGTCACTAAAATGGCACATTCCACCTTTAGATTGTGCTCAAAGAAAATCAAAGCAAAGAATCAATGTTTCCTGAAATATTTCCAAACAGAATATCTTGTTTTGAATGTCATTGTACTGTGCAGGTCCGCTGGTGTGGAGCAGCTGATGTACATTAAAGAGGACCTAATCATCCCACATGTGAGTACAACTGCCCTCCTCTATCGACAGTATCAGAAACACTGAACTTGGCTGACACACACTCAGCTGTCTAAGCTTTCCTTCACTGGATTTGACACAACAAATCTCACATTTATGTTGTAACAAATATTTGTATTGTTTTTCAGTACTTGTCTAGGCAGTCCCAGCTCTGAACGCTGTAATTTAAACATATTTGTATCTCTGCTCATTCCAGCATCACAGCTTTTATGACTTTATTGTTACCAAAGCCAGAGGCAAATCAGGTAAGTGTTTTATATACATTTCATGAATGGTAACACATATGAATCCCAGTAAAATCACATTTCTTACATGATCCCCAAAGGTCCACTGTTTAGCTTTGATGTTCATGATGACATACGGCTAGTGAACGACGCAACAGTGGAAAAGGACGAGGTGAGGATGTATTTATGGTCAGAAGAAAATTTTTTATTTTAATTTAATTCAACTGTGGCAGAAAAGTATAATTTGAATCTGGTTTACATTCTGTTTAAGAAGAAACAGGCCCATGTTTACAGATAAGAACGTGTAATAAACTGCAGGTGTGCTGGCTCTATGGTTCTTTTTTATGTAAAAGAAGGACAATTGACAAAGGACCCAGTGTTACATTTGCTCAAAGTCATTCTCTCTCTCCCTGGTTTTTGTCTAACCCCATATTACCCCACAACCACATTAGTGCTGGGCCACAGTTTTTTCATTTTGATTGCATAATTTTCTACAATCACATCAATCACACTTATGCCCAAAATTCAATTATGAATTTAAAAGTAGTGTAATGCGTACTTTTATTTTAAAAGTACTGCTAAGTACAATAAACATTTGGTTTGCCAACACAAACTTTAGTTCTATCAACTCCACCGTGTGGAATTTAAAATTAAAATGTCCATGTAAAAAGTTTGATATTTTTCCCCAGTTCTTTTCTGGTTGTATGTGTGGCTGCAGCAGTCTCAGGAAACGGACTTCCAAAATAATAATAATAATAATAATAATAATAATAATAATAACAAACTGCGTTAATACACAATAAAATTATTGGCAGCGTTAATTAATGCTTTAATGTGATAATAACTTGCCCAGCCCTAACATAAAAGCAAAAAAAAATATTAATCTGTTAAAAAAATATATAAAACAACAACCCTGTGGCTGGTGGTTCGTCCAATGATGTGGCAGCTCTGACAGTTTTGTGTTTTAGATTTGAAGATGTAGTGACTGTAACATGGCGGAACAGTTACATTAATACATCAGCACAACATTTAGCATTGAGTCTTGAAAATATGGGAAATTGTCGCAGTTTAATAAATGTGATGATCAGAAAGTTAGGAATACACCAGAAATGGTCTTCTTTTACTGTTTAGTACATCAGTATATGGCTATGCCTCCAGCCTTAGTTTTTCTGATTTATAGCAAAGCATTTAAATGTAGAAAGTGTGCTTTGAACTGAATTGATCTTTCATTAAGAAATACAACGTCATTGTTTACAAAGCAGACATAATGCTCTGGAAAGAAAGTCAAATCTTGGTATTTTACTTATTACTGATTATAATTGATCTTTTAGAGGTCAGATTAATATTGTGGTCCACACCTGTTTTTATCATCTTAAACTAATTTCTAAGATTAAAACAAAACTATGTATTTTTGGATCTCAATAAAGTTATTTATGCTTTTATCTATTCACAACTGGACTATTGTAGTACACTTTACACCCACATTAATAAGTTATATTCACCAGCTACAGTTAGTCCACACTTTTGCCACTGTGTTGTGATGGTTCTGTTGCAGACCTTACTGCCACTGACCAATTATCATCCAATTTGAGTGGGACCATAGTCTTAAATTTAATATCAAAATGCAAATTGCATGGTATTTGTTACAGTGAGAAATAGCTTGCATTTAGTCTTTCAATTGAAACCACAAAATCTCACGTGTGTAATGTTTTCTGTGATTTTAAAAAGCTTTTGTTCTACAAGGTCACCAATCATTGACCAGAAAGTGACACTGATTTTATCCTTTCTCTTCTTCCTCGTCCAGTCTCACGCTGGTAAAGTGGTGCTGCGCAGCTGGTATGAGAAAAACAAGCACATCTTTCCTGCAAGTCGCTGGGAGCCCTATGACCCCGAGAAGAAATGGGATAAATACACAGTGAGTCGAGTTTATCATTGAATTAGACCCACAGCTATTCAAAAAAAAGGACCTTTGTAGTTTTGTTAAATTGTCTCGGTATGATAATAAAACATAACCGTGTCCTTTCTTCAACCTGAGTTGAAAATGAACAAAAACATACATTTTTCTAAAACCACAATATTATGCGAGTCAGATGTTGATTGGTGGGAAATTACGCATTTATCTTCTGTGCACTGATGGAAAACATGACCAGGGTATTATTCATTATACTTTCATTGTTGTTGAAAGTACTTTATAATCTATTCCAAATGTGTGGAATTATGGGATAAAACCATACAAGCTACAAACATCACGTTTATTGAATTAAAAAAACTACGGCAATTTATCACCAAATTGGACCGTGGATTGTTGTGGGACATCATTCCCCATCGTCCTCAATTACAGTTTACAGGCATCTATCGTACCGTAATTGAATGTGAATGAAAGAAGTTTTAAAAACACATTTTAAGGCAATGACTAGGCTTTGTGGTCACGTTCCTGGCTCGTGCACAGGTCAGCAAACAATGGTTAGGTTTGATTAAGTTGGATGGTTTCTTCAGTAAAAGAATGTGACATTAAGTTGCCCTATTTTTTTTTCTTTCAGATTCGGTGAATGCGATTGCTCTTCCGCGGTCAGCTGCTTCTCCTTCAGAATGTCCCATTTTTTGTTATTGTAATATTTTCTTTTAAAACCAGCCAGATTCATATGTAAATAACTTATGCTCATGTGTTGAATAAATTGAACCAGACTCTACCTTTTTGGACTGGGAAGTCTTTGTGTTTTCATGAAGCGGTTTCTCCTTTGTCAACTTGCAAAGGCTTGTTTTGTTGTCTTTTGTAATTTAGAGCCAAAAACATTGTTTGGATTTGTGTGTTAGAAGAAAAGGAGAACTTGCCTGGTAGCTGAACTGTTAAAGCAAGCACAGTTGGCCCAGCTGCTGCTCCACCCATCACCTTAAGACACCACTCCCCTTCAGCAGCTCCCTCACTCCTCACCAGCTCTGTCAACAGCCGCACGTCTCTGCACTTGCTCAGACTTCCCTGTTATTCTTTTTAATTGATTTTCTTGATATGAGTTTTTGCTGTTTTATTGGTGGATAATTCAGTGTTGTTTGTGGCAGTATGTGGAGGCAGGCTCTTGTTTTGTGTTTGCTCTTGACAGGCTGGACGCGCTCAGGGCTCAGGGGGATCTTCATGCGGCTGCCTTTTCTCCGCAGGACTGTAGTCTGGAGTGTCTCCGACAGGTATGCAGACTCTTCCACTTCCCACACATTACCTGCTCTGCCTTACTTAAAATTAGCTGTACTTTCCGAACACCTCATGTCTTGTATTATTGCTGATCTAAACATATGAGTGAAAGACAGTTCTATTACGAAGCAAGCTGTAGATTCAACCTTATTAAACAGCAATTCTTTTATGTCCACTGGCTGCATTGAAAAGGTGTTCAGTAAAAATAGGTATTCCCTTGACATGTTACTTGACATATTTTACATTCTGCGTTTCATAAAAAGCTTTTAAACAGGATTTTATTTCATTTGAATTTCAAACTACACTGCCCTGAGTGACAGAAATTGCCTTTCGACAAAAAGTTTTCTATTTAATAATTCTGTTCTGTAAAAACAGTAGCTATAGGCAGAATGATGGCAGAAACCGTAAGAAAGATTTTAGCCCAAACCTTTTAGCCTTGGGCAGTTTGTTTTACGCTCATGTTCAAATCAAAGGTGTCATCAGCGACATAAGATGTTAGGCTTTAAGTCTAACATCACAGTGAGTTGTCAAGGCTTTTAGGGTTTGCTAAGACGCGCTATTCTTAGACCTCTCCTTGAGTCCAGCCTCAAATAGGAGTTAGCGTTTGGTGAAGACTTAGTGGGATGTTTGTAAGGGAAAAGGATAAAAAGATAAAACGGAAATGGCTGGGAAGGTCATCTTTAAGAAAAGGTTAAAGCAAATAAGAAATGTCTTATCTTTGTTTAAAGGGTCAAGAAATCAATGCCTTTAAATAAAACAAGAAAAAAAGGTTCTGAAACAGGAGTTGAAAAGTGTGCTTAAAGAGATATGGTATTTTATGAACATGGTAGGTTAGGCACAATGAAAAACACATAACATCAAAGTCCATTTATGTATGGCACCCCTGTTTTTAAATTTAAATGAAAATGTTGCCGTCCTTTGATATTTAAGATTAAGTGTGTCAGAATTTAGAATTGCATTTTAATAGTTAGTCCGGCACCATGCACTGAAGCATAGCGTGAGAATAAGTTTTTACTCCACAAAGACAAACCTGTGTGGTCACCTGACAGTTTAACTATTCTGTGAACTCCCAACCCTTGTCGGGCCTCCTTGCCCAAGGCATGAATCGCTCTTTTTTTTCCAAACTGTTAAGTCAATTGTCCTCAAACCTGTAGCGCGGGTTAGCTTTCATTGTGGCTTTTGGCAGTGGTTTATGACTTTAATTAGTTGAAATAAAGTGTGTTCCGGTCTTCACATTGATTTTGTTTTCTGTTTTTCTTCTCTGCAGGGTGATGAAGAGTGTAAATACTGCAGAATAACCCAAGGGGACTTGAGAAAAGCTCTAGGCTCCAAATATGTCAGAACATTTGGAAGTAAGTATGGGCGTCAGTCAGATGGGTAGCATTAGTTCATATGGTAGTCCTGTTTTACAGCACACCTCATTTGTAAGAAAGCACAGACCAGATCAAAACTACTTATGACAACTGATTAAAATGATTACATTAGACAACAATATAAAGATTTAAGAGAACTATGAACACAGTAACGATAGCACAGGCATAAAACAAACATAATACATCATTTATTTATTTTTTAAGCTGATGCTTTTATCCAAAGCTACTTACATTAAGCTTCAATTCACCAGTGTTACAGCTGGAACACCACTGGAGTACATATCCTGACATCGAAGAAACATGGTCCCTGTGGGGAGGCTGGCCAAAGTGGTCAAAAGTAGGAGGCAGACTCAAAGAACATTCCCATCAAACCCAATTTATTTCTCACCGTGGTAGATGTGGAAAAATGATACATATTTACAAAAACATAACTGAGTTTAACTAATTAACGGGTAAGTACTTGATTCCCTCAAAGGTGATTTAAATCCCATAAACAGTGTTTAACTAATACTATAAACACAAAGAACTTAATCAGACCATCACCACATACATTCACTCAACATTCATACACATTCATGAGGCAAGGTGGGTTAAATGTCTTGCCCAAGGACACAAATGACAGTTTTTGAATTGTGGGAGAGCGAGGAATCGAACCCACTACCTTCCGGTTGAAGGGCAACCGCTCTACCACTGAGCCACTGCCGCCCCAGATTTTTACTAAAATGTACCTTACTTTACAAAACCAATTTATAATAAAACATATTTAACAGAACTATGTGTTGTTTGATAATTAACTGGAGAACTAAATACAAACTAAACAAAACAAACCCGGGATCGTTTAGTTTAGCTGTATTGTTGAGATGGCATTGATTGAAAATGAACACATGCACATGCACTACATAAACTAAAGGTGAACTATGGGACAAACCCACTTTGTCACAGGCATATTAATTACCAATAAATGCAGCCAGAAGCTGCAGAGGCATCCTAGTAAAATCAAAACCCATATGCAATTAATAACTTAAAAATCTACAAATTGAATGTGTTTTTTTTTTGTGTGTGATTGATTTGTTTTCATTCCACTTTATTAGAAATTCACTTGGTAGGTCTTTTGAGTAAATGAAAAAGCAAATGAATTGTTTTGGTTGTTTATACCTCACTGATCTCAGAAGACCACTGACTGCTCTCTGTTCAAATAAAACCCAGTGCAGGGGATGGGCCATGTTGATATTGTGTGTCTGGTTCCAAATGAATACCTATAGAACCAACCCTTTTTATTTGATTTTAAGGCACCTTGTATTGCCTTTTCATTAAAACAGTATTTCTGTAGTGGACATTACTCAAAACACACAAGCATACAGTCTGTTAGATGATGAAGAAAAAATAATGTGTCAGTCATAAAGCATGCTATGGTTCCAATATGCAGACAACATGGCAAAAGAGTAGCAGCAGAAACGCATACAATATAGTTACAACATACAACTGTATGACATACTCAACGTACTATTTGCCTTTATGACTAAAAACACAGCTTAGCCTTTACAGCCAACAGTCCACTTTAAGGAGACTCTATTTAAACATTTCCTCTAACACGGCCTACAATACAGCTTTTGTAAATGTCCTTTTTATGCGAGCTTAACGTATCTTGTGTTAACTGTCTGTCTGTCACCAGGCTGTATTCCGAGGCCGTGTTTTGAGCTGCTCGGCAATCAGAATGCGGAGCTCTGCCAACACTATGTCCACGCACCCAGTAATGTGACTGTGGAGTTCGTGGACGATCCAGACTCTACGTCGGACACTGTTGTTGTCTCCTGGAGGCCCAGTCTCTATGGTATATAATATATGGTATAATAAAAGCAGCATTTGCTTTTTTACAGCTTGTGAAAATGCCAGACACCTGGTAACCTCCCACCAAGTAATTGTACCATCCCGTAGAAAATAGAATGATTTATTTTTTGTGACGAAAGGTGAATGCAGGTTAAAGAATGTGTTCTGAACATGCTCTGTGGTGCAGGCATTGCCTTCCTGCGAGGCTTTCAGGTGACCCTCCAGGATCTGGGACGGTTGAGCATCATGTGTCAGCTCTTTCTCTTTCATCAGAACCTCTCTCTGCCCGCCTCACATGCTCAGAAGGTAAGACAGGAGATGAGAGGGCAAAAAAGAATGCCTTTTCCACTGCTCCCCTGCTTTCTGTCATGAATGTTTTCAGAAAAGGGCGGATGTGAAAGTGTGACATGTCACGCCCTACAAAGCTTTTGACCATCAAAGCAGTTCTTTTTTTCAGCTGTCATCACAGCATCATTAGCTAACACTCATGTAGAACACACACAAACTAAAACTATTTTAATATGTAATATAATTGTCTGCTAGGTGAGAAATTAGCCTTTGTAAACGCAGTATGTGCATGTATGTGTTAGTTCAAAAGAATTAACCACATCCAAATTTAGAAGTTAAAAACAAATGCAAAGATATATTTTTATTATATATTTCCAAATCCTGTGGCCTTGTGCAATAAAGCTCTTGAAAAGGGTTTGTTGAGAACAATGCTTTATAATGAATTAGCAAATTGTTAGCTCCATAACTCTATAAGCCTTTACTGGGCACTTGGCTCTGTTTTACACTTGGTGAAGCACCCAGACTCAAAAGAAAAAAACACAAACGCAAGCACAAAAACTCAGACAATAGACTCAGACTTAAAATAAGAGTCCAAAGGCTGGTTCAAAAATAGGCAACTTGAACCTCAGTGTGCACCAAATATTCTCCCAGACCCCCTCCAAACAACCAACTTCTTTGTTTCCTACCGATCTCTGCTACAGTTCCATTACACAGGGTTTCCGCGGGGTCATATAAAGTCATAAAAAGTCATAAATTTAACAATAAGAATTTAAGGCCATAAAAAGTCATAAAAATGTCTGGTTTTTCAATACAAAGTCATAAAAACATTTAGTCACGTCTTAAATTGATATGCTCGTCCATTAATTTGTTCTTCCATCAAAATGCGCTCGCAAGTGCAATGGCATTAATTTGTTTTGCCTGTTGTAGTTCTGTGTGAGGAATCTGGGTGGTATCACACTGGTATCACAGCGCTCCAGAACTACAAGGTCCATGCGGCAGCATACAAACTTGTCAGAAGGACTTCCCAGAAATCCGCGCGAACTCCGAATATATCATACTGTCACTGCTTAGTTTAATTGATCACAATGGGTAAATGTACGTTTAATGATCTGTGGCTCGAAGACGGTGCGTTTAGTAGCTGGCTTAAGCCCGTCGCAAATAATCGGTGTCAAGCCTATTGTACTCTGTGTAAGAAGACGTTGGAGATGTCTAGTTTAGGCATAAAAGCCTTGAAGTCGCATGCAAAGTCGGAAAAGCCTGCAGCGAGTGCGTGCGATCCGTCAGTTTTGTTCGGCTCCGTCACAAGCGTTACCCGGTCCAAGTACAGCGGGATTCCGTTTCTGTCGCATCCAGTGCCACACACAGTGGTTTCGGATCAATCCACACTGAAAGCGGAAGATCCTGTGGGTGTAAAATACTGTGACTAAACACCAGTCGTACAATGGGAACAAGGATATTGCCGAACCTTTCCGAACAATGTTCCCAGACTCTGACATAGCCAAAACATTTACGTGCGGGAAAGATAAGACCTCATACATCACCCGGTTTGGTTTGGCAGATTATATAAAAAAAGACCAAGGTCTCGGGGCCTTATGTTCTCATGTTTGATGAAAGCTTAAATCACACAAGCAAGAAGATACAGCTGGTCAATTTTTTTCACCATTAAGGGAGACGAACTGAGAAAAATGTAGACAGACACTGACTGACTGACTTGTTATTTTGGAAAGTAATGCCATAGAATAATTGTTAATTTACAATGTTACTTTACAATGTTACAATTGTTAAGTGTTTCTGTGTTCTTGATACTCAAGAAAAAGAAGGCGAAGGCTTCAGTTTCTTAATCTTAAGTAAGAAATAATAGAATTACTCTTTACATAATAAAACTTGTTACTTTCAATGAAAGTCAATAATAAAGACTTTTGAAAGGAATTTTAATGACTGAATTTTAATGACTGACCATTATGATTTGAATTTATGACCTACACAAATTACGATAAATAACTATCGTAATTTGTGTAGTTCATAAATTCAAATCATAATGGTCATAAAAAGGTCATAAAAAGTCTTAAATTTGACTGATTAAACCCTGCAGAAACCCTGATGACAGTGTGAACCCTGAGCGAATCACAGACGGCTCCAAACAAGGAAGAGCGTTATACATTGGTGACAAACTGGCCTCTCAATTTGTCAGAATCTATTTCCAATCCAAAATATTATTAAATGTATGTATTAAATGTATAAATGACCAAATTGTCATTTTACTAACATTTTTTAGGCGGGGTACACCCTGAACAGTGGCCAGTTAGTCGCAGAGCTGACATTTAGAGACAGACAGTGACAGATGATCATTCACTCTCACATTCATTCACTAGGGACACTTTAGAGTTGCCCTTAAAAAGTGGGAGGCACATATACAAACTGTTGTAATTCCTACACCGTTCACCTGATGTGGATGGATGTATAAATACCCTCAAATTAAAGCAGTTAAAGCACATCTTGTTTGTTTCATTTCAAATCCATTGTGGTGATGTATAAAGAGCCAAAAAGATTAGAATTGTGTCGATCCTGCGCCACACTAAGAAAATAACTTCTATCACATTCAAGAACATGGGTTAAAAGTCAAAAAAGAGATTTACATTTTTTTAATCAACTTTATCTAGTTGTGTGTAGTTAGTATTTTTGACATTGGCTTTTGTCCATTTGTTTTTGAAAACATGCATTGCCGCTTTTACATGTTTTAATATTTATTATACAGTTTTTAAAAAACTGTATCAAAACTGTTTTTAAAACGAGGACGCAATTATTGGTCATGTGACACATGTTACAAGAAATGAAAGTTGAGGATTCACCTGAGAGATGCTAAGTTATGTTGTGTGTTACAAGGAGAAGAAAACTGAGGAAATAACAGAGTTCTGAGCCAGAGAGTCTAGTTAGGGCTTAATTCTATGGTCACGCTGTTGCTCTGTTACTAATTTGAAGAGCAAACTCTAACTTCACAGTGTGTTCCAACAGAGGACGGGATGTAGATGAAAGTTGGAAACCTTTTATGGGCTACATCCATATTTAGGACCCCTTTGGGGCCTGACTTCTTTGAGACTGCTATTATTCTCTGAACTTAAAAAGAAATGGAGCTTTCTCTATGACTAGCACTAAAACAGAACCAACTAATGTCACTAATCACTGGCAGAGAAAAATAAAGGGACCAGACCCCACGATTGTGATTTAAAAGGTTCAATAAAAATGTCATTCATTTAAATTCATCTAATCTTTTAATAATAAATCGACAAGGCCAACAAGAAGTGCGGTCATATTTACTGAATATGGATATGTACAAAAGTGGAAAGAAAATAATCGCATAAATAATTACAACTTTGGTTAATAAAATTGCAACAAGTACATTATTTTCCAAAATTGTTCAGCCCTAGTTTTTAAAATGTATTTATTTGTCTCTGGTTTGGAGTTCCTCGTTGTCACATAATACTTATCTGTGCTGAAAATATTTTATTGTAATTTTCCATGTTTTTAGTCCAGAAATAATAAGTTATCAGACTATTAACAGATGTTTTGGTTAAATATATGTGAACACAATCAAATCCTTAAAGTTCCAGTTATTGTAATAACAATAATATTGTAACCTAACTATATATTTAAGAGAAAATAACTTTTTTCAAACTCTTAAAACTATGTTTATCACTTATATACATACAAGTATACTCTTTGTTTCCACAATGATAAATACAAAAGCCAAATAATGCAATAGAGAAAAAAAGTATTTTAAATGTACAAAACATTTGAGAGAAGAGTATTTTGCACATTTATTTTACTTTGAAGCACAACTACTGCTAAAGCATGAGTCTTTTTCTATTCTATTCACCAACAGCTGCATTGAGATGTTACATAATAATATGAAATAATGGTTGTTAAATCTTCAGTCAACACCATGTTAATGACAAACTGAGACAAGTTGAGACAAGAGGTGTCTCACTTACCAGTTATGAGGTATTTTTTTCTGTGGTCATTTTTAGATAAGATAAATTTTGATGGTAGACTTTTTCTTTCTTCCACATAATTCTGTCATTGCAAAAAAGTCACAAATTGTGCCACCACAAACTGATTGGGACTGTGTTGTTTCGTAGGTGTACAGGTCGGACCCTTTCCGGGGCCTCCTCCTGGGGTCCCAGTATTCAGTTACGGTCATGGCTCTGCCGGTGCCTGAGAAGTGGAAAAGGTTCTACCACACTGAGATGTTCTCCACACGCTGTAAGACCCCATGCCCCCAGGCCACAGACATTATTCCACATGCTCTCACATAACACAAGTTAGGACAGCTTCTCTGACTTTCATATCCATGCAATCCAAACCTCATCAACAGGAATGTTTTCATAACTCATAATAATGATTGATACTGAACATTTGTTTTAAGCTCATGTCTAATTAAACTAATATGTTTTGGTTTTATAGCATGTACAGAGAAGAATGGCATCAATCAGTGCAAACAAGGTATTTTTGTAAACACTTGAACCACCTACATTATGTTGGTTTGATTCCAGCTCTCCCCTGTTCATACTGTCATTGTGTCCTTGGGCAAGACACTTAACCCACCTTGCCTCCAGTGTCTGTGGCACTGGTGAACTCCAGCCAGTCTGGGTAAATGGAGAGGGTTGCAGCTGGAAGGAACATTGCTAAATCACCTCTGTGGATTCGTCTGCTGTGGCAACACCTTTATGGAAAATCCAAAATAGAAATAAAAATCTAATAAGGATGCAGAAGACAATTAGTTGTGTGTTTGGTCTTTCAACTTACCATAAATGTATATATTTATTGTGTATAAAATATATTTATTCACAGTGTGTAGGGTTATAGCAAATTTATTTGGCTGCACATACTTAAAATGTATCATTACCACAATAGTATTGATTGTAATATCCATATTTCAAATAATTATTTATTGTATCTTTAAAAAATGTATATATGTAAAATGTATATATATGAAAAAGCAAGTCAGTATGAAGAATTGTGCTACTGCACGTACTAGCTACAGTGTGTATATTTACTGCATCATTTCTGTGAAATCCAGCTTACGTAGGCCTACATAGTCAGAATTTTTATTTAAGTACTTACTGAACAAGCCTTTCAACATGTACGTAACTCTTTAAAACTAAAGTTTAAAAACTGCTACAGCCTGCATGTTCGGGCCTCTGGTGTGGCAGTTGCAGCAGGTAGGGGGCGTGTCTTAGGATTGACTACAAAGCTACTGTTTTAACAAAACTCAACAAAACAACATGAATTTGCTCTGATTGGATTAAATTACCTGGTGAGTGGATGAGACAGGCACACATCAACGCAATACCTGTTCAGTGTCAGCAGAGGCCTGTGTCATTTGTTATACCTGGATATTTTGTATATCATACACTAATCACATTTCAGTGGGCGTTAATGAGTTCAAATGGTTGATTTGTTGTGTTTGTGACCTGCTCGTAGACTGGTACCCCCAACATATCAATATTGAACAGAACGGCACCACAGTCACTGTGACCTTTAACCTGGCTCCTCAGAACCTGGGCATCAGAAGCTACTTTTCAATTTGTTACACAGAAGGAACTCGGATATACACTGATATTACACCTGTGAGTCTTTTTCAGCATTTTCTTTTACTATTTTTGTTGTTTATCATAAGACTGATATTGTACTTGTGTCCCTTTATTTTTCCTCAGAATATCACCAAAAACAACACACACCACACATACCAGCTCCAGGACCTGCAGGAAGGGACAAATTACAGTTGTGAGGTAAAACACCATCATCCTTCAGATTACTTTTGAGCAGAACAATAAAATATTGTTCTTGTCTCAGCTTTAATAGTGTAAAAAACTGAACCAGTATTAACAGTAGCACTAGCTAATAAACAATGCTGACAAGATCATGCTTTGCCTCAACATGTTAAATGCCACAGATTGCTGCCAATGAGGTCGATGCCGTGAGGAAAACGTTCAATGTTCAAGTGCGCATTCAAAATAGTATGTTTTAATAGTGCTTTAATTTAATGTTCATTCTTTTTTTTTTTTCCCATGAAAGTTATTAACTGCTGTGTAACTCTTCACAGAACACGACTCTCTATTTTCCACCTCCCCTGTGGCTCTGTTGCTCCCACTGGGCCTCGCTCTCGCAGCAATAATCATCGTCTTTGTGGCTGTTTTTACCTTGAAAAGAGCCAAGATGAAAATTAAGAAAATGAATATTGTGCCAGGTAAATAAAATGGTATTCTTTTTTTTTTTACAAGCTACAGCTCATGTATCATAAGCACAAAATAATAATCCTGTTGTTGCTTTTCAGGTTCAGACCTCATCAAGGAGCTTCATGAAAGTAAGGCCCAGGAGGAATTAATGTCATTGCCCAGAAACAGCCCGTCCCCTCCCCGGCTTCTGATCTGCTACAGCAGTTACGATGGCCCGGCTCATGTCAAAGCTGTCATGCAGTTAGGAGCCTTCATACAGCAGCATATGGCCACACAAGTAAGTCACTAGAATGTGTCAGTTCTATAAAAGCTACAACATGTAATGTAAATAGAACATGACTGGTTTATTGTAAAACCTTCTTTTCCTAGGTATGTCTGGATCTGTGGGACTCTCTGAGCGTCTCGGCAGAGGGCAGCATGGCCTGGCACTGCCGGCAGATCCGCGATTGCGACTTTGTGTTGGTGATCTGTTCTCGTGGTCTCAGTCACAAACCTGAGCCTCCAGAGCAGAATACCTGTGAGGAAGAAGAGTCTAACTTGGAGTCTGACTACACCAGCGCCGAGGCAGCCATCAGTCTAATCGGAGCTGAAGTGGGCCATGCTAAAGCAAGGGGGCAGGACCTGTCCAAATACATGGCAGCCATTTTTGAGTACTCTGAACAGGCAGATATTCCCACCGAGCTGAGCCTGGTGTCACACTACACTCTGACCTGTGACTTGCCTCTGCTCTTTTCCCACCTACATAATGTTGCTCTACACAGGCCTGGGGGCTACCTGAAGATCAGCCACATTTCAGAACAAGGCTTTACTCAGTTACCAGCCGGGGCAGCTCTGCAGAGTGCCATCTATGAGGCTGGGTTGGTAATGAAGGAGAAGAGATGCAACTCTCTGCAGGCATCTAAGCACTAAATGATTTCATCACTATTTCCCAATAATATTTAGAAGGTCACAATATTCAAATACTTTTGTATGCCTTGGCTGGTATGTACTTACAGCTGAAGTGTCTGTCTCTTTTTTGTTAATCTTTTTTTTTTTTTACAATTTATGTCAGTCAAACATACAAAAGGACAGTTTATGTCCTCAGAAATATGCTAGCTTACATTGGTTTACAAGAAGGATATGCAGTATATTAAAATACTGATCAATGTGAATGTAATAAAAAAAGCATGTATCATTTGCATGTCAATAATGTAAAAGCAAAGTTATATCAGTATTGTAAATACAAAATACTAATTGTTTGGTATTTTGTTATTATTCAACTGTATCTATTGATGGAATGTTTAAAATGTTTTAAAAATAAAATCCTATGTTGACATTATTTGTTTAATGTTATGTATATGAAGTAATGCTGTTATGCGATTTATTACATATATTGTTGAAAAGATATCCTTAAAAAATGAAAACAAAAAGTATTAATGCGGTCACTTCTACTAGGGTGCCAGACAAAAAAATATTCAAATTTTGTCAAAAATATCTATATTTATCTCTAACTATAAAAACGGGTGAATATCAGGTATTAATTCAAATGTTTGGGTAAAATAATGGTTTCAATTACATGAATATTTGCGTGTGATTACAGAAAACCACAGATTAGATGTAAAATCTACGTGTCATTGCGTTTGATTTGACAACCCCCTGTCGGAGTCAGATCTGTGGTACGGAGTGTGCTGTCAGCCTTTCTCTGTCAGGCAGCGTGCAATCATGGTGCTCGACTTGGACTTGTTCAGGACCGACAAAGGCGGCGACCCCGAAACCGTCCGAGAGACTCAGAGAAAGCGTTTTAAAGATGTCACCCTGGTTGACAAGCTGGTGGCCGCAGACACAGAGTGGAGGAAATGTGAGTGTCTTAGGACCACACACGCCGGTATATCCCAGCTAGCTAATGTTAGCGCGCCGGCTAATGATGCTAGCGTTAGCTTAGCACAGTGTGCAGCTCTCCTTCATTCAATCGAATTCACATCCAACTAAACTTAAAACTCACATGTATTAGTGAGATTACTCATGTTTATTATGGAAACACACATTACTGTAACGCAATTTAACATTTGGGGTGTATTAACGCTTAAAAGTTAACAATAAATAATACTAGTTATAGTCTTATCACTTTCGTTTTTTATACAAAATAATATTGGTTAACAACTACATCATGCTAAACATTGTTGTATCCTTTGCTGTGGTATTTATTTCCATTCATTAAAATGTTTTGTTGATTTGCAGTAGTAGGAGTCATAAGAGTACTTAAACATAAAAACATGATTTTCCCTGGTCTTTAATTAAATAACTTTGGTTAAGTGTTCTGAATTGAGACATCGCTTCATAAAATTGGATTAAAGGCATAACTTTGTCCGATAATGCTAAAGCTAATATCTGCACGTTAGCATCCTTCAGCCAAAACTAAGCATATGCCTGACCTTATTGCTTTATTAAACAGTGTATATACAACAGATATGTTTTTGATAAAAAGGTTTTAATGTAGGTTTACTACCGTAACACTTGCTCTTAAAACAGGGGATGCGGCTTGTGTTTAGCCGGTTAGCTTAGCAAGTTGGAGGAATCTGATGCAATCCTGGCCAAACCAGCACACCAGGTCAACCTTGCCCTGCAGTGCAGCTCTGTCATCCTCACCCAGGCACCAGAGTCACTGACACTGTACTCTGTCAGGATTTCCATTAGGGTATACAACATCTTTTTTTTGTTTGTTTCTATATCTCTGATATAAGCAACATCAACATTAGGTTACAATAAACAGTGTATAGCAGAGATTGTAGATTGACAGAGCATAGATTGTGTATCCTCATGAGTCCCACTAATTCCTCAAATCAAACACCATCGAACACTGGCACCTTAAGAGGACAGTTCTTTAAGCATTAATTTTCTGCTGCTTTTTTCCTGTTAGGGGTTGGGGGTGACTGGACCCTGGTCCAACAGTAGCTAGTTAGTCTCAGGGCTGACAACAACTTTTTTTTTTTTGTTCTGTTCAGCAACACTTAAGACACTTAAGAATTGTCAATTGACCTACACATGCATATCTTTGGGCAGCTGGAGTACCCAAAGAGAAACCACAGAAAGGCCAGAGTTGGCTGGGGTTTGAACTCACAACCTTCTTGCTGCGAGGCAGAAGCAGTAACCACTCTGCCACGTGCACATATCATCTTAATATGTGCATCTTACAGTTGCACATGTAGGACTCTGTACTGTGTAAAGTATGACTGTTTTTCTGTAGGTCGCTTTACTGCTGACAACCTCAACAAAGCCAAAAACCTCTGCAGCAAGAGCATTGGTGAGAAAATGAAGGTAAAGAACATAAAAACCTGTAAACCTGACCTGAAAAATGATTCAAGAACTTTGTAACATAATTCATTTCAGCAACAATTTAGGTTTGCTTTTGTTCTAATTTTGTTCTGATGTGTTCATGCAGAAAAAGGAACCAGTCGGAGATGATGACTCTTTACCAGACGAGGCCCAGAAGCTGGAGTCTCTGACGTCTGAAACATTATCGGTATGTCCTAAGTCTTTATTTCACCTTTGTTGTGTGCCACTGCATGCTGTAAAACAAGCAGATCTACATTTCAGCATTTGAGTGTCTTGAAAAGTGCTATATAAATAAAATGGATTATTATTATTTGTATCTACTTACTATTTTTTATGTGTTTCATTTCTTTCTCTGATGACAGGGCCTGACAGTAACCCAGGTTAAGAAGGTCCGTTTGTTGGTGGAAGAAGCAGTGGAGAAAACTGACACAGAGAGGCTCAGACTAGAGGCAGAACGCTTTGAGTACCTGAGGGAGATCGGCAATCTCCTGCATCCCTCTGTACCCGTCAGCAACGATGAGGTGGGTCTGTTAGTGCTCATGTATTATGTAGTGAGTAAATCACAGGTGTCATTACACCACGATGGTGGATTGATTTACTGTATTTTTCGCACCATAAGACGCACCCGACCATAAGACGCACCTGGTTTTTAGAGGGGAAAAATAGGAAAAAAAATATTCTGAACCAAATAGTGTAACAAAATATTTAATAAAGTATAACAGAATAATATTTGAATTATATGACTGGAGTGAAGGGCATGCGCACTGCTGTGTACTGTAACACCGCCTACTACATGCTATCCTCCAATAGCATACGGCGGTGACACAGTACAGCAGCAGAGTATGTGAGCGGAGCTGAGCGGGAAGAATTTGCGCTCCACGCTCAAAGTATTTCATACTTACTCCGCTCAAGCTCCGCTCTGGGTGTACTGTTTTCCCCTCCTCGCTCCCTCCCCCACTCCGTCCTTTTACGTCTCGCTCCGTTTTCGCTCCAGGGTATTTTTTTTTATTTATTTATTTTTTAAATAACACCAGTATCTGATCAGAAGATGCATGTAGCGGGGCGCTGCCACTCTGCCAGTATCTCAGTGGACTACTGAGAAACCTGGACACGGGGCGGGGGAGTGCCTGCGGACCATAAGACGCAGGCACTTTTCCTCCCACTCTTTGGTGAAGAAAAAGTGCGTCTTATGGTCCGAAAAATACGGTAGTTGGTAGTCATATGTCATTGTGATATGCTGATCAGATATTTAGCCTGAATAGTAAGGTATTTATTTTATCAAAGTAAAACAAAAATCTTTAAACTTTGATCATTCTGTTTCTAATTGTGCAGTGCTACTTTGTTTGCATACCATGTTCCAGGTAGTAGCAGGGCGACCAACTTAGTCAATGGTGCGACTAAAAACAAAATCTAAAACCAGCTGTTCGAGGGAAACAAAAAGGCTAAATCTGGTTAAATAATAACTCCAGATTCCTGTTACTAACCACCTTTTGTGATTCAAGTCATGAGGTCAACAGTAAGACAGAGGTTGCTTATTGATAAAGGAAAAGAGCTTCAGTGGTGTTTCCACAATGGAACTCTACTTACCTCTCAGCGGAAACACAAGGGGACGTTGCACAGTGGCTTAATAAAAACTACACATCCCTTAAATATACTACAACAAGCGCACCTTCTCCTCCGCCGAGCGCTGCATTTAACGACAAAACAGGGTTGATGCAGAGTCACTTCAAACTCATTAAAACCTCATCACATGGAGATGGCTTCAGCGGTGCTGACAAAAGGTGTTTGTTTTGTCTCTGAGTTTTGTTTTTAATTTCAGTGATTTCAAAGATTGTGCCTGTGTTCACAGCCTTTGTGCACTTATTAGTGAACTACATTAGAGAATGATTTTAAAATCTATTAATCACTTAAATGTTATTATAGTTATTCAATAACATTAACAACAAACAATACATTTCATATGTATTAATCAATTATAACCTAAGAGGTCTTGTCAAATAAAAAAAGAACAGAAAGCTTTGGATTTTAATTAGTAAATGTATTAAATGATTAAATATTTACATTAGCTGAAAAACTACAATAAATAAAGGTATTTGTCAATGTTAATTCATGTCAACTAAGTATTAGAACATTTTTGTAGTGTTACAATTAATTTAGGTTCTAAGATTAGTTACATAGTTCATTTTAAAGATCTGATCTAAAAAAAATAAATAAAAAAGATTAAGGTTGACCAGAAGTTTTTGTTTTATGAAAAAGTCCTATTGTCCTTTTCTCTTGACCTGTTTTCTTCATGCGTGTGCGAGTGTGCATGTATGTATGTTTTAAATTAAAAGATAAAAAAAAGAAAGAAAAAAAAAACACTTTTTTTTTCTCTTCAAGATATTGAAATCAAATTAAAATATCAATATTTTTCAAGGTATCATATCAAAGTTTAAAATTAAATTATTGTGACAACACCAGTTTGGATTTGTTTTTGCAGGATGCTGACAACAAAGTGGAGCGGACCTGGGGCGACTGTACTGTCCAGAAGAAATACTCCCACGTGGACCTGGTGGTCATGGTGGACGGCTTCGAAGGAGAGAAGGGGGCTGTGGTGGCGGGCAGCAGAGGTTACTTTCTCAAGGTGAGTTGACACACAAATCAAATTTTTGTTTTGCCTTCTAACTATTTCTTTGATATAATAATCACCTGCTGCACAAACCAATCGGCTGGACACTTGTAGATAGGTACCTTATCTGAAATGAAGCTCTACTTATACTTTGTTTTTGTTGGATTTAGGGGCCGCTGGTTTTCCTGGAGCAGGCTCTGATCAACTATGCCATGAGGATCCTCCACAGCAAGAACTACACCATGCTGTACACGCCGTTCTTCATGAGGAAGGAGGTCATGCAGGAAGTGGCACAGCTCAGCCAGTTCGATGAGGAGCTTTATAAGGTACCACTTTTGCGTGCTGTTAAGACGACATGTATTGGATGCTGTGCAGATGTTGAGTTTAATAAATTGCAGGAGTGTTGACAATACTTAGTAGAAACAATGGTAGCATGATATAACCTCCTGGCAGTATATCATCTTACTGCAAAACTGGACCACTGGATAAAGATTCCTGCTCTCTCTGACATATCTTGGCATATACACTGTGCACAATTATTAGGCAACTACAGTGCTCTTGGTCAATCCAAAATGTTAACAAACCCTCAAACCTGAACATTTAAGTAGTAAAAGTGAAGTTTTGGCTTTCTTAAGAGAATATCTACATGGACACCATTATTAGGCAACTATTAGTGTGCAGAATTATTATGCAACTAAAGGAAAAACAAAGATTTTCCCATCTCACTTGTTTATTTTCACCTGTAAAAGTGAGAATAATAAACAAACTCAAAATTTACAAATACATTTCTAAAATAAAAAAAAAAAAAAAACAGTTTCCAATTTAGCCACCCTTCCTTTTTCGATAACAGTCACAAGTCTTCCATTCACAGAGTCAGTCAGTTTCTTGATTTGGTCAGAATCAACATTTTGTGCAGCCGCAACCACAGCCTCCCAGACACTGTTCAGAGAGGTGTACTGTTTACCTTCACTGTAAATGTCCTGCTTAAGAAGGGCCCAAAAGTTCTCAATAGGGTTTAAGTCAGGTGAAGAAGGATGTCATTATTTTTTTATCTTTAAGGCCTTTACTGACCAGCCACTCAGTGGAGAACTTTGATGCATGTGATGGAGCGTTGTCTTGCATAAAAATCAAAGTCTTTTTGAAAGATACAGACTTTTTCCTGTAACCTGCTTGAAGAAAGTGTCTTCTAAAAATTGGCAGTAGGTCTGAGAGTTGATTTTGAGTCCATTTTCAACCCGAAAAGTCCAACTAGCTCATCTTTAATAATACCTGCCCATACCAGTACCCCACCTCCACCTTGCTGGCGTCTGAGTCGAAGTGGAGCTCTGTGTTCGTTACTGATCCAACCACAGGACCATCCATCTGGTCCGTCAAGAGTCAATCTCATCTCATCAGTCACACAACCTTTGAAAAATCTGTCTTCAGATATTTCTTGGCCTATTCTTGACGTTTCAACTTATGTGTCTTGTTCAGAGGTGGTCGGGTTTCAGCCTTTCTTACCTTGGCCATGTCTCTGAGAACTGAACACCTCGTACTTTTTGACACTCCAGGGAGGTTACAGTTGTGGAATATGGCAGCACTGGAGGATAATGGGTTCCTGGTAGCTTCACGTTTGATTCTTTGCAAATCTTTGGTGGTTAATTTGCGTCTTTTCTTCTCGACTCGTTTCTTGCGACCCTGTTGACTATTTGCTACAAAACGTTTGATGGTTCTGTGACCCCAATATCTTAGATATTTCAAGAGTGCTGCATCCTTGTGAAAGAATTTTTACAATTTTTGACTTTTCAGAGTCAGTTAGATCTCTTTTTGGCCCATTTTTCTTGAGGAGAAGAATCTGCCTGATAATTATGCACCCCTTGATATAAGGTTTTGATCTCCTTAGGCCACACCCTCCCTCGTTACACAAATACACATCATATGATATGCATTAAATCCAATAAGGATTCAAGTTTATACAGCTTGGAGTTGGAAATGACGGATAAAATGATGATATGGTCAAAATAATAACTTGCCTAATAATTGTGTACACAGTGTATATGGTTTATGACCATTATAACCCACAGTGGCAGTTGATCCTGTTTCCAGCCCTGATCTCACACACCTAAAACACACTATTGTGCTAACAACCATAATATTTTTCATAGTGTGAAATAACATCTGTTTTGGAGAAATTAGACATTTTTAAAGCTCCTAAAAATCCAGAGGAAGTTCCAGTACTTTTTATGAATCAGCATCAAACATATCTCCATTGGATTTGTTGTTAGAAAACAGCCTCTGCACAGGCTTATCTGTTGTTTCTGATGAAAACAGGCTGAATTGAATCATGACAACGTCACACGTGTTACACGTGAGTTTGGGAGTTGTGCCTCGTGGTTAATTTGCATATTTTAGCTTGACAAAAGACGCACCCACCCTTTTTAACACTTTTTAAGATGTAAGAGTTTTTTTGTCTTAATTTCCCAATGTTGTGTTGAATTCACTGGATTTTATTTTTATTTTCTTGTTTGGCTCGTTTGCATTAATGCAGTATTTTTATGTACCCGTGTGAAATGTTAGCATTAATGCTGTTGGATCTTTCAGTGAATTATCTCAGTCCTTTAATGAAGCAAATGAGCCACAATATACTCTCAGCTGCCTTTTTTTTTAATTAATATTCAAAGTGGGTTTAGAGTAAGACAGCTGTAGTTAAACAGACACAATAAAAATTAAAGCCGCAAGCGGCGATAAAGGCCCTCGCCTCCCTTGAGACCGCGGGGACACATGCACTCGGAGGATTGCATTTCGTGCTTTTAAAGCGTAAACTTCACGGTAATGTCAAATAACCGGGCCTGTGCTACTGCTTGGGCCTGCTACACCACCTTGTAATTTAGAGTTAAAGGTCTCCACAATCCCTGGTTTTCCTGGGAGCTGTCTGAACCTTTGAACATAATAGATTATGCTTGGGCTATGGCGAGAAAAACAAAGTACTGGCTGGAGATTTGAGATGACTCGGGAATCGCTGCACCCCCCTGTTTAAAAAGGCAAAATGTAAATATTACTTGTCTAAAAGTACAAGTTTACAAGTTCCAAAGGATTCTGAGGAGTTTTCTAAGACTCTAGGCTTGGCTCTGGAGGGGCCTCCTCTAAAGGAAGGACAACAGGATTTCTGTTGACTTTACGGTATGGCTGTAATAAACTTTTCTGTTTGCCCTGAGGTGTCCTATGGATGTACCAAGTTTTGTATTTCTACATTGGAAAAATTTACTTTCATTTTCCATAGGCCCAATGTTTTTTGACTTTTCTAGGGGTCGCCACTGAGTCATTTTTCATATATTCTTTTCGGTGACTTCAAATACATACATTTTTCGCCGGGCTTGAAGTCTGGAACCATTAAAATTACTTTTCGTGCATGTTCACTGGGTCAAATTTAGGATCATTTTGCAGAAAAAGAAAAAAAATTTAAATAAATAAATAATCAGAATCAGAAAGAGTTTTATTGCCAAGTATGCTTGCGCATACAAGGAATTTGTTTTAGTGACATAAGCTACCAGTACACAGAGACACCAACACACAGACAACAAATAAGTGTATAAACAATATAAACAATTGTGCTATAAATGATAATTGAATAGGATTGAATAAGATGCAGGGATGTACTAGGATGGAGGGGTAACAAATGAATATAAGAATATTGCACTTTTTTTGCATAAGCATAAGTGGGGAACATTTAACTGTTCGTGAGGTAGATTGCCTGGGGGAAGAAACTGTTTTTGTGCCTTGCTGTTCTGGTATTTGCGGCTCTGAGGCGCCGGCCAGATGGCAAAAGTTCAAAAATGGGGTGACTTGGATGTGAGGGATCCAGAGTGATTTTATGAGCCCTTTTCCTCACTCTGGTTATATACAGTTCTTGAAGGGTGGGCAGGGGAGCACCAATAATCCTTTCAGCAGTCCGAACAGTTCTCTGTAGTCTTCTGATTTTGTTGCTGAGCCAAACCAGACAGTTATAGAAGTATAAGTATAGTTAAAGAAGTTATAATCCGAGCAAAACCAATTGGCCCTCCTGGTCATCACCGGCTCGGGCCTAATTACACTGCTAATTATGTTAGCAGGTTAGCCCCGATGAGCTGAGTGAAGTGTACTGTCATGAGCCATGAGCTTATGGCAGGATTAGTCATCGATAGTATAACAATT
The DNA here is from genome assembly GCA_024416835.2 of Perccottus glenii. Taxonomy (NCBI): domain Eukaryota; kingdom Metazoa; phylum Chordata; class Actinopteri; order Gobiiformes; family Odontobutidae; genus Perccottus; species Perccottus glenii. The sequence continues at coordinate 27,701,496 of CM044555.2, read as the reverse complement.
CCTCTATTACTATTATAGAATGGTAATAACTATGGAAATAATTGAATGATTATAAAAGTTAAACCAATCTCAGGGAAAGCCTTAGAACAACCTTGACTCTGAACATGTTGGCTAACAAACTAATAACCATGTAACCAACAGCCTATAAAAGGTTTAGCCTACACAGACCTACTTATATTGATATTTCCAACGTCTGCAGCCCCAATATTTACATATTAAGCACAAATCAAACATTTAAGAGAGAGAAATGTGTTTGAGCTGTGTATATTCAATATAGATTGTTTTATACGCTACAACTTAGGCTTTTTGCCAACCAAGATGGCGGCGGCAATATAAAAAGTCACGTGGCTGAGAATGGTCCAGAGTGGTTAACGCTCCTCACCTCACAGCAAGACGGTCCTGGGTTTGAGTCCCATTCAGGGCAGGGCCTCTCTGTGTGGAGTTTGCATGTTCTCCTGAAAAAGTTCTGTTCAAAATGTAGCACATGGTCATAATACTTACTCTACATTTTATTAAAAAGAGAAATTGAAATAACACAAAATTAAATGTGTGTTTTTCCTCCAGCAGTGCACAGCTTGTTCCCTCAGGGCAGTAAGTTCTATGAATTTCTTTTTTTTCTTCAACAAAAATGTGGAAGAATTTGATGTAATTATACACTATTAAAACAGAGCTTTGACTGGTGTGTTTAATTGTCTTCAACTAAATACTACAACATATTACAGTTGTCAGAGGAGGTGGAAGGGCAGGTGTTCATCATGGTAGATGCTTTGTAGCTGTTGTAGTGCCCTCCACTGGACCCAACAAAGAACTGCATGCATATTTAAAGTTGAATGTGCTCAGTTGCCCTGTGTTTTTCTGTCTTGTGTCCTCAGGTTATAGGAAAGGGCAGCGAGAAGTCGGACGACAGCTCCATCGACGAGAAGTACCTGATTGCCACGTCGGAGCAGCCCATCGCGGCCTTCCTCAGGGACGAGTGGCTCAAACCAGAGGACCTGCCCATCCGTTACGCCGGCCTCTCCACCTGCTTCAGACAGGAGGTGGGCTCCCACGGACGAGACACCCGCGGCATCTTCAGGGTGCACCAGTTCGAGAAGGTACGTCTGTCACAATGAAGAGTTGTTTTGAGACGTGAGCATATAAATGACATCTATTTTTCTTTGTCCTTGTGCAGATTGAGCAATTTGTGTACTCCTCACCACATGATGGCAAATCGTGGGAGATGTTTGATGAGATGATTGGAACAGCAGAGGAGTTCTATAAGTCACTAGGAATTCCCTACCGCATTGTCAACATTGTCTCCGGTAGGTGTTTGATAAAATTATTTATGAACCTGTTCTTTGCAGTTTTTAAAAGCAGCATTTCTTTCCATTTTCAGGCGCCTTGAATCACGCAGCCAGTAAGAAGTTGGACCTGGAGGCGTGGTTCCCAGGCTCGGGTGCTTTCAGGGAGCTGGTGTCCTGTTCCAACTGCACTGACTACCAGGCCAGACGCCTCCGCATCCGCTACGGTCAGACCAAGAAAATGATGGACAAGGTGAGTGGAGGCTGAAATAAGAGGAGCACTCACCCTGTTTTTTTTTACTGCTATTTAAATAAAACACTGGAACTGCAAAAAGGTCCACACAACACAGTTCTGCTAGAAACTGGAAAGCAGGACAAAACATAGCTTTTTTACCAATACCAAATGTATTTAATATCAACATAAATATAACCTTTCCTTTAGACATTTCAGTTCATTTTTCAATATCAGCAGCATTGAGTCTTCTTTACTTCATTGCTTGCTAGTAAAAAATGGCAATCCATAAAATCATAAATTAGATTAGATAATCCCATAACAATGTTCAAGTCCTTTAAAAGATACTTGACTTTGTTCAATAATGATTCTAATGCTGTTGAGGCTTTAGGTGTTCATTGATATTCTCTCCTGCAGACAGAGTTCGTCCACATGTTGAATGCGACCATGTGTGCCACCACGCGTGTGATATGTGCTATCCTGGAGAATTACCAAACGGAAGAGGGCATCATCGTTCCAGAGAAGCTCAGGGACTTCATGCCTCCTGGTGAGATGTGCTTTGTTTAAGTTCCATCAGTGAATGTGTTCTGACTGCAAGCGTTGTGTTCTTACCCTCAACCCTTTTCCTTATGTCTCCAGGTTTGACAGAAATGATCAAGTTCGTCAAGCCCGCGCCTATTGACCAGGAAACGAGCAAGAAAACCAAGAAACAACAAGACGGGGGCAAGAAGAAGAAGAAGCAGGGGGGAGGAGGAGACCTGCCCAACTCCATGGAGAGCATGTCTGTTAATGACTCATAGACTCTTCTGCTGTCTGACAGTTGGTCCAGCTGCCACAGGCAGTTGGTCTGACTGAATTGAGCCTGTTGTGTGTTAGAATCTAGGGTTTAACCTGAGCAGTTAGTGCTGGGTAAGGCTCTGTTCTTTCAGACTAGTGCCTGAGGCTGTTGTTATTCATCTCCACCTTCACTACGTACAACTGAAAGGGATTGTTTATGTCTACAGTCACGCTACCTGTCTGTCACTCTCACATCTGCGACAACACGGAGCCTAAAATGAACAGCTAAGGGCACTTGAACTCTTTGGGACACAGCTTTTCACTCTCGGCAATTCTCTAGCAATAGTTTGATAATGGTGTAAGGAAACACTGCCTTTAGCAGTTTAATGTCTTGAAATATTGGGTGTTTCTGTAAAAAAGATTACCCATAGCAACGTTTTTGACTGTTTTAGGTGGATTATTTTACCTCGAGTTCATATGAAGTGGAATATATGTACAGCTTGTGGGAAAAGTCAGGTGCCTTAACTGTCAGTTTTAGGCTTTGACCGCTGTCATTCTGACCATTGTTGTTTTTATTCTGTCACTGTAAAGCATGTATGGTGTATGGTTGAGACTTTAAAACTGTCTGTATGCACAAAACATATAAAATATGATCAGGCACCTGTCAACAAATAATAAATCAAGTAAAATAAATGTCTCTGTTTTTTTGTTTTGGTGATGTCTGGTGGTGAAAGTGCATATTGCAATTCCACTCCTGTTATCTACTTAAATGTTTAGTAGAGCGTGTGAAAAGCTATGGTAGCCCTCCAGTGACATGATAGAAATTGCTGGGTCTTGTTTGTTTTCTGAGAATCTACAGCACCTACTGGTAACTTGTTTGCCATTTAGCAATAAAATAACTACTAAAAACCTGCATTATTCTGGTTAGACACATTGTACTGCTATTATTTTGAACAATACTGTATATAATTACATATGTGTGTATTTAATATTAGTGAATTTCCTGAAGCGTGCCACTTTTATTTTCTTCTCTACCATAAAAAAGTTATCAACGGTCACAATGCCATAGCCCACACGTGTGCTGAAGGGCCTGTGGCAGTGCTTCACCTGCCCTGAGGGTGGAGCTGTTGTATGGATGTTGACTTTGGCCCTTCTTGCAGAGGGCAGCGGTGTGATCAGTCCAGTCCTGTTTATTGTTTAGGTTAACCTAAAGTTAAACGATAGCCTACTTAGGGACATGTGTTAATGCTTGTACCTGCCCCACATTCACACATTCTGAAAATCCTTAGGGTACATATTTCATTTTTACATCAACAACACTTAGCTCTCAGTGCAGTGTGACTATGTCTGTGAAAGGTGCTATATAAATAAACTTTCTTCTTCTTCTTCTTATAACTGGAAGGTTGCCAGATCGATTCCCGCTCTCCACACAGTTCATATTGACATTGTGTCCTTGGGCAAGACACTTAACCCACCTTGCCTCCACACATGCTATATACCCATGAGTATAATGTCATATTTAAAAGGAAAAGTTTGGAATGTATGGAATACTTTTGTAACATACCCAATACAAGTTTTTTGTATTTGTTTTTATTATTTTTTATTATTTATTCATAATATGTAATATATTTATATTAATAAATATTAATAATATTTATTTATATAAACATATTTGTATAATTTTTTATATATGCTATTTTTATCAACTCTATAGAAAAAAGGGTTGAATGATGGTAAAGTCCGATGGTATGGACTGATCCAGATGAACTTGATTGTAGAGTAATGGTCTTTGGTGCTGGTCTAGTAGGGCAGACTCATGGCCTTGTCCCACGATGAGAAGAATCGGGCCAGTCCGGTCTTTGGTCGGTTCAGGTACGCATTAAGACGGATGTTCATATATTTCACAGCAGCCTCCTCAAACTCTGCATGGTCTTGTCTCAAAGCTTTCTCCAGAAGCTTGGATGCAGTTCCAAACTCATAGATCAGATCTTTGGCAGCGACTTTGCCCATTCTCTCGATGATCTTGTGTTTGAGAACCACTCCCTCAGGGACTTTAAACTGGTCTTGGACTGCCTTCTCCAGCCCTGTAACGATGGATGTGTAGTGGTCCCAGGCCCCTTCCTGACTGGAACTTTATGAAGCATTTTCTTGACAAGAACTCTGATAACAAGGCGCTCCACTTGGGGTCCATCAATGGTCTGTGGTGGACTAACCTCAGGTGGATTGTCCTGTGGACTCTTGGTATTCTCTGTAGTGTCCTGTGGACTCTGGGTATTCTCTGAAGTATCTTGTGGACTATGGTTGTCCTGTGGACTCTGGGTATTTTCTTTAGTGTCCTGAGGACTTTGGTTGTCCTGTGGACTCTGGGTAATCTCTGTAGTATCTTGTGGACTTTTGTAGTGTCCTGTGAACTTTGGTTGTCCTGTGGACTCTGGGTCTTCTCTGTATTGTTCTGTAGACTTTGGATGTCCTGTGGACTCTGGGTATTCTCTGTAGCGTCCTGTGGACTTTGGTTGTCCTGTGGACTCTGGGTATTTTTTGTAGTGTCCTGTGGACTCTGGGTATTCTCTGTAGTGTCCTGAGGACTTTGGTTGTCCAGCGGACTCTGGGTATTCTCTGTAGTGTCTTGTGGACACTGGATATTCTCAGTAGCATCCAGTGGACTTTGGTTGTTCTGTGGACTCTGGGTATTTTTGTAGTGTCCTGTGGACTCTGGGTATTCTCTGTAGTGTCCTGAGGACTTTGGTTGTCCAGCGGACTCTGGGTATTCTCTGTAGTGTCCTGAAACCTCTGGGTATTCTCTGTAGTGTCCTGTGAACTTTGGTTGTCCTGTGGACTCTGGGTCTTCTCTGTATTCTTCTGTAGACTTTGGATGTCCTGTGGACTCTCTGTATTCTCTGTAGTGTCCTGTGGACTTTGGATGTCCTGTGGACTCTGGGTATTCTCTGTAGTGTCTTGTGGACTCTGGGTATTCTCTGTAGCGTCCTGTGGACTTTGGTTGTCCTGTGGACTTTGGATAATCTCTGTAGTCTCCTTTGGACTCTGGGTATTCTCAGTAGCATCCAGTGGACTTTGGTTGTTCTGTGGACTCTGGGTATTCTCTGTAGTGTCTTGTGGACTCTGGGTATTCTCTGTAGCGTCCTGTGGACTTTGGTTGTCCTGTGGACTTTGGATAATCTCTGTAGTCTCCTTTGGACACTGGATATTCTCAGTAGCATCCAGTGGACTTTGGTTGTTCTGTGGACTCTGGGTTTTTTTTGTAGTGTCCTGTGGACTCTGGGTATTCTCTGTAGTGTCCTGAGGACTTTGGTTGGTCAGATGGTTGGTGGTCTCATCTGGACTCAGGGGCTGCTCAGGGACTTGATAGCCCATCATTAGGAGCAGTGCTGTGGAAGCTCTCCTCTTGGCCTCCTTCTTGGTGGAGCCGGTACCGATGGCGGTGTACTGGTCAAGGGAAACCTCAATGGAGAAAATCCAGATGTTCCCGTCCTGTCTAGCCTCCACCACACGGTAAACAGCAGGCTCCTCCCTTCGGGCCAGCTGCAGCTCATTCAGGCGGCTGCTGGGATCCTTCCCAGACCAAGTCAGGGCGGATGTGAGCTTCAACATCAGCTGTGGTCTTCATCCACTTTGTCACTGGTTTTGTTGCCAACAACTGTGGGCAGTCTCTGGAGCTGTTCAAGCCCATGACTGAGGCTCTTGGTATTCTCTTGGTATTCTCTGCAGTGTCCTGTGGACTTTGGTTGTCCTGTGGACTCTTGTTATTTTCTGTGGTGTCCTGTGGACTCTGGGTATTCTCTGTACTGTCCTGTGGACTCTGGGTATTCTCTGTAGTGTCCTGTGGACTCTTGGTATTCTCTGTAGTGTCCTGTGGACTCTTGGTATGCTCTGTAGTGTCCTGAGAACTTTGGTTGGTCAAATGGTTGGTGGTCTCATCGGGACTCAGGGGCTGCAGTCCTCTGGTGGTCAGTAGTGGATTGGGCACATCAGACCGATGTTGCTCAGTGACTTGATAGCCCATCATTAGGAGCAGTGCTGTGGAAGCTCTCCTCTTGGCCTCCTTCTTGGTGGAGCCGGTCCCGATGGCAGTGTACTTGTCAAACCTCAATGGAGAAAATCCAGATGTTCCCGTCCTGTCTAGCCTCCACCACACGATAAACAGCAGGCTCCTCCCTTCGGGCCAGCTGCAGCTCATTCAGGCGGCTGCTGGGATCCTTCTCCAGACCGAAGTCAGGGCGGATGTGAGCTTCAACATCAGCTGTGGTCTTGTTATTCCTGTTTTTGGATATAAATGTGGACAGCCTCTGGAGCTTTTCCAGCACTATGGCTGAGGCCAGGGTCTTAGCGGCCTCTTGTTACCGGGGTTTACCTGCTGGAGTGTGTTTATGAGCTGATAAGACGCATGTGAACAGTCCTAGGTAGTGTCATTGTGCTGATTTATCAAAGAATGGATCGAATGAACACTGTTTAACTGCGTGAAGGACATGACCAACCACTGTTTTTACGCAAACACAATAGCATTTCTTACAGAGTAGATAGATAGATAGATAGATAGATAGATAGATAGATAGATAGATAGATAGATAGATATAGAGAGAGATCAAGACAAATGTAGCGAGTTGTATCTACTGCACATTTTAGAAAGAGTCCATCATCAATCTTCTCTACAACTTCAATTTCAACTCACTTCTTCTTCTTTAACTTTTTCACTTAAAAAGGTTTTCTGTGGATGGCAGAAGGGAAAGTGTCTTTTGCATAGATTTTCTCTTTTGTCAGAAAATTGTGAACACCACATCTTTACCAGAATGAAATGTAGAGAAGCTGGTTTCTCCCATATAAACAACACACAATAAGTGTTTGGCTACTGGCTCCATGTTAGTTTCCCGCTCTTACCCCATATTCACTGTCATTGTTTAATAAAAGCTAAAATGCCAAGTAAAAAAAAATCAATTAAAATGAGTTGAGACGAAGCTCCTCTGTTGTGAAGAGGTAATTGGGGTGATGGACTTAGTCTGTGCCGATCCCTAGGCTGGGTAAAGGGCAAGGCAGCGCCAGGAAGGGCATTCGGTGTAAAAACACGAGCTACTCCAGTGAACCACTTCGCTGTGGCCACCCCCGGATGGGCTTAAGACAAAAGGCACTTACTTAATTAAATGAGTTGAATTCATTTGAGATACCCTGGTTTATAATTCCTGTTAAAGTCCCATAATAACTATATGCACTACTGGATGTATTCTTTGTAGCAGGGATCTCAGTGCTTCACAAATGTTGCTAACAAATTCCAAGGCCACGTTAGAGAGATTATCTTGGCAAAATTATCTCATTAAAATAGATCAAATTTAAAAAATATTGCCTTTCCTGTGTGCTGGCAATCAAGTGCTATAAGACAAATCAGCTCTGAGCAAAACATTAAATTGTGGTTTCAACTGGTTTATCAGAATTATGTCTTTGTGCACTTTTACATTTTAAGTAACTCTTTCAAGTAATTTTTAGCACTTTTGGTCAAATGCAACATATAAGCAATTCAACAAATATTTGATAATTTCAACAAACCATCAAGCTCTGCATCCGACGACTCAGGAGTCATTAACCTCTGGAGTTTAACTATAGTTAAAGTCTTAAGTGCCGACTCGGTGAGGTCATATGTGACTCCACTTCACCAAAACTGTACATTTTCCTGCAGTTTTGTGGTGAGCACTCAGGACCAAGTGGTGATAAAAGTACTTAAAAAAACAAAGAACATGACTCATTTTACCCAAGATAACAAATGACTACTCTACCCACGTCTAATATAAAGACCACATAACAGTGGTATTATTTTTTAAGGTAGGTAATAGTTTTATTTGGTCATTTAAATAAAAGATTTAAATAGAAAAGAATACAACCCCATCATTAACTATAAATCATAGACCAAAAGGATTTAGGCTGAAGTCAAAGACTTATTATGCCTAACCCTTTCAACATTTAAATAAAAGTGCTATACATTGCAACAAAACAGCAAAACAATTACAATAAATTCCATTCACCAAACAGAAGAGAAAAACAATAAAAACAGAACAAGTACTGTGGTAACTAGTATTTCTACTATACTATTTAATCATCCCTTATTTACATCCCATGCACAATATTCCCTGTTATACAATTTTACATGTTCAAGACAAGTTATGGCACTGGTTGATAACTATAGTTATCTCGCTCCCTTACCTCTCATGCGCGGTTCTATACTGTAAGAACATAATATATTTATGCATTGTTTTAAATTTGTGAAGGCTTTTGCATTGCTTGTGCTGTTCCCCAAGACTGTTCCAAAGTTTGACGCCACACACAGACACACAAAAACTGTCTTGTTGTCCTTAGAATGTTAATTTTAAAATTGTCCACTCCTCTCAGTTGGTGCATCCCCTCCCTGCGTTTGAATAATTTTTGTATATTGCCAGGAAGAGCATTATTATTGGCTCTGTACATCAGTTGAGCTGTAGAATATTGAACACGATCTTTCAGCTTTAGTCATTTGGACTGTAAGAATAGTGGATTAGTATGCTCCAAATATCCAACTTTATGGATTACTCTCATTGCTCTCTTTTGTAGCGTTAAGAGTGGTTTTAATGCTGTTTTGAAGTTATTGCCCCATACTTCAATACAATATGTAAGGTATGGTTGTACCAGAGCACAATAAAGCATACAGAGTGAAATGATATCTAAAAATATTTTGGATTTGTTTATTATTAAAATGTTTTTAGCTATTTTGTTTTGTAAATGTAGAATGTGTGGCTTCCAACTGAGTTTGTTATCTACAATTACACCAAGAAATTTTATCTCTGTTACCTTTTAAATTTTTGTGTTATTTATGTAAATGTTTGATTCAACTTCATTGTTACAGTTGCCAAAAAACATTACTTTTGATTTATCAAGATTTACAGATAATTTGTTTCTGTCCATCCATAATTTTAGTTTGACCAATTCATTATTCAAGACATTAATAACATAATCATAATTATCACTGGCACACACCACGTGTGCTGTTATCCTGCTATTGTCTAATGTTGTCTGTATGTTTTTGTTATGTATGTTGTAACGGCAACTGTAGTTGCGACTATGTATTTTATGTTGTAACAGCTACTGTTGTTATGTATGTTATGTTTGTAAAATGCTCTATTTCATTTTCCTGAAGACCACAGCGCCTGAATAATGGCGGCACGTGAAGCACTTTGTGCAGTCAGTTTATTTTTGTTAGTGTTTATTGGTGCTGTAAATCTGATTTCTAACTAGGAAACTAACTAATAGTTTAATTTATCAAACAATACAGATGTTTAATCTAGTCATGGCTCCCACAAACCAACAACTATTCTATTCTAGTTTTTTTTACAGCTACGAAAATATGAAATATGGTACTGTTTTGTTCTTCATGGCTAACACTGAAACGAGCTATAAATTAGACCGAAACCTCTGATAAGTGGCAATAAGGAAGAGCTGACTGTAAATGATTGACAGTACTTTTCTCTTTGTGGAAAAGAGAAGTGAGCATTGGCACAGCTCGGTGACCGTCTAAAGGTTATTCATTTTAGAAGATTTTAAACAAAAGTCATATCCCTCTGAGCAGCAGATTGAGTTCAAGGTGGAAACATGAGCGACACTTACGAAGACGACAGAGAGATCATCTTTAAAGTCAAGGTACAGACGGCTACAGGCTGTGGTTAAAACAGAAAACACACAACACTGCTGTTTACATTTGATCTCTTTTCTTCTGAATGTAGTTCTTGGGTCGAGTTGAGGTGGTTCGCCCAGATGGACTAAAGATTCTAGAAGAAGCAGCAGACAGTCTCAAGGTGATATTATTGATCTTATTAAAAATAACCTGACTGAACACGCTTTTAAAACAACAGACCTATATCAGGACAAGACAGGGTTTGGACTTCTGAGGAAAAGTGAGAATACTGACATTACAGTGTGCTATTTTGAGGGAAAAATCATAATAAAAAATATAATTCTTAGATTAAACTATAATGAAGTCTAACTGAGATCAAAATTAAAGCTCTGAGGAAATAAAGTCAGAATTCTAAGCAGCAGAGAATTCCATAATGTGTGCACTAATATTAATCTTTTTCTTATGATTCTAAGGAATAATGAGCAGAGCCTCAGACGTACACCAGTGTCCCGTGGAGGCCAGCTTAAATTCAAACATTTGTCTAGATTTGTCTAGATTCTGCGACATCAGTAGATACTGTGTTGTGATCCCCAAACACAGCACTAAACCTTCTGGGACTGGAACTCTGTGGGAAAATGAAAAGTGTGTGATCCAAGCGGCTAATATATATAATCAATGGTCCCCCTCCAGTCCCCCTTACAGAGAGGAACCAGCCCAGTCTGGATTGGTGCAGAGGCAGCAGCGACTTGTACTGGCCTGTTGTGATGAAGAAGTTGAAGCACAACTTGGCCCCTGAGACGTCAAAAAAGATGAAATGTATCAAGTAAAAACTGTATATTTTCATCTCCAGACAGCAGACCCAACCCAGTCAGAAAAAGCAGCAAAAAACAGCAAAGTGCACATCTTCCTGTCTCTGAGCGGGATCGACATCCTGGAAAACAAAACAAAGGTGAGTGACTGACTGTTCTACTAACAAAGCACCAGGTCACATTCATCATGCTTCTCTCTTTTGACCAGTTCCTGTTGTACTCCTGCCCTCTGCCCACCGTCTCCTTCTGTGCTGTTCTGTCACCTGCATCAAAAATATTCGGTTTTGTGGCTAAACACCCTGCGGCAGACATGTTCCACTGTTATCTGTTCCAGAGCAAGACATTTGTGAGTAAAACACTGACTTTTTAAGACTGTACAGCAATGGTTCTCAAACTTTTGAAGTGCGACCTTAGAAAATACTATGTACTGTCCTTTTGGCTGTAAAACATGAACATCTGATGCTGTTGGCCTGCTTAAAGCAACACTAAGTTTTATGGAATTGCAAAAGTTGAATATTTTGTTCAGTGTAAGTCAGTTACTGTAGGACCCCAGGGTTTTCAGTGACAGTCCAAATCAAGTCAGCTTTATTAATCCCTCGTCTATAGTTGAACCAGTCCTAGTTTTTCAAGTCACCTGTGATCTCTCTCATCTTTTTTTTTTCTTCAGCGCCTGCCCCCTTTGCTGAAGAGCAGAGAGCAGAAACAGTTCATTTAGCACCATGTGCAACATCACATTGAATAATTATAGGCCTGTGTTGAATCTAGTCTCCTCATTATCCATCAAGGGCAGCACGATGGCGCCGTGGTTAGCACTGCCAACAGTGTGGAGTTTTCATGTTCTCCCTGGGCTCATTCGGGTTTCCTCCTGGTACTCTGGTTTCCCCCACCAGCGTAAAAACATTGCTAAGCTACTTATGCGAACTACTTTGCTGTGGCGTTTCCCAAATGGGGATAAGCCACATGACTTTTACTCTAAAGCTGGGGCCTTCATTTGATCACTGTTGCTGTGAAGAATCCTCTTTTGGCTGCGTTGACACTAGCTTTTGTCTCTCAGATGAACTCAGAGTGAACAGAGAATTTACTAAACCTAATCCAACCTTTGTTTTACTGAAAAAGAAAACCCAGAAAACCCTGAGCTCATGTTTAAAGTCTGCTGCAGGCCTTTGTAATTACACATTTAATGGTTATTTCTTAAAAAAGATCTCCTGCATGCCACTAGAGAGAGCCAGCCCATTAGTGTTGACCACAAAGACTAGAATCATTTAAGATGTATTCTCCGGTACTGCAGTGGGAATATGAGGCTTTGCACTGACATGTGTTGTTGTTTTTTTTGCAGTCTCACGTGCTGGTGTCATTGATTGGAGACGCCTTCAGAGCCTCACAGAAGGAGCACAGTGTGAAAGGAGGCCGGGACCTCATCGTGGAAGCTCTCAGACACAAGGTTCAGTTCAACACTCATCACTTTAGACACACAACAGAGCAGCTTCTAAATGACTCACACAAAGTAGTTCTTAGGTTAGGTTTATTCATGTGTAAGAAGCATATGTTGCTGAAACCTTCACTTTTCAATGACTATTGTTGCTGTTTTCTTCTTCTCAGAATAAAATGCTGCTTAGAGAGAACTCCGAGCTCAAGAGGAGGTTGGCTGAACAGACTGACAAACAAAATCATCTTTAAAATAATACAATAAGCTGCCACGGAGAAATACACATTAAACATAATAAATATATTTTGTGATTTTATTGACTTAAAAAGGATTTTTCAATATTTTGTAAATGTGGTTCTTTTAAATACATTTATTTCTTACAGTAGATAGAACTGAAATACAGAATATCCATATTTAGGTTTGCAAGTCTACAGGGAGGTGCTAGTATAATTTGAGTTTATTAAAGTTCTTTATTTGTAATTATGATTAAAATAATAAAATGTAGTTATGACAAAATAAATGCGGGGCAATCATAGATTGTATAAATATGGATGATATCCGCCCATTACCAGGCTGTAAACATGATTTTTTACACTTGTAAAGTCGCCATTGGGTTTCTCCTTATATTTCCGCTTTTGGAGCCTGCCCTCTGGTGGACGGAGGTATATCGCTGTATTTCGCTGTAAAATCACCGTATGGCGGCGCCCTTACACGAGGACCATTTTAGAGGTTCCATGAGAGAGGCTTGGGGGCAATCTGCTACACACCTGCTTAGTTTGTGGAGATGCTGGACTTGAGAGTTATCAAAGTATAATTTTTTTTCTCTGATCCATTCAAACTTGCACTTACGGTAACTTGCCTGCTTCTCCAAACTCGGGCTGTCCTACTTTCTGGAACAACAAACGTGTTTTATTAAAAACAACTTTTACAAAATACCGGGCTATTTTTTTTTTTACCTGTAGAATGTGATAAACGAATTCTACGTAAACCGCACATTCAACGTCACAGTTGACTAAATTACGAGGTTACGTGGAGGCAGCACAGAGAGAACTGACAGCGGCGGAGGAGGAAGCCCGGTTACGTCGGTGTCATGGCGTGGGACTGTGTGATGGAAGAACTCGTGAAGAAAGTTTGTCAACAAACTTCTACCGGAAGCAGAAATAGCTCGTAACTTTGTGCACTAACGGCGGACTCTGTCAGTAATGTAGTTAGCGTAGTTAGCTACTAGGAAACATTGTGTCTTGCTGCGTCAACATTTTTACTCCGCTTATTCCCCCACCCACCGGGCTCAAAGGCGTGTTAAGCTGACCTCATGGGGGCTCGGTGGTCCCGCAGCGGCAGCAGGCAGTCTCTGCTTCCGGACAGTTGGCGCGGAGGTCGGCGGCGGACAGAGGAGCGGCTACATAGTGACACTGATACGGACTCTCTGGACGGGCTCTGCCGGCGGGAGGACATTGCGCAGTTCCCTTACGTGGAGTTCACGGGCCGCGACAGCATTACCTGCCCGACCTGCCAGGGCACCGGCCGGATACCCTCAGGTGAGAACGGCTGGAGGAAGGGTCGGGGATCCGACCTCATGACGCTTTGTTCTCTGATGAATATTGACGTTATGACTTTGGGGTCCCCTGGCGGTAGGCGGTTCTCTTGGGGCCCGATACTTTCATTTTGTATTATATGTTGGACTGTGTAATAGATGAACTTATCAAATGAATGCCAAACTCTCACCTGAATTATTAGACAACACTTTGAACTGATACCTGTGTTATAAATTAATAAAGCCTCACTCAGACAGATGCAGCAGAATTTCACACAGTTTATCTGCTGCTGACGGCCTCTGTCTCTGCTGCACAAGGTTTGGAGAAAACAAATCCTGTACAGTTGGTTTAAATGTGTTTCTGAACAACTACTGTTCAGAGGGAACGCTCGTTTCTTTTTGAATCCTTTCACATGTAAGGTCTACATATTGTAGTTCTGTGTTGTTTTGACCTGACAAATGCTGCATAATCATTCTCTGGTGTTCTTTTGTTTCGGCTCAGATCAAGTGAATGAACTGGTGGCACTGATCCCCTACAGCGACCAGAGGCTGCGGCCACAAAGAACGTGAGTAAATACACCGCAGTCATATAAACTAATGACACGGAAAGAAATGTGAAAAATGATACAGGCAGATTTGTTTTTGATTTCTACGTATTTGTTTTGTTTGGAACAGAAAGCTGTACGTGGTGCTGTCGGCGGTGCTCTGCCTGCTGGCCTCATGTCTGGTGGCCTTCTTCCTCTTCCCTCGCTCCGTGGTGGTGCTGGACGACGGCATACACTCCGTCACAGTGCACTTTGACCACGTTAATGCGAAGGTCCTCATGAACCTGACTGTGAGTGTTACTCAAGACTCAAAAGTTCTCATATCTTTGCGTACTAGACCTAAAGTGTGTGTGTGGACTGTATCAGACTGTCTGTTGGGCTTTTCCTCAGAGCAAACTGAACTTCAGCAACCCAAACTTCTTCTCGGTGCGGGTGCAGAGCGTCACCTGTCAGGTCCTTTACATGAAGACCGTGGTGGGCTCTGAGCAGATGGACAACGTGACCATCATCCAGCCCCTCAGCCAGAGTCAGGTACTGCTTCCCCAGACTAAATATAAATATAAATATATATGTTTGGTCAAGGGTGAATAGTGTTACATCCACAGTCGCTGTTGCTCACTAGTTTGACGTGTGCTCCTCAGGTCAACTACTCGGTCAGTGTGGAGATTGGAAGCAGTGCACCTTATGTTTAGTAAGTCTCTTTGATGCGTTCATTCTCTAACATTAAATCCAAAATGTTAGTAAGACTCTGGGTGTCTCTTCCAGTACTTTCTGCACCATGCCCAGCGTCAAGGTCCACAACATAGTGGTGTTTATGCAGTGAGTATCTCACATCTTTATTTACCACAAAGAAAATGAGTGTGCAGCCAGAAACGGAAAAGTGAACCTCGCACAGATATTTGTATTTCTGAGATTTCCTCAGCGGTTGGTGCTTTAATGACGGACTGTGTTTAGTGGTCTGGTGGTTTTATCCTGCTGAAGTCTGGTTGTTTTTTTTTAGTTTGTGTTGCTCACTGTGGTCTCACTCTGTGTTCTCAGGACCTCAGTGAAAAGCTCCTACATGGTGCGAACCTCCCAGAACACCCTGGAATCCTATCCCTACATCGACTGTGGAGCCAACACCACGTACCATCAGAGCAGCCAGGAGCGCTGGGTCCACTCCTGAGACTTTCCTCTCAGCTCTGAGCTCTGAGCGCTGAGTGTGGAGCAGGACAGAGGCTTGCTCTGCTCCGGTGCACATTCCTGTGTAAACGTAGACACTGCAGGCCCCGAGCCGACTGAGACAAGAGCAGCTTCTTTGTCTGGCACCACTTTTTATTAAAGATAATAGGAGCTGTTTCTGGAAAGCATCAGTTCAACAACTTTAGAAACATTTTGTCTTTAGAAATCATTTCGTCTTCCCCTGGACATAGTTAAGAAAAACAGTGATAGCTGCTCCTAATGAGGACCAAACAGGAAAAAGAATCTGTCTTACAGTTTTATGGCCCAGTGTAATAATTCCAGTTTAATAACCAAACACAGGAATATTGTATTGCTTGGTGAGGACTGGTTTATTGTTTGAATCCAGTTCTTATTAATTTATCTTGGTTGTTTGGGCAGCATATTTTTGTAAAGTTTGAATCATATTTGCTGCCTATGTTTGTCCTGTTGGCTGAATGAACTACTTTTATCATGTTATCACAAATGTTTGAAAGTTCTCTCACTTTACTGCTGCTTACTGCTCTCGCAGCTCAGGGCTGTAGGAGGAGAATACTCCTTTCTTTAAGAGGAATGGTTGGTATTCAGCTGACAGAAAAATAATGAGTGACATTCTTGCTTCAGGCTACAATTGTCTCTCACATGACATGAACTGCTCTTACACTGACACATTTAGCTGATTTCCTGCTGACTTTTTTATTTAAGAATAAGTCTAGGTCTTTAAAAAGCAAGAGACTGAAGAGACTGTTATGGCATCTTAAGTCGTTACACACTGTATAATAACTGCTGTTATTTAAAAAAGAACTGATAAAGACAGTGTAGATGGGTTTTCAAAGGATTATTGTTTGTTCCCCACATTTCAGACTAAATAACTATAAAAAATGTTCCAAGATTTTCTGATGCAAAAGAATGTTCCTGAGAGTGAAAAAGGGATGATTCTTCTAAAACCTTTGTTGTCAAATAGAGGTTTTAATGTGCTTTTATAAAAATTCAAATGATTTTCAGTGTTTTTTCTTAAAATGGAATGATAAATGAATAAACTTAACAAGACCCACCAGTGCCTTCTGTTCTGTCTTTAACCACAATGAGCACACACTTCAGGTACCACATCATTTTAATACATGTCTTCATAGTTGCATACAAAATATCATATCCTTACAAACATTTCCTTTTTATGTCTCGTATACTGAGCAATAGCTGCGTGTGAAAATATATTACTACATCATATAGAGACGGGACACAATATATTATCGCTGTAACTAAGGGTTTTCATAAACTAAATAAATGCATAGTAAAAATATGAGTACAAAAATATAACTGGATAAAAAGCTTATTAATACAAGAGTGCTTGGTCTTTGGTTAAGTACATTTGTATTCTGTCTTCAGTGAATGATTCTGCTCGGAATATCCAATATCTGAATGTCCTTTTTCACTTGGCTGTTCCTCTTTGTTTTGATAACCTGTGACATTATCCTATATATATATATATATATATATATTTGTTACTAAAAACCCCATCTACACATCCCAAAGCCTTAAACATGGACACTGCTCCTTGTACACACTTCTGGTTAAAGGGAAAGCTAAGAGTTTTGTAAAATGTCTGTGAGATATTTATAGTATTAGGTAACTTTCTCCCTACAGTAGAAAATATTCAGCACAGCCCCAGTTTGATGCAGTAGTTGAAAAAAGTTATGTGCAGCTGCCAATGAAAACACATGAGGTCCAAGTCTACTAACAAGGACCACAACAGTGTAGAGTTAAAATGTAAGATCGCAAAATATAGTTAAGAGGAACAGGAACTTAAGGTAACTTTGTCTTGGTCTCAAAGTAATTTTTACAGTTTTGTCTCGGATGGTATATTCTCAGGTTTGAATGAAGACGTCTATCATTTTATTTTTAATTTAAAATCTCACACTAAATCGGCGTCCTTCACCAAACACTAACTTGCTTGGTTCATAAACTGAACTGTTCTTTGGCTACAGTGCAGCATGCCCTGGTTTTGATCTCGAATCAGGCTTGCCATCACAACGTCTTTGTCCTCGATAGCTTAATATTCTTCAGTCTTGTCTCACGTCAATCTTGACCACAACACGTAGGAACAGGGCTGAGAGTAAGGTTTTTTGTTCAGTAATTAAAGTTGTGGGTAAGTTGTGGCCTTTGTCCTGAACCCAGCAAGCCACAGAGACACAACAGGATGAATAAACTAAATATCATGGAGCATGCATTGTGCTTTTGAACAACAGAGAGCAGCTGATGGACGTCTGAGGTCAGTGAGCTGCAGGACAGAACGATACAAGATCAATCAGTCTGTGGAAGAGGTCGTCTGAATCAACTCATTCGAAGAGACCTAACAACTGAAGGGATTAATAAAATCATTTTGAATTTGAATATGTTTTATCTCCGGTCTTCTTCAAACTGGGGCTCACAACTGTCTACTGTAGCGAATAAGTTTTATCTTACAAACCTTCTTGAACAGAAACTAGACAAACACTTTGAACTTTTATTTTAATTTCATTTTACTCTCACTTCCTTTTCTTGGTGAGTGTATATGAGTGTGCGCAGCAGGATTGTCTGTTATGTTTAGCATAATGTTACAGAAAGGTGCTGTTTTGGGCAAAATGCTTTGTACATATGGGTCAAATATATAGAATATCATATTTATATGAGTCCAACTAAACAGGCAACACCTCTGACATCAATCTTTGTTTTGAGACTGGCTCGTCTTGAAACAGTGCATAGAACCAGAAATATCCTTAAAGCTGAGAGGGAGGGGGATTTTTACAGTCATCTCAGCGTTGCGTTGTGTAATCACTCATTTGACCAACACTGCTCTCAGAACACATGATGGATGTGGACACTGACTACCCTGTTGTATAATCATTCATTTGTTTGAACTGAGCATTGAAATTAAGGTGGTTTTTATTTGTTTTTGTTGTAGATTCATATAGGTTAACTCATTTTTCAATCAAATGGATGAATAGTACATTGCCATGGGCCACAGTCACAGGGTCATTATCGTCAGAAACACTGCTGCGTCTGACTGTCTGAGTTTCTCTGTCGCAGGCGTCTATCTTCGCGGTGACAGCATGACTTTGTTGATGAAGTTGATGATGGCCGAAGCGGGCTGCTCCGGGTCGAGTTCTGCAAACAGGTGGCACACATTCTCCGCCAGGCTGCCGGGCTTTTTAGCCACAAACCCGAACACTCTGAGAGAGGCAGGAGGGCAAATGGAAAAGAGGATGTTTGGAGGGAAAAGGGGACAAGAGTAAAAAAGTGGAAATGAGGATTACAAAAAAACACCTTTCAGGCTTTGAAGCAACACTGTGTGTGTTATGTAATAATATAATATTAAATAATATAATTAGGTAAATATACTCATTATTATATGGTTTATTTGGCCAAAGCTCACACACGGCTGTCATGCACAGGCTCACATGTTACAGCCCCTTTTCTCAGTTTGGTTTATGTTGCTACGCTTCAGGGCTTGAGGAGTTCACGTCTGGGAGATCAAGCCCTTACCATGAGCCTCCAGTACGTGCCCGGGACGATCACAGCTCTGTCCCAAAACAGAGTTGTTAGGGCCATGCAAGATGGTCAGCACATGTCCAGTTTGTTTCAGCACACCTGACGGGCTGGTGAATGAATGGACCAATCCATTCACTGTGTCACTGCATCGAACAGATCGATGTGTGGATGCAAAATAATTTTCTCCAACTGAACAGAAACAAGACTGAACTAATCATCTTTGGGATGCGGGTTCTCACCAAAACCAGGAAGTACAACCACATCACGCCAGTTTTAAAATCTCTGCACTGGCTTCCTGTTGCTCAGAGAATAGACTTTAAAACAGCACTGCTGGTTTACAAGTCTCTAAATGGTTTAGCACCAGAATATATGTCTGACATGCTAGTTACTTATGAACCTCCTCGGACTCTGAGAACATCTGGGACAGGCCTTCTGCTCGTGCCCAGAGTTAGAACTAAACAGGGTGAAGCAGCGTTTAAGTTTCATGCAGCAAAAACCTGGAATAGCCTCAACTTTAACAATGTTCAAGGGGAGGTTAAAAACCTTCCTCTTTAGCTCCGCCTACATTACAACCTAAAGTGTATTTTTATCTGCACTCTTCTTTTTAAATGTTTTTAATTTTTCTAATGTTTCTTAATCTAAATCTTGTAAATTGTCTTTTATTCCTGTAAAGCACTTTGAGTTACCCAGTGTATGAATTGTGCTATATAAATAAAATTATCTTGCCTTGCCTTGTGGGCAATATAACCTTGTACAGTGTGCACTTTTGCTGACATTTATTTTTCACTGGAGACAGATTATTTTCTGCAGAATATGATGCATTCAGTTGTAGTCAAAACAAACAGCACCAGACTGAATGAACCGCTCTACTCACTAAGAGCTAAAGACTGATAACAAGAGAAGTGTGAGTACATTTTAAAGGCTGCATTCAAAGGCTATTAATCTGTTAATCTCAACATAACTGATAATAAAACCCATTGTGAGTACAATGTCATTCAGGCGTCTAAACCTCTATGTTGCAATATGACATGACTTTACAGTGTTGCTAACAAATATAGGCTTTAACTACCAAGGAAACAGGCAGGGGAGCCACAGGCCGTGACAACATTAAACTGACTGGTACACATATCTTTGTGTAACACATGGCTCTACTGATGTTTACAATGAAAACTCTAAACCCAAAGAAAGCACTTACTTAACGGTAGTGTTGTCGGAGTTAGTCCACCTAAAGCCAGAGAAAAAACAGAGCAGACTCAGACACACGTGCAGGCGGCGGTGCCAACAAACAGCCCACATGCTCTGGAACAGCACGGACTGAGATTCACACAGATGTACTACAAGTCAACATCCAGACATGCAGCAAATGCACTGAATCATCAGCGATGCAAGGAAGACTCACTGGGACAGGGGTTAGTTTAGGCTCTGACTAGTGTAAAGACATACCTTCTGTCTTTGGGGTCAATGCAGCTGAAGGTTACACTGTTGACCGGGTAATGTCTTCTGAAGAAAACTCTACAGAAGAAGCAAGAGTAAAGAGAAGAGTAAGGCTTTGAGAGAGTTACTTTGAGAGATTATTAGATCGGGCCGTACCTGCGCTGGCTGTCAGTGAGAGTGATTCCCTGGGATGTCACCTTGAACTGGACCACGGTCGCAGCTGGTCGAGGGTTACGGCCCAGAGTGGCATCGGTTGCCTTGGCGATGGCCTGAGGACCGGTAAGAGACTCTGTTTCCACAGAGTTCAGGTAGAGCACGTTACAGGCTGAGGACAGAGAAGAACAGTTTTATATTAGATTTGGGAGTTAATCCAGGGAAGATCCAGTGTGTGGGCTTAGACAAAAAACATTTATCAAACTAAGGACAAAGAATACTGTTGCTGTAAATTGATCATTGATGTTGAGAAGGTTATCCTTTCAGATGATATGGCCCTACTTCTTATTTATTGCAATGCAGCGATGAAAAACTTAAAAACCTGCATGATTAAGTCATTTTTAGACTTGGAAGCAAAGTGGGTACACTTTTCACTCAGTACTTTTGTTACTCATACTTAAGTTGAGTACTTTTACTTCTTAAATGAAGGGGTAAAAACTGGAAGAGGAGTATATGGTCATACTGTACACAGTGTTCACAATTATTAGGCAAGTGATTATTTTGACCATATCATCATTTTATCCATCATTTCCAACTCCAAGCTGTATAAACTTGAATCCTTATTGGATTTAATGCACATCAAGTGATGTGTATTTGTGTAATGAAGGAGGGTGTGGCCAAAGGAGATCGACACCTTATATCAAGGTTTGCATAATTATTAGGCAGATTCTTCTCCTCAGGAAAAATGGGCCAAAAAAGAGATTCAACTGACTGTGAAAAGTCAAAAATTGTAAAAAGTCTTTCACAGAGATGCAGCACTCTTGAAATATCTAAGATATTGGGGCGTGATCCCAGAACCATCAAACGTTTTGTAGCAAATAGTGAACAGGGTCCAAGAAACAAGTCGAGAAGAAAAGACGCAAATTAACCGTCAAAGATAGGTGTTCAGTCTCAGAGACATGGCCAAAGTAAGAAAGGCTGAAACCCGACCACCTCTGAACAAGACACATAAGTTGAAACGTCAAGAATGGGCAAAGAAATAATTGAAGACAGATTTTTCAAAGGTTGTGTGACTGATGAGATGAGATTGACTCTTGATGGACCAGATGGATGGTCCTGTGGTTGGATCAGTAACAGACACAGAGCTCCACTTCGACTCAGACGCCAGCAAGGTGGAGGTGGGGTACTGGTATGGGCAGGTATTATTAAATTTTTAGAAGACCTTTTCTTAAACAGTGTTACAGGAAAAAGTCTGCATCTTTCAAGAAGACTTTGATTTTTATACAAGACAACGCTCCTTCATATGCATTAAAGCTCCCCACTGCGAGGCTGGTCAGTAAAGATGAAAAACTAATGACATGGCCCCCTTCTTTACCTGACTTAAACTCTATTGAGAACGTTTGGACCCTTCTTAAGCAGGACATTTACAGTGAAGGTAAACAGTACAACTCTCTGAACAGTGTCTGGGAGGCTGTGGTTGCAGCTGCACAAAAAGTTGATTCTGACCAAATCAAGAAACTGACTGACTCTGTGAATGGAAAGCTTGTCTTTGACTGTTATCGAAA
The DNA here is from genome assembly GCA_024416835.2 of Perccottus glenii. Lineage (NCBI taxonomy): Eukaryota > Metazoa > Chordata > Actinopteri > Gobiiformes > Odontobutidae > Perccottus > Perccottus glenii. The sequence continues at coordinate 27,679,371 of CM044555.2, read as the reverse complement.
AGAAGGGTGGCTATATTGGTCACTGATATTTTTTTATTGAAATTTCAGAAATGTGTATTAGTAAATTTTGAGTTTGTTTATTATTCTCACTTTAACAGGTGAAAATAAACAAGTGAGATGGGAACATTTTTGTTTTTCATTTAGTTGCATAATAATTCTGCACACTAATAGTTGCCTAATAATGGTGTAGTAAAAATAAAGCCAAAACTTCCCTTTTACTTTTACTTCTTAAATGTTTAGGTTAGCACTGTAGCACTGTTAGCACTGTAGTTGTACAATAACAAAACTAATCCTCAGAAATACAACTTGCCTAATAATTGTGCACACAGTATAATCTGTGTAACTGTTGGTCTCATTGTAATTGCTGATACATCATACAGATCATCAATCATATTGTCCTCATTACGTGTGTGGGTGCTTGTCAAGAAGCCAACAAGCCCGACATGGCCAAAGACAGCTGCTGCTGCAGGTCATGTACCAAATGGAAAAATAAGAAAAGATGACATATAAAAGATGATTGTTTTTTAAAAATAATGCATGTGTTTGTAGGATGGGTTGTCATCACAAGATAAAGGTAGGTTTCTGGAGCCCTGTTTGGACCGGGACATGGGCTCTATTTGTTGTAAACTGCAGTAAAGCTTTTGCTGCTGTGGTCTGCTGTTTTCTTCATCTTAAAGGAGTCCCAATGGAATTTAACCTTGAAAGTTTGTAGGATGTACGGAGGATTTTGTGATAAAATTAACAAAATGTTTGTCAATGTTTGACACAAAATAATATTAGATGAATGTAACAATTATTTTACTCAAGTACAGCTTTGGACTATTTTTCCCATTTCTGGTCTTACATTTTTGAGCAAGGACCAACACTTCAGAATGTGATATTCTTAATTACACACATTTTGAATATGGTCTTCATTTAGCATAATTCACAAATGTTGTGTAAATACTTGTGTATCTTATGTTGTACATTGTAATGAGTTCACTGTGTTCATTTGCTCTTTATGCAGTTATGTGTGAGCATTTCTATGTAGTTGTTCCTGTTCCCATCGTCTAAGCCTGCTCTGTGCTGTTTGTCCACTCACCTGCCCCCTGTTTGAGCAGGTCAGCTGCTGTGCTGATGTTACTGACTGGGTGCACCTCCTGGAACTCTCCGATCAGATCTGACACAAACAGAAATGAAAGTCAGGGAAAAAAATGAGCTTTGTCATTTTAAGACTACGTTAGGGCATTTGTCAACCACTGCTTAATTTTTGTCTTAGTTGGTGCAGTACAAAGCCAAACACATTCTGTCCAATTGTGTGAAAAGGAAGTGTCAATGATTTCTTAATTGTATGTCAACATTTCAGAAGAGTCACTGTTGAATAGATCAAAGTATGAACCTTTTTCTGGGATCTTGAGAGTGCAGGGCAGAGAGATGGGTGTGATGGAGTGCTGGTAGACCAACGCGGACAGACTCCCTGTAGGAAAAGACAGAAATACTTTGCTGAGTGAAATGTTGTGAACATCAGATTTATTTCAACTTGGTTATTTCATAGACAACCACATGTCCCTGCAGGGCTACCGTAGCTGTTCACATGCTATGAAGGAGGAAGAATGTGAAGTGTAGAAATTTAGTGCGGATGTTTACCACCAGATGTCACCAAAAATGAATAAAACTACAGCCCTCAATTTTAAAGCTGAGAAAAATGCAGCTTACCAAAGTAGGGTTCATTCTGACAGCCTTTAATCTTCACTCCTCGTGGCCCAGATTCTATCAGAAAGTGTCTGACCAGCTGCTCCAGAGGGTCGCTCACTGAAAAATTTGAAACATCAACATATTATTTTAAATTTCATCAAACACCTTTACTGTAACATGAAACTGTAATTGTATTCTAAAACTGTATACTATAGTAGCTGTGGTGTTTCAGATGAGAGGTGCACCTTTGCTGCTGTGGTTGCTGACTTTGGCTGGGGGTGTGGCCACCTTCAGGGCCAGGCCATATGCCCCCTGGAAGGAGTTACTGTCCCGGATCAGGAAGGTCCCAGGCTCTTTCTCCTTCAGAGCTGCGATCCCTGCAGTCATAAACATAAACAGTTTAGCAATAAGCCTAGACAAGACAAGACAAGATAATACCCATTGTATTATTCTAAGCATGAACATATTTTTAAAAGATAATGCTCAAAACAGTAAAGCTATGAGATAATTCTATGGCCAGACTAGTATATAGGCGCCAGTGTATTGTAGATGTTTGTAGGGTCATCATAAAGCAGTTTTTACTTTTATTTTTTTATTGTTTCTTCCCCCCATTTCACATTCATGTGTTATTTTTTTTTTATCCATCTGCAAAAATGAAAGTTTCCATACAGTTACCAACATATTCGTAATGCAACCATGTAATAACCAGTGGTGTTGTGTACAAGTACAAGTGAAAATGAGTTTGAGATCAAAACAAGTCCAAGGCCAGTCTCGAGAACTTTACTACTTTTGGTTATTTTAACTAAACTGGTAATTCTTATATTTAAACTGTTCAAATTCATCCCTTGAACAACTCACTTTTCATAGTAATTACACAAAATTTACTAGTGTAAAGTGTATTTAACTGCTCTGCTTCCTGGTTATTAGCCCAAAATATGTATGGTAATAATGCTGGAATATAAAGTGCTACCTAACAGTAAATTTTAAAGACAACAGAATGATTGGAACCGACCCTGCTCTCTGGAGATCCCAGGCTTGTACCAGAACCTGGAGCTGTCCTGGACAAACTTCACTCCGACCCTTGTGTTGATGTTCTCCAGCTCTGCCGATGCCTCATTGTGTCCAGCAGGTGGTGTCATTTCCCCCACAGTGGGAGAGAAGGTGACGTGGTGCTGATGCTGGCTGTTTCCCACCGTGGGCCTCAGGACCCCCATTCCCCCGTCGCTCAGGGGACTGGTCTGAGCTGGCGGGTGCCTCTTCTCGGGCAGCGGCGGCTGCGGGTGGGGTAGGGGGATGGAGATGGTGGAGTAGTTGGAGGGGTAATGCAGTGGGCTGTGGTTGGGGTAACCCTGCCGTCGGTCTAGAGTGGCTTGGTGGAGCTGGTGTGGGGGTCCGTGATGATTTGGGTGGTTAGGGTCTGATAGCATTAGTCTTCGCCCTAAAGTGGCAAAGCCAGGAACAGGGCTTTCGGAGACAGGGGAGCCCTCCATACTGTTACCGGTGGGAGAATTTGAGCTGGGGGGTTTGGGGGAACGAGGCTCGCTGGTTGGAGAGGATCTGTTGACCCCGTTGACACCTGTGTGGTGTTGTGTGTTGCTCTGAGGCTGAGCTTGGAGGGCGCACTCTGACGGTTGGGACGGGGCTGTTTGTGGGGCAGGGGCAGCATGAGCAGGAGAGGGAGGACTGTTTGTGTGGTTTGACTCAGTGATTGTGCGGTGGGTTTCTGTTTGTGTGGACGGTGACTGTGAGTCTTTGGTTTGGCCCATTGGAGAGGATTTGTTGTCTGGACTGTTTGAGGATTCCTGTGCAGTGTTGTCCCTGTACGGTCCGTCCTGGGGCATGGAGCTCTCACAGTCACTGCCGATGATGTCTGTGGTCCGGATTTCATACTCCCTCTCACCTGGACTGGGACTGGAATGGAAAAAAACACTGTATTAAAACAGAAACTTACGTGGGCAGTGACAGTGACACCCGGAGAGACGTGATTGGGAGGAACACCCCCCTGATTTGAACCCGAGCGGTGTTCTGTCAGTGGACATCTGTGCTACACAGTTTGTCACAGTTTGTCCATAATAAACACCATGTTCTATCATAAGGGTGTCCATCAGTACAGGTAGCACCAGGACACCCTAGGCCAGAGGGTGATGATTGACTTTGTGGTTGTTTGTGTCTTGGAAACTCGGGTGAAGGTAATGCTCATCACCTGGTGGTGAGTTGAATCCGATGGCAGTGGAGGAAGCTGGACAGACTCTGCAGGCCAAAAAAAAACGTACTGTTGGGAACGTTTGGCCTAATCCCTTGTGCCTGTCGTGGCGGCAACCCATGAACTTGGTGGTGGACAATGGAAGTGGATGGAACTGGTTGGTTCATGGGACTACTGAGGCAGCTGACAGGTACCGGCAGACCAAGAGGACTGCAGCCCGGTAGGTTGAGGAGGCAAAAACCCGGGCCTGGGAGGAGTTTGGTGAGGCCGTGGAGAAGGACTATTGATCGGCCTCGAAGAAATTCTGGCAAACTGTCCGGTGCCTCAGGAGGGGGAAGCAGTGCCCTGCCAACACTGTTTACAGTGGAGGTGGATTGCTGTTGACCTTGGGATCTTGTCAGACGGTGGAAAGAATACTCAATCCTTCTGACACATCTTCCACTGAGGAAGCAGAGGCTGAGGGCTTGGAATGTACTCGTCCATTTCCCAAGCTGAAGTCATTGAGTAGTACAAATAGTGGGTTCGTGGACAAAGGCCCATGTCTGCCCTGAGTACCTCAAGTTTCTAAATGTTGTGGAGCTGTCTTGGCTGACACACCTCTGCAACATTGCGTGGCGGTTGGGGACAGTACCTCTGGACTGGCAGACCGGGTTGGTGGTCCCTCTTTTTAAGAAGTAGGAGGTTAAGGAGGGTGTGTTCCAATTACAGAGGGATCACACTCTATGCCAGGGTACCCTCTCCAGGGTGTTGGAGTGTTCATGTGCGTTTTACCAACCAACACACATGTGCTTTGTAGATCTGGAGAAGGCATTTGATCGTGTCCCTCGCTGCGCCCTGTGGGGGGTGCTCTAGGAGTACAGGGTTTGGGGCCCTCTGCTGAGGGCTGTCCGGCCCCTGTACGACTGGAGCAGGAACTTGGCTCGCATTGCCTGAAGTAAGTCAGACCTGTTCTCGGTGCATGTGGGACTCCGACAGGGCTGCCCTTTGTCAGAAACTTACAGTTGTGCTCATAACCCTGGCAGAATTTGGCTCAGATTTTTTTTTTGGCCATTATTCAGAGAATAGGAATGATAACACAAAAACCTTTCTTTCACTCATAGGCCTAGTCCACATGGACACGGGTATTTTTATAACCGGGATTTTTTTTACACGGTTCGGCCGTTCGTCCACACGGAAACGCAGTATCAGGTCACTGAAACTGAACATTTTTGAAAACCCCTGCCAGGGTGAGGATTTTCAGAAACGCCGGTTGCAGCGTTGTCGTGTGGACAGTAAAACCGGCGTTTTTGCCTTCCGACGTCAGAGTGCGCGCCGTTATTCGCTGGTCTGATTGGCCAACATGCCTTTACAATTAGGGTGATATCGCCGCCTGCTGGTGTGGCATGCTCTTGACAGCGCTTGATAGCGGGTTTTTGTGTTTTCATGCGAGCGTTTGTGGACGGGATTTTTTTTTTAAAACGCAGGAGGAAAAACTCCGGTTATAAAAATACCCGTGTCCGTGTGGACTAGGCCATAGTTTGTGGTTGGGTAAAGCCATTTATTGTCAAAAATTTTTTAAAAAGAAATAATAACGACAATAGAAACTACCCAAATAACCTTGATCAAAAGTTTACATATCTTAATTAAGTTCTTAATACCATTTTTTGCCACTTTTAACATCAATGGCAGCTTGAAGTCTTTTGTGGTAGTTGTGGATGAGGTGCTTTATTTTCTCAGATGGTAAAAAGCCCCCAGTTCATGTAAATTCTTGGTCTGTCTTGCATGAACTGCACATTTGAGATCTCCCCAGAGTGGCTCAATGATATTGAGGTCAGGAGACTGAGATGGCCAGAACCTTCACTTTATGCTGCTGTAGCCAATGACGGATTGAGTTGGCCTTGTGCTTTAGATTGTTGTCATGTTGGAACGTCCAAGTACGTCCCATGTACAGCTTCGGAATTGATGAATGCAAAATTTTCTCCAGTATTTTCTGATAACATGCTGCATTCATCTTGCCATCAATTTTGATCAAGTTTCTTGTGCCTTTGTAGCAGGCCTTGTTGACTCCTCTCCAAATGGTTGTGGCCGAAAAGTTAAATGTTGGTCTTATCACTCCAAATGACTTTGTTTCAGAAGTGTTGAGGCTTGTCTCTGTGCTGTTTGGCGTATTGTAAGCAGGATGCTTTGTGATATTAGCGTAGCATTGGCTTTCTTCTGGCGACTCAACCATGCAGCCCATTTTTCTTCAAGTGCCTCCTTATTGTGCATCTTGAAACAGCCACACCACTTTTTTCCATAAAGTCCTGTATTTCAGCTGAAGTGGGGTTTTTTTGCATCCCAAACTATTTTCCTGGCAGTTGTGGCTGAATTTTTTGTTGGTCTACTTGGCCTTGGTTTGGTGATAACAGAATCCTTTATTTTCAACTTCTTTATTAGAGTTTGAACACTGCTGATTTGCATTCTCAATTCCTTGGATGTCCCTTTCCTGTTTTATACAGTTCTATTACCTTTTCCCGCTGATCTTTTTCTTTTCCCATGACAATACATAAACGTCAGTTAAGCACTGGATAAGAAATGCAAGGTTTTGTCAGGAGCCCAGAAACTCACTGACCTTTTAAACACACCCTGATTACAGACAAACAGATCACAGGTGAGGATGGTTACCTTTAGCAGCCATTCAAACCTGTTTGTGTCAACTTGTGTGCACCAGGGTATGTAAAGTTTTGATCAGGGTCATTTGGGTAGTTTCAGTTGTCATTATGATTTAAAAAGAGTAAACACAGTTGTTTAACAATAAATGGCTTCACCCAACCACTAACTATGAGTGAAAGATAATTTTTTATGTTATCAATCATATTCTCTAGAAAAATGGCCAAAAAAAAAAAAATACAATTTGCTTATGAGCACAACTGTAAGACTTTAAGAACAAACTTAAGTTTGTTGAATTTATTTGAATGCTTTACAGTGTATTAGAGTTTATAGCGTGATTAAGCCATTTAACTGGACTACTGTTTTGATTTTGCGCTGCTTGGAAGAGAATCGAACCATTGACTCCACAGAATTCCGCTCAGACTAAATACTGCATTCATGATATATTTAATAGTATTAAGCTTTAGCTAAAAGGACAATAGAGGCAAATGTTAAACTTGACTTGTTTGCAAAGTACATCAACAATTATACTGTGTAATTGAATCAACTGTAAACTGCATAAAACTCTTACTTTCCAAGTAAAAAATTATATGAACACAATGTAGATGTAGATGTCTATAAATGCATACCTAACGCTCTAACAACAGACCATCATGTTTTTTTTTATTGTGGCCAGTGTGAGCTGTAACATGCAGCAATAGCACATCTATTCAATTGTGTTATCCAGGTGTGTTATCTCAAGAGACATTCAAATTACTGCCATTCTAGTCTAACTAAGACATTTGTGTGCATTTTCCAATTCTTAATGTTCAACCAACACACACCATGTTCATTTATGGACCCTTTATAGTTAGTCTCATCGATGCAGTACTTTTTCTATTTTGGGGCTTTGCATGACATGTAGTACGGATCTTATCCGTGCTGGAAGAGAACCGGAATTTACAAATTACAGACAATTTTAAAATGTAACATAATATTTAATATACAAGTGAAAGTAATAATATAATAGACTAGTGTATGGATGGCAGGGCACAGAGGTTAAAAACCAAAAAGCAGAACTAAGTGAATCACACTGTCGTAAATACTCTTAGCGTGGCTCTGGACAACAATGCTCACCAGCGTACTAGTTTTGCAAAAAGAAACATTATTTATTGTACTTTTTTTTTGTCATAACAATTGAGTAGCCTTGGCCTTGTGAAATCTTGCGTTGGGTCTAAAAGTGAAGCTAGTCACTGACGCTATGGAAACAATATTCGGAGCATTTAATATAATATTGAAACTACAGTTTGAACTGCAGTTGTCCCACACAAAGCCCATAAACAAACACTCCACACAGTGTAGTAACATAGCATCTCTGCGAGCCGTAAGCTAAATAAATGTCACATAACAGTAGCTATATCTCAAAGGACACAAAATAACAATAGATCTATAGAAAATAGGAATAATATAAAGTTATTAGGCAAAGTATCTTACAAGTTTAAAAACATAAAAGCCACGTCAGTATCGGTTTTGAGTCCTTCACTTTGATGCTCTCTCTCGGTCTAATTGACGTTTTCTCTAGAAAATCTAGAATCTTTGGACAAAGGTTTTCTCTGCCTTTTTATTGGCTCCACCATGACTGATGATAAAATAAAGTGTATGCTATTTTTGAATGAGCTTAGCGAGATTATACACTCATCATACTGCTATGTGTATATTGAATACTGTAAAGCAATTTGTCACTCTCGCCTAAACATAACAGGAGACTTTATGAACGTAAAAATGTTACTTAGTTCTGGTTTAATTCAATGTAAGAAACTTAGTTCTATTAAAAAATGAAAAATGTAAGGATGTATGAAATGTTAAATTTGGCCTTAAATGTGTATACTGTAAAACCCGGAGTTATACCTTTCCTGGTTGCGTAGTGGACTGCTTGTGTGGACAGGTGTAGAAGGTCCAGACATGTCGGACGGTGTGGAACAAGCAGCATTTTGAACCCTTTTGAAGGAACCATGGGTAATGTGGTCCCTCCAGCCCACGCTTTCACCAGAACTACGGAGACCATCTGGAAAATATATAATATTAAGTTACATTTACTATAATTCCTGGACATTTCTTGCCACACAGATTTTTTTTTTTTTAACTATATTTTGTCTTTCTTAGGGCCCAAGACTATTAAGACATTTCTTACAAGCTTTTTGTTGGACAATAGTAAATCAATAAAAAATCCCAGAATTGGAAATTGCATTGCAAAACTGATTTGTGAATTGTAATTGTAATTTCTTTTTAATCAACAATACAATGTGATTTATCATATAGATTTTATTATTTCCTCTAGCGTTGGAACTATGCAATATCAGTCGAAACTATCAAATATCTTTATGTGTTAGCCTGTAATGTAGAAGCTATCTGTGTCTGGTTTGACCATGTGATTCAGGACATGCTGTTGTTGGAAAAGGTCCCATTGCTGAAAGCAGACTTCTGTGAGCCCTTGTTTGGTCTTGACTCACCCGTGTGTGACTCAGAGCTGTATGACTGGTGCTGGGAGTCTGTGAAGTGATGTGGATGGCTGTGCTCTGCCGGGCCATTACTGTGGCTGCACGGTCCTGTCATGGAGGAGGAGGGGGGCAGCGGGGACGTGGACTCCGACTGGTAACCTGAAGCGTACCCCCTGCTTTCAGACGGCGAGGGCTGGTACGGCGAGCAGGGGCACACCTGTCGGGGCGTCTGGTAACCGCTGCTACTGCTGCTGTACTTCATGTCCAGGTGGGAGTGAGAGTGGGAACGGGACGCCTCTGGGTACGCAGGGTGACCGGATGGCAAGGGGTCAAAAGTAAACGCCGGTAGATTGTGAGGTTGCGGGCCATAAGCGGCTACGGTGGCCCTTCTGTGCCAATATTCAGCTTCTCTATCCCACTGCAGTTCGGCCTCTCTGTCCCGCTCCCATTGCAGAGACAGCTCCCGTCCTCGTCTTAAACCGGGGTCTCTGTCCCAGTGCAGCTCGGATCCTCTTTGTATATCCGCCTCCCTGGTTCTCCTTAGCCCTGCTTCTCTCTGCTGAAGCTCCGCCTCTCTGTCCCAGGGAAAGCTCTCCCCGCGGTCTAGCCTTAGGGTGTGGTACGAGTCGTCCCTCCTCACAGCGCAGTCCCTACAGGGGCAGCTCGGGTGGGCTGGGCCGTCCATTAGGATTAAATCCTGGTATGCAGGGCTCATGGGCAGTTTGGGGTGGTGTTGGTGGCTGTGGGGCGGAGGAGGGTGGTGGTGGAAGGGGGAGTACTGGTCTTCTGGGCAGCAAAGACGATGATGAGGGTGGCTGTGGAGGTGAGGGGTCAGATCTGGAGAGGGATAACACATGTGACGTGACGCTTCAGAGCAAGAACGGTGCAAGTAGTGTTGCCCGTTTTGCCTGTCCCACACTAGATCAGGAGGGGGTAGGGACTGATGGGAGTGGGGAGGGTAGTGCTGGCATAGGTCCATGTGGGAAGGAGGGGCGGGTGAGTTGGGGCTGGCGGAGGGGGTTGCTCCGTGGTGACCGTTTGTCCCAGGAGCTCGGTCTAAACAGTAACCATTTGGCATGAGCAGAGTGCGATCGCAGCCCGGTTCGGCGCAGCGCTGGGAGCGGTAACCATCCCGACAGGAACACGAACGCCTTAAAGTCCCATTTCTTTCTGATGGTAAGGAGTCACCGTCGTCTAAAATGGCAGTCTCCCGTTCCCCGTCCCGGCCCTCGATCCCGCCCAGAAGCCGCTCCAGCTCCTCCTGTTCCTGTCTGGTGGGAGGCGGAGGGTGTATGGGTTCATCCTGCTGTTCTGAGTGAAGATAGGACTGGTTGAAATGGCTGGAGTGAGCGGAGAGGCCCGAGTCTGAACCATGGGAGATAAGGTGGCTGGTTCGCTCATCAACAACGGCCGTCCCTGGACTGCTGCCGTTGGTGGAGGTGAGAGAACCAGCAGCTCTGCGCTTTTTGATCTGGGCATAAAGACTGCCATCGAGAGGACCTCTGGTGTGGGCAATGTCTAAGAGGAAACAAAAACATTGACAGCTTTGCAAATTAAAATTAAAAAACAGATAAAAAAAAATCTGTAATACTAATATACAGTATATATATATATATATATATATATATATATATATATATATATATATATATATATATATATATATATATATATATATATATATATATATATATATAAAAGACTAATGCCAACTACAAAACTGTGCTGCAAGATATTAGAAAAATGTGCTATCCTATAACTGTATTAAATATAACGCAACATGGCTCTGGTCTGAAGTTCTTGTACATTATGTACCTTCCAGACTGTCCTGATAACGCTCATTAAAGTTTTCATAGGAGTCCCAGCGCACCACTGGGTCTCCCGTGTTGTAGTCCACAGTCACAGCCGGGTCATTCTTCTGGTACTCACGACCTGAGGAAGGAACAATGGAAGACTCTCATCACTTAAATGTACAGATGCATTTTAATAAAGTATATAGATTGAAATAACAAGAAACACACCTTTGATCTTTTCTGGTCCAGAGGAGAAGACAAACTCAACTGTAGCGTCAGATGGGAAACGCTCATCTAGGAAAGAAGAAAATTTTACTTCAAGGCATGTGAATAATGTATTTTCCTAGACAACACAATTTGAAAGCTATATCTGACATTTTAAAGAGACTACAGTATGTTTAGGTTACATGGGGATCCCTGAGAAAGTCATCACATCTTGTTTCTGCTGCAATAATTCATACTAACGCTAATATCTTCCACAGATGTGTTAGGAGTTGAATGTTTCTGTACATTTGGACCGCTGCTCACTGTACATGACTCTATTTGTTCAACAGACTTGCCTTTTTTTGCTTCGGTTTTCAGCTGTCTAGAGAAAGCTAACCCTATGAGGAAATGAGGTAATGAATGTATTCATTATAGCCTTAAACAGGAGAACACCACTCAGGAGGCTTTTCTTACGCTCTCAGGGATCATTATAGTCTGAATACAGTACAACTCACTCTCACTATACTTGCCTCCTGAGGGCTGTCATTATGTCCAGGATGGAGATTTACCGACTGTTTGCTAATTACCACGTGCAGCCATTAGGACAATTAAGTGAATGAGGTGTTTATCCCGCCACGGTTAAGTAATTGTGCTTTAATAGGAGTATAAATCTTTAGGAAACAAAATAGACAGTGAAGCATGGCTTTGTGTTTCTGTGTTTCAATTCAATTTCTGACACCTGAGTGAGCTTACCACTGCAGGCTTCGTCCAGTTCCCCTTTGCCGAACCAGAGCTGGGAGCCGTGAATGGTGCAGGTGTGGAACTGCAGCCGGAAAACGATGTCTCTGTCAGGACTGTGTGCTCGTCTGTGGTAGCACTTCACCTGCATTGTGCGGCAGAGGAGAAGACAGCTGTTTGTGGGGTTGATGAAGAGCAGGAATTTGCAGTTGTGTGTACTGTAGATGTTTTTTTCTTTAAGAATAAGTGGTATTTTCCCATTTTACTGGTTACAAAAGTGGTCAGGAAAGCCTCATGAAAAGGCACAATATGTAGGATTTCCAGGTGAACAAGAACAAGCTGAACCCATGACCCATCCTCTCATTTAAGGTTTAACAAACAGTAAAATTAAAATCCTTTCCTTGCCACTGTCACATAGTTTTGCTGCATTTTCTGGTCTTCTGTGAGCTGTGATTGGCTGAGCGCTACACACTCTAAAACATCCCACTCATGTAAACAAGAAGGAAACAGGAGGAAATGGTTGGTTTACAGATACAAAGTTTGAATCAAACTGAAATTCTTAACCACATTTTAAAATGTGATCTAGGTTTAACTTAAATCATCTGTGGAGCAGGTTAAACTTTTAAACAGCTGCATTTTTGAGATTTTGAGCTTTAGGATTTTATCAGGGTTTAAACAGGACACAGCGAAATGCAGCTACTGCTCCTGTAGGGGGCCCTGATAGACCACTAATGATAAATGCTGTAAATGTGCTCCAGACTGGACCTCCTGAAATAGTAAGAGCAGTTAGCAGATTTCTCCATTTAATATTGCTCCTATTACATATACAGAATAATTCAACTGAGCTTTATTTTGCTAAACTCCACTTCACAAAATCAAGTTTCAGTTTGAATGGGGCAAAGCAACACTATGTATGCTATTACTGTATACTAAAGACTAAAGAAGACAAATGCTGCAGCAAAATTCAAATGTGTTTATCTTTCAAAAATATCCCATCAATATCCTATTGATCTGTCCAACCAGGTGCACTTTGTATTGTTCTGTTTTCAAAACTTACATAATGTTGCTTTAACTTTAAAGTGAGTCTTACTAAACTTTTACCTTTTACTAAATAAAGGATATAATAATAAAATAAAAGAAAACTAGCACTAATCTAAGTTTAAATTAGACCTTGTTGATGCCTAGTCTTTAAAACAGGGTCTTTCATGTCTTTTGAGGATAAGTGATTTACGTTGACGCCTTTTCCCTGAAAAACATGTTTGTCATATCCTTCCCTCGTGAACTGACCATGATGTCACCCTTTAGCAACAGTGCAGGCTCCACGGTCACACACAGCCTCCTCCCGCCGGTGCCTTGAAGGTTACTGCAGACCCACAGAACATAAACAAGTCTGTTAGATAAGTTAAGATGACCTTTCAGGATGATATCCTACATGACATGACATACTTTAAAAAGAATACTCTTCCTAATGTGATATAAAACATTGTGCTGTTTATGCTATCATTCCTTTATAAGCTACAGATCATTTAATAAATATAATAAGGGTGTTCATTGTGTTTTTGTACCCAAGCCTTTTTAATTAGACTGTGACGATGCTAAAATTCAATAGCCCTGAGGCCAACCTATTTTCTCCCAAACATCCTGGATTGATGTGGTCATATGACAGAGGGTAGGACTCACTAAATTCCTGAAGTGTAGACCAACTGCATAGACTGGTAGATCTTCAAGAAGGGGTAGTAACCTGCAGAGAAAAACCCAGAGCACTGTTTAGACATAGAGGGCATGATCAACATGAGGACGGAGGAATGTGCTGACTGCCACCACTCTGTCTGAACCGGATCATCAGATTAAAGATAAACAGCCAGCTTGTGTGGGCAGAGGCATAATCTCACTAGTAGGACGTCTGCCAAAGGGAAGCATGTCGGAGTAGAGTGCCAATGCAAACATCATGTCATACACACATTTATCAGATATTGCTGGTGTAGTGATTTAAAGGCTACATGTACCTCCTTCGCCTTGGAAGTTGGGGAGAGACGGGATGAGAACCTGGTGGAGGAAGAGAGGACTGCTGTTCATCTTGATGGCTCCGGACAGAAGGCCTCCAAAGTAGTAGATATACCTTAGACACAAATCAATAAGTCTTAGTCAAAGTCAAACAAATACTAGACCTCTTAGAGCAATTGGACAATTAATTAGTGTTACACAGCAGTGTCTCAATGGCTTGAAAAATAAAATGGAAAAAAAAAAATCATTTCACAAAGAATACACAGCATTTATGGAGAACGTGTTGAACAATGTTTTTTTTCTGTCTCTAAAAATTAGTTAAAACCATCTGAAAACAATGTTTACTACATCCCACATCAGAGCATGTATCATCCACGTAAAGGCAAACTGCAGGTTGTATTTGATTGTGGAGCTAAGTTTAAAGGCACTTCTTCACAATGAATGCAAAATTGAGAATGTTCACACGATGTGGAATTCTGCCAGTGATTGCTTCAGTATACAATCCTCTTGGCTATCTAGCTCCAGCAGCACTTTCTGTTACAAGAAAGAAAAAATCATGGTTGGGACGAAGAAATTCCTCCACAGAAGCAGCAATGGTTGGTTAAGTGGTTAAGTGAGGCAGAAAACCTGTCTGCATTTTAAGCCTACAGATGCATGGACAGCAGAATCAAAGCCAATTGCTGGCACGACAGCAGGTTGACTTGGCCTTGTTCTTTGGATTGTTGTCATGTTGGAACGTCCCATGCGCAGCTTACGGGCTGATGAGTGCAAATTTGCCTCCATTATTTTCTGATAAAATGCTGCATTCATTTTTTCCTGTGCCTTTGTAGCTCACCCATCCTCAAAACATCAGCGATCCACCTCCATGTTTTACAGTAGAAATGGTGTATCTTTCATCATAGGCCTTGTCGACTCCTCTCCAAATATAACGTTTATGGTTGTCGCCAAAAAGTTCAGTTTTGGTCTTGATGCTCCAAATGTAAGTGCATCGTTATAGTGCATTTTGAAACAGCCACACCACTTTTTCATAGAGTCCTGTATTTCAGCTGAAGTTATTTGTGGGTTTTTCTTTGCATCCCAAACAATTTTCCTGGCAGTTGTGGCTGAAATTTTTGTTGGTCTACTTGACCATGGTTTGGTTTCAACAGAACTGTATCTACCTTTAGAATTTGAAACTGCATTAAAATAATGCAAAAACAGCTTTGCAGAAAAAATAAGCTATGATTAACTGCTCTATGTTTTCAGCTCCAACACATATACGTCATTGTGATTGTTCATGACTACTTATCCACACAAATATATGGTTACATAATTTGATACTTCATATTACTTAGTCATCATTATTCTTATTCTTATTCTTATTCTTATTCTTCTTATTATTATAATAATAATATAGCTGTTAAGGATATGGCCTTAACCAACCCTGCCATTGGCCTGTACCTGTTTTGGGACGGCTGCAGTGAAGAGGACACCTTATCTTCACAGAACTTTCTCATGGCCAGAGTACTGAGAGCCTGGTCTGCCCTGTGAATAAAAGCATACATGCTGTCAAGGAAACACTTTCCATCATGGGACCCGCCTTAGACCCTGAATACAGAGCGTACATGGAAAGGATACAGCTGGCTATGGCCACAGGATAAAGCAGTGTTCCTGAGCACTTTCAACACAGACTAAAGGGAAGTCTTTCTGAATACTGGCAATTAGATGTAAGCCACTTTTATGCTCACTTTGAAATACATTAATATGGATCAATAATTCACACTACACTAACATAATCACATTTGGGACGTGAAGTTACAGTAACATTATGCTTTATCAAACAAGTGCTCAGTATAACTAAGAAGGCCCCAAAATGATGCCAACCTTTTTCTCTTTCACATAAATGTATACAACTTCATAAATTCCTAATGCTACATCTGCTATTAGATACTGCTTTTGTTTTATCATAACAATTAGGTTAAGCAAAAATAGCTCTTCCAGAAGACACTTACTACCCCCCTCGATGTAAAAGAGGGGCTTATTTAAGGATTTGAAGTGAAGTGAAGTGACAACCTTACTGATTCTAACTGTATACTATTTATAACTGTATAATATACTTTATATAATATTGTCCCTTAGTACTCCCCCAAAAGTACATTATATAATAATATGTGACATACTAGATAATAGCTTTAACCTAGCACTTCTTTCACTTCTTTTTATTTATTTTTTTTATCATTGGCCCCACAATAAAAAAGACTTTATGTAATATATACCTAACACATCACACTTTAAACCAGCTTTTTTATGCCAGAACACAGCAAGAAAGAGTACAGTGACTCATCTTTTTGCCCTTTTGCTTGTGAAGAATAAATGGGAGGAGAGTGTGGTCTTTACACTTACCCTGCAGAAATCTTGCTGTAGTGCATGTAGGCTGCAATAATCACTCCAGTTTTACCTTTGTTACCCTGAACAGAAAAGATGACAGGACAAGAGAAGCTTGTGTGAGACCATGATATTGACTTTGGTTTTCTCCTGGAGCATTGTGGTTTGAAGAAGACACCAGTACTTGTGTAAATCTGACAGTTTTTGTCACACTGTAGCTAAACATGTGATTGCAGACTTTGCTGAAGAGCAAATTAAAAAACTCCCTGTGGTGTTTTTTCACAGCAGGCGCTCCAAACTTCCTGACACATTCCAAAGACATTCCAGACTCACATTCCTAATACGACCCCCATTAGCAGAACAGGGCTGAATTACACACTAAGCACAAATTAAAGCTTGTCTTGCTCCTAATAAAGTCTTCATTCACAAAAAAACAAACAAACATGTTGCCTCGGGCAAGCCCAGCAGCTGGGAAACTGTTGCCTGTAGCTGGAATGTTCTGGAAACAAAGCCGACCACAGTAGTCTGTTTAAGTGTTAAAATTCCCCCAAACCACAAAACAATAAACAAAATGTCTGCAAAAGTTATGAGAGCTTAGACACAGCGTTTGATGGTGACTATTTGACATGAGGTAAAAAGTAAAAAATGTAACACTCGATTAAGCAAATATTTAGTACTGTTGTAGAAATGGCTGCAAAATCTTATTCCTGGACGAGAGTGCCTTGCAAAAGTATTCGGCCCCCTTGAACTTTGCGACCTTTTGCCACATTTCAGACTTCAAACATAAAGATATGAAACTGTAATTTTTTGTGAAGAAGCAACAACAAGTGTGACACAATCATGAAGTGGAACAAAATTTATTGGATATTTTAAACTTTTTTAAAAAACTGAAAAATTGGGCGTGCAAAATTATTCAGCCCCTTTACTTTCAGTGCAGCAAACTCTCTCCAGAAGTTCAGTGAGGATCTCTGAATGATCCGATGTTGACCTAAATGACTAATGATGATAAATGGAATCCACCTGTGTGTAATCAAGTCTCTGTATAAATGCACCTGCACTGTGATAGTCTCAGAGGTCCATTTAAAGCGCAGAGAGCATCATGAAGAACAAGGAACACACCAGGCAGGTCCGAGATACTTGTGGAGAAGTTTAAAGCCGGATTTGGATACAAAAAGATTTCCCAAACTTTAAACATCCCAAGGAACACTGTGCAAGCGATAATATTGAAATGGAAGGAGTATCAGACCACTGCAAATCTACCAAGGCCTGGCCGTCCCTCTAAACTTTCAGCTCATACAAGGAGAAGACTGATCAGAGATGCAGCCAAGAGGCCCATGATCACTCTGGATGAACTGCAGAGATCTACAGCTGAGGTGGGAGACTCTGTCCATAGGACAACAATCAGTCGTATACTGCACAAATCTGGCCTTTATGGAAGAGTGGCAAGAAGAAAGACATTTCTTAAAGATATCCATAAAAAGTGCATAAAAGGTTTGTCACAAGCCACCTGGGAGACACACCAAACATGTGGAAGAAGGTGCTCTGGTCAGATGAAACCAAAATCAAACTTTTTGGCAACAATGCAAAACGTTATGTTTGGCTTAAAAGCAACACAGCTCATCACCCTGAACACACCATCCCCAGTGTCAAACATGGTGGTGGTGGCAGCATCATGGTTTGGGCCTGCTTTTCTTCAGCAAGGACAGGGAAGATGGTTCAAATTGATGGGAAGATGGATGGAGCCAAATACAGGACCATTCTGGAAGAAAACCTGATGAGGTCTGCAAAAGACCTGAGACTGGGACGGAGATTTGTCTTCCAACAAGACAATGATCCAAAACATAAAGCAAAATCTACAATGGAATGGTTCACAAATAAACATATCCAGGTGTTAGAATGGCCAAGTCAAAGTCCAGACCTGAATCTAATCGAGAATCTGTGGAAAGAACTGAAAACTGCTGTTCACAAATGCTCTCCATCCAACCTCACTGAGCTCGAGCTGTTTTGCAAAGAGGAATGGGCAAAAATGTCAGTCTCTCGATGTGACAAACTGATAGAGACATACCCCAAGTGACTTACAGCTGTAATCACAGGAAAAGGTGGCGCTACAAAGTATTAAGTTAAGGGGGCTGAATAATTTTGCACGCCCAATTTTTCAGTTTTTTATTTGTTAAAAAAGTTTGAAAAATCCAATAAATTGTGTCCCACTTGTTGTTGATTCTTTACAAAAAATTACAGTTTCATATCTTTATGTTTGAAGCCTAAAATGTGGCAAAAGGTCGCAAGGTTTAAGGGGGTCGAATACTTTCGCAAGGCACTGTATGTACATTGTGTATAGCTGTTACTATGGAAGAACAAAAGTGACAAATAAATATAAACGAGGATATAAAGGGGGTCCTTAAAATTAAAGGCAACAATGAAAATAATCTAGATATTACAAAAAGAAAGCACTAATGCTAAGAGAAAATAGAAAAAAAATGCAATCTTCCTCTTCTCTAAATCTATGACCACATATCATTTCTCTGCGTCTCCCTCTCTAACTCTGAATGCTTGCAGATGTGACATTTGTCCTTTAATGTCCTATAAGACAGCAACTACCTTGGAATCAGTAACCCTTGTAAAGATATCAGTTATTTCATCAAAAGATTGCACAATGTTTGGCACAGGAGTTAGTATTCATATTTTGTGGAATAACCATCTCCATGTTAAACCAACTCTTAAAGTTACATTACCATACAGATAAGTAATACTTGTGTCTTCACTGGCAACGGTTCATCTCTTGTGAATGTTATAATAAGCCATTATGTTTGTGAGAGAAAATGACATGAATAATGAATACATATTTATATACAATTGTGCTCATAAGTTACCATGGCGAAATTTATGATTTTTTTACTATTTATTTTAGAGAATATGAATGATAAAACAAAACCTTTTTTCACTCATTGTGGTTGGGTGAAGCCATTAATTGTCAAACAGTTGTGTTTTCTCTTTTGAATCATAATGACAACAAACAATACCCAAATAATCCTGATCAAAAGTTGACATACCCCAGTTCTTATCACCCTGTTTTGCCAACTTTAACATCAATGACAGCTTGAAGTCCATCCATCATCCATCCATCCATCTTCTACCGCTTATCCGGGGCCGGGTTGCAGGGGCAGCAGTCTAAGCAGAGATGCCCAGACTTCCCACTCCCCAGACACTTCCTCCAGCTCTTCCGGGAGGATACCAAGGCGTTCCCAGGCCAGCCAAGAGACATAGTCCTAGGTCTTCTCTGGGTTCTCCACCCGGTGGGACAAGCCCGGAAGAACCTCCCTACCTCCCGTCCAGGAGTCATCCGAAACAGATGCCACCTCAGTTGGCTCCTCTCAATGTGGAGGAGCAGCGGCTCTACTTTGAGCTCCTCCCGAGTTACCGAGCTCCTCACCCGATCTCTAAGGGAGCGCCCCACCACCCTGCAGAGAAAGCTAATTTTGGCCGCCTGTATCCGGGATCTTGTTCTTTCAGTCATGACCCAAAGCTCATGACCATAGGTGAGAGTAGGAACATAGATTGACTGGTAAATCAACAGCTTTGCCTTATAGGTCAGCTCCTTCTTTGCCACGACAGACCGGTACATCGGCCGCATCACTGCAGAAGCTGCACCGATCCGTCTGTTAATTTTACACGCCTTTCTTCCCTCACATGTGAACAAGACCCCAAGATACTTAAACTCCTCCACTTGAGGGACCTCTCCACCAACCTGAAGGGGACAAACCAACAGAATCCCTAATTTTCCACTTCTTAATTAGAGTTTGAACACTGCTGATGGGATTATCCATTCCCTGGATAACTTTATTGTTTCCCTTTTCTGTTTTATACAGTTCAATTATATTTTCCCGCAGATCTTTTGACAATTCTTTTGCTTTTCCCATGACTCAGAATACAGAAATGTCAGTGCAGCACTGTATGAGAGCTGCAAGAGTCTGTCAGGAGTCCAGAAACTCACTGACCTTTTATACACACACACTGATTACAGACAAACAGATCACAGGTGAGGCAGTGGTTACCTTTAGTAGCCATTCAAACTTGTTTGTGTCAACTTGTGTTCATGTTATCAAGCCAAAACCACCAGGGTATGTAAACTTTTTGGTTCGTTTCTTTTGTCATTATGATTTTAAAAAAGTAAACTCTTTATTGTTTTACAATAAATGGCTTTACCCATCCTATGAGTGAAACATTTTTGTGTTATCATTCATATTCTCTGAAAAATTGCCCCCCAAAAAAATCACAAATTCTGTCAGGGTATGTAAACTTATGAGCACTGAGAACTGTATCAAATGTAACAAGCTGGTTAGAAAAAATCTGACTATATTCCATATTAATTTGAAATTTTCTGTGGATCTTGTTTTGGTCAACCTCGTTGCAAATGACCCTCCTAAGGAAAGATTGATAAACTAATGTGACTAGCCTTAATACAAGGTTTGAATGCTCTGTATACTTCAGGACACAGAAGTATTTGTTAACTGGGAAAAAAAACTCTAGTAGTCATCCAAGTCTCCAATGCCATCTTCCTCTAAATCCACCCCAGTAACATTTTAAGATTAAATATGTTTCTTTAAGATACTATAAGGGTAGTCACAAAGATGTTTATGTTCAACAAGTGTTACCTTTTCCTTGAAGTTTATTATAAACAGACCAGTGTTTTTAAGTATTGTATCTTAACATGTTTCGACTGCCACCTACAGTCTTTGTTTAGAAGATTCACATGATGATGTTGTGACTTCATTGGAACAGGGAAAACAAGCAATGTTGTTGGATTAAGGAGGTCACTAAGATTCAGAAATAAGTCCAGAGGACGGTAAACCAAGAAAATGGGGCGTACTGCTGTCTCACACTTGGGATGCTGTCCTCCTACAGGACAATAAAACCTGCATAAATCAGCCGACTAGACATGCCACATTAACATCACATAACCTTTCTGAGGAAGACTGCAGGTACCAGTTGAAACATGTCAACAGGAAGTTTCCATTCAACAGGGTTCCATTTTAGATTTAGCCGGACACTTTTTTTTTTATCAAAGCGACTTACATTAAGCTTTTATTCACCAGTGTCACAGCTGGAACACCACTGGAGGCAAGGTGGGTTAAGTGTCTTGCCCAAGGACACAACAACAGTATGAACTGTGAGGAGAGCGGGATTCGAACCACCTACCTTCCGGTTGAAGGGCGACCGCTCTACCACTGAGCCACTGGGACATCTTTAGTTCCATTATTCTCAAAAAGAGTGTACACAATAGGACTGTACACAGTAGTGTACAGTTGGTGTACAGTACCTTTTTTGGGATGCACACCTGATGAGCGCGCACCACATATGTGAGCGACCTGGGTACAACCTTGTTATATACATAACATATCAATAAAATACAATCTTTTGGCCTACTATTGTACATATTTTGATGACGAATGGCTCTTTATTTACATAGTATCCTTTTGTCATATGCACCATTGAAAGCTGTAAAATTTATATCACACATATTCATCCAGGAGCCATTTATAAAAAAACATCTGTAAAAGTAAATCTGGGTAACCCTCTGAACTCCTGACCTTGCAGTGCAGGACCACCACATGCTGGGGGTCAGAGGTCAGCCAGTTCTCCATGGCTTTACATATGGCACAGATCTTATCCAAGGGTGGTGCGTGGAGGTCGGGCCAGCCAAAGTCGTGAACCTGGTGATGTCAAGGACAAGGGAGACAGAAATCATGTGATTAAACAAGATTAGATCAAAGTAGGGCAAGGAGTGATGAAAATCTCTACCTTTGGATTGAGGCGGCTGATATCGTGGCGCCGTTCGGAGAGGTTAAGGAGCTGGAATGTAAAAGGAGAAATAAAAGACAACATTTTCTTTTGCATCTTCATCACCCTGATACACTTTGATTAGGTCTCATTTCTCATATACTGTATTTGCCTTCTTGCCTAAAGCTCATTATTCTCCATGTGTCATTATTGCCATAACCCAAAAATTTTAACGCCACTCTGAGGACATGTGTCAAGATTGAGGGGGGACAGATTTAAATGTGAGGTCTGATTGAGGCCTAAGTAACAAGCAAGTGAGAGGATCATGGAGGATTCCAGTAAGATAAATGTGACACACCCGTCAGTTTGTTTATGGGTGTGACAAAAACCCCAAAAAACACCAGCGTATTTGCGGCTTCACATTTCTACGCGGTTACATGCAACAACAGCAATCCTTCCTCCCCCTTGTGCAACACGCTTCTGCTCCTTTAAATAAACCTGGAGTCGTGTTGTGAAAGCTCCACTAATTACTGTTTGTCCACTCTTACCAAGAATTTATCCTGGTGTTTGGATTTGAGCATGGCGGTCACCTCCTTCAGGTTCAGCCTGTATCTCTGCTCCTCCAGCTTTGGCGGGAAAAAGACGGAGATGATCCGCTCGGTGATGTACGTCAGGTCGAAGTCATAGTGGCGCTCCATGACCCTCTCCATCACACGTTCCACGCTAAAGCTCCTGAGCAGAAGTGTGTAATGAGGCGGAAAGGATAAGTACATAAAGGTTATGCAGACATGCAAAAAACAACATGAAGAGGAACAATATAGACTTAATATAACTGTTCTCTATTTGCAGTTGGTGAAATGTCTTGTAAAGGTAGCTAGAGGGAAAGCGAAAGAAGCAAAGAGAAGGCTGCATCTGGATCTTGTGCGTGACAAGTAGGTTAGATCATAAGCCAACTTGTTCCATCACATGGTCCAGTCTAAATCTTCTGGAAACGGAAGAGATGACCACAGAGTGTGAGAAAAACTGGACTACAAACAGGCTCAACTGTTCAAGAGACATCTTTAAATATTTGTTATTCAGCATTTTCCATGGAAAAAATGAGAAATGAGCCATTTACTTTGTTAATAGAATGTAACAACCGACTAAGTAAAAAAATAAATAAATAAAGCTAATTTTGGTTGACTACATGTGTGTGCTGTCTGTAGAGAACATTAGCAAGTGAGAACATTCTGCTGTTCTATTCATATCAGCATTTAATCTACAAATAAAACCTATATAACCTATATTCAGGGATTTTGACATAGTGTGCTTGTAAATAGTTCCATAGCTCTGGTCTTCTAAACATTTCAAATGGGTAAAATAAGCATGACTCAATGTCCTGTTCTTGTTTAGTGTTGTCTAACCAATTTTGATATTTTCTAAGTATTTCATTCTGATGGTTCTTATGATAGCATAATTCTTTTTACAATTACTTTCTGGCTTTTTCATTTAATGCTTTTGGACAATCACAAACTGTTTTCTTCTTTTCGTTTTTACTGTTATGATTTTTTTGAAAACCCAAATGAAATCTTTTGCAAACCACTTTTGGATCAGAGCCAGTGTTTGGGAAACACTGCACTATACTACGTCTCATTGTTAAATTTTGTATTTTAAATAAGTTATATGAAGTGTGCTTACAGAGCACAGCCTTTGTTATAAACATATACAGTCAATCCTGGGTTTGACACACATGCCTACTTACTGACTTTGATGTTAAATGATGACCTACACACAAACATATACAACCCTAGTATTGAAATCCCAGAATATTCCTGTAGGAGCCGGTTCTGTGTGAAAGAGATAACCTTTACCTCGGGAGGGTGTTCCTCTGTTTGGTATAGGTCAGAGACTTGGTGGACCCCTGTGAGAACAGAACATAAATACAGTTAATAACGATACTAAACAATATATCCTAAATTTGTCATTATTGCAATATCAACAATTGCAAAGACCGTTTGGACTTCAAGAATAATATAGTATACTATGTGAGGACTTTGCAAGTCAAAAGATTGTGGTGCAACGTGAATGTAAAAAATAGTGGGACCATTCTATCCAATTCATATGGTTATCTCATTAATCAACAAAGTCATGACATAATAGTAGTTGAACTACTATATATACATAATAGTTAAATCTTAGTTTAGTTTATCAGTTCCCAAAACATTTTGCCAATACCGCTGTGGAATGTGGTCTTTTGTCAACTTCAGGCGTGCAGCAATCTTCTTTTTAGTAAGCAGTGGCTTCCTTTGTGGTGTCCTGCCTTGGATACCCTGCTTGTTCAGTGTTTTACGTTTTATAGACTCATGAACAGAGATGTTAGCAAGTTCTAATGATGCCTTCAAGTCTTTGGCTGTCATTCAGATTTGCTGCTTTGCCATATTAGGCTTGGAATGTGTATTGTATCAAACCCTATGGCCCCCATCAGGTGTGCTAAAACCTGACTCCAATTAGCTTTTTTGAGGTCATTAACTCAATGGTTCACATACTTTTTTCACAAGCACTAGGAGTTTTATTTGTTTGTTCTCAATAAAGATCAGAATGTTTGTGTAATTATTTTTAGACGCATTATATTTGTCAATACCCTTGACTTAGATGAAGATCAGATCACATTTTAAGACAAATTTATTCAGAAAACCATAAAATTCCAAAAGGTTCACATACTTTTTCTTGCCACTGAAAAATATATATGTATTTATAAACATAAACATTTTATTATGATTATTATTGTCCTATTTTTTTCTATAATTTTTTTTTTTATAATTCAAGTAAAAAAGACAGGAAAGGGATTATTTATATATATATATAAAAGTCTTCTTCATTAGCTTTGCCTTCAAGAAAACTTCAGTAACCAAAGTATGTTTTTGCCGCAGATGAATGAAAAGGTGACTTTTTAATTTCTTTAATAGATGTCAGCAATGCTTTGGCATATGAGCATTGTGTCCTTCTCAAGATACAGTATATGACATGATGCTGGAATGCCTTAGAAAGACAAATGTAAACAATCATGTGCTCACCATATGCTGGATGTGTCGAGAAGGAGCAGTACCTCGACGTTGCTGTATAAAACATAAAGGCAATTAGATAAAGACAACATAAACAAAACAGAATGTGTAGCAAAAAATAAGACAACAGGAAGTACAGTTAAAAGACGTGCAGGTGAAGCAAGAGAGCAGTGTTAAAAAGGAAGAGCACAAGAGTTAATTCATCAAACACACACTTAAATGGATAAACATGACTGCTTTCTATAGCAATAACAACATTTGGAAGAAAACCCAGCAGCGCTCCAGGATTGAACCCAAAAATTCAGTAGAAAACAACCACCCTGTTATTTTGGGAATCCATACTTTGTAACTGGTAAGTCTATTAAACTGAAATCTTTTGAGGAAAAGAATTTGCTAACCATGTCATTGGACGGCACTGGGATACAAGCTGAGGTCACCTGCAACAGACAGAGATGGAAAATTATGAAAACATGAATCATTTACAGTAATGTTATCTATGTTACCCTCAACAGCCAGATACCACACTTTCCGTACTCAGTATTTTTATTATGAATAGATCTCACATTCCTGTAATGATGTCCAATAAAAGACTAACCCTTCACATTAGCATCTGGGGTTAGCCAAGTGAGCTAATGCAATGCTATTTTATTTAATTTATTTATTTGATTGGGACAGTGCATGTTAATGACCATACATGAGACACAGCCACTTGAATGTAAACATGCCAGAGTGTAGCCGTAGCCTAATTTCCATCTGTTGTCCCAACCTTCTCACACATTTATACACCAGTGCTGTGTCACTGGAGGCATTAAAGTGGGAGGGTTAAGTGTCTGACATAACGACAGTATGAACTGTTGGGAGAGTGGGAATCGAACTGCCAACCTTCCGGTTATAGGACGACAGCTCTACCACTGAGCCACTGCGCTCAGCTATAAAAGCTATGTCATGCAATTTTGGTTGGTGCCAACTTCAGTTGATCCAAATAACAAGAGACATATTTCTCTCACTCAACTACTGCTTTGGTTAGGGTAACAAATGTCTCGTGTCCACAGTGAGCCATGATCCAGACCGGTTTGGTGTTTATTTTCAAATGTGGAAGTTCACTGAGATACAATGTAACATACATCCAAATTTTATATATATATATATATATATATATATATATATATATATATATATATATATATATATATATATATGTTTGTTATTATTATTTGTTTGACAAAACTTGTTTGTAAAGGTTCTCAGTCATCCAGGTGAGTTTGTAAAAAAGGTTAAAGCAAAAGCATCTGGAATCAGTTTTCAAGGTGAAGACGTCTTGTCTCTATTTCAAAAAGACAGTGCTATGTAAATACAAATACAGCTGATTTTTGAATGATGTGCTAAATATGCCAAAGTCTGTCCACATCTGTTTAAAAATATCTGTTAGGAGCCACAGGTCAATGAACTGTAACCAGAGAAAGTGGCACACTAATGAAGGGGCCGTGGGGCGTGCACATGCTTATGCAACACAACACACATAAGTGTTCCCTACTCTTTTAGACTGTTTATTTGAATACAGAAAAAGGGCAAGGGCTTGTGTATATCTTGTGCACCAAAGGGAAATTAACACAAGCCTCAGAGAGAGTGCTGTGTACAGTGTACAATGTGCTAGTCTTCGGTTAAGGATTAGAGAAAAGGTAGTAAGCTCAAACAGTAGCCATTTTCTTGACCAAGACTGACTTAACAATAAATAACATCTGCATGTGTATCATATTACCTTGCCATAAAACATTATTCTGGGAATTAATTGAGGCCTTGGCTAATGTGAATTTAAGTAATAAGAACAAATATGGGGCAGAACTGATGTCAAATTTCAAGGAACAATGAAGTATCATTCCTAGCTTCCTAGCAAAGGGGTAACAGCACAAGGCCAAAGTGCCATGCAGTCATCTACAGTGGGGCAAAAAACGTATTTAGTCAGTTCTCAAACTTAAGATGAGGCCTGTAATTTCCATCACACTTCAACTATGAGAGAAATCCAGATAATCACACAATGTCTGATTTTTAAAGAATGAATTTGCAAATTATGTTGGAAAATATAACAATAATAATAATAACAAAAGTTCATCTCAATACTTTGCTATATACCCATTGTTGGCAATGACAGAGGTCAAACGTTTTCTTTAAGTCTCCACAAGGTTTTTAAACACTGTTGCTGGTAGTTTGGCCCAATCCCTCCAGATTTCCTCTAGAGCAGTGATGTTTTGGGGCTGTTGCTAAGCAACATGGATTTTCAACTCCCTCCAAAGATTTTCTATGGGGTTGAGATCTAGAGACTGGCTAGGCCACTCCTGGACCTTGAAATACTTCTTACGAAGCCACTCCTTTGTTGCCCAGGCGGTGTGTTTGGTATCATTGTCATGCTGAAAGACCCAGCCACGTTTCATCTTCAATGCCCTTATTGATGGAAGGAGGTTTTAACTCAAAATCTCATGATACATGGCCCCATTCATTCTTTCCTTTACACGGATCAGTCGCCCTGGTCCCTTTGCAGAAAAACAGCCTCAAAACATGATGATTCCAAACACGACAAGTTGAGTTTTTACCAAAAAGTTCTATTTTGGTTTCATCTGACATTCTCCCAATCCTCTTCTGGATCATCCAAATGCTCTTCAAGCAAACTTCAGACGGGCCCAGACATGTACTGGCTTAAGCAGGGGGACACGTCTGGCACTGCAGAATGAGTCCCTGCCGGCGTAGTGTGTTACTGATGGGAGCCTTTGCTACTTTGGTCACAGCTCTCTAAAGGTCAATCACTAGGTTCCCCGTGTGGTTCTGAGATTTTTGTTCACCGTTCTTGTGATTGTTTTGACACCACAGAGTTAGATCTTGCGTGGAGCACCAGATCGAGGGAGATTGTCTTTGGTCTTGTATTTCTTCCATTTTCTAATAATTGCTCCCACAGTTGATTTCTTCACACCAAGCTGCTTACCTATTTCAGATTCAGTTTTCCCGGCCTGGTGCAGGTCTACACTTTTGTTTCTGGTGTCCTTTGACAGCTCTTTGGTCTTCGTTATAGTGGCGTTTGGAGTCTGACTGTTTAAGGTTGTGGACAGGTGTCTTTTATACTGATAACGAGTTCAAACAGGTGCCATTAATACAAGTAACGAGTGGAGGACAGAGGAGCCTCTTAAAGAAGAAGTTACAGGTCTGTGAGAGACAGAAATCTTGCTTTTTTGTAGGTGACCAAATACTTATTTTACCAAGGAATTTACCAATCAATCATTAAAAATCCTACAATGTGATTTCAAGGATTCTTTTCCCTTGAAAAATGTAGTTGAAGTATACCTATGATGAAAAATTATAGGCCTCTCTCATCTTTTTAAGTGGGAGAACTTGCACAATTGGTGGCTGATGCGGTCCAACAGAGCCTGAAGTGATGCAGCACTATTGTTTTTTTTATTATCAAAACAGTGAAAGTGTTTTCTTAAAAGTTAACCTGGATGAAGGATGTAGAGGGAAAAATAATTGGGCCTAAGATTGAGCCTTGAGGTAATCCCACAACTAAACGGGGATGCAGTAGGACACATAGTAGACTAAACAGACAGATAAACTCTTGCTAGCAGTACTGTTAGAGAGGTCCACTGAGTTTGTTTTATATGTGCTATTTAAACAAGTGACTGAACTTTGACAAGAATGGGGACATGCTTTATACCAAAACAAGCACAATGTGGACTTTAGACTGTGTTTCATAAAGTTGCTAAGTGAACTATTCATGTAGCGTAAATCATTTTAGAATGTATCTTAGTAATTTCTAAGGGAGATTGTTTTAAAGGGGTAGTTTTGTATTGAGCTACTTCTAACAAAACTCCAAACAGTTGAATTTCTGTTGTAGATAATATTATAGACAATATTTTACGGTTTATTCATTTGGGTGCTGCTGTTCGGCACTACTACAATTTTACAAACCCTATACCTATACAAACCTATACCCTATATTTTTATAATTTTATGAGGCCCTCTGTACCAAAATATTGGCAGTTAATCAGCAAAATATACTATGGGAAATATACTCTATGTGCCAGTATTTAAAATCTATGATTCACTGGTTGATTGTCAGCCGTACATTGTTTAGCCTATGAAGAAAAGGTTAAAGCAAAAGCTTAATTCCAAGAGACTTTTTCAGCTTTGAGATCAGGTAAGGTGCAGGTAAGATAGCTGAGCTTATATCTCTAGAGGTTGTAAATACTAGGCAACATGAATCTGAGGCCATCTCCTCAGATTCCTCAGGGCTTTTCTATTTTAACAAAAATGGCTTCCTTCACTCCTCTCCCAAACCATCTGGCATCTCTGGCCAAAATTTGGACATTGTTGTCCTCAAAAGAATGCCCTTTTTCTTTGAGGTGGGGGTGGACTACCGACCCTGAACAGAGGAGGTGGCCTCAGATTCATGTTACCTTGTATTTAAAACACTGTTCTGAAACCTAAATCAAAACAGTTTCAGTCTAGAACAACAACACCTGAATAAAACAATGACATTAACAACTCATCTGAGCCTTTAACGACTAATGACTATGAGACCAGAATTGATAAAGTCTCTTGGAATTAGAGACGAAACAACTTTACCTTGAAAACTGAGTCCAGATGCTTTTGCTTTACCTTTTCTTCAAGATGACCTGGGTGACTGAGACCTTCACAGACATGTTTAGCCTGAGTTACTTTGCTCCTGTCTGCTTCTTTAAACCTTCAATATAATAATATAGTATCTCCTTTACAAAACATCAAACTATCCCTTTAAGATTTTAAAGGGTATTTTACATTGAAAACTCATTAGCAGTGACATTGCCAGAAAAATTGGTTAAAGACAAAACCCAAGTCATTAAACAAAGTACCATCTTGCATAAACATGTACTTTCCCCAAAGCTCTCCTGATGCAGGAATGTACAGTGTAGTTAACAACCCTAGAGGCACCATTCAGTCATTCTGAAAAGTCCTGGGAAAACCTCACATTTTGGCATGGACTGAGAGCAAATACCTCTGTATAGCTTTGTGGTACTTGGTTTGTGCAATGCTCAATGAAAGCCATGCCATAAAACTCATAATGAATCTGCTTCTATTGTTGGAAAATGCAACCCAACGAGAAAAATCTCAAACTGCTGGAACTGACTACTCATTGGATCTGATTGGCTTTACCAGTCCTAAAGAAGTACAGGTGGTTTTAAATTTCTATCAGACTACAGCATTTCATCTTGAACATTTAATTGTTAGGTCTTTCTAGATGCAGTGTGTAGTTTTATGACAGACATTTTCTAGGTTTACTTTCTATAACCTTATTTCCTAAATACAAATAGTGTGAATTAGTTTTGTCAAAAATATCGGTATTTTGATATATATAAATACTACAATTTCTGATGTGGTTACAATACTCTTATTTTGAAAAAAAAAAAAAAAACGGTAGACTCCAGCTGCGCTCTTTCTAACGTGACCACAGTGCAGCTTGATTTCTTTATAAATAGTGTAGGTTTTGGAAAGATGACATGTGCTGGACCTCTGCAACACGCATTGATTGACAAAAAGCAGAGCAGGAATGCTATCTGAAACTATTTCAGATTTGAGGCCAATGAGCACAGAAACGATCAACGTTTGTTTTCATGTTCACTTTCAATGATTTAAATTATGTTTGCTCCTGTATTCACATCCTATGTGCACTTATCAGTGAACCTGAATATAGATAGATATTACAATCTATTAATCATATCAATGTTATCATAGGTATTTACTAACATTAACAAACAATGATCAGTACATTTAGTTACTGAGTAGCTCAGTGGGTAGAGCGGTTGTCTTTCAACCAAAAGGTAGGCGGTTCGATTCCCGCTCTCCCCACTGTTCATACTGTCGTTGTGTCCTTGGGCAAGACACTTAACCCACCTTGCCTCCAGTGACTGTAACACTGGTAATTACATTAGAACAATGTAAGTCGCTTTGGATAAAAGCGTCAGCTAAATGAATAAATGTAATATGATTAATTTATGATAACAAAACTGTTCATGTTAGCTCTTGTCAAAAAAAAAAGATAAAGCTTTGAATTTTAATTAGTAAATGTATTATATGTAAATGATTAAATGTTGAAATTAGCTTCAAACTAAAATAAATAAAGTCTTAATAAGTCAAGGCAAGGCAAGGCAATTTAATTTATATAGCACAATTCATACACTGGGTAACTCAAAGTGCTTTACAGATTTAGATTAAGAAACATTAGAAAAATTGAAAACATTTTAAAAGAAGAGGGCAGATAAAAACACTTTAAGTTGTAGTGTAGGCGGAGCTAAAGAGGAAGGTTTTTAACCTCCCCTTGAACATTGTTAAAGTTGAGGCTTGTTTAACTTCATCTGGGAGGCTGTTCCAGGTTTTTCCTGCATGAAACTTAAACGCTGCTTCACCTTGTTTAGTTCTAACTCTGGGCACGAGCAGAAGGCCTGTCCCAGATGTTCTCAGAGTCCGAGGAGGTTCATAAGCAACTAGCATGTCAGAGATATATTCTGGTGCTAAACCATTAAGAGACTTGTAAACCAGCAGTGCTGTTTTAAAGTCTATTCTCTGAGCAACAGGAAGCCAGTGCAGAGATTTTAAAACTGGCGTAATGTGGTTGTACTTCCTGGTTTTGGTGAGAACCCGAGCAGCAGCGTTCTGAATAAGCTGCAGCTGTCTTAACCCTTGTTTTGAGAGACCAGTGAGCAGGCCATTACAGTAATCTAACCTGCTGGAGATAAAAAACATGGATAAGTTTCTCTAAGTTTGGTTGAGACATCATCCCTTTGACTCTAGAAATGTTTTTAAGGTGATACAATGCAGATGATGTAATTGACTTATTGTGACTGTGGAAATTCAAGTCTGAGTCCATGATGACCCCTCGATTTCTAACCTGATTTTTACATTTAGAGAAAGAGACGCGAGGTGGCTGCTGACACTTTCTCTTTGTTTCTGTGGCCCAAAGATGATTAGTTCAGTCTTGTTTCTGTTAAGTTGGAGCAAATTATTTTGCATCCACACATCAATCTGTTTGATGCAGTGACACAGTGAATGGATTGGTCCATTTTCACCTACTGTGAGTGAAATGTAAATCTGAGTGTCATCTGCATAATTAGGTAGGATACGTTACAGCTGCGTATTAACTGGCCTAAAGGAAGCATGTACGGATTGAATTAGGGCTGCATGATTATGACAAAAATCATAATTGTCGATTATTCCTTTGAAATTGTAATTGCGATTATTAATTACGATTATTACAATTTACATTGATTGATGTTTTAAGTAGCTTTATACCATGTTTAAAGCAACTTCATGCCATATTTGTATATAAAAATAAAAAAAACCAAGCTGAAAACACTCTTCCTGAAAAACTTTTATTGCTTTTCTACATTGGTTCACACTGATATCCTTTTATACTAATACCAATTCACTTCACTTTTCCATAATAAAACAGGTAATAATTTGCTATTAATCAATAGTAGTATATCTCATCACAGAATTACTTTAGGACCTTCTCTTTAAGACGATCTATGAACATAGTATGCATTCAACACATCATGTTTATATTTCAGAGCAATTTTTAAATATGAAGGGGACATGGTTTTGTGGATTAATGTGTTGAAATTTATGTTAATCTATGTGTTAAGTTTGTCTGTATGAGACTAGCAGTAATCTAGATCAACATTAGAATAAAATACAGATCATATTCTAACATTTTATTATTGTTGAACTATATAACATTACTGCTAGTTTATTTTTGTGGCTAGCTAGTTATTTTGCCTGCTTACACTCGGACTCTGCTTTATGAAAAAGCTTCTTATGTTTTTCTTCTTGGGTGGCATCTACAAAGTACAAAAAGGGGCAAAAAAACGAAATATTAGAATGTTTTTACTCTGGCCTTTGTATGTGGCAGAGAGACAGCCCTGGTAACTTACCGTCGGCGTCGTCAACATGCGCGCACACACACACATACACACCAGCCGCTCGCTGCTAGTGCAAGCACAAAAGTAGTCCCGGCCCGCGCGTGTAGCCTGTCAGATATCCCGCCGCCAATCAAATTACGGCGTTTCTTGTACTGTCGTCGTCCTGGCCGTTAGAATCGATCCAAATAGCAGTGCAAAGATCCAAATAGCAGTTCAAAAGAGCTTGCTAAATATTGGTGGGGACAAATTTGCCATCTCAAAATATTGATAGGGACTAGTACCTAGCGTCCCCTCCTAAACCTACGCCCATGCATGACACGTATCAGTGGATAATCTGGTCGTTGATAATGATACGCCTACAGACTATTATTAAAAGTGGTGATTCGCCACTCACAACCTGACATGATCTAAACACG
This sequence comes from Perccottus glenii, assembly GCA_024416835.2. Lineage (NCBI taxonomy): Eukaryota > Metazoa > Chordata > Actinopteri > Gobiiformes > Odontobutidae > Perccottus > Perccottus glenii. The sequence continues at coordinate 27,646,114 of CM044555.2, read as the reverse complement.
CCTCTTAAGCGCGCAGATTTTTTTTTTTGTGTAATCGCGGCTTTGGACGATTACGTAATTGTGGCTTCTGTAATCGTGATCGCGATTAGAAATTCGATTAATTGTGCAGCCCTAGATTGAATATTAGGGGTCCCGAGATAGACCCCTGTGGAACCCCACATGTCAGGGCCATTTGGTCTGATACACAGTTACCAACTGAAACAAAGTACTTCCTGTCTTCAAGATAGGACTGAAACCATTTAAGGGCAGTCCCAGTGATACCTATCCATTCCACTAATCTTTGTGACATGATTTCATGGTCCACTGTATCAAACGCAGCACTCAAGTCCAACAGAACTAAGACAGAGACTTTGCCCGCGTCAGTGCTCAGACGGATGTCATTTGTGACTTTGATAAGTGCAGTCTCAGTGCTGTGATGGGGTCTGAATCCTGACTGAAAAGGATCAAAGCAGTTGTTGAGTAATAGAAAGTCATTAAGTTGCTGACATACAACTTTTTCAATGACTTTCCCTAAAAATGGCAGGTTTGATATGGGCCGATAGTTGTTGAGCACTGTAGCATCAAGACTGCTCTTCTTTAGGAGAGGCTTAATGACAGCAGTTTTTAAGGCCCTTGGAAATGTTTCAGACTGTAAGGAATTATTGACTATATCAGTGAGTTGTGGTAACAAAGTGCTTAGTACTGATTTTAGAAATCTAGTGGGTAAAACATCGAGGCAGCAGGTGGATGAACTCAGGCTGGAGACAGTTTTTTCAATTGTTCTGTCATTGATGGGTGTAAAATGTGTTAACCCAACCTAGTGTCTCCTAGGTGGCTGCAGTGTTGTTTTATGCCCTGTTTGACTGTATCGCATGTTTAATGCCTTGAGCCTTGTCGTTGAAAAACAATGCAAACTCAGTGCATTTAGTGGTGGAAACTAATTCTGGAGGAAATGGAGCTGGAGGGTTTGTTAATCTGTTCACTGCAGCAAACAGGACACGCGAGTTGTTACTACTGTTGTTGATGATCTCTGAGAACAATATTTCTCTTGCTTTTTGCAAAGTTTGCTTGAAAACATGCAAATTTTCTTTGTATACCTCATAATGAATTAATTTACGCCATTTTCTTTCGGCTTTTCGGCATTCCCTTTTCTGTGCCCTGACAGACTGAGCATTGCTCCACGAAGCCTTCTGCCGCGTCCTGATCACTTTAATCTTAACAGGAGCAATGGTGTCCATAACATTTAAAACACCTGAAGTATAACAATTCAACAAATCATCAACTTGACCTGATGATGCATTTTCAAACCTGATTGCCTCCATAAACTGTGTCCTGGTGTTATTCATCAATGTGCCTCTTCTGAACAACTGTAGGTCCAACAGCAACTTTTGGAATTATGGACAGATTGAAAAAGACACATGAATGATCAGATAGAGCAACATCAATCACAGTGACATCTGAAATATGAACACCTTTAGTAATGACCAGGTCCAGGGTGTGACCTCTGTTATGGGTCGGCTCATTAACATGCTGACAAAGACCAAAAGTATCAAGAATAGTAGAAATTTCTTTGGCATTTCTGTCACAAACATTATCCACATGCACATGGATAAGTGTTTGTCATTGTTAATTCATGTGAACTCAGGATAAGTATTAGAACATTTTTGTAGTGTTACAATTAATTTACCGTATTTTTCGGACCATAAGACGCACTTTTTCTTCACCAAATAGTGGGAGGAAAAGTGCCTGCGTCTTATGGTCCGCAGGCACTTAAGACGCAGGCACCGTAAGACTGCCGCTCCGAGTTGCAGAGCGGCAGCGGGTCCCCTGGGACCTTCCGTGTCCCTGGAAACTGCATCATCCCTCCCCCGCCCCGTGTCCAGGCTTCTCAGTAGTCCACTGAGATACTGGCAGAGTGGCAGTGGCAGTATTTTTTTTCCTATTTTTCTCCTCTAAAAACCAGGTGCGTCTTATGGTCGGGTGCGTCTTATGGTGAGAAAAATACGGTAGGTTGATCTGATTTATAAATAAATAAATAAAAACTGAAAAGACCCAACCTACAACAAAAGCAAAACCCACACAGTCTAAACTACCAGCTCTACAACAACGAGTTTGACACAAATGATGCTAAGAGACTTAACAGACCAGAAGTTTTTGTTTATGTGAAAAAGCCCTATTGTCCTATTGTTGACTTGTTATATACGTTTTAATTAAAAAATAAACAAAACACACACCTCAGTGTTTTGGCAGTTTATTTTCTTCAAGATATTGAAATTGTATCAAAATATCAATATTTTTAAGGTATCGTATCAAAGTTTAAAATTCAAGTTTTTAGACAACACTACTGTGAACAACTCTTGGCCTATTGCCATTGAGCCATACTTTAGCCATTCTTTGCCAGGGAGAGAGTAGAAAATTGTGGAGTCCCAAGAAACTCTTCTTTTACATCCTTTAATTTTTTGCAGCAATGGGGGATAGCTGAGCGATTAGCAAGTCTTTCTTTACAGCGTCTTGCAACTTCACTCTGATAAATCTCCAGAGGAGTCTTTTGTTTGTTGAAACAAGTGTTAATTATGGAGAGCCAATGGGAGGCTTTACAGTAATCTAGTGTTTAACATAAAACACTGTCACACATATACCTTCATTGAAAGAACACGCGGTTAATTTTCAACATGCAGTTATCACAAATGCAGGCATTTAATTAATTTCTATTTTATTCTTATTCAAATTGATACGCAGCATGAATGTAACCATCTAGCCTCTTTGGCCAAAATTTGGACATTGTGGTCCTCAAAGGAATGCCCCCCTCCAGGGTTGGCTCTTCTGTGCTGATCCTCTTGTTTTGTTTCTCCGACATACAGTAATTGTTACTGCACTCTTCACTGAACAGCATAGACCACATTACTCTGTGCGAGGAGATCTTGTTTTAAAGGGGCACCAGTTTTTTACGCAGAGTGTTCCCATGTTTAAAGTGGACTGGAATGTTGTTGTGTTTGTAGAAACAGACACATTAACTAACTGTTCCCTTTTGTCCCTGGTTCTTGAGATTTAAATCATGGATAAACTATTTATAAAGAAAGCAATCATGGATTTAAATCTTAGTTATATGACCAAAGGTTGAGAAGGTTGAGAATCCTGTTACAACCAGTATTAATAATCAACAATATTTTTTCTTCTATATTTTTTTCTACCTCAAGCTATTTTCCACCAGCTTGAAGAGACTTTATTCCTCTTTTGTTCCCACACTTTTCAAACACATGCACAATACTCAAGTTGGTGCTGCCTGTTGATCTGTAATAGTGGACCCACCTAAATGCATTGTATGACATCCATTATATTACTTTGAGCCAATGCAAGTTTCACAATGTAATATTCTTACACAACTGCTTATCATAAATTTACTGGTGCATTTATCCTAAAACGCTGAAAAAATCCTGGCTTCCACTAAAGACCACCAGTTTACCAAGAAGGGAACCACCGGGGCAGACCATTTGCTATGACAAGACTCCTCCTAGCATCTCTTCAGCTATAAAGCAAAGCCTTAAGATCCATCTTTCACTCTACTCTTCAATTTTTTCCGTATGAGCCCTGCGTGGTGCCCGCTGGAAGGGCCGTGTTTGAGCCAGAACAAACAGCACACCAGATTCCATCTTCCCGAGCCAAAACGTTTGCACTCACTTCCTGTGTACAGACCTCCACCCTGCTTTTCCTGTTAAGCTCTCTCTCCACACATTACACTCAGCTCTTATTGATCGCAGTTGTCGCTTTTCTTTCTGCATATGCTTTTATCTGATTGGCTTTGCCTACATTTTGTCAACTACATATCCTCCAGGATTATATGGTTTATTATGGTTCCTACTTTTCCTTCCACCAATATAATTTTTACTCTTACCATGTTGTTCTGCTCTTTGGCTTCTATTATGACTGACAAAGTACAAACAATACACTTCAACATTCAGAATTAGAGCTGCAAAATATATCACAAATATAAAGTTTGTTTACATGAGGCCGAAATGCAAATATTGCCATGGCATATTCAAAATAATCTACAGTCACACAAATGAACAAAGATGTTGAAAACGCTGTAGTAGGTTTGCCAGGCCAGTAGAAGCACTAACACAAAAGTGATTAAAAACCACAATAAAATAATGGCAGAAATCCACTCCAAAGTCTTTTTTTTTTGGGGGTAAAGTCTGAAGCCTCAGTTTGGATCTACACACGTGGACAAAAATGTTGGTACCCTTCGGTCAATGAAATAAAAACTCACAATGGTCACAGAAAAAACTTTATTCTGACAAAAGTAATAATAAATAAAAATTATATGAATGTTAACCAATGAAAGTCACACATTGCTTTTCAACCATGCTTCAACGGAATTATTTAAAAAAATAAACTCATGGAACGGGCCTGGACAAGATTGATGGTACCCCTAGAAAAGACTGTAAATAATGTGACCAAATGGACATGTTAATTCAAGGTGTGTGCACTAATTAGCATCACAGGTGTGTACAATCTTGTAATCAGTCAGTGGGCCTATTTATAGGGCTTCAGGTAGTCACTGTGTTGTCTGGTGACATGGTGTGTACCACACTCAACATGGACCAGAGGAAGCGAAGGAAAGAGTTGTTGCAGGAGAATAGAAAGAAAATTATAGACAAGCATGATAAAGGTAAAGGCTATAAGACCATCTCCAAGCAGCTAGATGTTCCTGTGACTACAGTTGCACATATTATTCAGAAATTTAAGATCCATGGGACTGTAGCCAACCTCCCTGGACGTGGCCGCAGGAGGAAAATTGATGACAAATCAAAGAGATGGATAATCCGAATGGTAACAAAAGAGCCCAGAAAGACTTCTAAAGAGATCCAAGGTGAACTCCATGCTCAAGGAACATCAGTGTCAGATCGCACCATCCATCGTTGTTTGAGCCAAAGTGGACTACATGGGAGATGACCAAGGAGGACACTTTTGCCAAGGCACATCAGCTCGATGTTCACAGACGGCAGTAGCTCAGTGGTAGAGCGGCCGTCCTTCAACCGGAAGGTAGTAGGATCGATTCCCGCTCGCCCCACAGTCCATACTGTCGTTGTGTCCTTGGGCAAGACACTTAACCCACCTTGCCTCCAGTGACTGTAACACTGGTAATGTAATGTAAGTCGCTTTGGATAAAAGCGTCTGCTAAATGAATAAATGTAAATGTAAATGCAGACGGAAAAATGAAGCATATCAAGAAAAGAACACTGTCCCTACTGTCAAACATGGAGGAGGCTCTGTTATGTCCTGGGCTGCTTTGCTGCATCTGGCACAGGGTGTCTTGAATCTGTGCAGGGTACAATGAAATCTGAAGACTATCAAGGGATTCTAGACAGAAATGTGCTGGCCAGTGTCAGACAGCTTGGTCTCAGTCGCAGGTCACGGGTCTTGCAACAGGACAATGACCCAAAACACACAGCTAAAAACACCCAAGAATGGTTAAAAGGAAAACATTGGACTATTTTAAAGTGGCCTTCTATGAGCCCTGACCTCAATCCTATTGAGCATCTTTGGAAGGAGCTGAAACATGCCGCCTGGAAAAGACACCCTTCAAACCGGAAACAACTGAGCAGTTTGCTCATGAGGAGTGGGCCAAAATACCTGCTGAGAGGTGCAGAAGTCTCATTGACAGTTACAGGAGTCGTCTGATTGCAGTGATAGCCTCAAAAGGTTGTGCAACAAAATATTAAGTTAGGGGTACCATCAATCTTGTCCAGGCCTGTTCCATGAGTTTATTTTTAAATAATTCCGTTGAAGCATGGTTGAAAAGCAATGTCTGACTTTCATTGGTTAACATTCATAGAATTTTAATCAATTATTACTTTTGTCAGAATAAAGTTTTTTCTGTGACCATTGTGAGTTTCTCTTTTATTGACGGAAGGGTACCAACATTTTTGTCCACGTGTGTAAATTTCTAATACTTGTCATTTCAACCTGACGATCTGACGGTCTCTGCTCGCGTCTCGGCATGTCTGAGTGACATCTCACTTTGGTTGAAGGACCATCACCTGCAGCTGAACCTTGCAAAAACAGAACTGCTTGTGATTACGGCCAAGAAATCTGGGGGTGGTAATTCAGCTAAAAGTCATGTTGCCAGCACCATTCGGTCCTGTAGATTCATCCTCTACAACATTAGGGAAATTAGACCTTTCCTATCAGACCACTCTACACAAATCCTAGTCCAGCCTCTTGTCTTATCCAAACTGGATAAGACAAGATTATTGCAATGCTCTACTGGCTGGACTCCCTGGATGCTTTTTGGGATGGTAACACCAGATGTTGTTTATTTGCAGAATACTGCGCTCTGCAAATAAACGTCTGGTGGTACCATCCCAAAAAGCATCCCACCACATTGGTGGAATGATCTACTTTCTCCTACAAGATCAGCAGATTCTGTAGCCATCTTTAAAAAATGCTTGAAAACACATCTCTACCGTCAACACCTGACTGACAAACACTGAATTCTACTTCCTTTCTATCTTTTTTCTTAATAAAAATGAATAAATAAAAAAAAGCTTTGACTGACTAGTTTTTGGTGCACTTATGCATTTTTGCTATCTTATGTTGTTATAATTGCTTCCATTGTTTTCCTCATTTGTAAGTTGCTTTGGATAAAACGTCTGCTAAATGACTAAATGTAATGTAAATGTAATACTAATAATATCTTATCAGAACACATGTTTTTGAAGCACAAACAGACACTGTTTTTCTCTCAGTTTTCTACTTGCTGTGTAGCATCTCCACTTTAATCTATGCCATGTGTAAATTAACAGCCAAAGCACAACATACATAATGTTATGTAAACGGTCTCTTAGTATAGCCATCTCAATCATCGCAATATTTATAATGCAAAGATTTCTTGTATTGACATAATGAATTGAATGTGACATTTGCACTTTACAAATATGACCAGTTAGTAATACGGACATTATCAAATGGCGGACAGTTTAGCAGAGCGCTGCACAGCTCTCAGCGCCAGTGGTCCCTCTTCCTGCTCTGACTGACACTCTCACTCACAGCAGAGCAACTACGGGGAGATGCACGCTCACGAGATGCTGCACGCTCACTGCCAGGGCAGAGTGGACATGGGGAGGTTACACCTATGTGAAGCTGGCCCCCCAGACTCAGACACAGATTGACATTTTATGCTGTAAAAAGCTTTGTTTGTTTTGTTATAGTTTTTGAGATATTAATGATTATTTTATAGATCATATAAGGTCACCCAGCCCCCAAAAATGCTTTAAAATGCCCCATAAGCCCCCAAATAGTGTCATTTGTTTGGGCTGTTTTGTGCTGTAAAGAATTTAGTTTGTGCTGTTATGGTTTTCAAGAAATTACAAGTTTAATTTTCAGCCGCTGACGTAATCCAGCCCCCCATTTTTTTTGTAAAAATGCTCTAAAATGGACCAAAATGGTATCAAACGTTTATGCTTTGTTTGTTCTGATTTGTGCTTTGTACCATGATATTTTTAAAGATATTATTAATAAATATTTTCAGTATTAATGGTGTAATTTCTGGCCAGCTGACAATCTAGATTGTTTTGGAGTCAACCTGCGTTTGACAAGGGGCCAACATCAAGTAGAGGTAGAGGTGACTGCTAAAGCTAAGGTAGGAGATGGTGAAACGCTATTTATTTGGTTTTATTGCCGGTTTCAAAACTCACTTTTCACCATTTACGGTCTATCCTGTCTATCAGTTTAATAATCTATAAGTTAAGAATCTGGAGCACATTGAGAGAAAAACAATCAGAAGAAAAGATTTGAAAAAATTATTTTGTACGTTAAAACCAGCGTTGCCAGTACATAAATTAAAATATGATTACATGCAAGAAAGTACAAAACTTTTTCAATTTTATTATTATTATTATTGTAATTTTATTATTATTTTAGTATATAATATAAACTAAGCCATAGCTTGTAGACCCTCCCACATCATTAAGGTCTTCTGTATGGCAACATTTTGGCTTCCCCGTCAAAAACAATAACGGGCGAGGACAAGATTTGTGGCCTGACATTGTACCAAAATGTACCAAACTGAACCGAACTGAACAAAAAACAAAATTTGAAGCTATATAATGTGATCACAAAATGAACAAAACATAACAGTAGTGCACACATGCAGTTCTAACACTATACTTTTCAGATAGACATTGAACACATTGTGGTGAGCCCCACTGACCCGTTCTGTTGCCTGTCCTCACCCCAACCATGGGCCCTCTGCCGTGCCTATGTCTTGTTCCTCTCTGCCCCCTTCATTGTTTTGTGGAAGTGGCCCCAGCTGGCTCCTCTGGTCCTTCACACGCTCTTTGATCCATTAATGCACAAGGAGTGAGACTAATGGATAACGCACACAGTGCTCCTCAACATGCTCCTCTCAACGCATGGCTTAAGAGCTGTGGGCTGAATAGGGATACCAGGGATGAGGTAGCAGCTATGGTATGTTATTAGTGTGAGAAAGGGCCCTCATGTTTGTGGGTGCACATGTTTTGTAAGTGTTTCAGTGTATATAAATGTGAGTATAGTTTAGCATGGTAAAAAAAAATAATCATATTGTTTATTGCAGGGTCATGTTATACTCCCACTGTGGCGCAAAAAAAATAAAATTTTATTTAATAATAACAAACAGCTCTATTCAACAAACCAATTCAATTTATTCAACAAACGTTGATTTGATTGTGACATGATTAATACTGTACAATCAAACCCAAAATTATTTATACCCCTGTCAAATTCTTTGTTAAAGTTATTCAACAAGCAAGTTTTTTCTTAATTTGAAATGACACAGGCGTCTTCCAGAAGTTAATAAGATGATGTACAAGAGGCATTGTTGTGGAAATAAATATTTCTCAGCTTTTATTTACATTTAAACAAAAAGTGGCATCTCCAAAATTATTCATACCCTTTGCAAACAGTCACAGTCTATGGGCAAATCCAAAGATTTGTTCAAGCTGTTCAACAGCATCCTAATTCCCCTGAACAGCTGTTTTAATCAACTCAACAGGTAAAAACAGTAGCTCTCCGCAGTTGGTTTGTGGACAGTCATGGCTAAGACAAAGGGAGGACCTGCGGCCGCGCATTGTGGCTGCTCACAGGGAAGCCAGGCTATAAGGCCAAATCTAAATGTTTTCAAGTTTTAGTGGCTACAGTGCAATGTATTATTAAAAAATACAAGACTCAAGAAAAATGCCTCATTGTTACTGAATTCTGTGTAGTTGTTACTTTCTCACTAATACAAAAAGATTAACTGTTGCACAATTCTGCGTTTAAGAAATATATAAATGAGCAAGTATGAACGCAGCTATCACTTTATCTATGATAATAAAGCTAAAACCTGATCTGATTAACCACAACTATTTTTTGTTGCATAGAAACACAACACACATACCTCCTTTATGTGCCCTGGGGCAAATTGTCTCCTCATTCCCTCCACTCTCTGAGGATGGCCTATAAGAGCCTGTTGATGAAAGCTGCATCTAATCAGCAGAGAAACTCCACATACTGGCCTTGACCTTGCTTTCATCATGGGCATCAGAAGAGAGCAAAGAAGCAAATAACGTTGAGACCTTGAAGGTAACATTGGGCAATTACACACAGAGGTCAATGCCTTTACAGCAGTGATGCAACAGGTGAGCAACTAAAATGAACGGTAAAGCAACCAGTGGAGGCTCCAACAAGATGGGAAAAAGTGATTGGACCAGTCAGTTTTTATCAATGGTAAGAAGGTACATTCTTAATGTATGTCTAAAAAACTTAGTACAATACCAACAGAGGAATATTGGAAATCCCCTTTTAGAAAAAATGTATGACCTGCAGCTTTGCGCTTGTGAGGTTCATCCGCTGATAAGAACGTACATTACACACTGTTTAAAAAGTAGATGCTACGACGTAAGCTCAGCAAGGTCAATATCCATATTTGCTAGGGTTGGGCAATGCACTTACAAATAATCTAAACTGACATTTCGAACTTCAATCTGAAGTCATTTACCATCACAATCATTACCGCAGTTGTCATTCACCAATTCAGATTGCAAAAGTAAAACTCATTGAAAAATAAATTGTCTTATTCACAGAACCATGAACAAACTGATTATTTTTTTTCTACATATATTACTAAACATTTACTGCTCTGTTAACTGTGTTTACCTCGGTAAGATTATCTGTGATTTAGTGTGTAACTATTTCTTAATAATAGGCAAATTGTATATACAGTAGCACTCCATGTTAAGTTATCTTTGCTGTCTTTTGCTTTACGTTAACTTTCTTTTTTTTGTATGGGTTGCTGAAAAGAAGAGGAAATGAGCCCAATTGAAAATTAGGCAAGGATCCATTTTTATAAAGACCTATTAAGAGTACCTTACATTCATATAGTTCTTGTCTATTTAGGGCTGAACAGACTCGTCCCAGGTGGGTGAACCCTAGTCTTATTGCATTTCAACATTAATTGACTTAACTTAATTTTTTAGATGATTGAAAACTGAACATTAAGGTGTCTTAACAATTGTCTTCCTTTGTTAGAGTTAAAAACTTCAGACCAACTCATTGTCACACTCATTGTCTAAAGCTTACTAAACATGACCTGCAAATAAGCTTCATGAGAAGGCCAGGCTGTTCTCACAAAAAAAAGCAGTGTCCCCAAAGTCCTTTAATTAAAACCAAACTATGTGTTGCCATACAGTCCCAGACCCATCGGACCAGAGGCCGTCTCACAATGCTTTAGTGTGAAAATGTCATGTCTCTTGTTCCCACACTTTCTTCTGAAACTAGACCAACTGTGTCTGGCGGTATTCCACACTCTTCCCAAACAGCTGAGAGGAAGAAGCTGAAGCTCTCACTGGTCACATGGGTGCCGGAGAGTTAATGACCGGCTGGGCTGCCATTCCCTGTTGTGGAGCTAAGGGTCAACACAAAGCACAAACAGGAATGTGCACAGACGGAGTATTTGAATGAACTAGTGCAAAACACATTGTTGCCCGTCTTCAGCCTACTCCCAGGACGAACCAGGATAAAAATAAATGTGGTTAAATAAACAAAGCCGAAGACATTTGCTGGAATTAGATGAGCGCAGAGCAACAATTGAAAAGCAAATAAATAAATAAATAAACAGTGAACTCAGAGCGTTATTACAGATCTCAGAGCGTCCTGCCCTCTGTGGCCGAACTTCCCACAGCTGCATCAATGGCTTTTGTGCAGATGTACCACTGCAGATAAAGACATTTGTCATCAATGTACATTCCTTTTTATTGTGTAGAGTAGACGTACCTCCCTTTCATACAGAGAGTTATCCAAATATATTATTGCCCTTCACAAAAGCATTGTTCATTGTCAACAAAATGCTTTATGCTTTCAGCGTGCAATCATAAAACCTTTGTGGTGAAGTTTTTGCTGTCTTTTTATCTTCTAACAAAAAACTGAAAAATTGTGCATCCTCCTGAGTCGGCTTTACACCGAGTCTCACTTTTTTGCTTGATATGATATCTACTACCAAGAGTGAGTGAGAGTTAATTGTGCTAATAAAGACCTAAAGTTTACAGTTAGTCATTTACAGACGCTTTTATCCAAAGCAACTTATTCAGGTTCCATTCTCCAGTGTTACAGCTGAAACACCACTGGAGGCCAGGTGGGTTAAGTGTCTTGCCCAAGGACACAACAAGAGTATGAACTGTGGGGAGAGCGGAATCGAACCACCAACCTTCCGGTTGAAGGACGACCGCTCTACCACTGAGCCACTGCGCTCTTGTTTAATACACCATGCTGTCTCTACGGGTGGTGCTTTATCATGTCATTTATGTGCTCCTCAGAGGCCCCCATTTCAGTCAGGAAGTCAGTTCTCAAATGTAGCAATATTGAAGTTGACCAATGTACATAAGGAGAAATACCTAGGGAACAGTCATTGAATCCAGGCAAGTCCAGTCACCCAAACCCATAGGGGGATTGTTGGCCCTTGGTGAAAAAGGCAGGAAGTGGTTAACAGCAAGTCTAACATATGTTTTCATCCAATCACAATGATAATATACACTTGTTGTAGTTGTGGCTGGTCTTCATTTTGACAAGACAAGATGTAAACATAATTTTGAGGCTGAGACAAAACCAAAACCTTTAAAAAGTGGTCTCAAGTACTAAAACCTTGTATACTGGTGAAGGATACTGTATGGTGATTATCACCAATGAGGAAAGAGCATCTCTTTAAAATGTCTAGAGATATCTAAACAGACTCTTCCTGTTTTACTGTATGTAAGCAGCTCAAACCCACCGGTCAATTAGTGTGGCTAATGCCCTAGCCACACACTCAAGAGACGGGGAGGGTTGGCACGGTCCCAGCTAGGCTTTCCTGCTCATGCTCTTAACTCTCATCAGTGTTGGGAACTTACTTGTCACGGTGCTCCACACAAACAACTGAGTTTCAACTGAAAATAAGCTGGCCTATCTCAGCAATTACTGCAGCTGTTTGTGATAAAGTGGTGACTCCTCCGGTCCGCAGAGACAGTCAGAATAATCGGCCGTGATGTTCAAATGATACAGTTGGATCTTGTTATGCGGGGTGACTCACACTACTTCAGGGGTTTTTCCGTGAAACCAGAGGATTGGGCTTTAGGCCACAGAGTGTAATGATTGTCAGTTTGATTCAGCCAAAAAACTTCTAATTCTTCCACTTATTAAATAAAATGAAAGTAGTGTGGGGTTTTTGATGGCAGCTGGCGGTGAATTTAATAGCAATTCTATACCTACACTCTTTCTTTCTACTGCCTCGGGGCACAGTAGCCCTTCGAGGACAACTCTATTTAGAGGTGGGTAGTACATTACATTTACTCCGTTACATTTACTCCGTTACATTTACCTAAGTAACTTTGTGAAAAAAAATTACTTCTACATTTGTGAGAAACAAAACTTAAGCCACGTGGCTCATTTGAATAAATCTACAATGGCATTTACTAGTCTTTAATGCTAATAAAAAAATGAAAAAGGACGTGGCTTTGGTGGAATATTTGGCCAGACCATGACCAGACAAGTACCAGGACCAGGACCAGGACTATGGGTGAACTATAGCTATTGGAGATGTTACTGTTGTTGAGTCTTTTATGTAGGCTATTGAAGGCTACATGCACTTTAGTGTTGTGAAGTTTCATTTAACGTAGAGTAACTGGCAGCTTAGCTCACTATATTTTTACTATAATAGTTTGCTACTGTCTCCAGTGTTGAAAGTGAAAAGGATGAACAGCCCTGGCCTCATTTTGCTCACTGTAGGGATTGGTTTCAAAAGTTAAATGTTGTAAAAAAATATATAACAGATAAATCAGACATTAAGATCATGCAGTTACTTAGTACTTGAGTAGTCTTTTAACCAAATACGTTTTTACTCTTACTTGAGTAATGTTTTGGGTGACTGCATTTTGCTTCTAATTGAGTGAAATTATTTTGAAGTACTCTTACTTGAGTACATTTTTAGGCTACTCTACCCACCTCTAATAATATTGCAATAAATATCCTAGTTGTAATTGTTATGTTATATCCTTATTACTTGAAAGTCATGTCAGCATGTGGTGGTCTGCAGAAAACGTCTAGTTCTGTGCCCCTGCTACAAGTCCAGGCCCTTAAAAGTGCCCCTAACATATTTGACAGCAACACAGACCATGAGTGACAGCTTCCCAACAATGGCTTAAACGTAACTTCCAGGGAATCCAAAAGTTTTCCACTGAAGAGGAGAGCAGGCTGGGTCAAATGTAATGTACAGTACGTAATGGGAAATTATTACTGTATCATTTAATTTTCATATCCCTTCTATTGCTGAATGCACATAGTTTGAAAGAGCATTCCAATTGTGTTACTAAATTGTAAATCTAAATGGGAAACCAGAGTCTAACCACAAGTGTCCTGATAAAAGGCTTTGTATTTTGGGAGGGGTAATCTTGCCCTTCCTCTGGTCCCTATATCCTCCACCATTTCCGCTCTAACTATCTGTACGTGACTGGACATCCTCTTGATGAAAACAGCTCACAACCTGCTTGTAAAATGTTTTTCGGCCATGTTTGGTGGATAACAGGACTAACACGGAGGGTTACTGTGGACAGAAGGGGAAATGGGGGGAATGTATTCACTGTGATATGTGGCTCCACATTTCCGACATGCAACATCTGTAAAATGGCTTATCATACTTCAATGTTTTCCCCATTTGGAATCATAAACTGGATGTCTGTTAAATTTTATTTGGGTTGACAACTTCCAAATCCATTCCTTTCAAAAATCCAGAAGCATGTTTGTGTTGAGTAGCCCTGTACATGTTGTCTGTGGGTTCTGATGGTGAATTCAAACAAATTTAGTTTTTAAATGACATAAGCTTTGCTCAGAATGAAACATGTGCTTCTCTTCCAGCAGTGCTCAGTTTGTCCACTCCGGAGAAACCAGAATTAATGGAACTAAAATTAATTCCACTTGGTTCTAATGAGATTTAAATGTAAATTATTTTCTGGTTGATTAAGTTTATTCCCAGCTTTCTTCATTGTAAATTAATTGAGCTACATCAGTTACTACATTTTAATAGGGACTAATTCTCAAAGCAAGAGCTTTTGTAAGACACCTAAAAAACAGCAGCTAATAAACACCAGCTTTGTTATTGATAAACGTACAACAAGCAGGATGGATGCCATATTAGACAACATGTACCATTCTCTGCACGCTGTAACACAGCTACAAAGAGCAGCCAGTAAAAAAAGGCAAATAATTGCAAAGAATTCCTTTTTAAATTTGGCTCCCCACAAAAAAGTATGCTGTGTTTAAAGTCCATTTCAGCCATTTAGACCTTGTAAACTTGTCCCAAACTTGCTTACTCACCCAATAAAATTCTCATCTCATAAGCCAATTAAAGCAACATGGTCAAAGTATCTCTATGACAGTCATCTTGTACTTTTATACAGCAGTTTGGTGTCATTAGCGTGGATATCCCATGTGACTCAGGACCCCTGTCTAATTAGACGCACTGGCCTGTCCACTCGTCATGGGCTGCATTAATTTATTTTCAGTAGACTGTAGGATTTCCCACAGAAGATAAACTCTGGTCAAAGAACATGCTGAACTGATACTATTTATGGCCTTGTGTTTGTTTATATTCGGACAAGTCTGTTTGTTTGGAGATTGGTGACCTTGTCAATAAAAAGTAGGAACAAGGAAAAACATGGAGTCAAGGTGAGTCAAAACTTTGGTCACATTTCTACCAAGTGTAATGGTATGTTTTTAGATCCTGGCTACACATACACATTTTTATCAAGAGATTTCTTTTCCTAAAAATTATTAATAAAAAAAAAAAGGGGGTTTTGAATGTTTATGAACAGAGGCCTGTTGCTCAAGGCTGGTTTGAGTTTTTACAGGGTAGGTTTTGAGCAGTTTTCATCACCATGTTAACTGACTCTACCTTGCTCTGGAGCAGGTTATATTCTGGTTTAGAGACTGCAAAACCAAACCAGACCAATCGGATCAGTCTGACGCTGCAACACAAAACATAGGGCCTTTTGTTCTTAGCCCTATGTTTTTCCTTTTGGTTCAGAAGATAGACTTTATTATACTCATTATTATACAAAAAAAAAAAAAAAAAACAATGAAGAGGACACTTATTACCACTTGGATAGCTGTTTGTTATTTCATTTTTTTTTTTGCTGCCACAATATATTTGAAATTGGGTCACACGTAAGTTTTGTAAAATGTGTCAAATTATATTTTCATTATTTTAAGTAATTTTTCCTGTCCAAAAACTTTTACAGTTTTACTGTATTACAAATACTTTCGGCTTATCTCCATCAAGAGGTCTCATTTACCATCACAGGTAGACTGTGGCTGGAGTTGCTCCCCAGGGATTTGAACCCTTAACCTCCCACAACTAAATCGGATGCACTTTCCTTCACATCATGAAATATGTTAAGGAAGTGAGTTTTTAAATAGGTCTTAGCTTGTAAAAATGTTTTAATACTTTAACGTCTATACAACCAGCTTTATTCTTATGTTTTTGGCTGTGAATGTGTTGCTTCCTGTTTCTCAGCAGAAATACAACCGCCCCTTTTTCCTCCAGGTTGAATGCTATTGGCTTTTCACTGCACAACCACTTTCAGTAATTATTGGTTAAGGGTTCAGATAGAAAGTTGATAACCAGTGCCACACAGACGTAACCAGTTTGGATATTTAAGGTTTTATCAACTCAAAACTTGCTAAACAACTTTGTTTGTTCAACCGGCTTTGAGCAGCAGCCCTCAGGATGAGCTGTTGTATCCGTTCTTAGTTTAGAGTGGTACTGGGACTGCAAAGATGCAACTAAAAGGTGGAGTTAAAAACGTTGTGTTCTGTTGTACCGAAAAACCTCACTAAGGCAAAAACAAGAGAGAGCACTTGTACTTGCGTCATAAATACTTGCCACAAAGAAATGCAGTTGGAGACCAGGAATTGGACAGATGGAAGGTTTAAGCTGGGCCGTATACAAAACTACAATAGACATACACTAACCTAACTAATTGGTTGACTAAATTGGTCCACCCAGTGCCACATTAGAATTGACTTATTTAGTCTTTTGGTGTAAGGGACAAAAAATGTTCAGAAAATGAAAGCTGTTGTCAAATTAATATGATGTAAAATTGTGGCTACATATTTATTGTTTAGGTCCACTTTTGTGTCAGCTTGAACTTCTGGTCAAGATTGCTTTCTGTTCTCCAGACTGCAACCTCTCTGATCAGAATCTAACACAGCTAGTCCATCAAGCATTAGGGGTTTTCCAGAGAGCCTAAGCAGACAAGCAGCAGGAAACTGGTCGTCCATGATTTGTCACCAGCTTACGGTAACGCTAGCAACCTAAAAAGAAACAGGAGGGGGAACAGGATGGCTAACAGATGACAGAGCTCCAGATGTAAACAGACTTTGTAAATATGTTCAGGGGCCTGATTCAGGAGCACAAGGTTACGAGCGGTAATGGCTACCAAATGTGAATGAGGTGAAAATGAGAAAACACCTTGAACTCCGGACAGGGCTCATAGCAGCTGCTGAATACAAGCTAATTAGCCAGAAACAGACATATGAAAACTATTATTTGAAAGAAACGTGGCTCAAAGATCTCTGCCATGAACTTCTCTTGATGGACAGCCGAGCATCCACACCCAGCCTTATCTGCCCTTTCCTTTTCCTGTGCGGCTCGATAAATATCATGCGCACATCACATAGTTAAAGCGAGGCTATTACAGCACATCCGGCTGTTTGTGTCTCCGGATTAACAACAGCCAAACTTGTGTGTAATATAGTGTTGACAGCGCTATCATTATCTGCAAATGGAGCTGAAAAAGAAATGTTTGGGGAAACTGTGGATGACTCTTGTGGCTTCAGAGGCATGGTGAACAAAAGTCAAGTTCAAAGTTCATAATTGGATTTGGCAACATAAACAAAGTCATCTTAAGATATCATTGAACCCACAGATATGGAGTCGTTTTGGTTATAAATACATAGCCATAAAATGTGGTGTGGTTTCAAATAACTACTCAGTTTATTTGATAAGCTGCAAGTTTCACAATCTACTTTGAAATAATGCCTTTAGAGAAACAGGGTTATGATATGTTTAATGTAATTATATATAGTATCTGATAAGATGTTGGTTGCATTCTCCGTCACTCAGTGATGAATTGTGGAATTTCTGGTCAGTTCTAGGTTGTGTATGAAAGACGGACAAATTTAGCCTTTTTATGACATGAACTATCAAAATGACTTTGAGGCAACCTATTCTATGGATTTTGAGGCTTTGTATTTTATTACAAAAAGTAGCATGGGGTTATCCCCATAACCCCAGAGTTAATTTGCCGAAAAACACCTACTTTGCTTCATGCTGATGATGGATGTGACATCTAGTACTTGACTATTCATATGATTTCTTGTTTGTTTGGCAATTCAATTCAGTTCAGATAATTTCTATAGCCCAGTACCACAATAACAATTGCGTCAAAGTGCTTTACAAAGATAAGGCAGTAAAGAGACAAACGAGCTAAACTAGACAACAGCCCCTGTCCTTAGACCCTCCATCAGGGTAAGGAAAAACTCAAAAAACATATTTGAGGAAAAAGAGAAACTTCAGGGAGAACCAAGAAGGAGGTTCCACTCCCAGGAGGGACAGGCCGTGCAATATATGTGTCCAGCATAGTCATTGACCATTTCATTCCACTTTAAAAACTATTTTTTGAGTTTCGGAGGACCACATGCTTCTAGTATATTACCAATTGTTTTTTGCCTAAACTAGCAACAGTAACCATGGAAGAACTGGTGGGGCTTGACAAAGGGTCAATTGTGCAATTGAGTCTCTATCAAAGCATTTTTTTCTCCCTAAACTTGTCTTCGGGGCTCTAAAGAAATAAAATAAGATCCACTGATGCTGGAAAAATGAGCCTCATCTCTGCCACATGCTGCGGCCCAGGGCATCTCTCTGAAACCGGCTGCTGCCTACACTCCAACCTCAGCCTCTGTTTACTGCAGGGGCCACGCCTGGCACCCTGCCCCTCTCCATCCCTCTGTCTATTCATCACACCATCCCTCCATCAATGAAGCTTTCACAGCAGAGCCAGTAGTGAGAGGCTGTCAGCTCCATATTCCACTGAGGAATGCACTTCATTTTACTGAGACTTCAGCCCTCACAGTGCACCAGTAAAGTTTCATGTATTTTATTGTCACATTTACAGTAAAACTTCCCAACATATTGCTAAAATGTCTGATTTTAATTTTATTTTTTGTTATCTTTTGGCATAAGGAAGCGCAATAAGCAGCTGATGATGCGCTGTTCAATAAATTAGCAACCTCATGTTATTCATTTTAAAAAACTCATATGATTCTACTTAATGCAACCAAGACAACCAATGCAGAGGTTTTGTTGCTCAATGGAGCCACATGAGTTGCCTAAATTAATAAAAAGTTCAATATTTTCTACTTCTTTTTTGGAGAAAGATAAGAATTTACCACAAACAATACACATCAACTACACTTTATGCCCGTTCTTTCGACATAAAGGCCTAAGTGAGTTATATATTTGCTTTGTAACAGTTTATTGGAGATGAACTTTCCAGACTTTTAGCCTAAAATGACTAATATGATATTGTGGTGTGCTAGTTGCTGTTTTAAAACCTGCTGTTTGTTGGGGAATGACTTGTTGAGAAAGATTAGATATGTCAGTATTTGTGTTTAACACAAATTTGTTGCGATCATGTTTACTGCTTGTTGCTATGGTTGCACCAGGGGTTCCGTTGTCCGGTAATTACCGGTCATTGGCCGGGAAAAAAATGAAATGTCCGATAAAATTAAATCTCTCCGGTCAAATTGTCCGATTAAATCTGCCTTATAATCCCGGCCCCGCCCCCCAACACAATCTGAATGACCGTTTGAAAGTTTTTAAACAACATCGCATGTTGCATTTCAAATAAAGCGCACGCCTAACAGCTATAATATAGACTGTAGTATATAGTGCCGCGTACATATACTAATGTTAAATAGTGCCCGCTTAGAGGCGGAGTGATCTGAGTTTGTTGTAATGTGTTAAGGAGGCTGTTGCAGTGCTTGACGGTTATTAAAAAGAGTTAACGGATTAACTTCAAGTCATTCTTCCTCTCACCACGACGCACATGGTAAATGAACATAAACAGAAAATACTACATAGACCTAAACCACGAACTATTGAGAGACGTTTCAAATATGGCCAGGCCCAGGCAGACTAGCCTTAAAGGTTTTTTTCAGAGGCCAGACGCGAAGGATGATACTGAATCAGGAACGCCTGAAGCCTCAGATGTCCAGAGCCAGACAGCTCCGCGGCGGAGCCTCCGCCACCACCGGAGAAAAAGCCGAAGTGTAGGGCGTACATATACGGCCTGATTATGTAATTTTTTAAGTTACATAAACTGCTTTCAGTTTTCCTCAACTTGACTAATTAAGAGGCGATATTTGACCGGCATATCATCAAAATGTCCGGAAAACGAAACCTATGCCGGTCACTTTGACCGGCACAATTTTTTTCTAGCGGAAACTCTGGGTTGCACTACTTTAACCTGGATTCAAAAGAGGTCTCCCTTTTGTAGTTTTATAGTCTAACAAACACTTGACAGTATCGCATTACCACAATTCTGTTTCGACTATTATTTATCATCATTTATAAGTAAAACTTGTAAAATGAGATGTGGCTTTAATCACTGACATGAGATACAATTACAAACATTCTCTGAGACTTATGGTCAATACATACTCCGCAAGAACAAGAAATTTGTTCTTGTTCTTGAGGTGGCAAGAACAAAGTTAGTTCTGACCAGGACTTTCCATACTTCACAAAAAACTCAAGCACAAAACTCCTCACTTTTCTGCATTAACCACACCCACTTCAGATTTCTGACCAATCACACAATAGTTCTCGGACACACAAAAGAAAAAAGTTCTGCTCAGACGATGTGTCAAGAACAAGCTGCGAGAACTCCCAAACCAGGGCTGCATGAACAAAATAGGGTCATTTTGTTCTTGTCACCTCATGTATGTAGTCTATTACTAAACATACTTCTACTATGGCCTTTGGTCTACTATAGTCAGGTCTGCATGAAATATCCAGACACTGCTTTTGCGAAACGCAAAATCAAGCTGTGTTTAAATGAATTTTCCAGAAGTCTAAAGAAAATGAGATGTGGCTTTTCACTTACACTTTGAGCAGACTATCATAGGTTACATACTGTTTCTTTTGCCTTATGTCTGTCTTTTTAATGTCACATGACAATGTAGACACAGATGATAATATGTGCTGGTTTTAAATCGGGGATAATACCAAAAACAACAGGGCCCACAAATTGCTGTGCAGCACATTTCCCTGCCATTTTTCATCAATATAGTTATGATACCTGTCTGTATAGCGCTTTTCAAGGCTCTCAAAGGCACAACGACAGTATGAACTGTGGGGAGAGTGGGAATCGAACCACCAACCTTCCGGTTAATGGACAACCGCTCTACCACTGAGCCACTGAGCCCCAAACTAGCCCTACTTTATTCAATTGTATGATTCAACATTGTCCTGATGTACCTCATGTTTAGTGTTCGGTCAAAATCCAGGATAACCTGGTCCTAAGAATCCATTTTTATATAGAGCAGCTGCTACCCACTCACTGACAGGAAGTTTTAGTGGTTAATTCCTTTTTGCATTGTGGCCAGTAAAAAACAAATAGTAAAATTGTGTATTGGATTTCCAACTCACAACAGATCAATAAAAATTACCCTTACCTTAGCCTCACACTTCCTGTGGGTTGCGGTCTTGCATACTAAGGTAAATGGGGGAAAAAAATATTAGGACTATAGACGTAATAGAGATGATGAATTAAACTTTCTACCGTACATACCTCTGCAGAAAGAGCCCACATTGTCGACGGTCTGCCGGCAAACACTGCACTGCCGCTTCTTTTTGAAGCTCTTTTCCTTGAAGACGTGGGGCTCTCCCTTGCCTGCCTGCATGCACACAAAGAGGGAAAACGACAATCATTCTCAGTTGAAAACCCGATACCAAAGGCTGTCTGAGTGCCACTTGCTCTGTCAAACAAAAATCCCAGAGCTTCATTTATCATACCGTGGACAGGCTGACAAACAAATGCATGACTACCACAACCTCTTATATAATAAAGTTACAGTAAGACAATAAGGACTTGGGTGGCGTGGGAGTATGATCCAAACACAAGCTTAAAGTTGTCAAGTCGATCCTTTTATGTTTGACAGAGCAAAGCAAATCCTAAGGTGTTTGGCTCTACGTCTATTCTCTGCTCACTTTGCCTGGAAAACCTTAGTTGTGTAACTGTCTTTCAGCAATAATCCTTGTGGTTCCCGCCCATTACCAGTGACATGTGTTTGTAGGTTTGGGCTGAAACATAAAAGAGAACATTAATACTGTCTCTTTCTTGTGTTCTGGTGTGGCTGTTGGTATCAGAGCACTTTAATGTGTGGAAGTGCATGTTTTATTTTCTGCGGTAGTAGCCTTTCCCACCCAATCCCTCTTTGTTTCCCAACACGGGATCAAGTCGGGCAATCCTTGGGCCTGACGTGACTCAGAGGAGGCTTTGAACATGAGAAGTGGACTTAGCTAAGGAAGGGGGGTCTGCTTAGTGTGTTTTCATCCATGCATACAAAATTGGAGGGAAAAACAGGGTAAAAGATGTGTCACAGCCTCCTATTTTATATTCCAGACTTGGATGCATAAACCACTGGGCAATACGGCATTTCTGTCAAACAATATACAATTTTAAATCTGGCATTATTTTATACCTTTTCAAAGACAGGACACCAAGGCTGTAGTAATTGCCTACATTCTACAAAGTATGGTTAAAAAAAACATGCATAAAGCATACAGTTGTGCTCATAAATGTACATACACTGGCAGAATTTGTGATTTTTCTTTTGGCCATTTTTCAGAGAGAAAAACTTTTTTTTACTCATAGTTAGTGGTTGGGTGCAGCCATTTATTGACAACTGTGTTTACTCTTTTTAAATCATAATGACAACAGAAACTATCCAAATGACCCTGTTCAAAGGTTTACATACCCTGGTGATTTTGGCCTGATAACATGAACACAAGTTGACACAAACAGGTTTGAATGCCTACTAAAGGTAACCATCCTCACCTGTGATCTGTTTGCTTGTAATCAGCAGTGTGTGTATAAAAGGTCAGTGAGTTTCTGGGCTCCTGACAGACCCTTGCATCTTTCTGTATTCTGAGTCATGGGGAAAGCAAAGGAATTGTCAAAGGATCTGCGGGAAAAGGTAATTGAATAAAAAGGGATATAAAAGATATTCGAGGGATTGATAATGTCAATCAGCAGTGTTCAAAATCCAAAAAACAGAAAAATGGGATGCATGACATTACTAAAAGACATTACTACACATATTCCAAAAAGCATCCCGCTTACAATACACCAAACAGAACAGAAACAAGGCTCAAAACTTCTGGAACAAAGTAATTTGGAGTGATGAGACCAAAATTTTACTTTCTATGATGAAAGGTTGTTGTGCCCTCCTGACAAGTCTGTTACTTGTGTTAGCTTTTCTACAGATGTCGCAGAACATTTCTCCTCCTTCCCACCGCAGCCACGTAAACTCCTGTTCTCACTGAACACAATACTCCCTCTTCTTCACCTTCTTTTTGCCGCTTGTCCCGTAACGGCTGTCTGTGACTGCTCAGTGTTTCCTGTTTGTGCTTCTTCACCCTTCACGCATCATGTCCTCTTTTTTTACTTTTATTAACAATTTTAGAACCATTTGGCGGTTTGAAAAAACTGCTGCCGTGACATTTTTGCAACTGAATGCAGCGTGACAAAGACAACAAGATAATTGCTGATTGATTTGTACATTCGCCACCAACTGGTCAGGAGTAGGAATTACAATAGATCACACTCAATCAGATTTTTCCGTTCCTGCTAAAAAAAAACCGCCAATGACGGAAAATATTCGGTTAATGCGACCTCTGGGGTGTGGTCCACCACAAGTCCACAGTTCCTCCAACATTTGTCTGTTTTTTCAAGATAAATGTCTAGTGGAGTTCTGAAATATCAAATCTTGACCTTTAACTCTTTCCAGAGTTGAATTGATATCCTCTTTGATTTCAGTTATGAAGGTTGCAATGTTGTTTTGAACAACTTTGATTTTGAACTAAAATAGCTACATATAAGGACATGTGCTACAGGCTGGCTTTCAACTGATTACATTTAGTGTTCCTTTGTCTCTCTGTGCAGAACTGGTGCTCATTTGGAACATGCTTGCGCAGTGAGCATGAAGGTAAAAGTCAAGCTAACGAGCAAAGAAACTTCAAGTTGTCAGAGAACAGTGGATGATTAGGCAAAAGAGAGCGTGTTGTGTTTGGAGTTCAAGAAAGGTTGTTTCTGGAAACAGACGGAGAGCCAAATCAGAAATTTATCAACCCAGTGAGAACTCGTAATGAACTCTGAGCAACCTTTACTGTGGCACATGGAGAGTAAGATAATACAAGCGAGAACAGCCAAGTCAAACTCAGTGCAAATAATAAGTGTCAACATAAAATATGCTTTATTCCAGTAATGACAGTAATGCACAGTTTTAAAGCGGCCATCAATTTCCCAAACCACAGCACATTGCATAAAAGGTACAAACCCTCCATCTGTGACATCAGAGCCACCCACCCAGCGCATGTCTGACCGGTCCAGAGTGGTGCCCTGCACTTGTACTGCGGTGCAGTTGGCAGAGGTGCCAGCTGTACAAACACTGTCCACTCTGCACAACACGGTCAAAGCTGCAGGATAATGAAGAAAGTGTGCAAACAGAGCCTATGCTTTGTTACAGAGCAGGAAAAGCACACAAGGGAAGGAAAAAAGCTTTGTTCATGTTTCAGTTTAATTATGTAGAGTTGTGAAAATATGAAGCCATGTTTACACTGAGCGGTACACTTACCCACAATACATACATACAGTATAACCCTTTGAAGTGCTTGTGTTTCCATGTGGGGCAGGATAGAGTCAGCTACTTGAACAATGGGATATAAATTGTATTTATAGTGAACTTTTTAGATGTGAGTGCATCGACATTAAAATGAAGAGGTAAATAAATTCTTTGTAGTGGAGCAGTAGTTCACTTTGAGTCAATGGTATAATTGTCTAAATCAAACTGTGGTGTGACTACTTTTAGCCTATATTGCAGCTCATCGCAATATTCAACATAGTTACCACACACATATTGAATGTTTGTATACACATACACAACACTAACACAAAGCTAACAAACAAATATGCTGTTAAGTTTAGCTTTAAATTGAGGCAGGATAGGGATGGAACGTAACTCAATGGTCTAAGAGTTCCACAGTTTAGGACCGACCACTGCAAAAGAACGATCACCCCCACTGTTTTCAACGGGACAGGGGGACCTTCAGCAGATGTTGCCCAGCAGAACGTAGAGCTCTGCTGGTTTGGTGAGGGGTCAGAATCTCACACAAATAAGAAGGTGTAAATGATTGCAAAAAACAAACTAAGATTTTGAAATAATTTCTGAACTGGACAGAGAGATGTGCTCATGTTTGCAACTGTTAGTTAGCAGACGGGCAGGAGCGTTTTGTACAAGCTGCAAACGAAGACCAGTTTGGTTAACTCCTACATAGAGCGCATTGCAGTAATCTATACAGGAGCTAACAAAAGCATGAATAGCTTTTGTCAGGTCAGCGTGACTTAAGAATGGTTTAACCTATGATAGGAGGCAAAGCTGAAAAAAGCTAGCCCAACGTGGACGTGCCAAACACAATGCATTCAGTTTTTTCCTCATTCAAACAGAGTAAATTCAGAGACAGTCACAATCTGATGTCATCTAAACATCTGTTAATGGATTCAAGACTGTCAGGACAAGCAGGGACAACTGGTAGGTAAATCTGCAAGTTGTCTGGGTACAGATGAAAGGACATATTGTGTTTTGAAATCACTGCACCTAAAGGCAACATATACAAAGAAAATAAAACGGGGTCCAAAATGGAACCCTGTGGCACTCCAGAGGTCAAGGGGGCTGAGGAGGAGGAGAGTTCCTTCTGCTCGGGCTGCACCAAGCCTCTCTCATGGAAACCCTTAAAAAGTCCTTCAGTAAGGGCGCCACCATACAGCAATATACAGCGATATACCGCCGTCCACCAGAGGGCAGGCTCCAAAAGCGGAAATATAAGGAGAAACCCAATTGTAAAAATAATGTTTACAAAAGATGGCTGGTACAAAAGATGGCTCCGGCCTCTAGAGCTAAGTTTTTAGTACATGACAACTCTGGGGGCAAAAACCTGGAACAGCAAAAACCTGGAACAACCTCCCAGATGAAGTGAAACAAGCCTCAACTTTAACAATGTTCTATAGCTCTGCCTACATTACAACTTAAAGTGTTTTTTATCTGCACTCTCCTTTTAAAATGTTTTTTTTTTATGTTTCTAAATCTTGTAAATTGTCTTTTATTCCTGTAAAGCACTTTGAGTTACCCAGTGTATGAATTGTGCTATTTAAATAAAATGGCCTTGCCTGTAGTAAGTCGGCTGTGTGGAAGCATTTTGGATTTCAAAATAAAATTGGCTTAAAGATTTTCTTTACAAGTTTCTATAATGACATTATACTTAAGAGTTGAAAATATGCACTTTGAACTTTTTATGGGGTGTTCTTATGATGCATGAGAAAGTGGTTCCTACGTATAGACCCCCCAAAAAAGTTGATGTTGCTCATTAGTTTGACCGTTACCGTCACACCCACTGCCCAAGCATGTTCTGATTGGCTTTATTTCTATGAGCAAAGACAAAAAATCCCCAAACAGAATCAGGTAAAAGCCTGTGCCATGTCCTTATATGTACCTATGAACTTGAGTTGCAATTATGTAGCATGCATGAGTAGGCTATACGACCTACTAGAAGCCCGCGTGAGTTTAAAAAAGCAACCTATTACAGTCAACTTCAACCACCGTGGATGTGGGCTGAGAGATAAACATACAGGAGAGGCGGGCACATTCTTCCTGCTCCAGACACAATTAAGACCACTATATACTTGACCACAGGCAATCATGGTCAGACAGCCCGATAGGACTCTGCTACAACTGGATTCTGAATGGTACTTTCATGTGAGCAAAACCAACACAATGGAAGTCGTGACACAGCGGTTCAAATCAGGCGACAAACAAGTCAAACACAATAAAGACATAAATACAAGAATAACATGAAAAGCAAACAGTGATGCCACATCAACAGATCTTTACTATAAATTCAAACACAGAACACCTTTTTTTTTTTTTAACATTAAGCAGACCTTTTTCCTACATTTTGAATGGAGGAACGGGCATTAGCCTGTTTTGTCAGTGAATGGGTAGAAAGTCTTAGACTAGGTCTTAGACTAAGAATGATGTGGACATATAAATGGATGTGTGTGGTCTTGGCTGGACTTGATTAAAAAATATTGAAATGGCTATGTTCACAAGCGAGACCAAGTATAACTGAGACCTTTTAAAAAGTTGGCTTGAGACCATTCTCGAGTACAACACTAGTTATTAAAATATCTTTATCTTACTAGCTAGCTGTTTCTTTGATATCTTAGGTCGTACTCACACTAGGCACGGTTGCCATGAACCGGGCCAGAGGACGATTGTCCCCCCTCCCCACTCCCCCTCTGGCCTGCACTCACATAGGCTTTCAGCATTCGTGCCGGAGCACGCTTACGTCATTATGGTGCGACGGTTTCGGGATAAACAGGAAGAGCGGCGCTCTCTGAACACAACGGAGTCCATCGCTCTGTTTTATTTGTGGATAATTTTGTGTCGTTTGGTACACGGTGGTCCACAGCCCTCTCACAGCCTGTTGTTAAACAGATTTGTCGCCTTAGTGGCGCGAAAATTTTCACGTAATCGTGCTGCTCGTATGAGGAGGTTTGCAAGGTACCAGCTGAAGTGCAGCAAGGACTTTGCAGCTTTGATTACGGACTACAGTTCCGATACATCGACATGGTAAGAATTAATATAATGAAATGTCATTGAATACAATTGAAAAGTGTATTGTGAAATTTGAAATACAATATGTGTATAATGTTTTTTTGTAATTACGACAGTAGCGTTCTAAAGGTAATAATCATGTAACTTAATATAATTTGCTGGTTAATATTAGCTACATTCTTGTATTAAGACACCGTATTCAACGGACACAACTGTTATGTATGCACTGGAGTAGTAGTTTGTTGTTTATTTAATTTCACTTCAAAGTGCTGTAAGGTAATTGTGTATGCATAAACTATATACAGTTAACAATATTTTTCCATTCTGCTGCAGGACCATATGGATTCGGCAGAGATCTGCTGTGTGGTGGCAGCATGTTCTCAGCAGCTGGACAGACTGTGAGTGGAAGGCTAATTTCAGAATGAGAAGGACATCATTCTTGCAGTTGTGCAACAGCCTGCAGCCGCACCTTCAAAGACAGACCACTTCATTCAGAAAACCAGTGCCCTTGGACCAACGTGTTGCAATATGCATATGAGACTGGCCACAAATGTAGAGTTCAGAACCATCTCCCATTTATTTGGGATTGGTCAGCACTTCTCATAAAAAACAAAAAAAACAGTATTTCACATAACACAACCATATGCAGTGGTGAAACAAAATAGGCTACCTTGTGTGTGTGGTGTATAATTTATGGAAGTGTGTGGTATATATTGTAGAGGTTCGAGGTCGAATTATAAAGTGTAGAGGTTTGAGGTAGTGTTAGGTTAAAGTGCATAGTAAATATATGCTACGGTATATTAAACAACTTCTGAAAGCAAATAAGAGTATTAACAACAACAACAGCCTCATCCTGGCTTCAAATACCCGCACAGAAGACGTTAGATTCATGAGTTTGTTTGGACAAGACCTCAGTCCCATATGCCTGAGAGAAACCTGCCCTGGTGCATAGACACTGCAAGACTGGGTGTTACATGATGAAATGTTATGATTAAAATACATTTTCATTTACATTTTCACTTCACTTTTCTCCAACACATAATAGCAAAGAATAATCATGAACTGAATTGTCAACTTTGTCAATTCTTTTAACATGCCAAGGAATGAATGTATTGTAATGACTTTACTGTAGCCCAATGATAAAGATGTAATATGTTGTCATTAAAGTACACTTTTAAACCAAGGAGAACAGGCACAGATGATTTACACTTTGGAAGCAAAAGTTAAATTTACAACTTAGGTAAAGCCTAAATCAAGTCTAAGTGCATTACCACATTGCAACATGCATAAAATGAACGGTCTGCAGACTAGCATTTAGAAAATAACAGGTAGGTACATTAAGAATCCAAAGAGTGACATTTCCCCTGTCGTGAAAAACACTAGTATTGCCAGAATCAAAAGAGAGTGTAGACTTGAGTTTTCCACACCAGACTAGTGTAAATGTCAGCACAGCTATAAATAATCCACTCAAGTACAGATTCAAGTTGTTTTGGAGCGTCGCATGGAGCGTCGCAAAACCGTGACGTCACGCGTCTTGTTCCATGCTCCAGCACGGTTGGCGCTCACACTACATGCGAACCGCGCCCGAGCCCAACTAACCGTGCTCTGGCCCACCTCTTCCAAGCGGGCCAGGGGCGGCTAATCGAGCAGCGCCGGGCACGCGATTCGGAGCACTCACACTAGTCAAACGAACCGCGCTATGGTGGTCAAACGCGCTCGGGCACGGTTCAAACTGGCTAGTGTGAGTAGGCCCTTACTTAAATCCCAACTTTATTAAATGCACATAGACCATCACAAAAATACTTCTTTCTTTTTTAATAAAAGTTTTCTACAGTCAATCATTCTAAGACACTAAAGTGTTAAAAGTTGTCAATTATCCTGGAACCACTTTCTCGAGTAACTGTCCATGTAAAGCTTAATTAACCCAAAAATATTCTGTGTCATGTTTATTGAAACAGCTCATCTGGGAGTCCAGAGCAGCCCACAGCGGAGGTTTACAACATTCAACAGATTGGAGAACAGCTGGTATGAGTCTGAGAGTACGAGCATTAAAAAACAAGCTGAGCCCAGTCCCCAGGATAGTAATTACTGTCTCTGCACTAATGGATAAAAACTTCTTCTTCTGGTAAAACATGTGGTATTCTCAACTCTACAAGTGCTAATAAAGAACCTTCTTCTCAGAGTAAAGGTGATTCAACAGAAGGTCCACACAATATAAAGAATGTTTTAGATTGCAACAATAAGGCAAAAATATTACCAGTGATATTTAAAAACTCAAATTAAACATGGACTGACTAACAGCTAAACTAGGGCTAAACTATACCGGGACTAAAACCAAAGACACTTAAGGCAAAAACTAAATGCCTGTCACATGGAGGGCCATAATTATTATTATTAATCATTGCAGCACTATTCAGCAGCAATTTTCATTAAAACTTACTTTTCACAATTACCATAGCAAATAATTACTTATACTTAGTCAGTTGAGGCTCAATCTTTCCTGACAGTCCAAAACTAAACCAAGGACTAAATAGTGTGTAAATAAACCTTTTCTTTCACAATTCCAACCAACAGATAACTGATCAGATTACCTGAGTCTCTTGTCCATCCATCTTTCCTGGCAGGCCACAACAAACATGTGAGCGATCCAGCTGCAACGCCTCTACCAGCTGGGACCTGCCGCACTTTCCACTCAACTGACGCGAGTAGTAAACAGCTACCTGAGGCCTGAGGAAAACTGCCCTGGCACTCACAGATGCACACGTGTATCCCTGCTGCAGCTCAGTGGAAACACAGACTCCATGTCCGAAATGTCTGCCAAGCTCTGACCCCACCTCCCTCTGCAACATCTGTTACACAAGAAGGCCCTTTCTCCAATATTTTTAGCCCTCCTGGCAGAAAATGCAGCTGAGGTTTTTGGTAGTCAAAGAGATGCTTTCTAACTCGAAATCCCTCCCCTTCCTTGACGGTGCGTCTGCCAGCCGTCACTGAACAGTAGCTGGATTGAATGAGGGAGGGGTTGGACACATACAAATGCAAAAACAAATAGGCAGAAACAGAGGGATTGGTTTGTGTGCAGTAACACATGTCCCTGGAAACCCCTCTCTCCTTGATTCCCACTATAAATAGACTTCATATTTAAACAATGATAAGCTTTGTGTGGCAGTGACTGAGGCTGAGGCTGGATGCAGTGACCTCAGTCTGGTGCAGATGGTCACTGAGAGCAGAGGTTTAAAGTGCCCTGAAGGGTTCAACTCAGTAAAAGAACTTGCAATATTTCATAAAAGTTTTATTTCATTAAAAAGCCTAGGCGACAGGTCAGGTCACATTACATCTATGAAATATTTAGAGGCTCACATTCTTTGGCATAAAGTCTTTGACGTTATGGCCTAACCAGTAACAAAACTACACTATACCACTATATACAGTATTGTTCAAAATAATGGCAGTACAATGTGACTAACCAGAATAATCCAGGTTTTTAGTATATTTAGTATTGCTACGTGGCAAACAAGTTACCAGTAGGTGCAGTAGAGTCTCAGAAAACAAACAAGACCCAGCATTCATGATGCACGCTCTTAAGGATGTGCAATTGGGCAATTAGTTGAAAGGGGTTGTTTGTTTTCTGAGAATCTACTGCACCTACTGGTAACTTGTTTGCAATAAAAATATAGCAATATACTAAATTATTTTATTCTGGTTAGTCACATTGTACTGCTATTATTTTGATCAATACTGTACTACTTTTTAGTCTGGAGGACAACTGATTTTAAAGTGATAACCAGAGTCAGCGGTAGTTGTTTGCTTTGTTCATAGCTAAATGCTATAAAATATACAGTATATCTGCTACAACAATTAAATTTTATACTCTTGTCCTAAAATTCTTATATTGTCAGATAGTTGAGAATATTTGCTTTTATGGCAATTTAATCTTTTATCTTTCATTCTGCACAACTAATTAAATCATTGGCAATTGCTAAAAGTAGCAATCGGGGCCAATTTAAAATAAAATGATGGAAGTATGAACATACCAAAAAAAGTTAAAATTACATTGTGGACAAAGTTGTAATCTGGCAACAGAATTCAAAATGATGGATAGTAAATGTCCACATGGACTAGTATGTGGACAAAGCATAAAGCACTTTAACCAATGCTTTTTTCCCTTCTCATTAGCACTCGTGTTGGCAGGCTAACTGATAATAACAGAGTACTGACCACATCTGGTGTCCACAAGCTGAGTGTTAAGCAGGTTTTTCCACAGAACAGCTTCAGCCTAAGAATTTATAGGCTTGACACTATTCACTAAATGGGCTCTACTCAACTGGAGGCAATAGTAATTTTTTATTTATTTTGTCCCATTCAAAGTCATTAAAACACCTTCATAGAGGTTTATGCTCCTTTGATAGCACATATCTTTGCCCTTTTCCTGTTTTTCCTAAAAGCTGCAATGATTGGCTGACACAGCAGTGACTGTTGTAAATTACTTCTATGCACTTGAATGATTGCACAGTTGAAGTTGAACAGTTGAAGAGTTATATTAAACTGGGAAGCCACATATTAAATGGGTTTTGAGCTCAATTCCTGACAGTGATTTTCTGTAAAAAGTCTCCATGTCTCCAAAGACGTAAGATGAATTGGTAATTGTGTCTCAGTAAGTGTTAGCCAAGTTGTGATTAACTGGCAATGTGGATGTACCACTGCCTCACATCCAAAGTAGCTGCATTACACTCCGGTCAAATAAGAGCAGGAACTGAAACAATGAATGTATAAATGTGTCACTTGGGACATTTTAAACTCATATTAAAAGAAGCATTCCACAGGCTTAGCGGTCTTCATATAGTGACATTTTGACTAATTGGTATACGCTGAAACTGGTAATTGTTCAATGCCATATACGTTTTTTTCATGCACAAACTGCCATCTTACCCACTCTGGTATTTTAGTTCCAGCATCACTTATTGGCATTAGGGACAGTTTGTGCTAATGCCTGCGTCCAATGGGTGGGACAGGCAATAGAACAGCTGAGCTCAGTGTACCGCCATAATCCACTTCTGTTACCTTGGACTGCTGCAAACTCACACCCTCAAATACACCGTATTGTTCAACCAACACCCCCTGCCACTGTTTTTCATATTTGCTGGCTAAATACCCCATCTGTTTTGCGTCAGTACATTCCCGAGTACAGCCTAAGTGGCCTCGCTAAGTGGATGACATCATAAGGGATGGTGATTAATAATGGCTAGTTAAGAACAGATCTGAGGATAAATAACTTGTCTTCTCTGCTGAAGTGGGTGAAAAACATTACTATCCATGCTGTTACTTTCAGGGGGGCCCAATCACAGGGTATATTTTCAGAACTAAAAATTTAATTAAGCTTTCTCTGAATGACTGAGGCTGAGCAGAACAGTTTTTTGATAATTAAAGCACTTTTTTGGTAGATCTTGTTGGCTTGTTGCCCGGTGGCCAATGCTTGAAAATGCTTAATTCACATTATTTTACTGTTCACAGTGCATTAAAAATGGTTGTTTAAACACAAAATGTACTGTAAAGTGATTCCAGTGTGTTTTAGTGACATTTCCAAACTGTAAGTATAAGTATTGTGATAATATTGTTAATCGCAATTATTGTGGTCAGAATAATTGTGACACAAAATTCTAATATCGTCTCATGCCTAGCCATGTGACCATTTATGATCCCAAAGTGGGAACCTAGGCACAGCAGCCTCAGAAGGTCAAAACTCAAACTTAGATTTATGAAAGGTCAAGTATCTTGCTAACACCAGTTTAGTTAGAAAAACTAATAAACCAAAGTTTATACTGTAGATGCATCTTGATGTCCAAACAGACCCCTTCACTTTCATAATAAGGTGGGTTTGGGGAGGGTTTTATGTGAAGCTCTGTTTCTTTTGTTGTTTGATTGGTTGTATGTTCATTTAATTTAATTCAGAGGTAGTTTGATTTGTATATGAGTATTTGAGTTATATTAACCAATTCAAATGGACAGAGCCCAGACTAATTCTTTGTATAGAATAGAAAAAACAAAAATGGCAAATAGTAGAATGGCAAATATCTTGCGTTTGCATGAATGAAAAAATGCTTATCCAGGTTTTCCAGAATGTGTGGGAACCCTGACACTTTTTATTTTATTTTATTTTTTTACAAGGGAATGCAAGTCAGTTGCATAGTCATCCTTTTGGCTTAGCAGAAAAAGTGTCTTATGCAAGAAATCAGCTATTGGCCAATGAACTCTTTTTTTGGAAATGTGCAATACCTGTCATATGATCACTACTAGAGCTCCTCTGCTTCGCTGCTCAAATCTACCTGACTTGTTGATGCAAGAAGAAGACCATTTATTGCTTGCATTCCCAACAAAGACTTTCCCACAATGTCAAATTTGTTACCACAAACTGATCTGATGAAAAATGGTTCACACAAAACCATTAAATGGATGGTGTTATCACTAAAGGAAAGGTTGGGGAGGCTGGACAATGTTATCTTGTTGTTGATACATGGATTTCTAAGCAGGATACAAGCACTGACAAGGCATCGGGTCCAGAGCCAAGAATAACTGACCACTGTAAAATTCTCACAAGGGCCATTTGTCATTTAAGTTGTTTCTTGGACTTCTACTAGGATTAGTAGCACTAGTGTAAGGGTCAAGATCACAGTAACCATGTTGGGATTGAAGAATGAGTCAAGACATGTTTATCAAACATGGGAAGTGGAAGTCAAGTCTCAGACTAATAACAATTAAACGGGAGAAAAAGAGATTCTCCAAATAATAATTATTAAAAAGTAATGCAGTCTTAAATGGCAAGGCTTAACACTAACTTTTCCATTTGACATTACTGGTCTAGTTGTTTGGCCACATCAAGAAATTTTTTAAGTTTTATTTAA
The DNA here is from genome assembly GCA_024416835.2 of Perccottus glenii. Classification (NCBI taxonomy): domain Eukaryota; kingdom Metazoa; phylum Chordata; class Actinopteri; order Gobiiformes; family Odontobutidae; genus Perccottus; species Perccottus glenii. The sequence continues at coordinate 27,611,741 of CM044555.2, read as the reverse complement.
GTGGTAAATACTGACAAAGAAAATGATATACCTTTTAATTATATTGCAATATGAGCAAAATAGTTATGTTAGATTACAAAAAAGGCTGACTCCTTTAAGCTTACAACTATAGCTATAATAATTTTAAAAACCTTGATGTAGTGATTAAAGTTGGTTCAACAGCTGATGTTTGCTAGCTGCTAACATCAGGACAGAGCGCGCGACCACCTGGAACATTCTTTCTGGGACATGACTTTGGAGACGTGAACAGAAAGTGACGGCGCGATGGAGAGGCTTAAAGCATCATATGACCCCATTAACAGCTTTGTATGTCCAATAAATGAACAGCGACGTATCATGTAACGAGTGAGTCTTTTATACTTCTCATTTCAAACCGTTACAGACGAACATTTTCAGCATATTGCATGTTGTGGTCTCCTCTGTTAGGAACTGTGCCTCAGTAAGAAAAGCATTCACTGCTCAAGAATGCCTCGTAACGTTAATAGAGTCCAGATTTAGATGCAAACTGAAGTTATAATCCCATGTAACCAAAGTGCGCAATTACACAGGCAACATGAAAACTCAGGATAATAAATCTATCCTAATCCATAAAACAGACTTCTAAATTACTAAGTAGTCTTTTACTCTAACTCACAAAAACAAGCCCAAACTTCCCTATTTGGTGAATGCTTTCTGTTCTTACCTTGTTCATTTTCCCGCTGATCATTCCCCCTGGTCTAAACGCTGCCCTTCATTCTCCAGAAGGCCATCAATAACATGACTAGAACTATGAGATAACTTGTTTTCTTTAGTCCGGTCCACCCTCTGCTCCGGAGCGGCGGGGCGGAGCTACACGCAGCTAAAAGCATGTGGACTAGTGTTACTAGAAGCTCGACCCCTGATTGGTCGCTTGGGGAAGGGGAGCGTAGCAATACTCACTCCTAACTGGCAGGATTTTTAATGTGATTCTAAGTGGAACATGGTCCTGTTGAAGTGGTCATTCAATGACCTAAACATAGCCATCTTTTATTAAAGTCAAGCAGCTTTGTAGCCATATGTATTTATTATAGACTGTGGTGATACATGAAGTGATATTGTAAAATAACCACAACCATTAAATTACACTTGAGCCTATGTTTAGCATTACATGGACTGACATAGTCTGCATTGCCCGGAGACTAGCCCAAACCACTAGATGTTTAACCCTGATGATGATTGAGTGAATTACAGAATGAAGAACTGTATTTCACCCTTGTGCCACATGGTTGAGGCATTTATCCTTTTTTATAATTGACAATTTCAATCTGCTTTTTCCATTTATTTGTCTGGTTTTAAGACCGTTTGATTAGTATTGGATGGGCATGTTTTAAATAGCCTAGTTAATCTAAAACAAATGAAAAGTGATAGAGTGAGGGTATGACATAAACATATTATATCATATGTATATTAAGATTTCTAAAGAGAAAAATGGCATTAAATTATTTAGGAAAAGAACTTTCACAGTCTTTTAGAGCTCAGCAGATGACAAAACACACATTCAAGCATATGTTGAGAGTATATCATTAAATATGTCAAGCCTATGCTAATTGTGAGCTGGTTTATTTTAAAAGGTCTTTCTAAAATTTCTCTGTCTAGACATAATTACAATGAAAAAGGTCCTAAGATTATTTTTAATTAATACATATTAGAAAAAAATACTGATTTAAAATTGGAAATTTTATGCCAAACCAAATCCAAATCAAGATTGCCGTAACCCACCTTTGGACCCCAACCCACTGTTTGGGAAACACTGGTCTAACCCTTTAACGTCACTGTAGTTCTGAGAACACAAGCATGTCTGGGAAACATCTGTATGGCTCATGTTGCAGAGTAGCAGCAGCCCCTAGTGGTTAAACGTGATACATGCACCAGATGTTTTACATTTAAAACATGTAGTCTATGCAGTGGATTTTTAACATATATGAACCCAAAGGTGCAGACTGGAAACGTCTATGGGGGATTTTGGAGGTATTATATAAAACTAGCCTGACTGAACAGATGGAGTTGCAGATTGAAATCCTGATTGTTTTGGTTTGAAAGTCCAATCCACGGAGCAGGTCTGGACCGCTTGATTGTAATTTAAACAGGCAGGCGTGGTCTTTGTTAAACATAGTGGCCTGAATCTTTGAATTCTAGCCAAAGTCTTGTGGATGGTTCAAATGTATTCTTACATCAGAGGACTTGTATTTGCTTGTCCTCAATCGTTAGCTCCTAAATACAGTATAACCTTGTTTTATCTGCTGCTTCAATATTAGATAATCTCTCTCAGTCAATTCCATATGTGTTACCTTAATGTGGCAAGGCAAGGTAATTTTATTTATATAGCACAATTCCTACACTGGGTAACTCAAAGTGCTTTACAGGAATAAAAGACAATTTACAAGATTTATATTAAGAAACATAAGAAAAAATTAAAAACAGGTTAAAAGGCCACAGTCCATTGTGAGCATAATGACGTATGTAACCCCCCCTGCTAATGCAGCCCATTTATGTGCTCATAACTCAGGAATTTCAGGCTCAAAAATTATATATTGCAGGGTGTCGAATATGGCCAGTCTGATTGTTTGTGCACCAAAGTGTCTTTTTCTTTCAGATGGCAGAAGGAGGAGGGGAAAGAGGAGAAACATGGATTTGGTGAGTAAGAAAAAGTTGTAAGGTGAAGGTAATTGGAGGGGCTAAAGAGGGGCCACATGCAAGACTAAGAAAATACTGAGGGACCATGAGAGACAGGAAGTGGTGCTCGGGATTGGAATGAGGGGTTGAGTCAGGGAGTGAAGGGGGGATGGTCTTGTATGTCAAAATAAAGATGAAGAAAAACATTCAGAACAGATGGGTTACAATGAATCTGAAGTGTTGATGTAAAAATTATGCTTTGTCTCATTTAGATTTATGTACGAGGTAGGGCTTTGTAATTAATTGCAATTGCAAAACAATTGGAATTTGAGCACATATGGCTGCAATTTTATTTATTAATTTATTTATATTTTAATTCAGATTCAGAGTTTCCATTAGCCAGCGTAATTTGTAATTGGCTGGTAAAATAAAAGCTCCCCATTCATTTGGGCCGATGAGCTTTTATTTAAGAAATGTTTGTTATGCACTTCTTTTGCACTGAATACATGTTTTAAAAAGCTAAAACAATTGCCAAACATTGCAATTTAAATTACTATTGCAATGTTTTGTCCATATTGCACAGCCCTTGTATGAGATAGAGCAGCAGTTGTTTAAATAAAAAAATAGGTTAAAGTAGAGGTGCAAGGTCATGAGTTTGAGCCTTGACAATGGCCATCCTGTGGGTTCTAAATTGCCCACACTGAAGGAAAGACAGATTGTCTGTCTGTGTATGTCTCCAAATGTTAGCTAAGCGATTAAACTGGGTATTGTACAGAGTATACTCCTCCTTATACCCAAAGCAGCTGGGATAGGTCAAGCCACCAGCATCCTATAACATGAAAATGAATAAATGTAAAGTTATATACTGTATATCTTAAAAAATATCTGCCGCTGAAGGCTAACAACCAATCACCAGTATTTACAGTTAGTCCATGGCCCAGACAAGTGGCTGTTTATTCTGGATTGTGGTATATTGTGCAAAAATATATTAGGAATATTAGTCTCTGCGGTGCTAAAATGGTCCAGAAGTAAGCACCAAAAAGCATGAAAACAAATGGATTGGATTACATATCAAAAAGAAAGACATACATGTGTTACTGTTGTAAGACGACCCTATCCACACTCTACATCAAAGGGCTTCTGAATCGCACTTTAAACATTAATAAAACCTTTTCTATGGCAGACATTTTCTCTTTTTCAAAACAGACTTAAAGGTAACAGTTGTCAAAGCCTAAAAGCTGATCCCTGTTATCCACAGTGAACCCATGGCTCAGACCAGTAGCTGTTTATTTTTGGAGTGTCCTAAACTGAGCCAAAAATGTAGTGAAAATAAGAACCAGAAGCAAGAGCCAAAAAGGTGTAAAAAAATAAATGGATTAAATATTTAAAGAAATGAGACAAAAGCTTGTTACTGTTGGTAAATTTAGATACACAGTATTTCTAAGGGGTTCTGAGACACAGGTGCAAGGTGCTTCAAACATAAACAAATTGGAAGAAATAATCGAAAAATATAACTCTCTGATGCCAAACATTTCTGTCTCAACAAAGTAAATGATAGTAAAAAGTTGTTTAAGGATACATTATAACGTCACACTTGTATTAAGATCTTAAGCAGAAAATCTCTCGTTTATAAAGGCCTCTTTCAGATTTGCCAGATGTGCTTTTGTCCAGAAGAGCGAGACATCGTCATGGTAGAATTGGCTCCCTCTTGGAGGTAAACGAGAATGAGTGGGAACCTGGCCCAGGAGGAAATGAGGGGACGGGGCTGTGTAGTTGCAGTAGAGATTGAGTAAAACAGTACTAAGCCCAAGACTGATAAGGTACAGCTGTCAACAGAGCGACAGAACACATTTCCTGGACATGCTTTTCAGATTTCAAGTGGATATTTTTGTGTTGAAGAAAAAATATTATGCGCATACTTTACTGAGAGATGGTTCTTTTTTCTGATTTTTTTTGTTAAGGGCGTTGCTGGGATGTGTTAGAGGATTGCATGCTTGCTGTGAGAGGAAACGGTTTATGTCTTTTCCCTTGATCAGCTTCCATGTGCGTGGCCACTACACACAACAACATTCTCACAGTTTAGGTATCATTGTCTTGAACCAGCATGAATTTGATCTTCTTCACCTACCCTCTTAGGAATTGACACGTTTTCAAATATGCTCTAATGTATAAAGTACTTCTTGATTCATTTTGCTTTTTGTTCTATTTTCAGCACTGAAGGGGGGAGGGGTCTATATTTAACCCTGACCGGTCAGTGTTGTTTCCTGTGTTGGGTGTATTTGCAGTGGATGCCTGTGGTTCACGGCTTTACTATTGGTCACGTCCAATATAAACTTTGTTGCTTGCAAGAAATTAAAGGAGAGTTAAGATAAATACATTTAAAACCCTATAAAACCACCTTCAAAATGCCAGATTCTATTTTTTTTACTTCCAGCTTGAATACAAGGCAAGGTGTAATTACATTTGCTAAGGCTGATGGCAAAAAAACAATGTGAGAGACTTGCATTGGCTTGACCTGTACTGTAATATGAAATAACAAGCTGTAAATAGCGCTTGACAAATTAGCGCTGATTCGTGCCATGCTGAGAAAATGGAGAGAATTCCATTAATGACTCAACTTTTGGCAGTTTATATATTTATAATGATGATTGCAAAGATATTAAGTGAAATCGGTGTGGTCAAAGCACACACTAGGTCTAATCAGCAAACTATTCCACGACAATAATGATGGCAGTGATGGCAGTTTTATTACTTCAATCCGTGGCTTGCCCTCTTTGATTCGTCCCACATGGATTTATTCTTTTCCGAGTTTGGTGCTTTATTTTTCTTTTAAAAGAACCATATGAACCGTAGGCAAAACAGACCTTCTGTGTCTTACTTTGTTGAAGTGTTTATTTCTGGAATCCCTTTTTTAGAAAGACTTTTTACTGATGCGCAGCTACTCCATCAAATACTGAGAGCAGGGGGGTGAGGGAAAAACTTGCAGTTGTAAATCATAACAGGCTAGAAATTATGTAAGACTGTCAAGCAATAAGATATTTAACTCAAAGCATATATACAAAATTCCTGTTTTTACAACTGCCAAGAGCTGACAAACTGAGCACTGCAGGGCACATATTTTTGCATTTAGGGCAGGTTTAGGCCATAACAAAAGTGAAAAACACCTATTTTCACTGTTTGTTTGTTTTTAGACTAATACAGCATGTCCCTGCAGGGCTACCGTAGCTGTTCACATGCTCTAACACAGGAGTGTGGAAATAGAAAGAGTCTGCTTTTTCTTTCAACAGATCTTGCCAAGAAAGAAGAAAAACTATACAACCCCCTTTAAAGGCATATGTTTCTTCTGTGTATTCTGTGATTGGCTGAGAGCTTTGCACAATGTAAATGTAAGCAAAAAAAAAAAAACTAAAAGAATGGATTACAGGCAGAGGACAGTCCATCTGAACAGCCCCATGTTGTTATGAATATTAGAGGAGGGAAATTAGGGGTATTCAATTTGTGGAGATAATGTAATATTACATGGAATTCTTGCATAGTATGCCTTTAAAATTGGCAGATAGACACACATTTTATCTTGCTGCAAATCTGTCTTTATTTTTTTCAAGAAGAATGTGGATAAAAAAAGTCAAACTGCACTGAGTGCAGTAAAACATCCTTTTCCTTGTGACATAAACATAAACAAATTATGCAATCACACTGAGCACTGCATCTGGAATATGACTTGTATTTTCCAGGTTTTTCCAGTAAGTGCTTGGCATCAGCCTGGTCAGGTATGTGTGTATGAGCTGTTTCCTGAGATTTTGAGTCTTAGTCATACTCCAGTCAGCCTACTACCAATAACATAGTAGGAGTTACAGTGTAAGTAGTTCTACCGTCCCTATGCTGTATCTGAAAGGGGACCCAACGGAATGTGATAAACAACATGCGAAAACAAGATCCCAAAAATGACTGTAAATAGATGGGACAATCTTGCATAATCAGTGGGATCCGAGCTGGTTCCCACACCCATGTAGCGGGGTCAGTCTCTGGTGGATGATGTCGTCAAGAGGCCTCTGTGTTCCCACACTGCTCAGCATGTGATATGAAGCCAGTGGGACTGTGGTGCATCCGAGCATGCACACTCCAAAAACAGGCACACGCTGAACACTAGGGTGTATCGTAAAAAAAGTATGCTCCACACAGGGGCAACTGCAGGTATTCATTTGAGTGAAAAGTGATCTGAGGCAGAGGTCATAGGTCAGGTGTTTTTCTCCTGATGCTCTGCACCCAGCCTCTGTTGACATTATGCTAAATGGTCTCACAACACTCTAATTGTATCTGTGCAGATGTGGTCCTGCATCAGAGACAGACGTCATAGTCATCCACTTGCCTTGTGCAAGACACTTAACCCACCTAACCTCCATTGTGTGTGGCACTGGTGAATGAATGTGTGTGAATGGGTGAATGGAAGCTTGATGTAAAGCGCTTTGACCACCTAGTAGGTGGAAAATCCATGCCATTTACGTACCATATGACGGAGCAGTTAAAGAATTCTTTGAAAGGTCTATCAGCGTTCTTGCCTTGAGTAACTATATGCAGTGTTGCAAGGCACACAACACTGAAAGCCCATAGTAGCTAAACATTACATTGAATTTCAATTATGATTGAAAACGCTGATAGCTTACCTGCTCACCCATGAACACAAGCATGATTCTTTTATGCCTTTGATTTCCTACCTCTCAAAACAAACTCACTGTAGCACTTATACATATATATATTACCTATAGTACCTATAGTCAACATATGGATCTAATTAAGACCAGCCCTGTGCACTTCTGGTGACACTGACCCTTGACCTCCAGAAAGAAAAGAAAACAATAATGTAAATTTACACAGCTAATTGATTTCCAATTAATAATAAGTTAGTATACTAAGCTTTTAGAGGCATCATGAAACTGAGGCATGTGCACACTGTTTTTGTCTCCCATATGTAGTATGTTCATCTGTTCAGCTGACGTCTGACATGACCTTTGACCTTCACACTGGGAAAGCTATAACTTAAATATCAAAGCACCATTAAACAAAGATATATTTACTCTTCTCTAATGAATTTGGCCTTTAACTTGACAATTTTAAAACAGATACCCATTACACAACAAATTACACAACATGATGACCCATCTGGACCCATATGTTTCTGTCTGGATCATGCAGACTAACCTTTGTCAGCCTCATCCTTGCACTCTCACTTCTCTCCAGAGTCCTTCTCTTGAAAGATGAGCTCCGGACCACTGGTGCCACTGGCACCTCTTCCTCTTCGCACCAGTCTGAGCCCAGTACGCAGCCCATAAATGCGGACTGGCAGGCCTTCCTCTTCTGTCCAATGCCTGGTCGTCTGCCCTCGGTTTCTGAACAGTTGTGTCCTCCAGGCCCACTCCTGGGCAGCTGTTTTTGTCAGCTGGAAGGACGAGAGGGAGGCCCTGCCCCTTTTCCTAGCTCTAGCTCAGCCTCAATACAAGACGGAGGGACACGCTGCTGCTGCCCTGCCCCCTTTCCTTTAACTTTAAAACATCTCAGTACTGCTAAAGTCACATGTCTTTTCTTCATAACGTAAACTTCCAACTTTCCATATCGGCCAGATCACTTACATGTCATTCTTCTTTCTTTCCACTTACCTTTTATCCCTCAACCTTGTCTTTTTCTACCTTTCCTTTCTCCTTGCTGCACACCCATCCCAGCGTGCCATTCCCTTCCTGCTCCCTTCCCTCCTGCCGCTTGCTGTGCTCTAGGTTGCCTCACTCTTACATATACAATTACCTCTCTGTTCTCTCCCCTCAGTCGTTTCTCCTCCCCGACTCCCCCGTTTCCTGAGCTCAGTCTCTCCTCAGCACATGCTCGGTATTGTCCACAAAACAAATAAGACACCACAACAAGTGACGGCAGCTGAGATGAGTCAGAACCTAGGAGCTTAGCCCTTTTTATAAGGCAACAGTGTGTTTACTGCAGCTGTGAAATAGGAGCTTTTTCATTCAGAGCAAGTTACATATGTACCATATAACGGAGCAGATGAGCTCTGTGTTATCTTGCCATGAGTGAAGCTAAAGGCAGTGAACAGTGCAGTGTCATGCCTCATTAAAGGGATAGTCCAGCATATTGTAGCATTTTGTTTCCCAATTTGAGGTTATTTAAGAACACACTAACAAAGCATCATAAACATAAACAACAGCTTTTTATTCAGTTTTTTATTAATTTATCCCCAGTTTCTGGTTTAGGGACCATTTACTAAGTTAAAATGTAAAAAATCTGAACCTTTTTTGAAGCACTAAAACAATGGATTTTGATTTCAATATATGTAGCAGCCATTAGCTTTCTGGTAGTTACTTTATTGTTTTTGTTGAGGACACCTTCACACTAGACACTCAATGACGGAGCGGGTGACGCAACAAAACAAAAACACCTCAGTCAAATTCAAAAGTTGAGTGAGAACACAGTCCTCTTGTAAACAAATGGCTTAAACACAATAGATTTTTTGCATTTTGGGCAAAATGTGAGGCCTCTTAGCCTCGGTGGCATTACTCCTGTCTACTTTTCCGGTCTGGGAGTGGGCTGACAACTTCTACTGTAGGGAATGAATTAGCTCCAATGGTATCTAATAAAACCACACTCAGACAATACAAACTATACAAGTGGCACCAGGACTCATTGTGATAATCATATACTAGTGACTCTTGCACTCTGCATTTTAAAGGGTGAAAATCCTCCTTGCGCTGTTGTTTATTTCTTCTCTCTTGAACGTTTTGGCACAAGCCTTTAGAAGAGTGAGACTGTACCCCTTAAAAGGCAAATTCTTGATGTGCCTCCAGAAAAAAGCCCCTCCCCTTCTTTGTGTTACAGTCCCCTTTTCTCTTTGTTTTCTTCACTTTCTTCCCTCTCAATTGCCCAACCCAAAGCCGAGGCGGTTTTGTTGTTGTAGGCGCGCTGCCCCAGACAGACTTCTACCAGGTGTCCTTCCTCTCTCGCACTGTCCATCAGTCCGAGCCTAACACATGTTTCAACTGCCCCCTCAAACATGTTAGTAGGACTCCTTAAATCGACCCTAACCTTGGCGTTAAAGCCACTTTATCTGTGCCAAATGTTGTAGACTCAGACATGAACTCAGGCTACAGACTGTGTTTACAATGAGCCCCCCTCCTGCTTTTATGCCATAAATTGAACTTCTTCTAATCAACTCAGAACATGCCAGAATACAACCTTTGGATCTGCAGAGAGGTATGGTCAGGGTTGCCTAATGTGGCATCAGAAGGTCAAATTCATGCTTTGTAAAATGATTAATTGAGTCAAATGGTTAGCTCAGTGGTTAGCGGCCATTCTTCAACCGGCGGGTGGGCGGTTCGATCCCCGCTCAAAACATCCCAAACCAAAACCGCTCTCCCCACAGTTCATACTGTCGTTGTGTCCTTTGGCAAGACACTTAACCCAACTTGCCTCCAGTGGTGTCAGCTGTAACACTGGTAAAGCGCTTTGAGTGCCTACTAGGTAAAAAAAAGCCTTATATATAAATAAAAAAATTATCATCATATTATCATCTTATTACCACACTATTACCTTGCTATAGTCAAGCCTGAATATAATATGCTGCAATAATCTTGGCAACTGAATCACCCCTGACAGAAAGTAATATTAGCAAGATATCAGCCTAGCTACAACTTAGCCTTTAGCAGCAAGTTACATTGTATTCAGTCCAGAGTTGTGTCTAGAACCCTTGATTCTTGAATTTATCTCTGTTAGAGTCAAGGGACAAATCTGGGCTGCAGGACTTGCAAACAAGAGTTGAAGCTAACACTAGCAGCTATCGTTAACATCAGAAATCTTTAAATTCTTTGAATTCTTTCTTTCTTTTTTTGTGTGGTTGTGTGAGAGAGTTTTTCTAAATAGCATAGTACATTTTGAGGGTTGCTATGTGCTATTTATTTCTGTTTTGCTAAAGTGCAGCCTTGTGTGGAAGCACCTTTAAAATATCATCAGCAGTGACTATAGGTTCTGGGACGCAGGCAGGTAGAGTAGGAAACCCAATAACTGGAAGGTTGGCGGTTCAATTCCTGCTTCCTTCTGTTTTTACTTTAGTTAAAAAAAAAAGCTCATACATTATACTTTAAATTAAATTTTAGCTTTGGGGCATTAATAGCTTCAATAGATTCTGTCTTGAGCTTTTCAATAAGCCAAAACCCAGTTAATGAAAGTGTTCCTGGCAAACCCTTTTATTTTTGGCTAAACACATTGTACAGTTAATAGGTTATGGACTTGGCAGTAACCAGGTTGATTTTGGAGGGAGAGTTTCCTAAAGATGGCTCTTATTAGACAGACAGAGCGAAAGGAAGGATTACAAAAGATAACATTGAGAAAGGAAAAAGACAAAACAAACCAAGACCAAATATGGTCAATGGGGAGGGGGGGAGAAAGAGAAGGATTTGTCACCCTGAGAAACAAAGAGGTTCAGAAATAGCCACAGCGTTCATGATGTCAGGGATGGCGTGCTGTTAACACGCTCACTGGACTCTTGCACAGGGCGTTTTCTTGAAGAGCTGCTCACAGATCTGTACACACACATTACCATGTCTTCATCATAAACAAGTCTCTTTACCCTGAGTCTGGCCCCACGCTGAGTCCAAGCATCTGTTTTTGTGGCCCAGGCTCAAAGTGCAGCCAGAGTTTACGCTGTACGGCAATAGCCCAGTGTTAAGCCACAAACCAGAGACATGTATGGTAAGGGTGTGTGCAGTAAAGCCTGATGGCAACCAAAAGACAAGACCACTATGACTGATTAGAATATAGGTTTATTTGAAGTCTGTCTGACCTCTAGTGGTCAGACACAGCTACAGCATTGAAATCAGTTTTGATATTAAGAGAAGGCTTGTTTTCAAAACTGGAAATTGCTACTTGAACATGGCATTGGGTCAAATTGGATTGTTCAACATACATGCAAAAAATATATTTAAAAAAAGCATTTTGAAAATTAGCATTACAACATTAACTGCCTTGATATTATTTTTTTGTACTTAATAGCACCTTGTAACTTTAATATACAGTATATTCTCCTTCTTATTTTGATGTTTTTTAGACATGACATTAATAGAATCATGCCTATGTCACTGACACATTACCCTCAGCTGGAAAGAAATACAATAGAACTTTCCTGTCCCTGGTACGGTGGCATATCTCAAGAGATTTTGTGAGTGACTCCCTGGTCCGTGTACAAAGTATAATTAATTAACGCATGTACAAGTTTACAAATGAAAATTCTTGTTTTCAGGGTATTTCCTTGTACCATTCTCCAACTTTGTGCAATCTGTTAAAATTATCATGAGCCCAAAAACCTGCTAAACAATTTCCTTTAGAACCTAATGAAATAAGAGGTTTCAAAAGCAGACAGATTCAATTTAAGGTTTATTGTAACAGTTTTTAGTTTAAAAAAACGTGGATTAATCAATTTTATAATGTTTTCATGTATGATTGTCAGTGTTTGTCCATTAATCTTAAACTGCTTCACATGTATTTATGTATATATATTGTGTGTGTATATATATTGCTGTTGCACTGACGCACTAAATAAGCGGTAACCAGAGTTACCAGACCAAGTTCAAAACAGTGTGTGCTGTATCCTGATTGGTGGTTTGCCGCGTGATTGACCTCTTCAGTTTTTTTCTATCCACTCATAAATAAAAAGGAACGACTAATTTTGCAAAATGTAATTGAGTAAAAAGTAAGATATTTGACTTTGAAATGTAGTGAAGTTAAAGTAAAAAGTATCCCCGAATGGAAATACTTCAGAAAAGTACAGATACTGGAAAAAACTACTTAAGTACAGTAACATTACATTTACTTTGTTACTGTCCACCACTGATCGCAAGCAAGTATTATCAAGTGCAACCAAAGAAGCAAAGTCGTAATCTAGCAAAGACGAGTCAATTTGGGTCGCTCAGACCTGCGTTAGCTAAAAAAAAATACTTTTTTACTAAAGAGGTGAGACAGAGTTCTAGACTATTTCTAAATGCTAATGCTAAATAACTATAAGGCTATTGCAAGTTATTGGATGCTAGTATTATATTAGCGTGCAAACCAAATGTACCTGCTAGATCATAGCAAGCAAAGAAACATTTCAACGGTACTGTAAATATCATGACTGTATTGTGAGCCTGACTTTACGTGAATGTATTTTCAAAGCAGCACTTTTTGAATTTTTGATTAATATGTCCATTTATGCTACCTGAAAACTATTGTTTTACTATGCAGTAAAAGCCGAAAAGCTGGAATCAACCAGTCAAAAACTGGTCCATCCTAAAGACAAGACCCCCTCGCACAAACAGAGTAATGTAGTTTATGCAGTTCAGTGAAGAGTATGTCGGTGAAACAAAACAACAGCTTCACAAGAGGATGTATGAGCACAGAAGAACCAATCCTGGAGGACCTGAGTCTGCAGTCCACCTCCACCTCAAAGAGAAAGGACATTCCTTTGAGGACAGCAATATCCAAATTTTGGTCAGAGAGGCCAGATGGTTTGAGAGAAGTGTGAAGGAAGCCATCTTTTTGAAAATGGAAAAGCCCTCTTTGAACAGAGGTGGTGGCCTCAGATTCATGTTGCCTAGTATTTATAACAGTGTTTTGAAACCTTAAATCAAAAGAGCTGCACCCTAGAACAACAAACACAGCACCTGAATGGAACAGTGTCACCAACAACTCTTCTGAGCCTTAATGGCTCTCACATCAGGAGTTACACTTCCCTTTCAGAGCCAACGACTATGAGACCAGAACAGCCTGGCCCATTAGGGGAAACTCCTCCCTCTAGAGATATAAGCTCAGCTCTCTTACAGTTGATCTCAGAATTGATAAAGTCTCTTGGAATTAGAGACAAAACGTCTTCACCTTGAAAACTGAGTCCAGATGCTTTTCCTTCAAACTTTTTTTTTTTTTAAATTGAACTGTATAAAACAGGAAAGGGAAATAAAAAGAGATCCAAGGAATTGAGAATGCAATTAGCAGTGTTAAAACTCCAATTAAGAAGAAGAAAATGAAGGATTCTGTTGAAACCAAACCAAGGTCAGGTAGACAAAAACTTCAGCAACAACTGCCAAGAAAATTGTTCGGATGCAAAGAAAAACCCACAAATAACTGAAATACAGGACACTCTGAAAAAAGTGGAGGTAGTTGAAAACAAAATGGGCTGCATGGTTAAGAAAGACATTACTAGGCAAATGCCACAAAGCCTCGTGCTTACAATACCCCAAACAGCACAGAGACAAGCCTCAAAACTTCTGGAACAAAGTCATTTTGGAGTGATGAGACCAAGTTTATAAGAAACTTTTGGGTTCATTTCGGTGGAATGTTAAATTAACCTTTCTTGAAACTTACCGTAAATTTCTAAAGCATTGGTTGACTTTTTATCTGGATTTTGTATGCAAAATTGAGTGTCCCTGCTAGAAAAGAAAGCTGTGAGGTAAGAAGCGGCAGTCAAAAATAACACACCTACACTTTAAGTAGTTTTGTGAAAACTATTTGCTAATTTGTTACTGAAATGACATTGCATCTTAATGATAGAATTCTATCATTAACAAATGAATATTTTGGGACATGGCTAATGCTTTCCATTTCTATTTGTGCTGTCCCATAGCCCGCAACAGCAAGCTCAGGGTATCACGTTTTATTTATATGACCTGCCATATGAAAGATTACTCTGTGAGTTTGACGTCAGTGGTGACTAAGAGAACACAGTGGACACAAAAGCAGGATGCACACTGTCTGGGCACGACAACTTCCAAATTAGTCATCATGGAAAAGAAATAAATGTTCCAGCAGGATGGAAATGATTGATACAAAGCCATGGAAAGCAAAAAGGTTCAGGAAACAGAACAGTGGTGCTGTTCTGCCTTGTCCTCAGACTGTCAGACTTCACCGGCTCATTAAAACAACCGGAAACATTTCATTGGACTGTGATTTCTTTGAATTATGGAAAATCCAACCTGGAAGCTAGACTTTACTGCCTCAATTATTACATGATATTTAAATGTTTTTTCACAAAGAATGTTAAGAGATGAGAAACATGGGAGTGAGGGAATGTACAGCATGGAGCAAATGGGCCGAAGCCGGGATATGAACCTAGGTCTCCACAAGGTTTGTACTCTACCAGGTGTACTGTAAAGGTATCTCTATTTAGAGTTCATTTATTTTGATTTGAAATTGTGTTTCTAATTCTGCAAAATTTAGAATCTAAATTAGAATCCCATTTAATTACTCTAAAGGTGAAAAAATTAACTTAAACAGCATGTCCAAAGGCTGATTTCTGAATGTACATCCAGAATCTACCACCAGCAGGTCTTTTGTAGTGTCCTCATTTACAGCTCTTACTTCTTTCTAATACTTGATCAAGCAGTAAATGTACAAACCCAATTCTGAAAAAAGTGGGACACAATGTAAAATGTAATGATTTACAAAGGTCCGTTTATGAAGTATAATTCATTTACGTACGTACAAATTTACAAATGAAAATTCTCGTTTTCAGGGTATTTTCTTGTACCATTCTCCAACTTTGTACAACAAATTTAGAAAAAGGACATTGGCTGTTGTAAACAGAGACCACTTCCTTTCAACATGAAAGCGTTGGGCTTAACAATTAGCGCTGCTGAATAACGGCATTTAAAAAGGTGAATGAATTTACCTTCGGGGATCAATAAAGTTCTTCTAATCTAATCTAATCTAATCTAATCTAATCTAATCTAATCTAATCTAATAATCAATTTGGAGTAGTTTGACATGTTTGGTGTTTATCAGGTGTCATTTTTTAGACTATAGCAAGACAGGCTACCAATACACAAAATAATTATAATTATATCAAATATATGATCCGCTGACCAAGAATCTTGATTTCACGTTATTTATTCTCTAGCATCTCGCCAGTTGTGATGTGACAGCTCTGTTGAAGGCTATATTTAACAATAGAAATCTGGTAGTCAATTCCCTGAAGCCATCTGTTCTGTCACTTTTATTTTTTTATGTTAGACATTCATTCAATAATTTTTTCAGTCTGAGTTCATCCACCTGCTGCCTCAATGTTTTACACACTAGAGAATTCTAAAATCAGTACTAAGCAGTTTGTTACCATAACTCACTGATATAGTCAATTATTCCTTACAGTCTGGAACATTTCCAAGGGCCTTAAAAACTGCTGTCATTAAGCCTCTCCTAAAGAAGAGCAGTCTTGATGCTACAGTGCTCAACAACTATCGGCCCATATCAAACCTGCCATTTTTAGGGAACGTCATCGGAAAAGTTGTACAGTTCCATTGCGAATTTATTCGGCCCCCTTGAACTTTGCGACCTTTTGCCACATTTCAGGCTTCAAACATAAAGATATGAAACTGTAATTTTTTGTGAAGAATCAACAACAAGTGGGACACAATCATGAAGTGGAACAAAATTTATTGGATATTTCTTTTTTTTATTACTTTTTTAACAAATAAAAAACTGAAAAATTGGGTGTGCAAAATTATTCAGCCCCCTTAACTTAATACTTTGTAGCGCCACTTTTTGCTGCGATTACAGCTGTAAGTCGCTTGGGGTATGTCTCTATCAGTTTTGCACATCGAGAGACTGAAATTTTTGCCCATTCCTCCTTGCAAAACAGCTCGAGCTCAGTGAGGTTGGATGGAGAGCATTTGTGAACAGCAGTTTTCAGTTCTTTCCACAGATTCTCGATTGGATTCAGGTCTGGACTTTGACTTGGCCATTCTAACACCTGGATACGTTTATTTGTGAACCATTCCATTGTAGACTTTGCTTTATGTTTTGGGGGGAATGATGAGTTCAGGGTGATGAGCTGTGTTGCTTTTACACCAAACATAACATTTTGCATTGTTGCCAAAAAGTTTGATTTTGGTTTCATCTGACCAGAGCACCTTCTTCCACATGTTTGGTGTGTCTCCCAGGTGGCTTGTGGCAAACTTTAAACAACACTTTTTATGGATATCTTTAAGAAATGGCTTTCTTCTTGCCACTCTTCCATAAAGGCCAGATTTGTGCAGTATACAACTGATTGTTGTCCTATGGACAGAGTCTCCCACCTGAGCTGTAGATCTCTGCAGTTCATCCAGAGTGATCATGGGCCTCTTGGCTGCATCTCTGATCAGTCTTCTCCTTGTATGAGCTGAAAGTTTCGAGGGTCTTGGTAGATTTGCAGTGGTCTGATACTCCTTCCATTTCAATATTATCGCTTGCACAGTGCTCCTTGGGATGTTTAAAGCTTGGGAAATCCTTTTTTTATCCAAATCCGGCTTTAAACTTCTCCACAACAGTATCTCGGACCTGCCTGGTGTGTTCCTTGTTCTTCATGATGCTCTCTGCGCTTTAAACGGACCTCTGAGACTATCACAGTGCAGGTGCATTTATACGGAGACTTGATTACACACAGGTGGATTCCATTTATCATCATTAGTCATTTAGGTCAACATTAGATCAGTCAGAGATCCTCACTGAACTTCTGGAGAGAGTTTGCTGCACTGAGAGTAAAGGGGCTGAAAAATTTTGCACGCCCAATTTTTCTCCTTTTTCTTTGTTAAAAAAATATCCAATAAATTGTGTTTCACTTCATGATTGTGTCCCACTTGTTGTTGATTCTTCACAAAAAATTACAGTTTCACATCTTTATGTTTGAAGCCTGAAATGTGGCAAAAGGTCGCAAAGTTCAAGGGGGCCGAATACTTTCGCAAGACACTGTATATCAGCAACTTAATGACTTTCTATTACTTAACAACTGCTTTGATCCTTTTCAGTCAGGATTCAGGCCCCATCACAGACTGAGACTGCACTTGTCAAAGTCACAAATGACATCCGTATGAACATTGACGTGGGCAAAGTCTCTGTCTTAGTTCTGTTGGACTTGAGTGCTGCATTTGACACAGTGGACCATGAAATCCTGACACAAAGATTAGTGGAATGGATAGGTATCACTGGAACTGCCCATAAATGGTTTCAGTCCTATCTTGAAGACAGGAAGTACTTTGTTTTGGTTGGTAACTGTGTATGAGACCAAATGGCCCTGACATGTGGGGTTCCACAGGGGTCTATCTTGGGACCCCTATTTTCAATCTCTACATGCTTCCTTTAGGCCAGTTAATACGCAGCTGTGGCGTATCATACCATAATTATGCAGATTTACATTTCACTCACACCAGGTGAAAATAGACCAATCCATTCACTGTGTCACTGCATCGAACAGATTGATGTGTGGATGCTAAATTATTTTCTCCAACTGAACAGAAACAAGACTGAACTAATCATCTTTGGGCCACAGAAACAAAGAGAAGCTGTCAGCAGTCACCTCGAGTCTCTTTCTCTAAAATCCAAAAATCAGGTTAGGTTTCAAGGGGTCATCATAGACTCAGACTTGAATTTCCACAGTCACATTAAAACAATTACACTTGCTTTTCCTTACCTTCCGCTTAGTCCAGCAACTTTGGGGTTATGAGGTGGGGTACACCCTGGACAATGGCCAGTTGGTTGAGACACAGACAACCATTCACTCTCACATTCATTCAGAAGGGACTCTTTAGATTTGCTATTTGACTTGTACATGTACTGTATGTCTTGAGTGGTGAGAGGAAGCCGGAGTACCTGGAGAGAAGAGCAGAAAGAATTGACACAAAGCCTATTCAGAACAAATTGGAGATATGTCAATATTATTTGACAACTTAGTCAACAGGGATTAATGTTTCTTCATAAAGTCAATCAAATCAAAAACCTGTTCGGTGTTAAAAGTGTGTTGATTAAAAATTAAAGATGTGTGTACAATTAATGTGGGGGCAAGCATAAACATTAACATAGTTACTGTATACATATGATGAAATAGAATTAGCTTACAATCACAGTAAAGTTGCATGGCACAAAAATGTCCCTGGGGTTGGGTCGTGGACCTTGTTCTTTCGGTCATGACCCAAAGCTCATGACCATATAGTGAGAGTAGGAACGTAGATCGTAGATTGAGAGCTCCTTCTTCACCACAACAGACCAGTACATAGACTGCATCACTGCAGAAGCAGCTCCAATCCGCCTGTTTATCTCACGCTCCCTCCTTCAAAAAGTTGTGACAGAGGAAATAAAAGTCAGGAAATGTAAGTCATATTAAAAAACAAAATGTAAAAGTAAGGATGGGCAGATGTTCACCAATCTGCATAAAACTGCATCTACTATCATACCATCTGCAGAATACATTATCATCAAAAGATTTAGAGAAGCTGAAGAAAGAGACCGTATCAAAGGTCAGTATTGGATGCTGGTGATCTTCAGACTCAAGCAGCACTGTGTCAAAAACAGGCCAGAGTCTGTTCTGAAAAGATTGCATGAATCAGGAACACTTTCAGAAGTCTCTGTCTGTGACACAGTTTAGAATTATCCACAAATAAGAGTTAAAGCTGTATCAAGCAAAGAAGAGGATACATGTGAAGACCATCCAGAAAGCACTACCATCTTCTCTGGGACAAAGCTCATGGTGTGCAATATGAATTTTGAAATAATAATTCAATAAGAACTGTGGTCCAGAGAATACTGCAGTGATTCCCGAGCATGGCTTCTTCTTCATTTAATTTCAATGGTTTCTTATAAAAAGAGGAGAATGGCTCCCTCTTTTTAAAGAAAAAGGTTTAAGAGATACTTACATTACTCTGAGTTGTGGGACACGCTACCATTTTGTCACATCATCACAAATTTAATTTACAATACAACTTAAATATATTGGTTACATATATTTTATTATTATCACTCACACACACACACACACACACACACACACACACACACACACACACACACACACACACACACACACACACACACACACACACACACACACACACACGGACATCTGTCACACTTACAGAGGTTGGCCAATGGTAATTATAATAAAATGATATGATGATTAAAAAACACTTTGCATACTTTTGACTTTTTTTTTGTCACATTTGCTGAAATTCAGTCAGAGCACAAACTCAAAATGAAAAAAAAGCCACCTTCTTGTGCACTTAGCTGTGGTTTTGACATGCCATGTTGCTGTGTGTTGATGTCCTTGCAGACATCAACACTGTAAGTGAAATATGTGCTTGACTCCAGAAAAGATTTAGTGAAAGAGCAAGTTATAAATTCTCAAAATCCATTTTGGTCTGGGCTGGTTTGAAATGATTTAGACCAATTCAGAAATTCAGAAACCCACAGTGCAGTGTGAGAACCTGGGCTGGAATGTGCTATGGACATTTTAAGTGTTCCAGTGGGAATGTGTTTAGAAAAAGTTACTGGAAAAAAAAAATCGAAAAAGTGTAATGTTGTTAGCTTCAGAGTCCGTAGTAAGAATGAACCATGCAACCACACTGTGAGATTATTTACACATACTTGGAGCAGCAGTTGAAAACAAGTGCATGCCCTCTGCTCATGACTCCACTGCTGCAAGTATTTTATATGAAGACAGCACCACCCATTGGTAGAATAGTGAAAGTGCATGGAGCCTTAATGTGTCTTTGAGCTATAAATAATTGAAATACAATTTGAAAGTTGGCAGATGCATTTTTTTTTTTAATTTGTGTCTCTGTTAATTATTTTCCACAATGTAATAGAACCATTAACAAATAAAAGTGAAGTAAATCTGTCTTGCACTGAAAGTTGCAAATGACTAAAATATATTCTGAATGATTAGGGATGACTGGTATAAATGTTATGGAACATAATAGAACATAGGTTAGGTAATTTTGAATAGCAGCAATATCCCAAAAAAGGAAAAAAAAACTGCCAGGGCCGGAGCACAACACTGCCACTTTTTTATTTATTTAATTTATATTTTATTATATATCATGTCTTGGGCTTCTTGTTGCATTTATTTTGTTGGATATTTGAAGGCTCTATTGTCTTTGTATTAAGTATGTTTATGTGGAGCTAACTGCACAATAAACGTCCCCTTGTGGGACAATAAAATACTTTAAACTTTAAGAACTTTGGGAAAAACGGTGGAAGGGGAAGAACAAAAAAATGAGAATTTGTGTGCAGTTGTGTCACTCTGAGATAACCTTTTGCTCTTTGAGTGATAAGTTTTGAAATTTGTGCACTATAATTTCATTTTTTAGTTAACTTTAATGCAAAGGAGGTCAAATTGACTTCCTGGTGTTCCATTGTCATGTGTTAGCTCTTTGTTGTGTTGTTGCATGTGAGAAAAACATTTTTTCTTTCAAGTTTGTTCTTTGCTATTGTTTTGTTTGACTTTTATGTAATGCTTCTGTAGAGCACATTGAGTTACTTTAGTACAAAATATGTTCTATAAATCCATCTTCTTCATATTTTAATCTTGGTGTAGGGTAATAGTAAAAATGTAGTCAGCCAAATCCAGAAGTTTTTTCAAGAAAGTTTTTTTCCTGAGCTGTGGATCTTAGATTCTTAGAATCTTAGCCTTCCTTAAGAGGCCTTAACAGTGGCCTCTTAAGGATAAATCTGAGAAAACATTGTTAGGTGATTCAGAGCTCACTAGAGGGCAGTGCACACCAAGACTTTACAGAACTAATTCTTCTCTGCCTAAACATCTGTTCTTATCCATTCATATCATATTTCATTCCTCTACTTCCTGTGATATTGAAGTATTTGCATTTTATGCACTCAGCTTGCTTACTGCTCTTTTGTAATTAAATGACTGTGTTATGGTTCCTAATACATGTTCAAAGTGATTCATTATTGCATTTTAGCTGGCAAACAACAACAATCCGGGTCTGGATCAGTGGTATTATGAAGCTGGTGAAACAAACTAAGCCAATACAATCCCATCCACATGAGACAAGTTCAGACAAAGATTGTATAAATAGAATACTACGTGTATTAAAACCACTGTTTTTCCTCTCTGATTGGTAAAATATTTACGGTCCAAACCCTGGCTTTAACGGCTCGTTGTGTCCAATGATGTGGCAGCACTGAAAGGTCCGGGCGTGTTTCAAGTTTGAAGATGTATTGTCTGTTTTACTGTCTCTTCTCTAACAACCCGTCCAGTTACCTGTGTTGTGTCTTAACTTTAATCTCTTTAGGTTTTTGTCGAGTTGTTTAACCAGCAAACTGTGAAGAAACCAATTTATGTCTATGGAGGACAAACGCTATGTGAACATGTAGGATGAAAGACAAGGCCAAACAAAAGTATAGGATTGTCTTCCTCTTCCTCAGATTTACAGCTAACATAAGTGTTTAAACAACAATGGTTCCCCCACACATTCCTGCTCTATACTGTATGCTGGCTCTATACTCCTGTGCCTTCCTGTGGTTTTCATTACAAACCACCCAGAAGTTCATCTGAAACCGCTTTCAGAGGACAGTACATCCTCATATTATGCCCAGAAATTACAAACAGAAGCCTTCCTCAGTCACAAAAAAGGGGAAGTTAACGTTGTAATTCCACATTACTGTACTCTCAAAGACATCCATTATTTAGCCTCGTGTGTTTTAGCAACTGCTGTCACTACAGTCACATAGACAGTACTTCCCATTTAGTTTTTGTTTTTATTGCCATGGCCAAGTCAGTGGTCATCAACTACATTTGTGCGAGGATCAGGTTATTTCTTCACGCTGCTGCAGGAGGCCAGACTTTCAAACTAAAATATATAAATAAATACATACCTTTGCTTTTATTTATTTTTTATTAGATTTCTTCAGTGTTAAATATATTTTCTTGTTTTTCTTTTTAGACTGAAAACTTTTCCCCCTCATTTTTTCAGATTTTGAAACTTATTTCATCACCAAAAGCAAGTTCCAATTGTCTTGAAGTGAATGTCAACTGTCACCATGCTTATTTGAGATAGAGGCTAATGTTTTATATGAATAAACTTAAACTAAATCCAAGTCTACATCCATGTTTACATACAATTTAATTTGCTCATTTGGGTTGTTTTATTTGTTCTCGTAAGTTCACATAACCTGGCAAAATCTGTGATTTCTTTTGGCCATTTGTATAAACACACAAAAAAATATTCACTCATAGTTAGCAGATGGATGAAGCCATTTATTGTCAAACAACTGTGTTTACTCTTTTTTAACTCATAATGACAACAGCAACGACCCAAATGACCCTGATCCAAAGGGTATTAAGATACCCCAGTTCTTAATACTGTCTATTGCCACCTTTAACATCAATGACAGCTTGAAGTCTTTTGTGATAGTTGTGGATGAGGCTCTTTGATTTCTCAGATGCTAAAGCTGCTCATTCTATTTGGCAAAAAGCCTCCAGTTCCTGTAAATTCTTGGGCTGTCTTGCATTAACTGCACGTTTGAGATCTCCCCAGAGTGGCTCAATGATACTGAGGTCAGGAGACTGAGGCTGTTTTCAAACTGACACCGTTTAGATCGGCCCAAAGGAGCTTTTGGCCCGAGTACGGTTTGTTTAGGTCTGTGTGAACCCAACAGCTGCACTCTGGTGCGCACTAAACAGCCGTACCGAGACCACCAGTTTAGAGCGTTCTCGGTACGGTTGTCGCCGCACTCTGGTGCGGTCCATCTTTGGTGTGAAAGTTGCTGGACCTCAGCCAAATCTATTACATGAAGTTCTCCTCTTTTTTGAGCCACTGGGCTTCTGTCGTGAGCGGGGTGTTGTATTGTGAGTAAACAACAAACATAGCAGACAGTAGCAGTTGTGGGCAAACTTGTGCTGTCTCCTGGAGGTTTGGGCAAATTATTTCATAAATGTACAGCCATGAGTTGTACCATACGCCACAGTTGTCACATGGCGTATGGTGCGGCGTTTGGGGTAGGGTAAAAAACACATTTGTGAACACAAACCAAACTAAATGAAAGATTATACAATCTTCAATCTGTGATCTTGTGCGTGCCGAGATCTAGTGCGCTCCGAGGCCGCACCGCGGTGCAAACCAACATGTGTGAAAACAACCTGAGACGCCCAGTCCAGAACCTTCACTTTATGCTGCTGTAGCCAATGACAGGTCGACTTGGCCTTGTGCTTTAGATCGTTGTCATGTTGGAAAGTACGTCCCATGTGCAGCTTCCGGGCTGATGAGGGCAAATTTTCCTCTAGTATTTTCTGATAACAGGCTGCATCCTTTCCTGTGCCTTTGTAGCTCACACATCCCCAAAACATCAGTGATCCACCTCCATGTTTCACAGTAGGAATGGTGTACCTTTCATCATAGGCCTTGTTGACTTTACTCCAAAAGTTTATGGTTGTGGCCAAAATGTTTTGGTCTCATCACTCCAAATGACTTTGTTCCAGAAGTGTTGAGGCTTGTCTTTGTGCTGTTTGTTGTATTGTAAGTGGGATGCTTTGTAGCATTTGTGTAGTAATGGCTTTCTCAACCATGCAGCCCATTTTTCTTTAAATGTTTCCTCATTGTGCATCTTAAAACAGCCACAGTCCTTTATTTCAGCTGAAATTATTTGTGGTTTTGTTTCAACATTTTCCCTCATTTTCCACTTCTTAATTAGAGTTTGAACACTGCTGATTGGCATTCTTAATTCCTTGGATATATTTTTATATCTCTTTTCTGTTTTATACAGTTCAATTACCTTTTCCCAATAATATTTTGACAATTCTTTTGCTTTTCCCATGACTCAGAATACAGACACATCAGTGCAGCACTGATTTAAAGATGCAAGGGTCTGTCAGGAGCCCAGAAACTCACTGACCTTTTATACACACTGATTACAGACAAACAGATCACAGGTGAGGATGGTTACCTTTAGTAGCCATTCAAACCTGTTAGTGTCACTTGTGTTCATGTTATCAGACCAAAATCACCAGGGTATGTAAACTTTTGAGCACAACTGTACATATAAGCTGTGGGGGGCTGGATGTGGCCCCCGGGCCGCCAGTTGATGAATACTGGTGTAAGCCAGAGATAAAGATAGATGAGAGTGGGTTTTGGAGACAGTGGTTCTTTTAGTGACACTGTTAGCTTGAGTGGAAAACTTTCTGTAATCCTACATATGTGTGTGGTTTAGTTGAGAATATAGACCTTAATTGCTAACAGAGATATCATTTGAAGTCATCTGCGCCTGAGTCCACTTCAAAACGTGCTCTATGAATAAACCAAGAGTGCATGGTTGCCTTCAGTGGAAAATTTCCCAGTGTCACATTTTCCCTAGTGCAGAAATTAAATCCAGAGACCCTGGCAATCTACAAGAATACCCTATAGCAATACTCTATGCCATGTCTACATTCATTTACTGATGCAATTTATAACATAATGTATGTCAGAACCGCTGAATACTGTATGTAAATAAATAACTATATGGTCTAAATAAGCCTTTATGGACAAAAAATAGTGGTGCTATCATATAAACAAACAAACTCACCCAAGTTTATGAGCTGTTGTTTCCACTTGGGCAGGCGTTCATCTGCATTTTTCAACTCAGAAAAACGTTTTCCCGAGTTTCTGAGGTCCACTTGAAATCATCTTTTTTGTTCAAGGTAAACAACCCAAGCCCCCAGGGACTTGCAGTTTGTATTTTTAGCTGGTGTTGCCTAAATGCTTGTGTAAATAGAGCCACTACCCACAGTCAGTCAACTGCCAAAATTTGCCTAAATATACTTGTGTATGCAGAATACCTAATGCTCTTTTGTCTTTTAAAATAGTCTTTTGTACTCCACTGCATGCTGCACAAAGAGAAAACTGTAAAGTTGATTTTAATACTGGTAAAAAATAAAGCATCTATTACCTTTTAAATTTATCAGCATATTTTAATTATAGGCCTGAGTTAGACTTTGAGAAGCATTATGTTGTCACTCAAAGCCACTTGTTTTCTGCATCGTCTATGTTTGGCTAGTGTTAGGCATCAGACAACACCAGCTAATAGTCATCAACTCAGACAAACAGGCTGACCTCACCAGTTCATTGTTACCTATACGTATAATTAGTGTCAAACTTTGTGTGCAACCCTGATGATGATAAAATGTGTTGAATGTAATGTCATCTTTTGTAAACACACCTGCGCAATAACAATCCCATTTCCCGCTGCAGTCGAATTTCCTGCTCCCAAGACAAATGAACGTACTGACTAACAAGATGCCCTATGCTTTCCAAAAGCCGGCGCGATTGTCTGTCTTCTTTGAACTACTGTGAAGTGGGATCACTGTGTGGTTCCTGGCACCAGCATCTCCCACATTCCTCAGCCTTGAGACGCTCAGTCAGACTCCTTCCCTGACGTTAAACTAAAGCCCTTTGAGAAACCCTAACCCTGGCGCGTAACCCCTCTGGACAAGCCAGAAAACTGTGAAAGACCGATATTGTTAAACACCACATACGCAACAAATGAATCAACTAAATTGCTCCAGGAATTAGACTGGAGATTATGGTAATAATGCCTGGCAGGGATAACAGTGACTGGTTTGTATATTTGATATAAAAGGAGTCAAAGTGAAGCTTTAATGAGTTTCTGGGTGAAGGGTGTGTATAGATTATGGTCTTTTAGATTTACACATCTTATCTCAAAGTTCATATAAAACACTTCGGTAGAAAGTAAACGCTGATAATTAAAGGGTGTGACTTCTTACATGGGGCAAACTCACCCGAGTGATTTAACACCAAAAAATGAGAAATGAATGAGAGTTATCTGACAGCACTGCAAACAAAATGACTAAGCTAAGAATGATTTGCAGAGGCAATCTGTCACTCTGCGATACGTTTTTGGAAAGAGGGACGCCATCTGTTGGAAATTTGGGGGATAGTAATTGTCATTCACCTTTTAATGCACACCTTTGTTGTAAAATATTCCTCTCTTTTTTTACTCATCCTAAAAGTTGGCATGTAGGTATGAAGATGATGATGAAGCGGTTCAATCTTCATTCTTTTGTATGTGTTTACAGTTGAGTGCTTTTGGTTGGAGAAGGTGATGGATGGATTGGATAAATGACGAGATGAGTTAAAGTACATGCATTCTGTTTTCTTGATATTAACTGTTAAATGGTTATCTTGCAACTATTCATTTAAAAGCCGCAGATCTATGTTAAGTTTTTATGGTTAATGGTGTCAGTGTTAGGGCCAGACACAAAAATGACATCAGCATAATACAAAGAATTAGAAAAGAAGAGCGTGTTAATACTGTGGACTGCTTTTTACCATAATACCATACCTTAAAGCCATGTTTATACAGTATAAAGCCATGAAGTTCTTCTTGTGTTAGTTTATTCTAAGGTCTGACAAAAGACAGTTATGAAACTGACTCTTGAGCAAACAAAACGGCAGGTCACAGAAGAGGTCAACCCATGGCATTCCTGACTTTTAGTTTTGAAAAGTACTGCTGGAATACAACTTGAACCCTGCTGAGCTGATGTCTTTACTGTGATTCCCACAGAGTCACCACTTGTTTGCCTCTCACTCCGCTCCATGTGAAGCCATTTAAGCAAACAGCCTCATTTTAATTAACAACACTCTAATTATATTTTCCCTTCTATCAGCGCTCCAACTCTTTCCTCTTATCTCGACAGTCTCTAACTCCCCTCTAGCTTTTTGGTAGACAAACACATCTCATGAGTCTCTCCAGAAGTCCGGCTTACGGAAATGTCAGTTCGTCTCTTATTCTGCTTCAAGTGACGAAAGACATTCTCAATAAAAAAGGAGGAATGAGATCTTCCGTTTATAGCCTTGTATATCGGGCCTAATACCAACCATTCCTAATAACAACCCCAAAGCCAGATAAAACACTGTGTAGTCCAAGATTGATAATCTCAATATTTTTGCAGCTGATGGGAATAAGCAGAGTTTAAGTGTTACATCACACAGTCTAAGTCTGTGGGATGAACAAAAGTGATGTCAGTGGGAGGACCATTCCCTCTCACACAAACTGACTTCACTCTCCAAACATTGCTTTGTGAAATGATGAAACAGCACACTTTGAGACAGCTGAGGTCTTAAGACCAATTTAGCACAGATCCTTAAAGAATTCAGACAAACTAATCTGAAAAAACAAGCACATTAGTTCTTTGTTTTGTTTATGTTGCTCTTGTCAAGGCTTTGGTCAGGCCTTTATCTTTGGTGATGACTGTGTCGCAAAGAACAACCCTGAGCACATTAGATCGACCCGAAGTTTAGAGCTAACCATATACATATTCTGTACATTAAGCTGTGACAATCTCGGCTAGATCTGTGTATTCTGGTCAGAGTGCCTTATGAGGCCTCTACACACCAAACCTTTGATTATATTTCTGTAGCGCCGTTCCCGTGTAGCACAAACAAGTGCAACGTTTAAACAACATTGCCTGATCAATGACACAATACGTAGCAACATAGGCTGTACTTTTCCAGAAGCATGGCAGACTGGTTATTTATTGCTCCACTGTGTTGAGTGTCCTGTCTCCGGGTTCCGGAGCCTAAGACATCCAAAACATCTCAAGCCTGTCTTTTCTATTCTCTTCTTTATTCTCTAACAGTAATCAAATGTGATATAGTCGCCAATTGATCTAATAACATGTAAAACACCAACAACGCCACCCCACACTGGAGAATACTACTCAATAACTCTCACAAGACAGACAGCAGACTGTTATTTATAGAGCACTTTTCTACCTAGTAGGCACTCAAAGCGCTTTACCAGAGTTACAGCTGGAACACCACTGGAGGCAAGGTGGGTTAAGTGTCTTGCCCAAGGGCACAACGACAGTATGAACTGTGGGGAGAGCGGGATGTTTTGATGTTTTGGGATGTTTTGAGCAGGGATTGAACCGCCCACCTGCCGGTCTACCACTGAGCTACTGCCGCCCTTTTCAGAGTATTTATTTAATAATTTAATTTCACAACATTTCCTCATTTAATTAATTTTAAAATTGAAGTTTTCCAGTTAAAAAACACACAAAGGTAGAAGCATTACCCTATACTGCCACATTTAGTTTTTATAAGAATAAGTTATTCCGTATACCATAAAGTGGTTATTCTGAATAACCACTTTCTCTGATTTGTCTGTAGCCATTACTTCCTTGTTGACATCAGTGTAGATTAATGGGTGGTCTAAAGTGGTTGTTAAGAATTTTTTTCTAACACTGTGGAGTGTGCTAAACCATTTAGGTGCAGCAGTAACTCGAGTACAAATCACATCATCTTGGTATGTTAGCTCATCTACAACAAAATTCAAAGTAATGCCATTCCAGTTTGGCCTGCCACATTTACATGCATTTTAAAAGTCAAATTGTTGTTGGACTAAATCAAAAATTGTGAGATGTAAATGTAGCAAGGGAAGAGCCCAGAGAGGACAAAGGAATGAGCAGAGACAAAGAAGGATCAACCGTGTGTGCTGATGACTTTATGCATAACACCTGGCGTCTGTGGGCGTGGGAGGAGTTAAGTTACAAATGTATCAAACGGTGAAACAGATGGAGACCGCTGGTGTGGTGTCTACATAACAAAAAGCAGGTCGCGTCCATAAGATTTCATTCTCTGTTTACCTCAAACAAATCACGTTAATGTTACAAATTATCTAAAAAAGAAATAGTACGAGGCTATAGGGTTTCCTCACGAGTCCATTCCATTGTCACTCCGTGCTCCAGAAGTGTTAAGAGCTTTAGATCAGTGCTTGAGATGATACACAAAGAAATGAGACATCCCATGGAGTAGCAAAAGGTTCTGTGGATGATATAATGGATCCAATCGGAAATAACACTTGCTATTTTAAATTTGTTTATCCTGTGGCATTTTTCCAAACACATAAAAACCCAAAGCCAACGTCACTTGTTGTAAAATGAAGACACTAAACAAAGCATGTGTTTACTTTTTCTATAATCATTGCATACAAAACACAGTTCCATCCTTTTTCGCCCAATAGTCAACAATCGTTTTTGAAATCTGAGGCCTGAAATGGGTCAGGTCGCCTCAAACCCAAAACATTGCTGCTGTCATATCCATTTGAGTGCCCGAGTCAGGTTTTACGTCAGCAGCAGTGCAAACAGGAGGTCGCCCCTTCCTCACTCCCCTTGATCGGGACTTTCCTTCCCTTGTTCATATAAGGAAGCCTGGTTGCTATCTTTGACAGCCTCAAACTAATGAGCAGTACAGAGCAGGAGCTGTGACTGCTCCCTGTGGACGCACCACATTAGGTGAAGTCAGGACAAACATTTACGTGTCTCAGTGGCAGAAATATAATTAGGTGCTTTATGAATGAGATCACTGTGGGAGTCTCCCATACATAGTCACAGGCCTTTTTTATGTCCAGAGGAGTTTGCCACAGGAAGTCCACAAACACTCTCGGCTGCTTAACTAAGAACACCGGAGGGACAACAAGTCAAGCCCTGTTCAGACTAACATGAGGTTTCAAGTGGTCAGCCTTAATGCAAGTGTAAACTTGGCCAATAAAGTAGGAATGCATTTGGAAAATAATTAGTTCGTCCCCATTCAGACCTGGTATTAAAATTCGGACAGTAGGAGATCAGTCGTAATGCAAATTGCATTTTGAGTCATTAGCAAAGAAAACAGTACAGAAAAGTTGTACCATACACTTTTAGAGCCTAACATTGGATTCATATTAAGTCACACAACAGGAAGTAAAGCTCTCACGGCATATATTTGGTAAAATGAAAGAAGTAAAACTGAGTCAGAAAACTGCTGTCTTATCCAATCAGAAGTGTAGTTTTGCATAGAAAGTAGGAGAGTAAGAACCAATGTGGACTCAAGAGGACACATGTAAATACAAATACTGGGTGTGAATGCAATAAGATGGGCACATACAGTATGTCCAAACAGAGAGAAGACGGATTGAAATGCAAGGCCTGAAGGGGGCCTTTGGATCTCTGTTGAGCGTGTACAGGAATGAGTCCTGGGTTGCATTGATCTTTTTTGACTATAACTACTAGCAAACGTTTAGATTGCAATTCCACATCTCACACTTTCTTATATAATAATATAATAATAAAAAAAAACACATTAAAATTCCATATTTGACCATCTCCAGGCTTCTTTTTATTCATGACTTGCAGCTCTGACTCACCCCATCACTCTGATTTTCCCACATTAGTGCTATGATTACACAGTCAACATTACCGTTAACAGCTAATGCCAGAGCTAACTAATCCCAGAGGTAGTATATCTCTTCTAAGCTGCAATGTCAAGGTAATCTCCCAGGCCATAAATGTTTGCAGCCTGATAAAATCCTTTTTTTTTTTTTTTTTTACAGTGTTTTACTTTGCACATTCCTGTTTCCTATCAACCGGATTAGTTAATTATTACATAAACTCTACCTGTCCTACCCACCAGTCCCACATCCATAAATGTGACTGACCTTTAGAAGCATTTTGCAACAATCCGATTTCCATTGGAGGCAGAGATAAAGGCCGGATCGTCTGCAGCACACTGACATGAAAAGCCTTTTTTGGTCATATCGGAGTAATCGCTGGCCAAACAAGCCACTTGGGAAGAGAAGAAGTGTGTAGTCAGCACTGAAGCGTATTACCGCTGCCTGACCTAAAATCGACTGGTATGCAGCGGCTTGTTAAGGCCAGCTCTGGAGATTTGGATGAAGAGCAGAGATGATTAAATGAAAGATTTATAAAGCAGTAGATGTTTCCGCTGAGGAATTTCGTCTGTTCTTCCCGGTGTTATGTAATGTTTTGTGTCCGGAGCTGTGCAGACACAAGGGGGAGCGAAGTATTTGAAAATGGAGAAGGCCTTTTTGTTAAGTGCCTGTCATGGTCACTGCTGTAAATGTAGTGTCATATCCTCTCTGCCACTGATCAAAGAATATTTAACTTCCTGTTTGTTAGTCAAATGGAAAATGACTAACAAACAACAAGGAGGACAACATTCTCAATCAAGAGGAAGTGCTAAAGATGTTCTTCTTTGTTGCTTTTGAAGAACAAGTCTTACTTTTGCCCAAGCACAGTTTACTTCAGAATTTCTTGTCTAATTGAGATACAGATGCTAACACCTATTTTAACAATGTCATATATTAAATATGAGTTTTTTTGAACATTCTGTTAAATTGGCTCGACAACATATTTTTAGCAATGGTCTTACTCTTTCACAGATTCTGGGTTTCATTCATGCCAAACATGTGGATTACGTAAGATATTTACAGAATGCACTGATCAATGTCAGCATAAAACTGACTGAGAGAGATTTTTGTCTGTCAATTCCTAAAATCACTGTATGTCTGATGAAAAAAAAAATAGCGAACTCATAAATGTAGAATATAAAAGGCGTAAGTTAAAAATAAACTGAAGGTATAGGGGTATATACACAGTAGATTGTATATAACTTAATCTAGTCAGATATTCTCTTTTTATATATTATAGAGCATTACATTTATAATGGCCACAGTTGTGCACAAACAAGACAAATGGCAAAATAGCAACAGACTGACCTGTGTTTATTGTCAGTGTCTGGGTAGAGAAGACTGGCTCCATATTAAGTTGTTTTTTAAATAGAACCAGTTAGCATCATATAAGCTAAAGGGTAACTGCTAAAAGTTAGCAAAATTAAATAGATTATGCTGGACATATACATAAACAAGGCAATTCCACAATTGTCAATGTATGCTGTGGGTACGGAGCCGTGTGCTGTTAGTGAGTGGGTATGTGTAAGTGGCTAAGGCCCAATCCTAATTCTCTAATTTACCCTGACCCCTTGCCCTTTGCCCTACCCCTCCAAAGGAAGGTATGCTAAGATTATAGGCTACCCCTAAGACTTGGGACACCACACCTGTAGTGTCACAATGGCACACTGAAGGAAGAAGGACTCAAGTTGCAGCACTCACAGGTAGATTCAGGTAAGTTTACAGGCTGAGGTATCCAAAAGTCGTCAGGTAGCTGTCAATACACAAGAAATCCATAGTAGCAATAAGAAAAGGCTGACACAGGGGTACAAGACAATCTGGCAGAGAAGAAGCAGGTCAATATAGAGTTGTGCTCATAAGTTTACATACCCTGGCAGAATTTGTTATTATTTTGGCCATTTTTCAGAGAATATGAATGAATGGGTGTAAAGAGTACCTGAAAGCCATACTTGAGTAAAAGTACAGATACCTTACTGTAAAAATTACTCCACTACAAGTTACAAGTCACCAATTTAAATATGACTCGAATAAAAGTCTTAAAGTATCCCATTTTAAAAGTACTTAAGTATTTTACTCATACTGAATGTTGGCTCAAAGATGCACTAGACCTCAACACAAAGAGATATTGTAGATCAGTGAAAAAGAAGAAAGTTTATTTATGAGGTTTTACTTCCTAATATAGAAAAGAAATTGAACACCTCAATATCGACACGGCAGAACAAAAACACAGATTAAACAAGTCTGTCCAAGTCAAACTCAAGTGCTCAAAAAAGGCGTAGCTAAAACAGTTTCAAAAAAGTATTTTCAGTAAAATGGACAAACGAAAACAAAATAAAAAAAGTCGAATCAGGGCTAGCACTCAGGGGCGCAACTACCCAGTGCTAGAGGGCTATGCAGCAACAATTTTGGCCAGTTCTCAGCCCAATACTAGTAACAATGTTGCTACCAAACATTTTAACATGAGCCATGTGTATACTATATATAAAATATACATATACAGTATACATACATATACATTATATATGTATATACACACACACACAGAAAATTGTTGGTACCCCTAACTTAATATTTTGTTGCACAACCTTTTGAGGCTGTCACTGCAATCAGACGACTCCTGTAACTGTCAATGAGACTTCTGCACCTCTCAGCAGGTATTTTGGCCCACTCCTCATGAGCAAACTGCTCCAGTTGTTTCCGGTTTGAAGGGTGTCTTTTCCAGACGGCATGTTTCAGCTCCTAGCAGTGAAAACGGCAAGATCAATTTATTTTACTGACATTATAAACAAGAACTGTCATAAACCAAAAACTCTGTTTAATGTTATAAATTCCACTATCAACCCCCCTACTGGTCTTGATGTAGAAGTGTCATTAGTGTCCTGTGAAGACTTTCTTTGTTTCTTTGTAGAGAAGACACATGACTTAAGAATGGGGCTAAACCCAGTTTCATCTGACCCTTCAACTCTCTCTAGATGTACTGCTGTTTTTAGTTGTTTTACTCCTGTTACAGAGAATCAGCTGATAGAAATTGTGGATCACCTGAAAGCATCTGGTTCCCCAACTGATGAAATGCCTCCTCTCTTCCTTAAGCAAGTTATAGATGTGGTTGTTCAAAAACTTCTGTCTTTGATAAATCGCTGTTTACAAACAGGTACTTTTCCAGAGTCGCTTAAACATGCAACTGCCCCCTGCTTAAAAAACAGGGTATGGATCCTACTATTCTGACAAATTTTAGGCCCATCTCAAATTTGTCTTTCATTTCAAAAATTATTGAGAAATCTGTTCTTGATCAAATACAATCTTTTATGGCTGAAAATTTGATTTTTGAGGTTTTCCAATCTGGGTTTAGAAAACATCACTCTACTGAGACTGCACTGCTGAAAGTTTCAAATGATATACTGTTAACATGTGACTCAGGCAACTATGCGGTTTTACTCCTTTTAGATCTCACCGCTGCATTTGATACTGTCGATCACGCTGTACTCCTTGATCGACTGGAATTTTGTGCCGGCATTACTGGCAGTGCCCTGCAGTGGTTTAGATCCTATCTGACAAATAGGACCTTTTCAGTTAAGCTAGGAGATCATACCTCAAGTAAAGCTGCGATAACCAGTGGAGTTCCTCAAGGATCAATTTTAGCTCCCTTTCTTTTCTCTCTCTATATGCTCCCTCTCGGCTCTATTTTTAGAAAGTATGGGCTATCGTTCCATTGTTATGCGGACGATACACAAGTTTATCTGCCTCTAAAACGGAATGCACTGAATGGACTGAATGCACTAATGCTTTGTTTGAGTGATGTAAAGAAATGGTTGTCTCTAAACTTTTTAAATTTCAATGAGAGCAAAACAGAATTGATTGTTTTTAAACCCTCTGGCTCTGTGACTTCTGCAATTCCAAATTTGGGTGAGTTATCACCATATGTTAAGAAACATGTAAAAAAATTGGGTGTTGTATTCGATGAGCAAATTAAATTTGATAGACAGATTAATACTGTGGTTAAATCCTCCTTCTTCCAACTGCGGCTTCTTGCTAAAGTAAAACCGTTCCTATCTTTTAAAAACCTTGAAAAAGTTATACATGTCTTCATTACCTCCATATTAGATTACTGTAACTCACTGTACGCTGGGATTACTCAAACAGCTCTTTCTCGTTTACAGCTGGTTCAGAACGCAGCAGCAAGATTTCTGACCAAGTCTCGTAAGCGGGACCATATCACTCCAATTTTACAGTCTTTACACTGGCTGCCTGTACGCTATAGAGTTGATTTTAAAATTGTATTAATCGTGTTTAAGTCACTACATGGTATGGCCCCTTCCTATATATCTGAACTTTTAATTGAACGTAGTGAAACAAGATCTCTCCGGTCATCAAACCAAAGACTTTTGTTCACACCAAAGACGAGGCTGAAGTCCAGGGGCGATCGTGCGTTTTCATCTATTGCCCCAAGACTTTGGAATGAGCTGCCCTCTTCCATCCGATTAGCTCCCTCTGTGTCCACTTTTAAGTCAAGATTAAAAACCTACCTGTTTGACAAAGCTTTTTTTTCTGGTTGAAGAACTGTGTTTTACCATGATTCTATTTTTTTAGTTTTTAGTCTTTATCTCTTCAAGTTTATTTTTAAATGGCTATGGTACTTTTTAATTCTTTAAATTTTAATTTTCAATCTGTCTTTAATGTATAATTGTGGTGTGTGTTTTTGTGTAAAGCACATTGGTCAACCATGTGTTGTGGAAATGGTGCTATATAAATAAAATTGACATTGACATTGACTTCCAAAGATGCTCAATAGGATTGAGGTCAGGGCTCATAGAAGGCCACTTTAGAATAGTCCAATGTTTTCCTCTTAACCATTCTTGGGTGTTTTTAGCTGTGTTTTGGGTCATTGTCCTGTTGCAAGACCCATGACCTGCGACTGAGACCAAGCTGTCTGACACTGGCCAGCACATTTCTCTCTAGAATCCCTTGATAGTCTTCAGATTTCATTGTACCCTGCACAGATTCAAGACACCCTGTGCCAGATGCAGCAAAGCAGCCCCAGAACATAACAGAGCCTCCTCCATGTTTGACAGTAGGAACAGTGTTCTTTTCTTGATATGCTTCATCAGTGGCGGTTCTACATTGAAATACACCCTGGGCGAGACCCCTTTCGAGCGCCCCCCCCTCCCCACGCACACACACACACACACACACACACACACACACACACAAAAATAACAAACAAAGTTCTGCACAAACAGTTATATTTTATTATACACCTACACGATATTCACACCTGAAAGCTCATACTGGGGAGAAGTAGAGGCAAAGAGGTCTTCATCCTCAATATCAGATATTTGTGGAGACATGTGTAGAAGGTGGTTGGCTCATCCTGAAGGGTCGAGACCATTCCAGAAGAGGCCTGTGTAGCGGGGGAGGTGGTTGGCTCATCCTGAAGGGTCGAGACCATTCCAGAAGAGGCCTGTGTAGCGGGGGAGGTGGTTGGCTCACCCTGACCAGTGGCAGAGGATGCTCCAAAATATTTTAGAAGTGCTCCTGAAATTGCAATTGAATTGCATTTGAAATCAAAAGACCATAGGATAATGTTTTATAAAACTAAAACAGCCTGGGGTCAAATTGACTCAAAACATAATAGAAGGGTTACATAAACATGCTCTTACACACTAAATGTATGTCATTACACGCTATACCCTCCTAGACCCGGAAAAAAACATTTATTTATTTTATTAGTTTTTTTCCCCCATGTCATCATATTGTTTAGAGCATAGAAACAAATGGTAAAAAAAAAAAAATATTGAAAAATTATATTTTATTCATGTTATGCTATGGTCACTAGGACTCAGTTGTTTAAAAAATAAAATTACTTTAAATTATATGTATAGGCAAAAACAATGGGATTTTATTTTTTTAATCACCAAAATCTTTTTGGGTTTCAGGATATTTTAATTTGTATATTTATCTAACTTTCATGGAGGAACCATTAGCTCTTTGGTTACTGCCTCAAATTCTATGCATGACACACTTTTAGTTATGACTTGTAAAACTATACTTAGGAAACTATACTTAGCACACTGAATAGCAAATAGCTACATAGCAAATGTTCGTCTTTAACCTAAAGATTTGAAAATGCCGTTGGTTATTTACAGAGCCTAACGTTAAACCCACAGATGGAAATGATAACTGAACTTTTAACAGTTTTATTGCAAAGCACAATATTATAAATTAGATCTCGTGATTGAGTTGAAACCAAATTATTGTTGTATAAGCATAGCAAGCATCATTAGCAAAAAGGCTAACAAAGAGTTATACCCACCACCAATTAACATTAGCTCTTCATTCATGAAATGGATCATACAGAGAGAGAGAACATAGTTGCATACCTTTATCTTTTGCTCGTTTCTCCTCCTCTTCTTTTCTTTTTTTTTCCGAAATTGGGCACCTGATGGCTTTGACCTTTTCTTCTCCATCTCTGTTTATTTGGCACTCGACAATCAACAGATTTCCCATCCCCCCAACTGTCACTCACGACCAGAAGTCAAGACTAAACCAATTCACCTTGATGACCGCATAATTGTTTTGTATTACCTAGTTTCATTTGCAGGAACTATAGGCTGTCCGTTCCATTTGAGAGAGACCCAGAGGTGAAATGTCACTCGCGCCTCTCGCCCCACCCCTTTTACACTTCTCTCACAACACACGGCTTCTGTGCATGGTACATTTTCAGCAAGCAGGGGCGCCGGCAGCTGCAGGGAGCGCCAATTAGCCAATTCCACACACAGTGAAATGATATAAAGAGGAATATATATATATATATTTTTTTTTTTTTTTTTATTAATCTGCTGCTGCCCCAATGTGTCACGAAAAAATGGCGCCCGGCGCTGCATTTAGCGCCTAAAAACCGCTACTATGCTTCATTTTTCCGTCTGTGAACATAGAGCTGATGTGCCTTGGCAAAAAGTTCCATTTTTGTCTCATCTGTCCATAGGACATTCTCCCAGAAGCTTTGTGGCTTGTCAACATGTAGTTTGGCATATTCCAGTCTAGCTTTTTTATGATTTGTTTTCAACAATGGTGTCCTCCTTGGTCGTCTCTCATGTAGTCCACTTTGGCTCAAACAACGACGGATGGTGCGATCTGACAATGATGTTCCTTGAGCATGGAGTTCACCTTGGATCTCTTTACAAGTCTTTCTGGGCTTTTTTGTTACCATTCGGATTATCCGCCTCTTTGATTTGTCATCGATTTTCCTCCTGCGGCCACGTCCAGGGAGGTTGGCTACAGTCCCATGGATCTTAAATTTCTGAATAATATGTGCAACTGTAGTCACAGGAACATCTAGCTGCTTGGAGATGGTCTTATAGCCTTTAGCTTTATCATGCTTGTCTATAATTTTCTTTCTATTCTCCTGCGACACCTCTTTCCTTCGCTTCCTCTGGTCCATGTTGAGTGTGGTACACACCATGTCACCAGACAACACAGTGACTACCTGAAGCCCTACAAATAGGCCCACTGACTGATTACAAGATTGTACACACCTGTGATGCTAATTAGTGCACACACCTTGAATTAAACTGTCCATTTGGTCACATTATTTACAGTCTTTTCTAGGGGTACCATCAATTTTGTCCAGGCCTGTTCCATGAGTTTATTTTTTTAAATAATTCCGTTGAAGCATGGTTGAAAAGCAATGTCTGACTTTAATTGGTTAACATTCATAGAATTTTTATTTATTATTACTTTTGTCAGAATAAAGTGTTTTCTGTGACCATTGTGAGTTTTTCTTTCATTGACTGAAGGGTACCAACAATTTTGTCCACGTATATATATATATATATATATATATATATATATATATATATATATATATATATATATATATATATATAGAGCACAGACCTTTATAGAGAGAGAAAGAGATGTGAGCCTGTAATTAGACCCAACAGATGCAACTATAGCCTGTATGACTGACAGCGCAGCTAACATCAACAGCTAATGCTTAAACAAAATCTATTAATGATTCCATAGTAAACCAGACTTATTGCATAAGTTATGTTTTCCAGCTTCTAGTCATTTATTGTGCATGCTTCCTTATATTTGCCAGTATTTTACCTTAATAAA
This sequence comes from Perccottus glenii, assembly GCA_024416835.2. Classification (NCBI taxonomy): domain Eukaryota; kingdom Metazoa; phylum Chordata; class Actinopteri; order Gobiiformes; family Odontobutidae; genus Perccottus; species Perccottus glenii. The sequence continues at coordinate 27,572,975 of CM044555.2, read as the reverse complement.
ATTGAGATATGTCATGCATAGGATTGGTACCATAAGGTTTAACCAAAATCTAAATGTAGCTTGTAGCAACATTAACTTAATTAATAAAAATAGCAAACACTAACCAGTCTGTTAACATTAAGCCTCCAAGTTTGGAGCAAATCTATTCATGATATCTTGGTAAACCAGAGATATTGCATTTGTTGTTTTCCAAATTATTCTAATTTATTGTACATTATATTTTCCAGTTTTCAGCTCAGTAACCTCGGTTTTGCACATTAAGCTAACCTTAATTTAAACCCCATTTGGCTGCAATATTTCCAGTGTTAGCAAACGCTTGCTAGTCTGTTAACATGAATATTACAAGCCTCCAAACACAGACGTCAGACTTTAAATCCTACCTGTTGCCTTTCACCACCCACTTGTTTAGCTGCTGTCCCATAACTTGATATGCCATCTAATTTTTTACGTCTTTCTATTTCTATTTGTTGCCCCTGACAGCTTTTTTGCTTTATCCATCCTTCAAAGACAACTGTGTGCGTACTGTACCTGCTCACTCAGCGCGCTCACTCAGCGCGCTCACGGCGCCCCCGCCAGCCACGCCCACCCATTAATTTTTTTTAATCTTACATTCAAGAAATAAGCCACGGCAGACAAAGTTGACTTGAGGTGCACAAACACAGTTCAAATGTAGTGGAGTAAAGAGTACAAGTATTCAATCAAAAATGTAGTTGAGTAGAGAGTAAAAGTTGCTTATATTTTTGATACTAGGTACAAGTACAAAGTAGCCAAAAAAATACTTAAGTACAGTAACGAGGTACATTTACTTGAGTACTTCACTACCTCTGATGATAACACAAAACATTTTTCTTTCACTTATACTTTTAGTGGTAGGATAAAGCCATTTATTGCCAAATAATTGTTTTTACTAGGTACAAGTACAAAGTAGCCAAAAAAATACTTAAGTACAGTAACGAGGTACATTTACTTGAGTACTTCACTACCTCTGATGATAACACAAAACATTTTTCTTTCACTTATACTTTTAGTGGTAGGATAAAGCCATTTATTGCCAAATAATTGTTTTTACAACAGAAACTACCCAAATGGCCCTAATCACATACCCCAGTTCTTAAGGTTTTTTTTTATCCAGGAAAGTCCCACTGAGATTACAAATCCTGGCCCTATAACATCATTGACAGCTTGAAGTCTTTTGTGATAGGTGTGGATGAGGCCCCATTGTTCTTGTCAAAAAGCTTCCAGTTCCCGTAAATTCTTGGTCTGTCTTGCATGAACTGCACGTTTGAGATCTCCCCAGAGTGGCTCAATGATATTAAGGTCAGGAGACTGAGATGGCCAGTCCAGAACCTTCTCTTTATGCTGCTGTAGCCAATGACAGGTCGACTTGGCCTTGTGCTTTGGATCGTTGTCATGTTGGAACGTCAGAGCAGAAAAATGCACGTGCAATCTATCTAATGAAAATGAGTTATTCTGTGTTATTACTTGCTTCAACTAGTGAAATGTGGCCATTTGTTTTTGGTCACAACGCTCCTGAGCAACAAAACAGGCCTGCAGCAGTTTTATTTTTGGTTTAAAGACCTTCATATTGTTTTTTTTGGTGATTACAGAATTAGGTCACAAAACTGTATTTCATAATTAAAGATGATGTATTATAACTTGTACTATTGAAATTACTGAACTGAAACAATTTCCAAGTGATTTTTTTTTTATAAACTAAAAGGTAATTTTAAGAGTACTGGTAAAAAACTGAAACTTGGAGAAATGAGAATCAGTTTAACTTTTAATTTGATGCACAACGGCCACTGGAGAGGCGTGGTCTACCCCCCTATCCAGGAGCCGTGAGGCTGGGACAGTGTTACAGGTGTGTCTGTCAGTGCGCTGTGAAAACTGTCTGATCCAACGTTTGCTCAAACACAACATTAAAAACAGACAGCGGTCCATATCCTTGAAATATGAGTTAAGACAACATTTATACTTAAAAGTTACAATGATTACAAATGATTTCGAAACGCACAACAGCAGATAAGCTATATTTAGGAAAGGTAAAAAAAATAAATAAAATACTATCGCTTTGGCGCCCCCAAGGTGCTGCGCCCCTATGCGCCGCATACACCCTTTTTGCGCCACTGTCAGTGACCATCTTATTAGTTTTGGAGGTGTTTAGAATGACAGTTTTCATACCTCTATCTATAAAAGTTCTCTATGAGGTTCCTGTTATAGATGTGATGTTCACAAACAAATCAAATCTATTGAATGGTTCTTTTATCAAGAACAATGGAAGTCGCAGTTGCGAGCCGATCTATACATTTTTTTTTGTGCTGGTTTTCATACACAAATGCACACACAAGCTCTTCCTTTGCTGAGATCTAAAGATTCTAATTACCAACCTTTCAAATGTTTTCATAATATGAGAGGTGAGAACTACTGGTCTGTAATGGTTTGGTTCAACTGGGCAGACCACTTTTGATACTGGTACTATACAAGATTTTTCCACAGAGTAGGGACCCTACCTAATTGAAGACTCAGGTTAAAGAGCTTCTGTAACAGCACACAGAGTTGACCAGCACATTCATTTAGAAGTTGTTGACAGACAAGCCCTGGACCTGTAGCAGATTCCTTAGTCCTATCAGTACAGCTGGTTCAGACACTGACAGAGTAGGCTGCTCATGAGTACGATAAGCCTTTACACTTCATTCAGATACTTAAAAATGTTTTTAATTTTTCCGCCACACAATTTAATCCCAAAAGAGAAATATATTTACAGTAGTACCCAGTGGTGGACAGTAACGAAGTAAATGTAATTCGTTACTGTACTTAAGTAGTTTTTTCCAGTATCTGTACTTTACTGAAGTATTTCCATTAAGGGATACTTTTTACTTTAACTTCACTACGTTTCAAAGTCAAATATCTTACTTTTTACTCAATTACATTTTGCAAAATTAGTTGTTCCTTGTGTTGCCATTAAAGAAATTTGTAGAAGAAGAAGACCTCAAAGACGCGTCTCAGTGGGAGTGTCAGGACCGGCTCAATAGAAGCCTCATTCTCTACACGCGAGCTGATAAACATGAAAATAACAAATAAAAAATACACCTGTGATGAAGCTTTGGTATTAGTAATGGCTGACTCTGATTCTGAGGGAGAACATTTCAGAGTCTTTTCAGCCGAGTGAAAGTGAGAATGAGCGAGAGTGAGTGCGTGTGTAACTTGGACAGCGGCGCCGCTGCTCGTGCCTTTCTCAGTGTCTCTCATACAGCACACGCAGTTTTTCCCACATTTTGCCAAACATCAGTGAAAGAGACGGGAGGAAAACTAGTCGCTCTGGGCGGTAGTGAAGGGAGGTTGGGAAGGAAGCCGTGAGCGTAGCACCTGCAGCTTTACCTTTAGCACCTGCAGCTTTACCTTTAGCACCTGCAGCTTTACCTTTAGCACCTGCAGCTTTACCTTTAGCACAGGTGATAGAAGCCGGGGCGCGTGTACTCGCTGTGGCAGTGTTCATCCTGACACTTTACCCAGTAGAGGAGGGAGAGGCAGGGGTAAACATAGTCAGTGAGAATGCACTAATCAAAGCAGTGATCGTAATAAAAGCTGTGTGCTGTGCTTTATGAGAGGTCCCACACTGTAAAAAACTACTAACTATGCCACATGGATGGATAAGAAAAGATAAAGCAACTGCAACCACACACCTACAGTACATGTGTATATTTCTCATAACTATTTGCATACGTTTTACTAGTTATGGTATATTAGAAGTTGTAGTTATTCTTTATTTTGGTAATGTTGCTTTTACAAATTACTGTTATAATTTTTTTTTTCAGAATAAGAAAAAAAAACTATTATAATATGTTCATTAGTGTGTATGTACTGTAAATAACATAACCGCCGATATATAATGTCATGGTATGCAAATTATATGCAAACTAGATGCTCAAAATTTATTTACTTATATACTTTGGGTCATACCTGACATTTTTCTAGTTTAGAGTAGGACTCTATCTCTTATCATTTTCAAACCACAGCCTTTTGAAATTTGGATCTCAAAAATCTGTATTTTTTTAAATAAACCCTGGCGCCTAAAGGGGGCAAGAGAGGGCATTATAGCCAAAATAAATTATAGTACTTGGATACTTAAGTACATTTGAAGGCAAATACTTTTGTACTTTTACTCAAGTGAAAGTTAAAAGGGAGTACTTTTACTTTTACTGAAGTAATATTTTACCTAGTGTATCTGTACTTTAACTCAAGTACTTGATTTGTGTACTTCGTCCACCACTGGTAGTACCACAGATTACTGTCACTGACATTTCAATAAACTGTGTTTTAACAGTCTAGCCACATAGTTTACTTAAAAATATTATAAATAGAACATTATTTGGACTTAATTACTGTACCAACATAAAGCTGTAGCAGAGCAACTGAAGTAATATACTTTCAAGTAATCATTGGTTGACATTAACTTTTTTGCTCCCCAGCTAGTGGTTTTCAAAAGTTACAAGCCGCCAAGCGTTTTTTCTTGCCACAATACTCTATAGTTGTTGTATGTGATTAAAACTATGGCTTATGCTACTAAAATGTAAATTTTCAAGATATCAAATGTACACAACTATCAGCTGATTTGTTCTGAGCACATAATATGGTTTATGAAGGAGAAAAATAAATGAAAAAAAAGGATATTGTCATATGTTCATTTATGTTGTGGAATCTGATTGAACATACAAAATTTTTTCCACAAATCTTTTCTTCTCCTCTCACTGTGCTCCAGACAGAGGAGAGCAAACCAGACAGAAAGGAAATATAGCTAACATCATGATGCTTTACAATAGCCTAAGTTTTAAATTATTATGCAGTTTTTATATTTTGAATACTATAGGCTCTGTAGCTTTAATGTTATACAAGCAACAAGAACAGGTTTACAGCAACAGTCTGTGATACTTAGCTGGTTAAACATTACTGATAGACAGGAGTTTGTGTCCCACTGGAAACAGGGGAGTTTTGAAACCGCCAATAAAACAGCTAAATAAACGGTGTTACTTAGTCTACAATACCTCCACTTCACATTTACATCTCTGTGTCCACTATGTACCAGCGTGAGACGTCAGTCAGAGCCTAGGAGAAGGGTCTGACTGCAGAACTGCACTTGCACTCTCAGACCTGCACTAACACTACCCTCTAACACTAACCCACTCTCAGGTGTCAACTGCAAAGGAAGCAAAGGTGTCAGAGAGTGCAAGTGCAGTTCTGCAGCCAGATGCTAATGGAGCCATGAGAAAGAGAAAGTCGCTGCTCATGGGCGGGGCTGGTCTCACCAAACGGAGTGGAAACCCCCCAAATAATTATTATGGGACAATGTAGGTGGTGTTGGTATGTGGTGTCGGTTGCACCCTAGTAAATACATGTACGAGTATGAGCCATGGATTCAGTACCAATACCCAATACTTTCAGGTTGGTTTATGGTTTATGATGCTAGAATTTTGACTGTCATGCAATTTTTGTTCCAAGATGTTCAAACATTACCTCAAATCGGACACAATTTCCCATATGTTCCCACACAAACTGTTGGCACCATTATTGCATGTAGTTTACTTATCCTGTAGTTTACATACCCGTAATATATCTTAAAACAGAGTGTCACATTACAAATCCCAGAAATTCATATTTAATTCTTGAATTAGGGTTCCCAAAACTATGAAAATATAACCCGGGATGCTGAAAAATGTATATACTGCACACATAACTAATAATTAATGACACATAACTAATGCACTTTCACAACCTCTGTCCTGCACATGTCCTATGTCCACAATAACCAAACAAACCCGGAGCCATATCTGTGTTTAGCAATGGGACAGTTGGACAGTGCTTTCCTGACAACATTACCATGACAACGCAACAAACACAGATCCTTTAATGAAACTGACCTCCGACCCCCTAAGATAGTTTAACCGCTGTGTTTTCTTTAGAAGACACACGACACCCTCTCACAACTTACTGTGTACACAAAGATGTCAGGTGAGGGTCCTGCATTTTTGTCTCTGCCTACAGCATACATACAAACAGTTCAAAGAAAATACTGTAACTTTACAGAGGAATGTCTGGTTGTTTTAAACCCGAGGACTTTCACAAAGAGTCTGCATTTAATGATGTGTGTCTAAGGCAAATTTATGCTTAATCTCTTTCAACCAACCTCTTTAGTGAAGCTCACAATGAGGCCCACTGTGTGCCACTGCCTTATTTTGTAGTCTGCTGCTCCAAAAACTGTTCACACACTAAATATTGTAAGCCACCCACAGAAACACACAATTCCAGACAATTTGGTCTTAGCTCAAAGAACCAAAAACCTTTAAGCCAAATGTGTTTCCTTGTGTTCAGAAACACTCTGTCTTACTTTACTAGCTTGTTTGCTAGGGAACACTTTTTAGCATTTATGAGGATGCTAACGCAAGCTTTCACAGGATTTCAACAAAGAAAAAACAGACAAAATGTATGTGGTGATTAGACTGAAGGTTTGTTAGTTACGAGGTCTTGGGAACTAGAGAAAACTAACACACCTGGTTAATGCGGTTCAGTGTCGGACCATTGCTGCATGTTTATGGTTTACTCCTCACGGTCGGACCCAACGCTCTGAAGTGCTCCAGAGTAATTGTAGGTTTTAATCTTTTGGCTCCTTTATCCAAATATAACTTAAATAACTCCTTTTTGTTTAGCTCACTGGGCAGGACTTTATCAATTAGCTCTATGTTCTGTAGTTTTTGTCTTTAGGTCTTTTCTATTCTTAAAGAAAAACTTGCTATTGTTAATTTGTATGACACCAAAATTACCTTAACTCCTGAATAGTTTATTGTCAGAATAAAATATCTGCACATGGTCTGCTGACCTTTGAGCAGGAGCCACTCTTGTGCATTGACTCATGCATTGACTCAATCTGATTGCAACTTTACTAACGTAATTAGCTTGGTGGAAAAGTGGCAGTTGCTATTGTAATCTTTAAAAGTTGCAATAGTTTCCTGGCAGTTTATTTGATTGGCCTTCATGGAGGGCCTCCTCTGGTCTAGTGCGCAGATTGGGACATAACCTTTGTCGATTTACCTTAAAGCTACCATCTAAAAACAAAGCTGACATAGATCTTAACAAATGGCTTTTCCAAGTGCATGCGTTTGTAAAAGTCTGGGCCCTGTGAAGATGAGATCTGATTCTGATCCTTACATTGTGTACGTTTACGATCTTACTCAGACAATGATCATAGCTCGATTAAACCCTCCCAGCGAGACTTGTCCCTTGGTCTTGAGTTTACAGCACAAGAGAGAACCGAAGAAGACTACTGTGTCCGCTCAGGCTAATGCTGCATTCATGTGGTCTGGGTATTTAACAGCGTTAAGCCTTTGTTAAAAAGAAGTAAGAAGCTAAACCAGACTTGTTTGTAACATTAAATGTTAACCCAGCTGATTTGCTCAGTAATCATTGATTATTACATTAATACATATTAACGGTAACAGACCAACTTTACCAGTTAAAAACACACAACAAAGTAAGAACAACACATTCTTTACTCAGTAACTGTGCTGTCTAAAGGCACATGAACATATCATAAACTACGGCAGACTAGTTTGTGTTTTTAAACTTTCAACAACATGAAGAGGGCAAAGTAACTCTGTAAACACTGCTCTTCATGTTTTTCTCATCTGTTTACATGTGTTACTCTGTGTCTCTGTCCAACTCTGGTGCGCTGTGTCTGTTGTATCCAACAATAAATCAGGTTATCTAAGTATGTTACTCCAATTTGGAGAAATTTGATTGACTGCTTGAATGGTTAGCACTCCGGCCTCAAAGCAAGAAGGTCCAGGATTCAATTCCCATCCAGGGAAGGGCCTTTCTGTGTGAAATTTGCTTGTTTTCCTCGTATCTGTGAAGGTTTTCTCCGAGTTGCTACAAAATTATTACGTTTTTGCAACTGGTCTATAATACCTACCCTTTAAACATAAATCCATTTATTATCTTTCTTGCAGCACACAAGACTTATCCTTTATACTTTGTCCCAATGTGACCCTATTGGGCAGCGGCACTAAAACCCCCAAAACAAATGTTGTATTCAGTAATTATGTGGGAAACCACTGAATATGAAGCGATGATTCATTTTGGATCCAAACCCTCGCTCTCTTATCTGCGTCCCGTTGGAGTCCCCCCTGGATTTACTGCTCACCAGTAAAACCAGAGAAGCCTCCGGAGTCACACCCTGCTGCTCATTCTCACTCAGTGGTCTCTCTCACAGAGTTTTCCCGTGGGTAAAAATAACCAACCGCTTTATCAAGATAACGTTACACAGGACTCAAAATAAAAAGTGAAACCTGCAGGTGTGTTGCTGGACTTCCTGGCCTGCATGTTATGACAGAGGCTCATGTCTACCTTTGGACCTGGGTAAATCTAGACACACACTTCCTGTGATGGAATTAGCTTTCTGTTATTTTAACCCTTTTCAAATACGTCATGTTTGTAGGCGTTACAGTGGAACACAAAGCTGTAAAATATTATCTTGTTGACAATGTTTGACAGGTAGTGCTGCCAGATTTTGAAAACATGGACAAAATATAATGTGTATGAAAGGGTCCATGTCAGGGCCAGACTCTGGCAAAACTTCCACTGGTTAAATCTACAGAGCTAAACCAAAACTAAACAAGGACACCAAGGATTAAATCACAGCTAAATTAGGACTGAACCAAGTCTACACCATAATTAAAAACAGATTTTATCAATGTTTTATTTGGTCCTTTTGATTTAAGGCCCTTTCTGGATGGTTATTTTAAAAGTGTCCCATGGAAGATGATAACGTATACAGTAAATATATTGCATATTGCAGAAATTTGCAATGAATCATGCAGCTCTGAAGTTGTAGTTGCAAGGCGCCTCGGTGGCTAACCAAGCGTGTGCTGTATCTTCAGACACCCTGGGTTCAGTTACAGCTTGCTGTCGTTCCCCTCTTTCCCCTGTTTCCAAGGCACATTTTAGAGTGGCCTTTTATTGTGGCCAGTATAAGGCACACCTGTGCAATAATCATGCTCTCTAATCAGCTTGATATGCCACACGTGAGGTGGATGGATTATCTCGGCAAAGGAGAAGTGCTCACTAAAAGATTTGGACAAATTTGTGAACAATATTTGAGAGAAATAGGCCCTTTGTGTTCATAGAAAAAGTCTTAGGTGTTTAAGTTTAGCTCATGAAAAATGGGGCAAAACAAAAGTTAAATTTAAATTAACATTAAAATTTTTGTTCAGTAAACTTTAGAACCAGCAAACAGTTGTATGAATATTTCACGAGGAAAGTACAAGTGAGTTTAATTAAATGTGTTGATCTCAACTTTAAGCAGCCATCCCACAGGAACAGACTGGATCCAGAGTAGCTCCATTGTATTTTTAGCAGTGGTTGGCGGTAATCATCCCACTCTTTTGGGTGCAGTTGCAACTTTCTGGTCACAGAGTTCTTTTGGTTGGTTCCCATAGAAACCAGACAAATGAGTCACTCAACAAGTTCCTCAAATCCAGCGCTTAGGTTGTTGCCCCCGCAACAGGAATGGAAAAATGAATTCAGGGGCAGAAACAGTGGCTGGTCTTACTTAATCTGTCCTCTGAACCACCACCTACTTTTTCACTTCTCTGGCTGCTTTTCCCGCTTTTCTCACACTCTCTTTTACTTTATCTGCCTCCTGACAGTCTCCATTATGTGCAACCCTGAGCATATTTACACTGTGGCAGGTCAGATAGTGGCTGCATGTACTGTAACTGCTGATTGACTGAATAAACTGTGACCAAACACATTGATGTTGTGTTCTCCTGAGAGTGACCTCAGCAAGCCTTGTTTATTCACTAGTCAGAGACTTGCTGCTGTTTATACTTCGATGGTGAGGGGTGATTAGAATTGCTTCCTGTGGGCCACCCAAATGAGTTTATGGAATCACGAGCTTGTAACTTCTAGCATACTTTCTAACCCACTTTTTTTCTACCCCATAAAAGCTGGTGGTGTGACTGTAGATGGGTTTGAATTATTTTATATTATTTTTGAGAATTCTGTGAAAGTCTTTTTTAAATAAGTAACAAGCTGCAAATTTAAAAAGTAATGTAAGTGAGTTCTTTATACAGTCAGACATTTTATAAAGGTGAGATATGCAACAATACAGTGAGCCCTTGACTTGTTGGGTGACAGTTTTCTGTTAATGTTATACCATATTGGTATTGGGTATTGGATTGGGGCTTGGCGCCCAGGGTTGCGTCAGATATGGCGCCGATCAGTCAGCCTGTGGTCAACCTCCAGGAAAAACTAGAGAATAACTAAGTTAGAAGTTTGGAAGAAAAATATGTCAGCATTTGGTACAAATATAACTCTGCTGGGGTCCAGTGTACTACTCTATTTTTTTATTATATGCTTGTGTGGTAGAGCTAGCCCTCACATAGTCTCTGACAATGTGTCCTCGTTCCCAGGACAGGATTGTACTGTCACTGAGATCTCATGTCTAAGAACTATCCAAATAATTATAAGAGAATATATTTCAAGGCTACAAGTTATGCAGTGCTAACCTGACTCTGTAGTCTGTTCCACAGCGCACCTGTTGAAAGTGTTTGCAAAAGGGCCTGTACTTTCCATGACTATCTGGTTGGTAATTGGATTGAATAGTTTTATCCAATCAGAGCAGTGCCATGTTGTTTCTGTTTGTTACGGTAAAACATTTGTTATATTTTCAAACCTAAAACACGCCCAGACCTGTCAGAGCCACATCATTGGACACAACAAGCTGGTAGGGTCAGGGTTTGGACTTGAATACTTTGTTTGAAGCAGGTCAAGATTGATTACTGCATATTTGTAAACCCACAAATCTTGTGAGAATCAAGGTTAATGCGGTATTACATTAAATAAATACATAAATCTTCAGAAATGACCAGTCTTGGTCTTGGCAGCTCAGAGCACACAGTACAATGACTTTTCTCAGTGAGCTCTGAAAAAAGCACTAGGGCTAGGATCCAGTCCCCCAAGCTGCATAAATGAACAAATGTGTAACCTGGGAGTATAATAAACCTGCTTGGACTACACTTGGACATTGTTCTGTTAACTGCCTCTTGTCTTGCTTCTCATGTTTTACTGACATTTCCACACCACACCCTTCTTCTCCTCACTCCAGTGACCTCCCCCTCTCCTCGTCCCACAGGGAGGAGGCCCAGTTGGTGGGAGTACTGGTCGATGGACACGACACACCCAACAGATGTGTAGACTCATGCTTATCTGTACCTCTGTACACTCTTTAGAAATAAGTGACCTCTGCCCTCTCATGCTAAGATTAGAGGAATTTCCCTGTTATCATAACTTGAAATGGCTTTTTTCTTGTTTTGTTAAAATTTATCATCACTTCCTGCCAAAAGAAAAAAAAGAGACAGTTTTTTTATTTCCACACTTCGCATGATGCAATCTGCTTGCAACACTCAGTGTGTGAAGTATATCTGTAACACAGTAAAAACTTTCATTTGTATCATGACTTGTGTTGTCGGCTGTGGACACCCACGGAGAAAGCAGAACAAAGCAGGGTGGCGATGAAAAAAAATCATGTTACCACCAAAATAGATTATAGGATTTGGTGCCAGGAAGGATTTTCGGGGCAGAATACCAGGATTTTGTTGTTGCAAGGAAGTAAACTGTATTGTCTTTCAAGTCCAGCAGCAGCCAGTTAGTGTGTGAAAATATATTATAAGACTGACCATAGAAATTTGTTTTATTTTATTTGCCTTAGGAATTATTTATGGGTGCAAAGATTTTTCAGAAACAGCTTTCTCTCTCTAATAAACTCAGTTGATACCCGGTGATAGAAAAAAAAAATCAGTGCATATACTATTTCTACTTTGTCGGATGACATTAAAAACAAGTCAAAAGAAAGCGCAGGAACACAGTGAGTTCAACACAAAACTTCCTCAAAGCTACATATATCTACATGTAGTCAATGGAAACACACCTTTCATTTGCACTTTTATGTATTTCGCTTAACATTTTCTTTATCTTTTATAAAAACATGAGAATAGTCTGTACAGTAACGGATCAAATGATTGTCTAGTGAGAAGAAAGGAAGTGAAGGCTGGCTCCAAGAAACCTGGCTTCCAATGACTTCCTAATGAAATAAAAATGGTGGACATTCTTTCACAAATCCAAAAGATGGGGTAATTAATAGGATATGGGGGTTTATTCAGTGTTAATTGTCATTCATATGCCTTTTCCATTATCAGTGACTTGTATTTATCACAATAAATCTTCAATATAGCAACTACATTGGCATTACTTTCAACTGTAATTTTTAACAGTGGGATTTTTCTGATGCTTTTGACCCATTTCTGTCTGTACGGTGACTCAGAAAAGTAAATCCACCTTGTTTGTCTGTGCATGGGGCCCAGTGACTGAGGAATTGCAGGTATGCAGCAAAGATATCACCAATGTCTTTCATATTTTTATCTATCCCCCATCTATCTAATCTCTCAAGCCTCTCTGAGCTGCTTCTTTTCAACAAGGCCCCGACCTAAAACAACACGAAGGCCACGCCTAACAGAGAGGAAACACTCTCCAGGTCTCTCCAGCTCTCTAGGGTCGTTATATTATGAAACCGCATCTGTCTCCCATTTTCATTCTTTACAAAAAGTTACAAAACATCTAAAGTCATATTCTTACTTTGTTAACTGCCCACAAGACAAAAAATCAATCTACAGCAAGTTTTTTTAAAGCATCTGATCCTTAAAACCTAGTAAATAGTGTAAAAATAAAATAAAATTAAAATAAAATAAATAAAAGATGCAGGTTTTCATAACCACTGGATTATACCCAAAAAAGTGTGGTATTAGACTTTGTGTTTGATACCTACGTTAATAGAGCTGCTGTTGTAAGTTGGAGCTGTACTCCACTGTTAAAAAGTCTATAGTTGTGGTACTGTCAAATGGCAACAGTAATTTCTATAAAAGCCAATTATTATCTTACTATAAATATACATGAAACTAAAGTTTTGTAAATGAAAAGTTTAAAAGTTTATTTAATGGATACACTATGTAGGAAATACCTAACAAATAAATAACTGTGACGTCACATACTAGTACTTGCTGTAATTAGTATGGTACCTTTGAAAAAGTTCATTCATTCATTTATTCACTACCGCTTTGTCCCGTTAGGGGTCACGGGTGACTGGAGCCTATCCCAGCAGCTTTGGGCCTGAGGCGGGGTACACCCTGGACAGTGGCCAGTTAGTCACAGGGCTAACATTTAGACATAGACAGTGACAGACAACTATTCACTCTAACATTCATTCACTAGGGACACTTTAGAGTTGCCAATTAACCTAAACATGCATGTGTTTGGACGGTGGGAGGAAGCCGGAGTACCTGGAGAAAACCCACAGTAACATGTGGAGGACAGACTCCTCACAGAAAGACCAGAGTCGGCCAAGTATGTTTGAGTCGGCCAGGTTTTGAACTCACGACCTCCTTGCTGTGAGGCAGGAGTGCTCACCAATAACTTTGAAAAAGTTAATTCACAATAAACATATACACAATTTCTATGTGTATTTACTGAAATTATTTTCTTAAAGTTTCCTTATTTTTAAATGAAAAAAACCTGTAACCACAGCTACCCACTGTTTTATTTATAAAAAAAATGTTTTACTCTAAATCTGACTTACACCACATATATAAAGTATACACAGTGTATTTTATAAAATTACCACATTTGTCACAACATACAGGCATCAACTACCGCTAGCTTTAGCATATGCTAACACCCAGAGGCATATTTCCTTCTGTTGGCTTGTACCGTTTGCTTGTTTGTTTTTTTGCTTTGTTGGCTGGTCACCACACCAAGTACAAGGTTATTGACATTTTCTAACTTTTACTGGAAGTGAAAAATTCTACACAGGAAACGTCCACTTTTAAAGTTAATAGGAAGCAGCTGGCGTCAACGGAACATTAAAAAGAGCTGTGGACATTGCATTATTGAACCTCACATTTTTGTCTGCTGCTGGCTAAAGTAAAACTGTTACTGAACCAGAATTGAACCTTTTTCAGATATGGCTTATGAAACTTTTGTGGACAGTCAAGTCAAGTAATTTAATAGCACTTGCAGTATATGGTATTGTTTCACTTTGTATTTTAATGCCAAATATGGATGACACACTAATATTTATGACAATGGCAGTAAAGTAATTACTGCAAATGGCATTTGACATGACAGTTATTAGGAAAAGATTACAGATAGAGGAATCCTTTTCACAATTGTTCAGAATGATTTATTTTGGCGCCTTGTAATAAAATGCACATTTTTTAAATGTTAACAATGTTCGATCTTTCCAAACTGCAGTAAAAATTCCTAGCTGTTTACCAGACTATGCTTACTATCAACTTATGAATGTTTTTTTTTAACATTACACAATGCTTGGTGTGACCAAAACCATAAAAGATCTGCCTGAGTCAAATGCCACTCATAAATGGACTGAAAGTAGCCTTGTTTCCATATAATGTAGACTCAAACTTTTACTTTTTAATAAATTAAAAAAAGTCTGAGTTTAGTCCTAAAATCAAGTATAATATTACATCTATATATACACTAGTTTTGAATTAGGCAGGAAGTTTATACTATACTACGGCATCAGAACAGCACATCTCAGCATGTAACGTGTAATGTTTTCCTAAAAATATTGTCACTATACACATTTCTCATATGTGTTCCTAGATATTGCTCTCGGAAAATGGAAACACCTGCCACCATGAGTTTGATGTTCATTTAACACTGTGGTGGGCTAAAGTAGAGATTGCAACTCCACACCTCCCTTAACTCTTTTTAGTACATTTGAACACTGCTATGTTAGCCTGCAGGGACATACTGTTATATGATTGTGCTTTACCAGTCATATTTTTCCAACATAGACAAATGCAAAGAATGCTGTTTTTAGATGATTACGTCATTGAAATTATAATTTGGCATGTGTTCCATTTGTTTTCAGAATATACTACACAATCTTGCATAATGCACCTGTAAGTCAATTTGGTAGGTTTAAGCAAATGTTTCAAACATTTGAATTAATCTGTTGGAGTGTAGGTCCGAGGGTAGGTAGGCTGGTAGAGCGTGTACCAATCACGTGGGAGACCCAATCTTAAATCTTAAAAAAATAAATATAAGAATTAAATCTGTTTATGGAAATACATCTAGGGAGTAAGAAACTAAAGCCGGATTGAAGTGCCCTGTGCCTTTAGTGGGCATAGCATGGGAACTGAGGATTGAGACTGTGACTGAAAAGGCTAATGAACTGCAGGTCACAATGTCCATTTCTCAGAAGCCTGAGGAATTTCCTGAGCTGAATGTAGAAGGGGTGTGTGGGAACACCGTGGCACCAAGCCAGACAGTGTTTTGTGTATCGTCTGAGCTAGATGTAACACACGATCAGAATTCAAACACAATAAATCACAAATAGCACACAGTGTCATGTTTCAGCTTTTATTGTGCATATGACAGTAATGCGCATGTGGACATTTTACTTAGCTATCTTTTTCACTGGATTTGACGTCTTGGCTTTCTGACACCACTTTGCCGTCCACCAGGGTCTGAGTAACTGTCACCACTTTGGTATGCACCTTCGTTGGGTCCAACGCATCCTCCAGTCTGAAAGCAAGAGGGTCACTGAGATTAGAAAAGACACTTTTGTCCGAACTAACAAGGCTTCTAAAACTAGTATTGGTGTGTGTTACATAGACGGTATTTTTTCCATGTATTTTTTATTTATTTTGAGTGTGCTATCTACTATTCTACTGAAGAGTTTAAATGAGCTTTCAAGATGTATTTCACAGAACTAGTTTTACAAAATACTGAACTATATTGTGAAAGTATTTAAAGTATTTATTTTTCTTTTGATGTTATACCTATGGAACAATCAACAAAAAGGCCATAACGTGCTGCACTGAAAACTCTTATGCTACAGTTTTGTACCAGTATATAGAGTTAGGAGCTACTGCAGCACTCAAGAAAACCACACATTTAAAATAAACATTGAAGTAGTTTAGTTTCAATGACACAAACATATCTGTCGGCCTAACCAAACTGTGAATGTGCTGACTACTAACCCATCTATTTTTTATATTAAAAATATTTTTGTAGGGTAACATTTCTGATGGTGCACCTTTGGGGAAATTAGGAAAAGGGCTTAGAAAGTGCTGTCCATGGTTGACTGTTATGCCACTGTCTGCCACTAGATGGAGTCATGGACTATATTCTTCCACACTACCAACTTGTGTTGATCAATAACATATTTTGATTATATATTTGTCCCTCTTGTCTTGAATGATAGGGACAGTGATCATAAGCACACAATAGAGAGATAGAAAAGGAAAATAAACCGGAGCAAATAGACCTGAGTTGAATTTAAAGAATGCTATGTTTATATGTTACACACACTACCAAATGAGCTACAACTGTAGAATCCTTTTTTTAAACAGAACACAGTCTCTCATGAAGTGAGCTTGTGGTTCCAGTGGGTTGTTTTTTTACATCATGTTTGCATGAGCTAATTTGAATTAAAGCTAATTTGCACAAACTGCAGACACAGCTTAACGTGTGCTCTTCCAGTGAAGAGAGCAGACAAAAGCCACGACCTAAGAGGATTGATACTCACTTCAGGTCTCCTCCCTCCAGCAGCCGTCTGTACTCTGCGATCTCGGCCTCCAGCTTCACCTTGATGTTGAGCAGGTGCTCGTACTCTCTGGAACTCTGCTGGATGTCGGTGCGGATCTTAGTGAGCTCCTCCTGCAGCCTGAGGAGGATTAAGTTGTACTTCTCCAGCTCCATGTTGTTGCGCATTTCAGTGTCACGCAGGGTGGCCTCTAATGACCCTTTCTGCAACAACACAAGAATGTAGGAGCCAGTTCACAATGCCATATTCTAGTAACAATGTTGCTACTAAACATTCTAGAGCGCATATACATTTATATATATAGTGTTTGGAAGCTCAGCTGTTAAGGACAAGACTTTTCACACAGGGAACCCGGGTTTGAATCCCCCACGGGACGCTGTGTTCTATCCAGTGTAGATTAGTTGTTTTCCAATTTATTGTACATTGCATGCTGCCTTATATTTTACAGTTTTCAGCTTCAGCTTAACCTCAGTTTTGCACATTAAGCTAGTCTTAATTTAAACCCCATTTGGCTGCTACATTTCCAGTGTTAGCAAACGATAAGTCTGTTAACATGAATATTGCTAGCCTTTAAGGTCTAACTTTAAATCCTTCCTGTTGAATTTCACCATCCACTTGTTTATCAGCTGTCCCATACTTTGACACGCCATCTCCTTTTCCCACTTTCTTTATTTTTTTTGGTAACAACTGTACGTAACGTTACCTGCTCGCTCAGCGCGCTCACAGCACCCCCGCCAGCCACGCCCACTCGCGATATCTAATGAGGGCGCCTACTGTAGCCTGTTAGTCCTCTAAAATTTTATATAGTATTGTGGAAATTCTGGAATGATTTAGCAACACACAACAGCAGCTAAGCTACATTTAGGAATTACCACACACACCAAAAAAAAGTTATTTTGATTAATTTTTTTTTTTTTTTTAATACCATTGCTTTGGCGCCCCTATGCGCTGCATAGTCATTTTATTATGCCTAGTATGCATTAATAAAATGACTATGTCTAAAATGTATATTTGCAATGTGTGTGCTAATCTTGCCAGGGAAATTGTTTTACAGTATTTGATGAGGAAGCACACGTCAACAAACGATTTGTCTAAATACTTTTAAGCCATGTGCTTCACCTCTGTGGTGTTGTTTGGCATTCTGTTGTCCAGCAGAACATAGCCTTAAGCATCTAGTGACTTACCTTGTAGCCTATAGCCTCATTTTTGTAAAAAAGGCCTCAAGCCGCTGAACACTGTCTACCCACTCACTGACAACCCATAGAAGTTAAGTTTTGGATGATAAAAGACTATTAAAAATGTATTGTAGTCTTAACTTGCTGACAAAAGTGTGATGTACCAAAGAGAAAAAATGTCTATTGGACAGTAACAGGGCAGTTACTGTTTGTCAGCATTAAAATGCCATTGTATTGTAAATTAATCTTATTCTTACCAGACTGAGAGCACCCTGCAGTTCAATCTCCAAGGTCTGATATCTCCTCTTGGTTTCACTCAACAGACTTGTCTGAGTGTTTAGAGCTACTGAGCTCTCTGTCACTTGAACCTGGACTTCTGTAATCTAGAATCACAAACATGTACATGATTAAAACTGTGGACCTTTAAAGCATTGGATTGTCTTTAGATGATTATGCAGGCCGTACTTGTGTTTCATTCCATGTTTCAAGCTCCTTCTGGTTCTTCAGGACTATTTTCTCATAGTTGGCCCTCAGTTCCTCCAAGACCTTGGCTAGGTCCTGTCCTTTAGGACTGTCCACATCCACGTTTACGCTTCCTTGCATAATCTGGGTCCGCAGCTCTGCAACATCCTGTTCAGAGAGGAAATAGTCGGGGAGTGATTTCCTGAATGGGGTCAGTAAGGTCATCCTGTGTTAAACGCTTTAGGAACAAACAAATTGCAACTGAGAAGATATTTAATGTTCATCTTTCTCCAAGGGACTGTCTATTGACTAAAAAAATACCCACGGAAATGGAATGATTCTGGTAAAATATCCTTAATCTTTAGTTTCTTTCCATATTTATAGGACCTTCACATTATCAAAAACAGCTGTTGGTCTTTATCTACTTACTGACAGCACACACATAGTTGCTTTGCCAATGATTTTTTGTTTAAGCAGAATTAGTAATTTTTGAAAGGCTAATAATTTTTGTCGAATGAAAATGTATTGCGGTCATCACAATGCTAACTCTTCTGAGCTAAATTGAAAGAAAAAGTTGCTTACTGTCTCGTGGTTCTTTTTCAGGCTGATCAGCTCCTCCCTCAGAGACTCGATGTCACTTTCCAGATGCAGGCGGATTACATTGGTGTCGTCCAGGAGCTTCCTGAGTTTCCCCACGTCAGCCTCCACAGTTTGACGCATGTCCATTTCATACTCCATTCTACAGTCAGCCAGCAAATGCATTCATGTTAAGGTCATACCAAGTAGGATTATTTAGAGTTTGCATATTATCTAGAAAGTCAAACTCACTTGACTCTGAAGTCATCTGTCGCCAAACGTGCATTGTCCACAAAGATGGCCAGCTGCGCGTTGCCCTGATCATGTCAAAAATCTGCAAGAATGTATGATTTTTAGTTTGTAAAATAGCATTAGATTAGCATTACAGATTTTTTGTATGATAATTTGTGCTGAAAAATGATAATTTGGGGCTATTTGTACAGTTATTTGGTTATGAGTATCTGGCAACACTGTACCCACGTGACATGAATGTGTCTGGGGCCCTATATTGTGAGAACATTGTTAGTGTACGCTTTGCATTGATCTGATGACGCAAATGCCTGTGCGTCTGGAGCAGAAGCCTCGTACTCTCTATAGCTGTTGTACTTTCTACTGTTTGGTTAAGTTGCACATGTTTGAATAACTGTAGTTTCAATATTAGCGCAATTATTACTGTCACCAAGCTTGGTCAAGCTTAAGTGTCTTTCCCTGCTCCTCCATTCTCAGTAAAGCCTCCTGGACTGTTAATGGCATAGATGAAAAAAAAGGTCAGGGCAGAGTCCAGGTGAGATAAACCTGATTACGCCCTTAGTGTGTGAAAAAAGGCTTAAGTAACACATTTGTTGAAGCTAGCAATAACTCTGACAATGAGCAGTTAAAACATTATTTTTCATTCTTTGCTACTTTCTTGACGAATTGAGCATGTTTCCAGTGCTATAACGCTATCGATCATAAAATACAAGGCAGGCTGTCTTGTTTAATACTATCTATCATAGTCCATTACAGAAAGATAAGACTGCAAGCAATAAATGTTGTATAAATGTAATAATGTGTCAGTAAATGTAAAACCACTCTGTTCCTGACACTTTGGATTGAAGTGAAAGATAAACTTGTAGTAATAACCTTGCTTTATGACATTTACAAAAAAGAGTATTAAAACATACAAATACAGATTAATTCTTAAAAAAAAAATGTAATCCTTTAAAAGTTAAGTAAAGTAGCATTAATATACATTAGTGGACTGACCTTGTCCCTGAGTTCTGCGATGATGGCGTGATACTTGGCGTAGTCTCTCCCCTCCAGCGGGCCCCTCTTCTCAATGACCTTCCTTATCTTGATCTCAAGTTGGCCGTTGGCCTTCTCCAGGTTCCTCACCGTCTCCAGATAGCTGGCCAGCCTGTCATTCAGGTGCTGCATAGTGACCTTCTCGTTCCCGATGGCCAGGTTCATAGGGCTAGAACCAACGGACTGATAGTCGTAGTTACTGGACAGACCACTACCAATGCGGTTGCCATAGGTAGCAGTAGAGATCCTGGTGCCTTTGCCCCCTGCACCTCCGCTCATACTGTGGGCGTATTCCGTCCGGGGCACGGACAAGTTGTACAGGCCAGAGACTGGGCGTTTCATGCGGGGTTCCATTGTGGAAGGGTGCTGAGAAGCAAGTGGTTTGTCCTGGTGCAGAGGGCTTGATGAGCAACAGTGGAGGACCGAGCAGAGCACTGGGGTCCTATATACTACTCCTGCCACACCTTACATGTTCATAAAGGATTTTTATCTTTGGCATGATTACCTAGACTTTGGCCTCTATGAACAGGAAGGGTTTGAGGTCATTGTATAGTGATAAAGTTAAAGTTAATAAGCAGTGGTGGACGAAGTACACAAACCAAGCACTTGAGTTAAAGTACAGATACACTAGGTAAAATAGCTTTCACTTGAGTAAAAGTACAAAAGTATTTGCCTTCAAATGTACTTAAGTATCCAAGTAATATCATTTATTATGGCTATAATGCCCTTATAGATTTTTGTCAGTCTCTTGCTTAAAATAATTTAATATGCTTTTTGCATGTCATAGATGTAATTGATTTCAATAAATCTAGTGATATATTTAAAAATTATTCTTAAAGTAGATCACTACGGAGCCTCAGACATGACATGCAGGAAAAAAATAAGCTAAATTGTGTGCACGATTTACTAATTCGTTCCCTCGAATTTCAAAATCATGCACATAATTTATAAATCGAGGAATAGTAATAGTAATAGTGCGCACGTTTTAGTAAATCAGTCTGGTGGAAAACACAGTAATGTTAAATCGTGCACAATATTTTTTTTCTTGCATGCCATGTGCATCTGTACATCACAGTCTTTGAAAGCTGAACTTTTGAAAAGAACGATCTCGGTTTATAAGCAGCACTCCACTCCACCTTTCTACTGTTTAGCATCATAAGCTGCATATAAAACTAGTCAAAATTTAATTTATATTCTACCAAAAGTGTTAACATCAATCGACTGTCATTTCACAATATCGAATCACTCAGTTTAAAATAAATACTACAAACGTTGGTGAAACAGCAAACTAATGTTAACTTAAACACAATGGTGCGAGCTACTGTTAGATTACTCAATAAAAAATGACCACCAGAATGAAAATGGCTTACCTCAATGTGGTTCCTAAGATTGGAAGGAGAATTCCAGTACGAAGAAATTTTACAGTTCCGAGGCAGGCAAAGAAGGCAGGTTCAACGACTTCAAAATAACACCGCAAATAAGGCCACGGATGTTGTGGCACTGGCACTTTAGATTCAGGAGTTTGTGATTCTTCCATCCTAATGAAGAGTGAAGACAATCGGCACTCTCAGAATTATATGCTGTTGCACTAAATAAGCGGTAACCAGAGTTACCAGACCAAGTTCAAAACAGAGCTGTTTCCTGATTGGTGGTTTGCCGCGTGATTGCTCTCTTCAGTTTTTTTCTATCCACTCATAAATAAAAAGGAACGACTAATTTTGCAAAATGTAATTGAGTAAAAAGTAAGATATTTGACTTTGAAATGTAGTGAAGTTAAAGTAAAAAGTATCCCCGAATGGAAATACTTCAGGAAAGTACAGATACTGGAAAAAACTACTTAAGTACAGTAACGGATTACATTTACTTTGTTACTGTCCACCACTGTTAATAAGTATATCTTTACTATTTGTTATTTCAAAAGAAAGTCAAAGGCACATAGTAAAAACAGAACCCAAATGTGTGGTAGCTCTCAAGTATTTTTAAGAAGTTATAAAGTTTATATCTTATTACACAATGGAATTGAATGAAAGTATATTACAACTGAAATGATTAAAGGTACGGAAGTTTTAATGGTTCAAATAACATTTTGTCTAACCCATACATAAAGTAACGCAAAGTAATGCGCGTGAATGCACGTTAACCTGGTTCTTACTGCATGATTTGCTGCCATAAAAAAACTAAGCAACGCTAGCGGCAAAATTGAAAATGAATCCTCCAGGGAAGAGACAGGCCTCCAGCGCACTTATAACCGGCAGATTCTTCTTCTGTTGTTGTTCGTTCGTGCTTGTAAGCGGGCGCACAGTGAACACACACAACACTGGATGCAGTACCGCTAATGCCAGAGGTGGCACACTAGTACAAAAACTCTGGCTTTTCCGTAATTCTCCTTTTAAATACTTTATCTCGGCTTTTGGAAGTTTGTTAAACTTTTTTTTTATGAAAAGTGTGCTCCAGATACAACAATGAAACATATTACCTTTGCAGTTCCCCATTAACTCCCACTGAAAAAGTTTAAAATTGATACTTTTTTAAGTCCTCATTTTCCACTCAAACTACACGAGTTATATCAGTGTGCTCTGGAAACCCTTAGGTCACTCACAGTGTTACTACTTTTACAATCAACTTTTTATAACAATATATAAGAGTTATTGTTTAGACAGTATGAGTCTGTATTTAAACCCTACTTCCAGTTAAGTGGTTGCTGAATGTCTCAGAAGACTCCGATAACTAGTCTTTAG
Organism: Perccottus glenii; assembly: GCA_024416835.2. Lineage (NCBI taxonomy): Eukaryota > Metazoa > Chordata > Actinopteri > Gobiiformes > Odontobutidae > Perccottus > Perccottus glenii. The sequence continues at coordinate 27,550,062 of CM044555.2, read as the reverse complement.
GCCTGACAACACTTGCAACTCGAGGTAAATGTGCAGAGCATAGCTAGAATGTAATACTGTAATGATATGTCAAGATTGAAAAATATATATATAAAATATATATATTATTATACCTGAGGGAAAGTCACTGTTGGCAGCTGCCACCAGGGGGCACCCAGCATGTTGATGTTATTAGGGAAAACGGAGTACTAAGGGAAAATTCAAAACAGGCAATTTCATCCTACACTTCAACCTCTTAACAATCGTCTCTGAGTAGTCTACCTTTGTCTTGGTAGGGCTGCGCCACATCAGAAAAACATGATTTGCGATATTTGAAACTAGGACTAACTCTCAGAATGAACCAGGTCTAAACTAGGAGTATTTGTAATCCATTTCAATCTCCATCACAAAGAAGACCATAACTTGTGATACATTCATTGCAATACAGACATTGGAATAACGATAGTATTGCAATAAAGATTTTGTGATCTATTGTGCAGCCCTAATTTACTAACTAAGCACACTTAGTGATTGTTCTGATATGATGACTCAATTCAAATAAGACAATGGAATACAGCGTAATAAAGACAATGGACTTTAATGACAACTTATGACAATGTAACAGATAGATTCAACTAAACAGATCCAAAAACAAAGGAAAATACTTTAGTCATTTGTTTACAACTTAATTTGAAATGACCAATATATTCAATGAATTTGTTTTAGATACGTTTGCCAATTTCTTTGTAAACTTATGCAGGACAACACATTAAAACACATGGACATGATGAAGATGGAATAAATAAAAGATGATTAGGTTTTCTCTGGTCCAGTTGTATGTTATCTATGTTGTTGTTAGCGTTGCTAAAACTATAAAAAGTGGCCATTGAGGAAACAAACAGACATTTAGCCAGTTGTAGTTAGTGTTGCGTTCAAGGGGAGACTCAGGGGGTCCGGTGGGATCCGGTGTTTTTAAAGGTTTTTGGTCTCTGTGTTGGAGGAGACCACTTTGCCGTCCACCAGGGTCTGTGTGACTGTCATCACTTTGGTTTTCACTGTCTTCTCCAGCAGGGCGTCCTGAAGGCTAAACAGGAAGAGACACCACAACATTAGAAAAGCATTAGCCAGCATAATGTAATAGCCTTAGTTACGTCAGGCAATAATTACAGTTCGATTGAGTTATTTAACTGGACTCAAAGTCAAGCATGGGATGGGAACTGCTAAAATGATCCGCTATCCTAATTCATTTCTATGCCATGCAAAGAATGAGTCCTTTGATTTGAGGGGGCAGTACCAATGGACACAGAAAAAAGTGTCTCTGGACGCCATTGGATAGCCATACAACCAGTGAGGGGTGAACACAAAATTGCATGAAGACGGCACAATTGGTCAGGATTTCTACTGAGAGCAAAATGCAGTGAAGGGAAGCTATTCCTATGAGATTTTGTGCAGTGAAATGGTGTGACTGACCATGCCTATGAAATGAGTATAATAAATAAGTGACCCCAATATGACCCCTTTCATTCCAGTGCCATATTAAGCATCCATCTACAGACCTACAATAAATAAGCCCATGTAAACAATTCAAACAATTCAAATTTATTATTCCCCAAGAGGAAATTCCATTGTTAGGTCTCTTTAAATGATTTTGATTCAAGCTTCATCTGGCATAGACTGATTGATTGTAACATTCTTATGGAGTCTTTTGGGAAGAAAGAGTTCCTACGGCGTTCCATCCTGATCTCAGATGCCCGCTAGCTGGTCTCTGTTGTTCAAAAGCTGAAGGAGGGTGGTCCATGTTGTTCAGTATGGCATCCGTCCTGTTGTGTATCTGTTGCTTCAAACAAATACCTATATAGTATAGTCTATATACATATGCAATACTTCTTTTTCTGAGACTGACCCCCAAAAGACTGAAGCATTGAAAACTATTTAGGAAGTGTATGTCAATGACCATCTCGTTAGTTTTGGAGGTGTTCAGAATGAGACAGTTTTCTGGCTCCATCTATAAAAGTTCTCTATTCCTCTTCTAAGTCCATATTTGATACAAACCAATATTGCTGTGTCATCAGAGTATTTTCTGAATGTGGCAGAGCTATAATTACAATCTGTAGTGTATAACATGAATAGGAATGGAGCAAGAACAGTACCTTGAGGAACCCCTGTGCTACTAATGACTCTCTCTGAGACACAGCTTCCCAACCTGACTATATACTATGGTCTAAAAGGATGACTCCAACCCCAGACTCTTAAGTTTTTCACTAAGAATAGGTGGTCTGATGGTGTTGAATGGTGAGAGTACAGGTGAGAGTAGACCCTATGTAACATGTAACTATGTATAGTATAGCATCCTCAATATGTTTGTTGTAAGCAAACTAAAGGGAATCTAGTTTAGTCTTTGATCTTAGAATTCTAATTAGCAACCTCTTAAATGCTTGATGAGAGCTACTGGTCTAAAATGATTTGGTTCAACAGGGTACCCTACTTTAGGTACATGTTTCCCAATGTAAAGACCCTGCCTAACTGAAGACTCAGGTTTTCAGAGCTTGTGCAATATGCAGTTACCAGGGCTAACCTAAATGATGATATCACTGACTCCAAATATAGAGGACAATGATTATGTGATGTTTTTGCGCACTACCAATATCTCACCATTAATACCACTCTAATTATATCTAATAAGAATAATTACAGAGACAAATAACCATAATCTTTCTTTATCACAATACATTTTTATGCATATTTATGTATTTATTTATTTATTTCTGAGGTCCAGACCAGGGCGACCTGGAAAGAAAGATAGCTAGAGGTAGCATTTTAAATGGTGAAAACACGGACAGTTTACAGCTTACTACATTTTATATTTTGTTCTTGTTATAGTACTTGGCATCTTTGTTTTATACACTTATACCATTGAAACTATGGTGTAAACATGCAGTAGCAATTTGTCTTTCCACAGCATGAGTTAGGTGGGTTAGGTTACATTTCCACACAAGTATTCTCAAGTTCAATCTTTGTCATACTTTAACAGTGTATGGATCTTTTGCAACACCACATAAACCAAACGTGAACTCTGACGTCTGAACTCTCACCTGAAGTCCTCTCCGTCCAGCAGCCGCCTGTATGTCGCAATCTCGGCCTCCAGCTTCATCTTGGTGTTGAGCAGGGCCTCGTAGTCTTGTGTCTGCACTTGGATGTTGTTGCGCAGCTGTGTGAGCTCCGCCTCCAGGCCCAGGAGGATGGTGTTCAGAGCCTCGATCTCCATGTTGTAGCGCATTTCAGTGTCCCTCAGCGTGCCTTCCAGTGAGCCTTTCTGTGGGACAAATGAGCAGGTTAAAAAAATAAATTCACAGTAAACTGTACTGTTACCTGATTTGTTTGTTAGCTCACAAGTTAGCTCAAGTTAAGTTTGTAGTTAGCGGTTGATTTTATTGTGCGTTAATCCCTGTTGCTTCTTTGGCCAACGGTAAATTGCAATGCTCACAAATGAACTGGTTAAAAATCTACTAAGGAGTCGACTCTATGCTGACAACTCCATGGCAACAGGTCAGGCGAGTGTTAAGGCTTATGTCAACAAAGTCAGCGAGAGTGAGCTGAAGTGAGAGTGCTGAGTTAGGCTTTGCAAGAGGCTGAGGAAAGCCTTGCTGACAGTTTTTCTCACCAAGTTTCTTTGCGACTCCAGGTCGATTTCCAATGTTTGCACCTGTCTGCGAAGGTCGTTCACCTCGGTCTGGGCACCCTTCAGGGCCTCTGTGTTGTGCGCCACCTGACTCTGCACCTCTGTAATCTGAAAACACGGACAACAGAATGAGAGGTTTTCTAGTCATTTTGAAGCAATGCAACTATAGTCCAAAATGTACCTGGGTTTCATGCCATGTTTTCAGCTCTTCTTGGTTTTTCTTTGCCATCTTCTCATACTTGTCCCTTATCTCTGCCATGAGCTGGGCCAGGTCATTTCCTTTGGGAGCGTCAACGTCGACGTGGACTCCTGATTGGGAGATCTGTTTACGCAGCTCCGTCACCTCCTGAAATCAAAAATTAGAAAAGGATTATTGAGCCATGTTTCTAGTACAGTACAGGTCAGGTCAGTGAGGGTCAGTTTTTATGGCCCAAAAGGGTACAAAGTGTCCCAAATAGGCATAATATTCCACATTATTGGGAAAAATGAGAAGAACAAAACAGAAATTCTTCTTCAAATGAAACATGTCTTGTTCATGTGATTAATATAATCCATATTCCTAAAAGAAAGAATGCTACAGGTTGTACTATTTTCACAACTAGAGCTTAACAGCACCAGCTCTTTACAGTTTGGTTTTCTTATGGCTGATGGGTTTGGATTACAGTAGTCATTTTAATCCTGTGTTTTTAGCTCTTGCCAAAGTTAAATTCGGATCCATTTTATCATGAGGCTAGCCACAGCATTCACATAAGGATAGTTCAAATTGCTCCAGAAACCTCATTCCCTTTCCTCTAATTTTGTGTGTTTGGCAGTGTCTTCTTCAGAGCACTCATTGTTTTTCTAGTTGATTCAAGGTGAAAGCAAATATTTACTGAATACATCTTTAAGGTGTGGTTGCTTGCTGAAACCTACAGGTATTTACAGTGCTGCTTTAGTTTGATGCTCAGAGCACAATTTGTTCAGGTGGCTGCTAAAAAGGTCAACAGTGAATTGTCAGCATAAACTTTTAATGTAAACAAGGGGAGTGAGTGACCCCCGCAGGTGAAGATGTAATTACGTTTTCGTGGTTCTTTTTGAGGTGGATCAGCTCCTCCTTCAGGCTTTCAATCTCGCTCTCCAGGTTCATGCGGGTCATGTTGGTGTCGTCGATCAGCTTCCTCAGACCAACAATGTCGGCCTCCACAGACTGACGGATGGCCAGCTCTGACTCGAATCTGAACCAACACAGAGATCATGAGAATTTTCATCAAAGCCAACTACCAGCATGCAATATTAATAAATCATCAACATTCACCTTGAGTTTTTTTCTTGTAAAATATTGTATTATGCAAAAGTTACAAGATTATTTTAAAGGTCTATTATGCATTTTCATTTTGATCAACTTGAGTCAGTCAGATATTAAATCATCTAAAAAGTCAGAAATTCTACAAAAACTATAGCCGTGTGGAACATTTTTCTCCATAGCTACCTACAATGCCTTTAGGATTTTTTATGGTGCCTTAAAGTAAGTTCTGTAAAGTAATGAACAAGGTACACCTTTAAATGTCACTTGTGTATTTGTGTTTTTTTGTTAAACCTGTAGTGCACAACCTTTTTTGTTTTAAAATAATTTTTTGTCAAGGGCAGATAAAAATGTTGAATGTGACAAACAAACAAGGGACAGCCTCCATTTGAATAAGTGAATTGGATTGGTTGTTGGCCTGCACAGCTTGTGAACTGAACACTAAACACTGCTAACTTCAACAATTATTGGGATTTACGTGATGGTGTTAACTGATCATATCGGTCTAACACCGAATTCGTGCCTAGTGTAAAATAACGTGTGTGATAAATTGGTAGCCTGGCTGAGTTTTTGCATTTAGTCATCCAAGACTCCCAAAGCTGGAACATGGTGAAGCATTTTTTCTAAACTCTTATAGCTCCTTAAATGACTTGCTGGAGTTACAAATAGATTAACAAGATTTTGTGATATCACAAATGACTCCAGCTCAGACTGTCAGTCCATGTTTAAACACACTTGATGGGTGTTTCCAGCTTTAAAGGTTTCTGCTATGGACCAATCTCAACAATCAATGTACAGACATTTCCCATTGACCAATCAGGACACACTATGCTTTAAAGCCAAAAGGACGCAACATTTTATTGGCTGGTGAACCATGTACTTTTTTATTTAAAATAAATTACGTTTTAAACTTAGTACCTGTTTTAGTGCACATAACCCTAACCCTAACAAATATAGTAACTGAAAAAGAGCAGAAAATGTGACCTTTAAAGGAAAAAAAGGGGTGGCTCTATGTTGTTGTTAAGACTACTAAAGAACTGGGAAGAAAATGTATACTTTCCACCACTTTCAGGGTGTTTTCCAGCAGCACTAATCCTTATATCCATTTGTCTGTGTCTCGACATTAAGCGCATTACACCACGCCAAACTCTCAAAGACTATGAGCTCAAGGTGATCATTTACAAAAGCGAGTCAAATGAGCGCGGCTTTACGATGATGACACTGTGCATTAATCCTTACACCCTCTCAGCTTTAGGCTGGGTGTGTGCCCACAGCTGTCTGGCTTATATATGTTTACAGTCTCTGAGGTGCAGTGGGCGGGCCTTACTTCACTCTGAAGTCATCTGCGGCCAGGCGAGCGTTGTCGATGTTCAGAACCAGGCGGGCGTTGTCAGCGGTGGCATCGAACACCTAAGGGGTTGAAAAAGCAAAACGGTTATTGAAAGCCAAAAACATACATTGACGTAAAGTGAGGACAGTGCAGATGCTTCACAATGCAAATGTTTACTATTTGTTTAAGGAGATAAGTGCTTGGATGGGGGAACATATCCAGGTGACAAAGTCCAACATCCAGAACATGCTAGGCAACAGCTGCCAATCAGGATCTGTGGTGCCTGCCGGCTGAAGGCAGGTGATTTGCATTGTGCTGGTGGATGTGCTCCGTGTGTGTGTGCTCAGTCACGTTGGTATGTTTGCATGGCTTAGTTGAATTTGTGAGGTCAGGACCGGTCTGGGAGCTGCTGTGTGTGTATTCTCCCAAGGGGGTTTAGAAATGTAGGGGCACCATTTGAGTCAGTTTTGAGTCACACTGAGAGATAAATGATGCGTTTGACCTGAATCATGTTTGGACAACCCCAGTTTTCCATGCAGTAAAATAAACTAGTTAACCATCCATTGGTAATAATACATTTTTAAACCTCCATATTGTTTGTATTGCTTTTGGTGTCCTTGCCCGTGATGCTCTTCCATAGAAAAGATACTTTCTTGGAGCAAAATGTTGAGGTACATTTTCCATTTGCTACAGTAGACATTTTGTAATTCAGTGAGGTCAAATGAATCAAACCATCATGACTGTAATGTTCCACTGGGAAAGTGTCTTGGCCTTAAATTACAGAGAAGAAACAAAAGTGAACGAAAAATGAAGTGCCATATGTTTGACTTGTCTTCAACTTTCTGTTTCTCTTTTGGAACCAACCCTGAGATGAAGGGTTTTCTTGACTGATTGAACCTACACTTTAATATAGCAATGCACTATAAAAGAACACATATCTAACAATACTTTGTATAAATGCTTCTATCTGTTATAAAACCTACAGTAGTCTTCACTGTTCTGTGGTAGCAGCATAGTCCAGCCCATGTTTGTCTTTCAGAGAACAAAAAGGTTTGATGTACATCTCTGTGGGTTGACCCTTCTTTGTCCCTTGTTTATTTGTATTTGTCTGAATGGACCATCACTTCCCAGCATTCCTCCTCCATACTATTTCCGTTCCAGGCCCTGGGCCCCTACCCTTAAAGCTGCAGCAGGAATTTTGCCAAAGACTAGCAGGGACCCTGTGTTACAGCCAGTCATAAACTCACACAGGTAAAGTTAATTTAACAGAATGGATTGGCTTTATTGTTTAATAGAACTGTATGCATCTAAATGACATTGAAGTTAGTCTTAATCTGTACATAATATAAACTCTATTATACATATTTACTTGATACCTACTTTAGAACTGTATGTTGTAGCAGTTTATTTGATACTATGCTGAGTAAAGACACCACACTTTCATTATGTATGACTTGGTGTATTTCAAGTACAAGTGTTAATCCCCAGGTTAAGTGTTATTCACCTGGTTAAGATTATACTGTGAATATATTGTGACATAACATTGGTTCATTCTCACAAAGTTGTAAGTAGCTCACTAACATCTGTCCATTCAACTTCCGAGTCACATGGTATGGTCTCACCACTGATATGTCCCAGTCCCCTCACCCCTCCTCACCTTCCTCCTCAGGTCGTCCAGAACAGCCTGGTACTTGCTGTAGTCTCTGAAGTCTGGCCCGCTCTTGGCCAGGGCCTCCTTGATCTTGATCTCCAGCTTTTGGTTGGCCTGCTCCAGGTTCCTCACCGTCTCCAGGTAGTTGGCCAGACGGTCGTTGAGGTTCTGCATGGCAAACTTCTCGTTGCCCATGATGTCGGCACTGTTCCCGCTCACCTGCATGCTGCTGGAGTACCCCCCCATCCCGGATCCAGCTCCGGACCCCATGGAGGATCTGAGGCCGCTAGAGGAGCTGACGCTGATGCGAGCCCCGCCGGCCCCTCCATGGATGGTGGGGGCCCTGTAGACGGGGGCAGCAGAGTGGGTGATGGAAATGCCACCCGGTCGGCTGCTGCTGGAGGAGTAAGTGGAGTACGTGGTCTGCTTGGAAGTTTTCATTTTGCTGAGACTCTGAGAGACTGAGAGCAGAGAGAGGCACAGGCACAAACTGGAGCTCACACACACAAGGCAGGAGGACCCGGGAAACCGCTAAACTATATAAACCTTGGGCCCCAGGTCCGCCCCTCAGACCACTCCCCCTCCCCTTTAGTCACCTCCCCTCTTTCCACCAGTAAACCGCAGCTCTGCACTCACTGCCTGCTTTGTCCTGAGAAACCAATGAGGTGGAACATTTTGGGGAAAAAAGTCTTCTTTTTCTTTTCAATCTGCTGAGCTTTGAGTCTAGTCTTTTGTGAATTAATAACATCAAAAAATATCTACAACCCAGTCTCTTGAATGAACTGTTTATTCTTGACTGTCTTTCTGTTTTGCAGAAACCCTTTTTAAGTTAAATGTCAATATTTCAATACATAGCTTATCTAAATTTCAAATCCAATTCTAAGATTTTTGTTTTCTTTTAGCAGTTCATGGAAGAAAGTTGAGGCCATGTGAATAAATTACAGCTACATCCTAAAGACCTAGTGCAATTTTAACCAGAAGATAACTAAACTATCAACACACTTACATGCCTCTAAATAGTAGATGGTAAGAGGCCACCGGAGAAGTGGGACCAGGTAATAGTAAAAAAGGATGTAATACTATAGTTTCCCATAGATACTGATTTTATTTTGGCCTCCACAAAGTTTCCATTCACGGCCACAGGCCCTGTCAAAACTCCCCAAAAACATTTTTGTGACAGTTCATGTGAAAAATGACAAATATAACAAAAAAAGACAAAGGTACCAAAATAATACATGGCATTTGATTTGGCATTTTGAAATATGGGTCCCCAGAAATATTTAAGTATTAATTAATCTTACTTAGTACATTATTACAACTGTAAAACAAGGGTCAGCAAAACATAAAAAAATACTTAATAACGTAACACATCTTGAGAGAGGGGTGCAGGAAGCCATTTTTAATCAAATGGAAAAAGCCCTCTCTACAGTCTTTTGAAAATTTAATCAAAAACAGTTTCACTCTAAGGACATTACATTCATCATCATCACAGAAGTGAGCAGTGATCAACGACTCTCACATCAGGAGTCACACTGCCCTTTCAAATTAGATTAGATTAGAACAGCCTGGTCACATTCCCCTCTCTCTAGAGAAAAAGACTCTCATTTCTGTTAAACTCAGATTTTACAAAGAATTAGAGATGAAACGTCTTCACCTTGAAAACAAAGTCCAGTCTTTGCTTTAACTTTTCTTTAACACATCCTGCATATTTTTTATTAACTTCTGGCCCAAATAATTATGAACGTAACTACATAGAAAAGAAAATATAATGGTGTCTAGAGGCAAAGTGCTGTGTTTAATAAATGTGAATAAGTTAAATATGGTATTGTATGCATTCACAAATGTATTGTTGGAAGAAATTTCTCAGCAGATAAGCAGACAAATCAGACACAGGTTTCGTAAGTTGGATAAACTACTCATTATAACAGAGATCCTCCTATCTCCTCATCCTTAAAAACAACAACCCCCATTTAATCACAGAATGTGATTGAGACACATGTCCTGGCCTGATGACTGTATTACTCAACTGCTTTCATCAGAAGACACAATGAGTACGTGGGTTTAGCTCATGTCTCACCTGCCTGTCTACTGAGCTCATTCATTACAATTGTACAGTGTAATCTCCATAAGCTTTTCAGACAGTGATGGTGCCACATTTAATAAGGCTTATTGTATAAAACATGCTTTGTACCGTCCATAGCGTCTAATTGTCTTTACGACATAATCATGTTTAGGATGTTCCACTTTAACTACTGCAATAGAGAAATACTGCAGCGTCGGCAAAACAGGTGTTTTGGATTGTTGTTCATGTTTTAGAATAGTCATTCATTTATATGGTTTTGTTTTGTGGTGCCAGATGTGTCTCTGGTATGTAACCGGACGGGTGTCTGATGGGCCCACTCCCATAAAGGATATGGCCAAACAAAGGAACAATCACACAGCAAAAATGTTTGGAAGGAACAATAACAGTCTCCAAAGCTTCCTTGCAGGTTAAGGACATTCCACTCTTAAGGCCTTACAAGTGCTTTAATATTGGACAAATACACCTTCTCAGTCAAATCAAATGTAGCTCGTACTGTTTGTAGATTAGAGTGTGTGAACAATATTTAAGTTCTAGATAAAACACTCCAGATAAAAAGCTATGTATTTACATAAAGTTATTTTAATGTAATAATTCAAGGATGGAGATAGATTCCATCATCCAGCGACGGCTTTTGCAATGGACTATTTGGCCACAGTGAGCTATGAGGTCACCCTGGTTTTGACCTCAGTAGCCATTTATTCAAGTATGAAGCAAAAGGGACTTTGGCTAAGACAATGAGATCACGAATAATACTTCAGTCTAATTCTTCTTGTATTTCTGTAATTCGGTCAGTTTAACAGCGGTAGATAGATGACTACTGATATATGATTGATTTTTTTTACGGCGGGTGTCACTTTTCACGCCACTGTGAAAATTCCTTAAGCGTGATTCATTCATCTTCTTCCACTTAATCCCGTTAGGGGTTTATGTGTAACTGAAACCTATCCCACTTTAGGCTTTAGGCACAGTACAGTCTGGACAATGGCCAGTTAGTCACAGGGCTGACATTTGGATGCAGATGGAGAGATCCCTCAGTAACATTGGGTGGATATGCAGATATGCAGAGAAAGGCAAAGGGTCCACTGGGCTGGGGATCAAACCCACAACCTTCTTGCTGTGAGGCAGGAGAGCTAATCGTGCAGCAATTTGTTGATATCATGGGACTGGGGCCATAAGTGGAGTTTGGAGGCCTCATGTTCTACTTCCATTGTCCGCACATGTTAGCATGTTGTGCATATCTTACAGTCAAATTGATGTATTATTAATACTGGCATTATAACCATGGCCACATCAAAGAAACCACCAGCTTTGTGTTGTAGTCAAAGACTTCAATCAAAACTCTGTCTCATGCATCCCCCCCCTCTGCTGCTCAGGAAAAAACACCCAGACATACATCCTGACACTACAATCGTAAATTCCTGTAGACATTCTCCAGACTTCAGATGCATGTAGAAACTCAGATGTTAGGATTCTGCTGTTTGTGGTATGTGTATTTGTTCACTTTGTGCCTCACTATGTCAACACTAAGACTTTGAGGACAAATGTACTGGCTCAAACATCTTCAGTTGTGGTCGACATAATATGTTGTTCTTTTAAAATGTACCAATTTGAGTATTAGTGTTTTGAGAGAAGCTGTTATAAAGGAAAGAAGTGTTATTCTGACTTTTTTAAGCCTGGGACTCAAACAACTTAGGAGACTAAATATGGTAATGACTGCAAGGCTATGTTTTTTCTTTAACCGTAAGATGGGTATCTTTTTTAGTGTCTGTGTTTTAGAGTCTGTAAAAAGCTGCAGTGCCAGTGGTAGAAAATATCTGATCTTTTTGGCTGGAAAACCTTTGGAGACAGTAGGAATAACAAAAATACAAATGTTTGCTTCCTTCTAATTTTGTACAGAGAAGGAGATTAACTTGTTTACCAGTTTGTCATTTATATTCTAACATCCCATTCATTGTACAGTGTTCCTCTTGTCTGTGATCACATTCTGGCTCATCCTCCCAGCTTTTTTTCATGTTTGTTTTCCAGGAAGGAACCTGCAACAGGATATTAAAGTATCAAGAGCTTCAGATTAATCCAAACAACTCTGCATTTTTCTGGTATCGTCATCGGACGGCAGTGGATTCTTATAAGAGCCTCATAAAAAATATAATTAAAACAAATTAAACTTAAGCTCTTGTGCAATTGGTTCCATGCAATATCTGATGTTATGCATGGGGTAGAGCCAACGAAGTAGATGTACTAGATGGCTCTTGTTTTTATCATGTTGAGGACGTAGCTAAGATAGTAGATTAGTTTTCATAAACAGTAACTGAGGATAAAAAATGCGAGACCCTCATAGGACAGAGAAAACATACGGGTACAGATAAAGGTTTGGGCTTAAACTCATTCAAGTGGAACATAAACGGTTGGCCCCAATGCTAGGAATTTTCCTTGTTGCTGACATAGCAACACAAACGGTTTCGTTGTCTGACAAATTAGTGCCAAAGTCTTTGCACTTACAAGAAAATGGAGTAAATAGTATATTGAATTAACACATACAAACAGACAATTAGTGAAAATGTTCCGACACATGCCACAGGTCTGTACTGTGTCCTGTTTCTCTAATCCATCTACAAACAGAACTGAGAAAACATCGGTTTATGGTTTAAGAGCTCGAGCTTGAACACGTGTGAGCAATATGCATGTGCTGCCATTTACTGAGAGCTGAGTAAGCCTTCACTGTGTCTGCTAATCAAACGCTTTAGTTTTATATGCTAACTGTCATCTCTGTCGTTCTTATGGGCTTTGAGCATGGGTTATTGTTATTAAAAGAAAAGATATAAAAGATGGATCCTGAGTCATTCATGGTAGCTTTCGATGAGTCATTTGGTGCAAGTTGTTTTATGAATAATTTGACCAGAAGTTTGGTAATTCCCACAGTCCCCACAGTTCATTGGAGAAAAACTCATAGATGACTCAAATACAAGTTATCCGGACTTTATATTTAACTCTTAACAGTCAGCTATGTTATCTAAAGCTATATTTGAGTATTTATTAGCATTTAGCTTTAAATCCAGTCATAAGGGGTCACAAGCCAATGTACTTTTGTGCCAATCCCAGGCCCGGATAAATGGAGAGGATTGCATCAGAAAAGGCGCCCGGTGTAAAAACTTTGGCAAAATCACTCACTTTTAAGATGTGTTAAACATACTGTACCTAATATTTTTTTCTTCTAGTATCTATTATATATAGAATTAAATTGGTCCGTCTACAGTAACAATTAGACTTTAGAAGTTGAAAATTGAAAATGATGAAAATGATTAGACAATATTTGTACTATTAATAAAATTACATCAACCTGTCTGAAAGCTAGATTCATTTGATTCATGAAATTATATAAATTTAACCAAATGGCTCATTTTTGGTATCTTATTCACCTTCATCTTCACTCTTCACTCCTTTTCCTCATTTGTGTCTCTTCACTGAGCAGTGGCTCAGTGGTAGAGCGGTCGTCCTTCAACCGGAAGGTAGTAGGTTCGATTCCCGCTCTCCACACAGTTCATACTGTCGTTGTGTCCTTGGGCAAGACACATAACCCACCTTGCCTCCAGTGGTGTTCCAGCTGTAACACTGGTGAATGGAACCTTAATGTAAGTCGCTTTGAATGAAAGCGTCAAATAAAATGTAACACTGGTGAATGTAAGTCGCTTTGGATAAAAGCGTCTGCTAAATGATTAAATGTAAAATGTAAATGTATTCAGGTTTACTTTCAGCAGGCAGATCCTGCCAAACAGTATAAATATATAAATATAAAGCCAAAAAGTTATTGAGCATAGCCTACTAATAAACCTTTAGTGCAATGGCACAACTGTTACCACCATTCCTCTCCTTCAAGTGCTTTCTGCTATTCTTTCATTTCTATTAAATTAACAACTGCATTTTGTTGGAGATTAATGTCTGGGTTTAGTGACACTAATAGCTTTATAATGGCACATTGTGTTACAGGTACTGGCAGGCCTCAACTATGGCCTGGTGTCAAGAATCTTGGTCAGTCAGCTCTCTGATAAGCATCACTTTTATTACAATGATCTGGTTTCATACCCCTCTGCTCTCTGATCTCCACCGGGGAGAACAGTCAGTACTTCAGGGAGACTATATGAACTTCATTTTAGAAGCAACAAGTTTTTCTTGTTTTCTGGGAGTGCAAATGTTTTCTCAGCTGGGTTCACTGCACAGCTCTACAGTAAACTAAAATGAAAGCCAGGAAATGTAACGGAACATCAAAAACTAAATGTGGAATGCTTACGTAAAGGTCAAAAGCGCCTCATTAGATTTGCTGGAGTTTTCTTTGAACTTCTTCTTCTTTTTTAAAGATAACATAAAGCTAGTTGCAAACATGTGTCACTATCCTTATCAACTGTATAAACACACTTCCTAAGACAGATGTGTACATAAAAGCGGTGCACCTGTGGGAAGACTGTTCCCACCAACAGTAACACTTTGTTCGTCAAAGAAAAACCTGACACTGTAAACAGAAGGCAAAACCGCATTTGGTGTTTTTTTTTTTTTTTTATTCAAACCTGTTAGGCCTTAGACCTCTTTAAGGTCTCTTCAAATGAGTTGGTTCAGACTTTATCTTTCATAGACTCATTGATTGTTCATTCTTATAGCAGTTAAAGAAGGAGTTCTTGTGTCGTTCTGTCCTGCAGCTCAGACGTCCACTGGCTGCTCTCTGTTGTCCAAAAGCCCATTGCAAGGGGTGGTCCATGTTGTTCAGTATACCATGCATCCTGTTGTGTGTCCTTTGCTCCACTACTTTAACCAGTCTCCAAACTAATACCTACAGTTCAACCACCCCTCTTTTTTTACTTTTTCAAGGCACCTACAATCTCTTTTCTGAGGTTTAAAAAACTGCAGAACTGCGTAAGACCAAGACCATGTCAGTCATTAAGATTTCCAACAACTGATTGACCTTTGGTTCAGTTGCAAATTGAGGCTTTAAATTGATGTGTGTGTTTTCCACAATGACAGAATTAAAGAAAAGCAATCTAACGACAAAAAACTGACAGTTTCAGAATTGTTATACATTCATCTGGCTTTATCAATTTGATTAGCCAGTAGATAGAACAAATATTTACTAAGATCTTACCTCAAGCTCTCTATGCAACACAAAGCAACAGTTTTACATTTGTTATTTTTTCCACCATTCCTCTCAGCCCACCCAAACAACATACCTCTGACTGCACCCCCACCCAAACTACAGACCTCTGACTGCACCCCCCCCAAACTACATACCTCTGACTGCACCCCCACCCAAACTACAGACCTCTGACTGCACCCCCAAACTACAGACCTTTGACTGCATCCCCCAAACTACAGACCTCTGACTGCACTCTCACCAAACTACAGACCTCTGACTGCACCCCAAACTACAGACCTCTGACTGCACCCCCACCGAACTACAGACCTCTGACTGCACCCCACCAAACTACAGACCTCTGACTGCACCCCCAAACTACAGACCTTTGACTGCATCCCCAAACTACAGACCTCTGACTGCACCCCACCGAACTACAGACCTCTGACTGCACTCTCACCAAACTACAGACCTCTGACTGCACCCCCGAACTACAGACCTCTGACTGCACCCCACCGAACTACAGACCTCTGACTGCACCCCCAAACTAAAGACCTCTGACTGCACCCCACCGAACTACAGACCTCTGACTGCACCCCAAACTAAAGACCTCTGACTGCACCCCACCGAACTACATACCTCTGACTGCACCCCAACTACAGACCTCTGACTGCACCCCCGAACTACAGACCTCTGACTGCACGCCCACCGAACTACAGACCTCTGACTGCACCCCACCGAACTACAGACCTCTGACTGCACTCTCACCAAACTACAGACCTCTGACTGCACCCCACCGAACTACAGACCTCTGACTGCACTCTCACCGAACTACAGACCTCTGACTGCACCCCAAACTAAAGACCTCTGACTGCACCCCACCGAACTACATACCTCTGACTGCACCCCGAACTACAGACCTCTGACTGCACGCCCACCGAACTACAGACCTCAGACTGCACCCCACCCAAACTACAGACCTCTGACTGCACCCCCACCGAACTACAGAC
This sequence comes from Perccottus glenii, assembly GCA_024416835.2. Taxonomy (NCBI): domain Eukaryota; kingdom Metazoa; phylum Chordata; class Actinopteri; order Gobiiformes; family Odontobutidae; genus Perccottus; species Perccottus glenii. The sequence continues at coordinate 27,533,932 of CM044555.2, read as the reverse complement.
CTCTGACTGCACCCCACACCGAACTACAGACCTCTGACTGCACCCCACCCAAACTACAGACCTCTGACTGCACACTCCACCAAACTACAGACCTCTGACTGCACTCTCACCAAACTACAGACCTCTGACTGCACCCCTACCAAACTACAGACCTTTGACTGCACCCCCAAACTACAGACCTCTGACTGCACCCCAAACTACAGACCTCTGACTGCACCCCCAAACTACAGACCTCTGACTGCACGCCCACCAAACTACAGACCTCTGACTGCACCCCCACCGAACTACAGACCTCTGACTGCACCCCCACCAAACTACAGACCTCTGACTGCACCCCCACCCAAACTGCAGACCTCTAATTGCACCCCCACCGAACTACAGACCCCTGACTGCACCCCCACTAAACTACAGACCTCTGCTCTGACTGCACTCTTACCAAACTACAGACCTCTGACTGCACCCCCACCCAAACTACAGACCTCTGATTGCACCCCAACCGAACTACAGACCTCTGACTGCACCCCCACCAAACTACAGACCTCTGACTGCACCCCACCCAAACTACAGACCTCTGACTGCACTCTCACCAAACTACAGACCTCTGACTGCACCCCCACCGAACTACAGACCTCTGACTGCACCCCCACCGAACTACAGACGTCTGACTGCACCCACACCAAACTACAGACCTCTGACTGCACCCCCACCCAAACTACAGACCTCTGACTGCACTCCCACCAAACTACAGACCTCTGACTGCACTCCCACCAAACTACAGACACCTGACTGCACTCCCCACCAAACTACAGACCCCTGACTGCACCCCCACCGAACTACAGACCTCTGACTGCACCCCCATCGGATCCCTCTCAACCCAATGCTATCTTTGAACCCCGCTGTTCATGGCAACATCCTTCCTGTAAATTAGGGAGCTTCATCAGCACACTTTATACACAGACCCCACTAAACGGTCCCAGAGAAGCGGAAGAAAATGGATGTACTTTGTATTAGATAGTCAGTTATCCAATGAATTTATTAATGAAGGAGTTGATGAAATATCACACGCTGTGGCATAAAATTGTTGGTATTGACAAAAATTTACAGTTTAGCGTCATGTTAGTAGGCCAGTTAAAAATAGTACAGTAGTCTATGAAAGGCATCTGTCAACAGTTTCTGTTTGGACAGATTACTGGTTTCAAAGGCTATATTTACTCAGTAAAAGAGCTAATGTTGTCACAAATGAGTTGATGCTGTGTTCACTTGCAACACATCCCAATTACCCACATGCACTCTTGAACTGAAATAAAAAAAATCCACTGAAGTGTCTGGATTGGGATATTTCAGAAATGGTAGAGCCTTTGTTTGACCGGACTCTCCTTTCTCTGCTTTGACCTTTGAGGGTAAGAACACTCACAAAATGAGACAAAATCAAAAGAAACTTGAAAAAAGCAGAGGACAACCACAGAGAAGTCCTGTTTACAGTCTGGCTGAAGAACTGTCCAGTATCTGACCTGGGGGTGAACCACCCGCTGAGTCGGCCTGGGTGTTACTCAGTGAAGACTTTATTCAAAAGAAGAAACGCCACTGTAGATAAAGGTTTAAAACTCCCCCACACAAAAATTCTTTCCCATACACTGAGTTCACACTTTGCTGGAAAAGATATCTGGAATCCTGACACGAGAATGACAATGGAATCATAAAAAAACAACTGATTCACAAGTTGGAAAACACTTGTGTGCAGATGGTTTGCAGGTGTGTGGAATATTCCAGCCAGGTGCAAGCGGCTGAATCACCAGAATGATATCAAGTGTCAGGAAAGCACTGTGTTAGGAGCCTGTTTTTGTGAGAACATGACAAAATGACACTGTCGAGGGTGGGTCTGTACATGATTAAAGGAGTGAGGTTTTCTACACTTACAGGAAGGGTTCCATATCGACAATGGTCCAGAGACTGCTGAGAAATGAGTGCACCATGACACCAGTGAGTCTGTATTAACACATGGCTGCTGCACTTTGAATGTGGGTGTTGTCACTTGGGGGAGGCTTTAGACCTAGAGTCAGGTGGAGCAGAGGGCTCTAATGTCAAAGGATAAAGTCAGAGGTCTATTTTTAATTGGGCTTAGGTCATATTTAGTGGAATGTGGAGAATGGTGGAAGAAGTGACAACAGGAAAAAACCACTAGGCTTACGCTTGAGATATAATATTTGAATATAGTCTCTATTTTCTGCAACCATACAGTCCATATTGTTTTTTTCACCTTGTTCATTCCAGATGCCCCCTAACGTAATATTTAGGGAGCATGTGTGCTGCATGTGTATTAAGCGTTACACTACAGTAGACAGAAGACTTTTTCCTCACATTGAATGGATCTGTGCTCAGCTGCAATTGCAGCCTGCCGGCCGGGAAACAACTTTCTTAATACACTCTTCTCTTCAGCGCCAAGAGACTATGAAAACATATTTCTAACAAGGTTATAGCTCACTGTGCCTCGTCACTCTCCAATAATCTACTTGTATTTGGGTCTTCAATTGTGTCTGGGTAGAACGCCCTGATTGAGCGAAACTGGGAGCACTCACACTAGTTTAACATGGTTCAATGTGAGTGCACCCTAACAGGAAGCAGAACTTCCTCAAGAGAGAGGAAAGCTGTTTCTGTGTGCATTAGACAACTGAAGAAAAAGAGATAAAGTGCATTGTGAAGAATTGTCCTCCATATTTTATTTTTAATTCTTAATAGAAATAGATCAACCTTAAATTAATTTATAAGCTAATGACATTTGAAAATCATACAGCTTATAAACAAAAGCACTGTTGGATTTTCTATATAATGTCTGTGACAGTTGAAATTAAAAACGTATGGCCACGTTCCTGTTGACTGTGCCAAGAATGAAAATGGATTCTTAATATTTCCCAAACAAGCAAAGAGCCATAACTCTTTGTTATCGACAACAGAGATCCTTTTTTAGATGTGACCTTTGACGTGACTTCACCTGTGCTCAGTAACTTCAAAGCCCTGACGACAGGTAAAAGTATAATTAAAGGATGATCAAACTGTTCACAGACAGACCATTTCAAATATATATGTATCACATTCAAAATCATATCATCACTGGTCACATATGCTGCCTACTCCAGCTTTATTTTCTAGTGGATAAGCCTCCCTCAGTCCCAGTTTGGTTACTGAGCCCATGTTCCTGTCCGCTCTTCCTACAAACAAACTGAATTCCAGAGAAGCAGTTGATGCAAAGAGTTTAACAAATAACTGTTAAAAGGAGTTGTTGAAGAGAGGTTAAAAGAATATTTTGATACAGATTCAGAGGGAGACTCTCTAGGTGTGTTTGGCTTCTGTGGAAGGAGTGTGGATTGGCTCACATGAGAGTAATATATTATGTCAACTGTATACTATGTTCAACTGTTAAAAACATGAACAGGCCTGGACAAGGAACTTCTACAGAATAGTTTTTTTTTTTGATTAATCATTAACACATTTATTTATTAAGAACTATGCACCATTTCTCAGAAATGGCAGTTTAAAGGTGCAGTAGGTAGAGTTTTAAATTGGTTAAGGTCTTATTTGTCTCATTACATTATGGTCTGCTCATATATAGGCAAATAAAAAATAAAAATGAGTTTGATATTAAAAACGTACACAATGCCTCTTTAACAACCAAACAAAAATGGCTTAAAAAAGAAAAATGTTGTGTTTGTGCTAAGATTTCTAGTCTAAATAAGTACAACAATAGATAAAAAATAATAATAATAATAATTCCTTAAACATTGGTTGAAAACAAACCAGTTCTATTCCCATTTCGTCTCATCTGATGCCTGTTCATGATGGCCTTTTATGGGTTTTCTGCTTATTGGAACTGGTCTGGTCTATTCAGTGTCATGTGTCTATATTTATAATGTTGTAAGTATGATGTTTGACAGTTTTTTTATGGTATCTGCCTTAGCACAAAAGATGAAATTATTTAATGGATTATTGCTCATTGCTGACATGTTGATCAATGTTGATCAACTGTTCAGATCAGACTGGTCCATCAGGTTTGGTTTCAGGGGAAACTCCTCCCTCTAGAGATATAAGCTCAGCTCTCTTAACAGTTGATCTCAGAATTGATAAAGTCTCTTGGAATCTTTTATTTTTTATTTTCCAATATAAAAGTCACATGGTCAAGGGACTGTTCGTACACACTATGCAGACCTGGTGCCACTAATTCTGACCCTAGGGTGACCAGATGATAACAAACCAAATGTGGGACAAAAAGCCTATGTATGTGGGACACCTTACTAATGCTGTGTTACATACTCCACAAGAACAGAGAAAGAACAGATTTTGTTCTTTCAGTTCTGGTTTGGGAGTTCTCGCAGCTTGTTCTTGACACATCGTCTTAGCAGAACTTTTTTCTTGGGTGTGTCCGAGAACTATTGTGTGATTGGTCAGAAATCTGAAGTGGGCGTGGTTAATGCGGAAAAGTGAGGAGTTTTGCGGTTGAGTTTCTCGTGAAGTATGGTGAGTCCTGGTCAGAACACCTCAAAAATGATCTACAGCAGTGAAAATGTAGGATATAGAATCAATTTGTGGGATGCCAGATTGTTGAAAATGTTGTGCAGTCCCACACAAAGTGGGACATCTGGTCATCCTGTAAGAGTGGAGAAAACCATGTAAATGAATGGAGGAAAATTCATTATGGAAAATTATCTATTGTTCAATCAGCAGACTAATTTCAAGTCCACAATTAAATATTGACTTTTTATGCTGCCTCTGAAGTGTCTGTAACGTGTGCACTCATTTGAATGAAAAGACATACAGACAATGAGTATTCGATGTTGCGTTTGTAGAAGGGCTAATATGGAAAGCTCACTATTTTTACAAGTTTTCAATACCACAAAATTGACAACTCTGGCTTTATTTTACATTTTGAGCCTTAACTTTCCCTCTTCCACACATGTACATTCTTAGCTGCTTTGTCTACTCCTATTTCCAACAACCACCCACATTCCCACTCAGTAATCACTCCCAGGATTCCTTGCTTTGACGCACAGCACTGCTAGGAAAAGAAAGCTCCAAACCCGTTACTAAGGCAACTGGTAACTTTGAGCCCAGCTTTGCCCTCGTGGAGGGAGTTGTTGGCAGATGTGTAGTGGAGTGGACACACTACATTTCACAAGTGTGTACGAGAACACAGCGCAGCAGCCATGTTTCTGGACACAATGGACGCATTTAAGTAGACCGGCACAGTGTGAATTATGTCCTGCAGAGTGCTTTCAGTCTTAGTCAAGGATTAAAAGAATGAAAAGAAGGGAGGGATAAAGAATGAACAGTGTCTGGTTTAAAGGAATGTTCAAATTGACCAAGTCTAAAAAGAAGAATCAGCCATTGTTGGAGATATGTGTGAGTTCCCATTCACTGCACAACCTCTAACATGAAGACAATTATACATTTCTGTCCTCACTGAGCATCATGAAGCTTTTGCAAGGCTTGACTCTGTTTGTAATGTCTACATAACTTAATGACACAAGTTTTTATTTATTTCATTAGGAAACGCAACAAAAAATTATTTTGCTCTGACAGTGTGAGCAACTATGAACGCACATATAGCCTACATATTTTCAGGTCACATTCAGGGTCAACCAGAGATGACCGCGCCTTGGTTGTGGTTGTTGGTGCACCAGGCAGAGAGGAGGTATGCTTGAGTAAACAAACGTCAGCTTTGTGTGCGACTTCTGATTGATGGCGCATTAACACTGTTATGCCATTTCTGTCGCACTGAATTTTCTTATGGCACCTGGTTTGTGTTTTTTTTTCAAACCAGGACCGGAGCAGCATGAAAATCTCTCTTTCTTCACTCTAGGCCCATCTCCTTTTCACTGTCATGCTAGGTTAGGTTAATCATTTTTATAAAAAGACCGACACCCCCTCTCCAAAACCATATGCACTTCTGATTGGCTGATACCACGGCTTGGGCTAACTTCATTGGTTGGGAGCTTTGTCGGTGTAATGACTGAAGTTGATTAGATTGAGTAGCCTACCCAGCCACTCGGGAGGAGCTCAAAGTAGAGCCGCTGCTCCTCCACATCGAGAGGATCCAGCTGAGGTGGCTCTGGCATCTGTTCTGGATGCCTCCTGGACGCCTCCCTAGGTAGGTGTTCTGGGCCTGTCCCATCGGGAGGAGACCCCGGGGAAGACCTAGGACACACTGGAGGGACTATGTCTCTCGGCTGGCCTGGGAATGCCTCGGTATCCCCTCGGAAGAGCTGGAGGAAGTGTCTGGGGAGAGGGGAGGGGCGTCTCTGCTTAGACTGCTGCCCCCGCGACCCGGCCCCGGATAAGCGGTAGACGATGGATGGATGTCAAATCTATATGTTATTCGAGGGTGCCTCGGGGGCTCACAGCACATAGCACATACTCGGACAACCTGTGCTACATAGATGACAATATTTTCATTATTTATGCAGCACAAAGCTTGTTGAGACAAAGCTAGTTCATCATAATAATAATTATCACTATTATCGGAATTTGATATGATGACTGACCCTCTAAATGATGTTTATGAAACATCTAAAATCTATGTCCATCTGCTTTATCATTTTATAGTATTTTCTTAATGAGGCTAAAATATCACACAGTTTTCCAGTGGTGCTTCTAACCAGAAGTTTTTGTTACTGTACTGTACTTAAGGTTTTAGGTGGAAAGTTGTGCATTTTAAAAAATCAGTTGTTGCTACTTAGTCTGACACTAGAAGTATTAAATTAGTGCTTTGTGCTGGTGGAAAATAAAAAAATTCAAAAGAAGCGTTTTATAAATTTCGACAATTTGTTCCACTCCATGTTCTATTTAGACATACAAACCCCAGGAGATGAGCTGAATCACCACAATTTTTCTGTGGTTTTCCACTGGTCTGTGAAGCCTGCTCTTATATCGTTTCCATCTGCAGACTGGGTCTATTTCAGGTACAGAGGCTGACTCATTCCTCCCGTATAATTACAGCCCGGATGAGCCACAGCTTCCCTTGTACGTGGGAAGTCCCACTCAAACAGGGGTATCCCCCAAACTGAGGGAACCCTCCATCCCCTTCCCCTCCACGTCCCTGACACTTGGACCATTACGCCCATGTGCACGCCTGGAAACTATTACATACATGCTCTAAGTGTGCTTCATTTATTTTCCTCTAGTCTTTTCACAGCACACCTCTTTGGGCTACATTAAAGGTTGTGCAAAAAGGCGGGAAACTTTTTTTTAGATTAGACTAAATTATTTGGAAAGCAAACACTTAGATTCCCATTCACATTAGTCACAAGAGTGAGAGGAAGGCCAATAGCGGGAGCTGACAAATGTAACATATGCACACTAACTGCAGTGTTTCTGTATGAAACGCATGATAAAGCGTTGGCAGCTCGGTGACTGGCAGACGGAGCTGGCGTGTGAGGCCTCGGGGAATCAAGTCTGTCTGGCAGCAATATGTTGGCATGTGGAGATGGGGGCTCGGAGGCCGTGCACTGACCTTCTGAGACGCCCTCGTGCTCCCTGCTTCTGGGAAGAGATCGAGAGAAATGATTTCAGGATACTGCATATTACATCACACGTGCCTGTTGTTATGTTAAGGGTTACATAAAGCTTTTTTTTTATTACTCTTATTATTAATGGGTTAGGCCCTCCCTTATGGGGCCATGTTTAACTAAAACTCTTATTTTAGTATTTTATTAAAGGTTCTGAATAAAAAGGAATGGGAATAAGCCTTGAGAGCATTCCTGATTTTTTAAAATTCTGCACAAAAAAATAGTCAGTAAATTTGAGGTGGATTATCAGGGGGCTGTAGATACGCACAGCTATTTAATCACTTACATCATTAAAAGCTGCTAAACCCCTGTGCTGGCAACCTGTTATTAGTATGGGCCCCTCCTAAATCGGGGGCTATTGCCCTGAAACCCCATCACATTGATCCGACTTTGTTTGAAAAACTCTCTTCAACAGGCTGCAGCTTTAGCCTCAGCCTGAGTGAGAAATGTAATCACAGTCTGAACCAGATTTACTCAGCACTAGAACAATAGAAGTAGAACATTGCTGCAAAAGGAGGTAAAACCCCTGCACATGCTTTAATCTGGAGACCATCATTCAAAATGTGGTTTATATTTATGCCATGACAGCGGTTGGGGCACATTCACCTGCCCTGATATAGTCCACCTAATGTAGGCTAATGGTAGCTACACATCACAGTAGGCTACACATCTAGGCTCGATTTCTCAAAAAACTGAATTTTGGAACTGAAAATAAATTGTAGAACTGAAATTATTTTTTATTTGAAACTAGGGAAAAGCAGTTCCAAAGCAAATGAATTCTATTTCAAAATATAAATTATTTTTCAATTTATTGCAATTTATTTACAAACCAATGCATTTGGTTTCAGATTAGGCTTTTTTAAATTCTTTATTTTTTAAACATTCATTTAACTTGAGTAATTCAGATAAACATATTTGCAGATTCAGTTTCTAAGCACAAATATTAGCCCATATGGGTGTGACTGAACGCTTTGGGTGTAAAATGTTAATACCCTACTTTCCCTTTTCAAACTAAAGGGCTTGTTGCTTTCACTTGGAGTTTCACTTCACTTTTCATTTCTATTCACATCTGCGGCCTCCTTCCTGCAATGACTTTTATTATCCCTGAGTTCCATAACTCTCTTGTTCCTTCCTCCCCCAATCCTCTGTATGATTTATATGCTATGATGCGAACAGTCTAAACATTTTCAGGCATTTCTTTCCCCCCCCTTTTGACCTTCAGGCCTCATGCTGCTGTGCTCCAATCTTGCACGCCTGTCTCCCCCACAAGAATGTGCTGTTTGTACATAAGCACATCCTCGGTGCTGATAACAGCGTGTCTTCACAAGGACAGCTACCCGCCTGGTGACACACAACACTTTCTGGGGAGAGATTACTCATTAAATTGTAAAGTTCAGCAAAGGGAAATTCCTTATAAGTGTGTTTAAATACTCGCAGGGAACATTAATCTGGAATTGGTAAATGTGTAATCATTGTAAACTGTAAAAACTGAAATGATGTCCTGAATTTAGTTGGAGACACACGGACGTTACCTTGAAATGACTGACCGGTCATTGGACATCTGGGTTAATGTTTAGAGCTGTCACATGTAACCTTTTAGTCATGGATTAACACTGTGTTGTCATGGAAACAGGCTATAGCAGTTAATGACACACTAGAAAAATGGATGGACTCCTCTGGTTTATAATTGATTAATTGTGAGTTGGAATAACACATGAGTAAACAAGGTCTTGTCAGTTCCTTTTATTCTTGGCTAATAGCCATGAGTTTCTGATGGTATTAAAACCACTTTAAATGCGTTTCATTTCCAGGTAAATGAGACATACTCAAATATTTGAGTTGTTATAATAAATAAAGACAGGCTACAAAAAGTTTAAAAAATGCAGTCCCTTAACAGTTGTGATTATGTTCACTTCTTATTGGCAGTGTATATGTAAAATTAGACCAACAACGTTCTGGGTTGGACTGGGGTCTTTTGTGAGAATTATAAAAAACTTGGCGTAACTCTAACAAACCGTTCCACCGAACTGCAGCTTGGGGTTTAGGAACTAGTATACGACAAAAAAAAGTACTTACTTAGTTACATAGTATAAATTACAGTGTATAAATTACAAAATCAAACACATCTGTCAAATTTTAATAGTGTTTATTCCACTTAGACATTTTGGATGTGTTCACACGTTTCATAAGAGTAAAGGCTCCATACGAACGGAGTATTCACACTTATCCAAGTGAACTGTGCCTCTACTGAACTCTGGTATAGTTTGATTGAAATGTGAACTTCAAGTGGAAATGAGCCCAAACTGGAACAGAGTCATACGTTGCCACAAAATAAATAACGTAACATTACATTTTCCCAAGAGCGGAAAAAAAACCTGAAATAATATTGCCAAACTAAATAAAATGAGCATAGGGCACAAGGACTGAGGAGGTAAAATGCCTTATTAGCATTTGGGCTAGCAACACCATCTAGTTTGTTTCTTAAAAAAGGCATTGTATTTGTTGTTTGGTCCACAGTTTAAAATGTCAGCTGTGAATGCTAAGTGGACCAGGGCTTTAGCTGCAAAACCAAACTAAATGGATCTTTTTCTGTTTTGGTGGAAACTAAATGAAGTGGACTAATGTAAACAAAATCTAGTAGAAATGACTCTCTATTCCCTCATGTGCCCACAGAGGACAAAAGGGAACATGTTCCTCAGATGAGGAATGAAACCTACAGTACGTCCAGATTCCTTTGTTTGAACCTTCTCTACAGAAAATAAACTGAGCACAGCTGAAGGAGAAGCACACTCGTGTTTCTCTTTGAGCACACATTCTCGCTAAAGGTTTAGGGCATTTATAAACGTAATTAATTCTGTTTCAAATATTTCAAGGCAAAACACCAGACGAGGTCAACAGACCAATACTAGCTTTGTTCATAGACCACAGCATTTCCCTTCACATCTATCATAGCTGTTCACATGTAAGATGTCACCAAAAAGGTTATTACACTTCACAATCCATCTTTAAGTAAAGAAAAGCATGATTGATATGATGTCTGACATTATTCTCCCACTCATTATCACTTGCTAATATTTACGCTTGACAATAGGGCTCAGCCTTTTTAAAAGCTTGTTGATGGTTGTTAAATAATAGTCACTCACTCTCTCATTCACCCTGTCCTTGTTCCAAACCTAATTGTAAACCATTGCCATTTTAAGATGTCACAATAACCATGACTATTAGGTATAGTCTATGACTATTTGGATGACTTTCAGTATAGTTTGGACAAAGACTAAGAGGGGCTATTTAGAATGAGGCTGTAGATTTACAACAACAAGTCCTTTCCTCAAGTTACTACCAGTAATGCCAATAGAACCGGTGGAAAAGTGAGTTTAAAACCCTGCCTTAAGTGCCCTATTTATTTCCCTTTTTAGTGAAGACGAACCTATTTTAGTCCATCTGTGTTGTAGTGGCTAGAGTTATGGTGCCATTAGAGGGAAACAAATAAAGTGTATAAATACATAAATAAATATATGAAGCCAATGTAGGAAACCCTGACCAATCAAAGCACACTAGATTTGAGAAGTGTTGAAAACAGATACTAAAACTGATACATGTAATTTTTTTACATAATACCCAAGTTATCCCTAGTTGTAGTTACCCTAAAAACAATATTATTACTATGTGCATTTGAGCATAATAGTTGATCTTTAACAGATTTGGCAATACATAAAATCCTATATCTTGCCAAATAATAACACCAAATAATTTATAGTGTCCTTTCAACCTCATTATGTTTATGGTTAACTACAAATAAATAATAAATCAATTATAAACAACCTCAACATTATATTAAGTATTGCCAAATACTTAATATAATGTATAGAAAAAATATTTTCAAACATGGAGTCTATTCTCTGGCCAGTAGACTTACACCCCCAGGATCTCTCTGTGTTGGTCGATGTATAAATCCACTGTGCACATATTACATAACAGTGTCGGGTTACATGCAAACACTAGCGACTGGCTCACACAATTGACGCTTATTCCCCTGAGACTATCCCACAGCTGGCCACTGCTGGACGAGGAAGTCAGCACCATTTTGTCAAACTTTCTGCTCTAGCTACTCCGCTTTATTTATGTCCATTTAATTTGTATTTGAACAGTTGGTTGTTGAAAGAAGTGCAGAGTCATAAGTTTTGTTGTCTGAGGAAGCAGAAGGGGGCAGTGCAGTGCAGGTGTAGGCTACACAGGTAACACTTCATGCACACATTCCACCCTTGTCTAATCTCTAAAGACCTTTAGCCTCTCTTCTTTTACTGCCGGTCATTTTAATGAGACCATGCTGGGAAAGAGTTGAAAGGGAGGTTTGGGTGGGGAGAACTCTAGTGGCACAGTACAAATTACAAAGTGTAGTGAATGTTTTTTTTTGTGTGTGTGTTTATCATAAGGGCTGGTTTCTTATCAGCAACGGGGAGGCCAGAAACTTTAAAGGTGTTGTGCCTCGTTTCCAAAACAATAGCTTTCAGTACATTCCAGTGTCTGACTGTTATTGCAACAAAGCCCGCTGCCCTTCCTCTCCACTCTCACTGTAACCTGTTTGATTCGGCTGCTCTAACCACATTGTCTTTTTCCTCATTGTCAAACAAACACTATCTTGGCTATCTACTACAAGCTGCACTTTCTGTTTCAGGTATGTTGGCTGAGGCTTGTTGAACCCATCTACCTGGTCTGCTGTGCTGAGTAAGAGGCAGTAAACGGCAATAGTAGCAGCAGCAGTAGCACGTGGATGTCTGCACATTCTGGTGGCAAGATGTAAGCTGTAATAAAAGAAGAAAAAAAACTAAGAGAGGGAGAAAATTGCAGTGCTGTGGGAGGTGGAGTCTGGAGAGGAGGAGTCAAGAGTCATAGTGGTGAAACAGCAGAAGTTATAATCTTATAAAAGCCACACAAAGCTACACGAGGAGGTTTATACTCACTAAAAGATTTTCTTGTTTGTTTATTTATTTATTTTGTGCATACAAAAAAAAAAATACATAGAGTGAGAAGAAGAAAAACTTAATCCCAACTCCATCTCTCATTCAACACACATACATATACAAATAATTATTTTTTATATATTATATTATTACAGTACTTCATAAAGAGACTTTTCTGGACGGTTTCTGGAGCATTAATGTGAGCTAAATGCTGGAATAGGCAATTTTAGGGAAGGAAAAAACAGTCCCTGCAGAATTTTTTTAGGATTTTAGAACAATGGGTCACTTTAAGGTAATATAAAGCTGTGGCTGCAAATGTATGAAAGTACACAACATAATATTTTAGGAAGATGTATGGTTTTGTCTGTTTTCATCCTGCCTTACAGAGACAGTTGTAGTTGTGTTATGTGGGGTCATGGTGGAAAGTAGACAGTGTATTACCTCAAGTTGATGACAGTCAGTGCAGTCGCTTCAGCGTGTCCTCAACTCCACCCAAAAATACAAATAAATAAAACATTTCAAAATATCCCCCGAGGGATCAATAAAAAAAGAAAAATTTAATTGCAAAACTGATGCATAAGTAATAACATCTGGTCGCTGTTACACTGCATGATGTGCAAAAACTGCAGATATCTTTTTTTTTAGAAACTGGTGAATGTTGCTAAAGAGCCCCTTAAACAACCTCACTTAAAAAACAGATGAACTGAAATTACTCACAATCTACGGTGTATATTTAAGCCAACACATTGTTTTTAGGTCAACATGCCCCACTGGCACAGCTATAGAGCATTTGTGAACATTCAGACCTTGCATTCAAATCTGTCTTCCCTCTTGTTTGATTTGTTTTATTCACACAGGGTTTATATGCGTCCTGAATTCCCATTGGCTTGGTAATCACTTTTGATTAAAACAAAGTTTACTGTTAACTTTTAGAACCGTTATTATACTGAATGCACAACTTGCACTTTACTTCTTGTTGAGATTTACCAAAACCAGCTGTTAAACTCTTCTGGATTTTTTTTCCCTTTAAAATGCCTCATTAATGATGACATTATAAGTGCGGACACGAGGCATGTGTCGATATGAGTTTCTGATGGTGTCACAGTATCACGGTAACAAACATCATCCTTCCAAATAAATGAGTGCATTTTTTTAAGACAGGGCTTTAAACTCATTACACTAGTGTCACTGCTCTGTTCTTTTGGATAGTTTATAGATGATGTTAAAAAGGACTTTTAGCAGGTGTTGGACTAATTTTACAGCATTAATAAATAAAGAGTTCTGGTAAAGAAGCACTTTTTGTGAATGTGTCTTTTTGGCTCTTGATTTGACAGCTTATGTTACAAGAATGTATTATTGAACCCAGTGACCATCCTCATGCCTGGCGGACACCAGTGTCTCACTGGGATACTATTTTTTATTAAATACCAACATATAAAGAGTTGTGCTGCTCTAAAACACAGGTCACAAATCCGTTCACTTTGGAGATCTGAAGACACGTGAGACTCAGAAACCCTTTAAATAAATCCTTTGGTCTGATCTGTCAGGACACATTTAGCTTTCACAAACTGCATGAAGATTGACTACACAAGATGTGATCACCGTAACCTGGCGCTGCAGCTGGATTCTCAAAAGATTTAAGAGTTTACAAACTCACAAAAAGTCCTCTTGAACTGCTGAATGCTAACTAGGCCCATCAGGATCCAGTGTTGCAAACGCTTTCACCGGGAGCCTTTCCAGATGGTTCTGGCTCTGTTCTGTAGAGCAGTTCTTTCTGTCTGAGTCAGGTTACTAAAAGGGACCATGAGGCTGCAGATTTTTTCATTTTGAAAAAAAAAAGAGAAAAGCATATTAGTCTTATTGGTAGACTCTTTTCACAAACATTTTATTTAATCCTCTGGGAGTATGTCCTTGTCATGTCAGGTGCATGTAACATGTAACAACTAAAGAACAGCCACAAAGCCACATGTCATGTATGTTCACAAATGTCTCTGTGTTTACCTTAGACTAAAGAAAACCTACAGAACATAACAGGAAATGAGTCTCCCTGGCCCTTTGTACCCATGGTTGTCTCACTCACGCCTCTGGGCATATCCACATAACTACAGCACGTTTAATGCTTGCGGCTGCTGCCAAAAGCCCTATGTCAACAAAGATACCATATTTAACTGATTATCTTCAGATCAAAACATCTGCAGCAAATCTTTCAGTGTTTCCTGAAAGTCACTTGAGAAACACTGAACTCAAATGACTTTCAACAAATAAAAAACCTCCACATTTTTACTATTGGGATAAAAGTTATCATCTGTTATCATTACTGACACCTAAATATACATCTACTATTATTAATCTTTGCACCAGGTGTGTTTTACAAACCATCTGAGTTTGATAGATAGGGCTACAGTTGTGAAGTGTACCTTTGAGGGCGTGAACAGTGAGGCCAGGTGTAGGCCCACATCAATAATTTACACTGAGCGCATGGCCTAGAAAAGCTCTGGAAGTATCCGGCCTGGTCATGTGATAGTTTATAGGCACACACACAGTGTTCTCACACCACAGCAGCACAGAATGAGTTACTTTTATTGACCAATGAGGGGTTAAATGGCTTTATTTAAGGGAAAACGTGGGAATAGTTTGAAAAGCTGCACAGATTTCCTTAAGACACAAATGCCCACAAACTGTCAAATGAATCACTTTAGCTCCACATATCTAAATATAGACATTTTGAACCCTGTGGACTGGAAGAAAATTTGATTTATACAACCCAGCAAATTAAAATAGATATTTTATGGCATTGGTATAGTCAGGGAAAAAACACAAAAAACAAAACAAAAAAAAACTTCCTCAGAAGAAAATTGCTCTTTAAAAATGTTCTTTTTATGTTCTGAACTCAACTAACCTGAACTGAATTTGAAGAACTTCTAAAAATGTAAACTAGAACGCATGACCTGAGGTCAACCCCAGTAGTCTAATACTTTAGGTATGAAATATGATTACGTGTTATTAAAAAATCTTCATATTACTAATTATAATATACTACATTTTAACATTGGCTGAATAATAAAGTAATAGAATGCACCTTGAAAAAAATATTGTTTAACTATTGGTATTAGTTTGGAGACACTGGCTCAGGCAGTGGAGCACACTCAACAGGACACACACAACAGGACACACACAATAGGACGAATGCTATGCTTAACAACATGGACCATCCCCTGCATTGGGCTTTTGAACAACAGAGAGCAGCCCTATGTGTGTCTGAGATCTTGCAGAAACCCAGTATAGAAACTGTTGTACACAGGTATGGACAGGTATGGACAGGTGTGGACGGGTGTGGACGAGTGTGGACAGGTGTGGACGGGTGTGGACAGGTGTGGAAATGTGTGGACATGTGTGGACAGGTGTGGACAGGTGTGAACAGGTGTGGACGAGTGTGGACAGGTGTGGACGAGTGTGGACAGGTGTGGATGGGTGTAAACAGGTGTGGACAGGTGTGGATGAGTGTGGACAGGTGTGGACGAGTGTGAACAGGTGTGGATGGGTGTGGACAGGTGTGGACAGGTGTGGACGAGTGTGGACAGGTGTGGACGAGTGTGGACAGGTGTGGACGGGTGTGGACAGGTGTGAACAGGTGTGGACGAGTGTGGACAGGTGTGGACGAGTGTGGACAGGTGTGGATGGGTGTGGACAGGTGTGAACAGGTGTGGACGGGTGTGGACAGGTGTGGACGGGTGTGGACAGGTGTGGACAGGTGTGAACAGGTGTGAACAGGTGTGGACGGGTGTGGACGAGTGTGGACAGGTGTGGACAGGTGTGGACGAGTGTGGACAGTTGTGAACAGGTGTGGACGGGTGTGGACAGGTGTGAACAGGTGTGAACAGGTGTGGACGGTGTGGACAGGTGTGAACAGGTGTGGATGAGTGTGGACAGGTGTGGATGGGTGTGGACAGGTGTGGACGAGTGTGGACAGGTGTGAACAGGTGTGGACAGGTGTGAACAGGTGTGAACAGGTGTGGACGGGTGTGGACAGGTGTGAACAGGTGTGGATGAGTGTGGACAGGTGTGGATGGGTGTGGACAGGTGTGGACGAGTGTGGACAGGTGTGGATGGGTGTGGACAGGTGTGAACAGGTGTGGACAGGTGTGAACGGGTGTGGACGAGTGTGGACAGGTGTGGACGAGTGTGGACAGGTGTGAACAGGTGTGGACGAGTGTGGACAGGTGTGAACAGGTGTGGACGGGTGTGGACAGGTGTGAACAGGTGTGGACAGGTGTGGACAGGTGTGGACGAGTGTGGACTGGTGTGGACAGGTGTGGACGAGTGTGGACGAGTGTGGACAGGTGTAGACAGGAGTGGACAGGTGTGGACAGGTGTGGACGAGTGTGGACAGGTGTGAACAGGTGTGGACAGGTGTGAACGAGTGTGGACGAGTGTGGACATGTGTGGACATGTGTGGACGGGTGTGGACGAGTGTGGACAGGTGTGAACAGGTGTGAACAGGTGTGTTTGTAGTGATCCTGTGTGACTGGATGAGGCAGGTTCAATAAACACACATGTTATTTACAGTATATATGGTAATCTGGTTGACTAAGAGCCGGCTGGTTGAACTGTTCAGTAAATAACCTTAAGACAACCTGAGTTGCTTTGTGGGCCATCTCTTGCGGCAGTGCAGTCGTGGCAGAGATCAAGATGGTGGTACATTTGCTAGATTGTGCCAGTGCTGGGAGGGGTGGTGGTTTAAAAAGAGAGGCGTGGCATGGTGCAGGTGGGTAAGCTGGTCTTAGTCAAAGCACAAGCCCACAGCAGTGTGTGGTCTTTGAAGCCCTTTGCAGGTGAATAGACTGGGCAGGTGCACATCCTCAGACTGATGCAGGCATCATTAAATTTAAATAATTAGAACGTGAAATTATTGTTGCATTAAATTATTGTGCACAAGCACTACCCAAATACTATATTACATTTTATTTAAAATATTTTGTTCTCTAAAAAAATGTTTTGCCATTTAAGCTAAATCCTTTACACATAACAATAAAACTCACAAATTCTTTGTGACCATCCAAAGCTCAATTGTAAAAAAAAAAAGCAGAAGGAAATCTACAGAAAATAAGGAATGTGCATAAACATATTCATGTTTTTACTTAAACTTTAAGGTAATATATACAGTATAGGGGGTGTGCATCTTGAGACATTTGAATCATCAATAAAAGTGATGACATTTAATAATACTTTGACCAATGGATTTGATTAAATCTATGCTCATTTTACTGATCTCTGCAATCTCGGCTGCACTGAAGGAAAGCCCTTTGATTGGTTAAAAGCAAAACACCCCTGACACATAAGTCGTGACTCTTTATCCCAAAGTCTGTGCTCTAAAAATCAGAAGAAATAGATTTTGACACGCCCCTCTGTGTGCTTTCCTCTGTGTCTGAAGCCTGCATAATGATCAAGACGATACGGCCCTGTGTGTTATCGTCAAACTTGAGTGGCTGAAGTGAAACCACCACTTAAAGAGAATTATCTGATCTGGGTCATCAGCTGATGAAAGGGCTTATCAGTAAATGGGTGTGTTACGTCATGTTTAGTCAAGAAGCAGCTTCAATACAATCAATAGCCTTAATACATTCCAAAACCAGTTTCTACCAGACCCCACCTTACCAGAGAACAAACCTGTCCACAGCCTGCTACAAAATAAATACAGTCTTTCACACTAGCCTTTTCTTTTTTTATCATTAACCTGTGCATAACTTGTCCAATTTTTCTTTTGGTGTCCAATCCGTAAATGCAATGTCTTTCATAATAAGTGCCTAGGGTCTAGGTCTCGTCTAAACTAACTAATCCACATTTGTAGCCCGTGGACTAGACGTGTTCAAAGAAAACCCCAGGGGCCCTTCATAAATCAGATTTTGTTTGACACATTTGTCCTTGTGTCGTACTAGGTTTAGACCAAATTAAATCACAGAAAATGATCTCATGCATTGACAAGCTTCCAACAAGAGATATATAGAGTATCTGTTCCTGTAAACATATTCTAAATTAATTAACTCACCCTAGCATTAGCTTTGCAATATGTGTTGGAAGTTAGTCTCCAAATATATACTTTGCTATTTATTTTTCTTTAATTAGGTGTTTTTGATATAAATGTGGATTAGTCAATAGCCTTTGCAAAAAAGCAATGTGTGGTCATGGTCATTATGTGTTTCATAAATTTGACTACAGCATTTAGACATGCTTAAACGTAAGATATGGTTACAGAAGATCAAATACTGTACATAAAAAAGCTTTCCATGTTAACACACATACTGTATGGTTTGAGGTGCTACATGAGAGCTTAGAGCAGTTTCATCTTTGATAACAATGAGTCAGGTTAGGTAACATGAAGCTCCCAAGCAGGCCTCCCCTCTCCAGCATACTCACCCCTCCCTCGTGCACCCACAGGTCACACAGGTCAGGTCTCCTTTAACTCCCAGCAAATGTCTGGCTGAGATACTGAGACGGGTGTGGTCAGAGTAAGTCAACGGTATATAATAAAACATATACAAGCACTAAAAATCAGAAACGAGAAATACGGAATACAATGGATGGTAAAAGTAAGGAAATGTCCCTGTGTTTTTACTTGGGAATAAAGGGAACACTAGATTTGGCTCTGGTGTAGGCATTCTGATTTTGTGATTCATCTTCAGCCAGTAGAGATCTCTTAAAGCAAACATGTGCACCAGGGTTTTCTGGCAAATATTAGGGGACTTCACATTTCCCCGTCTACACACTAACATCAGCTTTTCAGACCTGACCCTGGAGATGAAAAGGTCACGTGGTGAGGAATCAGGCACCACACATTCCTTCCTCAAACCTATAAATCCAACTGGGTCTCTCTCTGCACTGAAGCGCTTGTTTGGCTTCTCTTTTATTACACTTCCATTTCATCCCATTCCCACGGTTTATCCTATAATCTGCTCTTGTATTCCCTCAATCACTGTTTACAGCTGAGACACTTTTGTCAGTTTAAGATTTATAACTGCCCTTGCTGCTTGTTATGCTAGGACGTCATCTTAGGTATAATAATATATGACTCTATTTATCCTTCATACCTGTTTTCTCTGTCATAATACTCACATGGTTTAGTATAAACTTTGATTATTACTGATCTAAGTTTAGTAAAAGTCTGTGTGAAAGGACATAGACAAGTAAAAAAGAGTTACCGGAGCCCTGTTTAATCAGTCAAAATAAAACTTAAATTAACTTTAAACTTAGTCCAAAAATGTTCCTTTGGTCTTCTTTTTGTTTTCCTAAAATCAGACCAAGCGTTTATCTTGACATGTTTAAACTTGGTCACTTCAGGTAGAGGTTAAACTTTTAAGTTAAACTCTATCCATCCATCCATCTTCTACTGCTTATTCGGGGCCGGGTCGCGGGGGCAGCAGTCAACGCCCAGACTTCCCTCTCCCCAGACACTTCCTCCAGCTCTTCTGGTGGGATACCGAGGCGTTCCCAGGCCAGTCGAGAGACATAGTCCCTCCAGCGTGTCCTAGGTCTTCCCCGGGGTCTCCTCCCGGTGGGACATGCCTGGAACACCTCCCTAGGGAGGCGTCCAGGAGGCATCCGAAACAGATGCCTGAGCCACCTCAGCTGGCTCCTCTCGATGTTAACTGATCACCAGGTGGTGATCAGTTAACAGCTCCGCCCCTCTCTTCACCCGAGTGTCCAAGACATACGGCCGGAGGTCAGATGAAACAACTACAAAGTCGATCATCAATCTCCGGCCTAGGGTGTCCTGGTGCCACGTGCACTGGTGGACACACTTATGCTTGAACATGGTGTTCGTTATGGACAAACTGTTGCTAGCACAGAAGTCCAATAACAGAATACCGCTCGGGTTCAGGTCCGGGGGGCCATTCCTCCCAATCAAGCTCCTCCAGGTGTCACTGTTGCTGCCCATTGTGAGCGTTGAAGTCCCCCAGTAGAACGACGGAGTCCCCGGTCGGAGCACTTTCCAGCACCCCTCCCAGAGACTCCAAGAAGGCCGGGTACTCTGCACTGCCATTTGGCCCGTAAGCACAAACAACAGTGAGAGAGACCTATCCCCAACCCGAAGGCGCAGGGAAGCGACCCTCTCGTTCACCGGGGTGAACTCCAACACATGGCGGATCAGCTGGGGGGCTTTGAGCAAGCCCACACCAGCCCGCTGCCTCTCACCGCAGGCAACTCCAGAGTAGTGGAGAGTCCAGCCTCTGGGTTCCAGAGCCCAAGCTGTGCGTGGAGGTGAGCCCGACTATCTCTAGTTGGTATCTCTCAACCTCCCGCACAAGCTCAGGCTCCTTCCCCGCCAGCGAGGTGACATTACATGTCCCTTTTGCCAGATTCCGTGTCCGGGGATTGAGTTGTCGAGGCCTCCGCCTTCGACTGCCACCCAATTCCCTTTGCACCAGCCCCTTATGGCTCCTCCCGTAGGTGGTAGGCCCACGGGAGGAAAACCCAGCCACCAGGCGCTCGCATACGAGCCCCAACCCCGGGCCTGGCTCCAGGTTGGGGCCCCGGTTGCGCCATACCGGGCGACTTCACGGCCCTTTTTTAAAGGATTTTTAACCGCTCTTTGTCTGGCTGTAACCGCTCTCTAGGACCTGTTTGCCTTGGAAGACCCTACCAGGGGTAAATAGCCCCCGACAACATAGCTCCTAGGATCATTCGGGCACTCAAACCACTCCACCACGATAAGGTTGCGGTTCAAGCAAGGGGTTAAGTTAAACTATGAAATTTATTTATTTTTATTTCTTAAAAAGACTTCATGTGCATTTAACTTGGACATTTGGACTATTAACCATGGTGTTTGTGGACAGATTCAATTATTGATTAGTTAAATGCTCAATAAATACTCTATATTCTAATTTTAACTAATGTACCACACGTGACAGATTAAATACTGTAATCATTCATTTTTTAACAAGCCCAAGTAACTCTTATGTAACTAATGGGAATCAAATACTACAATTGGTATTCAGGAAAAATGCTGATATGCAAAACACAAAAGAATAAAACAATTACTTTTCTGCCATGTTGATGATGCACATAACGTCATGTTGAAAAAGTAAGGCACCAGATTAATACTCAAAACAACATGTGCAGGCGTTCATGTTCCCCAAGTTTCCATGGACCACATGAATGCAGCATAACTTCTGATTGTGTCATCCGGTTTCCATGACAACTCCCATGTTTTACATCCTGCTAACACCCGTTAATTTCCTTGTCTAACCCTCCTAACTTTGTGCAGGCCCCTTCCTTACACCCTAATGATTTTCACTTATGCTCAGTATCGCCCTTTGCTCCTTTTGCCTGTTTTGCACATTCCAATCTGCTGCCATCACACGTACCCTGCAGTGCAAGGTTTTCACCCTCTGTTGTAAACCAAGCTTTGGACAAAGGCCTTTGATGGTGCCACATTTCAGAGCACAGAACTGTGCTACAATAAAGTGGTTGAATTACAGTAGCTTCTTTCTAACTACATTCTGACTTCAAGATTTCAACTTTACATTTGGATATCCATGTGACCATTTTCAATTAAACTGATGGAATTTGTGAAAAGGTTGAGGGGTCGGAGCAATATCCAGGTCTTATAATTCAGCCATGGTTAAAGTAAGACAACAAGCCAAAATGGGCAATAAATATGATGCCCTCAAGGGCTCGGCTGGATCTATTTTCTTAGATGACAGGTTTTTTAATGTATGCTGTAAAAATGCTGCTTTTTTTATCATGGATTTATTTCAAATTGAATGTTTATGCCAGAAAAAAAGGATCGAAAAATATACGTTGAACGTTGGCTATGAGTTAGAGAATCTGTGTAAGGTGGTGATGCTATACTTGACAACATGGGCCATCCTCTACATGTTGTTATAAAGAAACGATAGTAACGGGCTGAGGTGGTAGAGCAGTGGGAGGCTGTCCTGCAGGCTCTACCACGTCAGCTTTAAGAAGATGGAGAAGTTTTTTTGAAGAAAGATTTTTGCCCTGAGGAAATAATGATGTTTGTTACATTGAACTGTATTTACCTCTTTGCTACTTAAATAGATTAAATAGATAGTGCAATATAAATAAAATTGTCATAGAAACCTGGTACATTTCACTATCTAAGACTAATTGCCATTTACTGAGTTGCGGAATTTTGTGGGAGGCACTAATTTGCGCCTGTGTGGAAGGGAGTGGTGTATTTAGCAGCATAAGAGTTTGGAGCCCAAGGGTTGGGGCTGTGGAGGCAGCTCATTTCAAAAGCTACTGTCAGTCTCATGTGTGAAAAGCAAAACAGCAGAGCCACTGAACATAACAGCACAGAATCTCAAATAGGCTCCAAGAACCTGCAGCGGGGGGAGGGAGGGACTAATAGGGAGTATAATTCCACAAATGTAGTACCTAATTGTGCAGTGAATGATAATAATTAGTTTGTTGAACAAATATTACATGTTTAAGTGGATGATCTGTAAATAATAATGCACTTTGTGGCATTCTTATTTATTTATTTAATAAAAGGGGGACAATGCATATTACTGAACATTAAAACAAATTTAATTATGCCAGATTATGGCCCTAGGCTAATTTTCATCTGCAGACCCCCAGGCAATGATGTTACACACAGAAAGAAAGAAAAACAACTACATACAACACAATAAGGACAAGTACAGACACCCCGATACACCAAAGTCAATATTAGTACAGACAATAGAATAGCAGCAAGTTAATAAGAAGAAGAGACAGAACATGATCCACCATTCATCTGTACTGCACTGTATCTAAGAAGGTGACTAAAATGAAGAAGGTCCTAAAATGACAGAACGTTTTTAGAAATTGATGTGCGTCTGAACGAGAGCTCACCTCGCGTTTCTCATGAACCAGGGCCACTAAGAGATTTCTGTTTGATAAACTCATTCAACGAGGGAGGAGCCAATCCATGAATAACTTTGTAAATCGAACAGGCAGATTTAAATATTTAAAAATTTGAGAGATTTAATAAACTATATTTATCAGGAATGTAGCAGTGGTGGAAAGAAAAAGGTTTCTTGTACAAGACTTTCTATGAACCTTTGTAGCAACAGGTCTAAGAACAGAAGAACCAGCGTATGACCAGCTGGTAATGCAATACTCAATATGAGACAGGATACAGTCTTTTTAACATTCAAGCAGATTTACATGTAGCAGTCATGTTTTCATGGCTGTGAAGTCACACGGATCTGGCATTTAAAAATCTAACTTTCCACACATTCATAGGCAGGGAGGCCTGTTATAAATGACCACTGATGAACACGCCTTTCCTATGAGTAAATCAGAAATGTCCAATTTTCTGCACCAATTTGTGTGTGAGTCAGTCTGGTGAGATGTTGTAATACATTCATTTATTTGTGATACATTTAATACATTAGGTACATTTAATTTCTACAACATTAAATTATACAGTATCTCAACAAACTACTGCTGCTATTAACATTTTCCCTTGATTTCTTATACAACCACAACAATTCTTTGTATAAACATAAATCTATTTGTTTGTTGTTTACAGTTTACTTTGGACTGTTTGGAAGCAGTTTCCTAGGCCACAATTTGCAGAATGTCATAAAAAAGCCTGATGATGACTCACTGGTGGTCATGACAGGAAGCTCAGATCCTGATTTGAGGCTGCGATTTGGAGACGTTTGGATGACTTTTTTTTCTGTTCCTCACCAAAAGTAGCCATGAGAGAGTGAGTCACATCAGCTGCATTTCCTTTTCGTGTGTGCTTGCTGTTTGGCTAATCCATTGTGTTTCTCCTTTTATTGTTCTCCTATCAGTGCCAATCTAGTGTTTTCCGTACTTTGGGAGGTTTTAAGAGCTTAATTGTAAAACCACATTTCAAGTAATTTTTTGGGGGAGTTTCATACAAATGTCAAGGTTTTTGTTCTTGGGAAGGTGGTGATCGTTTTGAACCCTTGCCTGGGACTAAAAAGGAATCAAAGGCAATAATATCATATAAACATCTGATTCATAGGGTGAATAGGGGCATTTGATACAGAGTGTGTGCCAGACTACAAAAACTATCTAGATTAAGTATCTTCACTGTTCTTGTGCCAAAGTGACACACCTTGGCACAATAATAATATAAACACAATAACACTCCCTCTAACCTCTGTTTAACATCCATTCTCTGATTTCCTTTTCTATACAAACAGCTTCCATTATGTATCAATGGATTAAATGTATTCATCTCCTATAAGGTACCGAAGGGAATTCATATCCAGTCGTCCTGACGCATTTTCCCAACATTCACCACAGATAGAGCTTGAGATTGCAACATGGCTGTGATAAATTCCCCACGCTACAGTAAGCAAACACCGCCGGGACACGTAAAGCCTCCGCTATAGACCCGTGTACTCAAATGCACTGGGACGGACACTCCAGTTTGTCTCGACACAGACTATGACTTCCTATTACAATTAGACCTCTCTTGTAAAGTCATGCACGCTCATTCGATCTGGTCTAAAGTAGTCCTGGGTGTAAAGTCTTAGACAGTGTACACAAGTGTGAAGTGTCTGTCAGTGTCTGTCTCACAATGTTAGTTAGCCCTGCAATTAAATGGTAATGGTCCGGGGTGTACAGTAAGTGGTAGAAAAAAAAACAGGCTGTATTCTGGTATTCTGCTCTGTCACTAATGATGATTTGTCAATGAAGTAGTTAAAAGGCTTGGACGTATTTCAGGAAATATCGACTGATGCTCTTGTGCTTTCAGCTTGTTGAAATGATTTATTAAAGTCTTTGGAGTTAGCACACACTGAGGCTATGCTAACACAATGTTGGTGATGAACTCAGAAGGGGACAATGTGTTATATTAGCTGGGATAAAGAAAAAGGTGCTGAGGGGCAGAAGTGATAGATTATACACCATTCTACTGGTGGTTGCCAAATTCGGAAGGTTAGTCAAACAATGGCATGCAGGAGTGCTATTTGGATATAAAAAGTGAGCAGAACTCATGTTTTTGGGATGTCAGAGCTTAAGGGAACACAATTTTATATATAAAAAAACATTTTCAGGAGTTTAAAGTGTTCCTACATTAATCTTAGCCTCCCTCCTGTTTTACAAGTTTTCAAAGACAGGAACCCATATTAGTCTCTGGAGCTGTACTGAAATGAATTTGTTCAGCCATAAATTTTATTCAACTTCTTCTATGCCAAGCAGGTCACAGTATTAAACATAGTCATATCACATATTACATGTTTTCCCAATTCAACTATTACTATACTAAGCAGGGCATTCAAATATTGCAAGCCATTTCATTAACTTTGCCCTACTTTAACTTTTGTATAGAATGAAAATTATGGTTTTACATAGAAAAGTATAAATTAGAATGTTCAAACTTCAAAACCAAGCCCAGTCTATCAATGCAAAAATGATTTTACAAATAACTTAAAAGGTAAATGATGTGCATTTATACAGCGCTTTTAGAACCTGGCTGAACCATTCACACTCACACACAGAGAGGGGGCTGCCAAACATCCGTGAACTAGGTTTATGTCACTCCATGCTTCACTCCCAGCCCCTCCCTTCTCTGCTCTCGTCAGGACCTGTCTCTCAGAAGATGTGCTTCTTTTCTTTTTTTCAGTGAAACAAGTTTTACCACTACTCATCAGTAGCTGTGCTTCTGCTCTTCACTGTCTTTTGGCTAAACAGCACGTCTTTTTCACCCCTTGGGGGCAAAACCTGCCTATCTACCTAGCCTTCTGAGCAGAACTTTACTCTTTTCCAGGAAACCATCCGGTAATCTCTTAAATCTCTTATACTTTACAGTCTTTCTCACAGAAAATGGGAGAGACTTACACACTTTACAGAGCATATTATCACACTTCTCACTAATCATAATATAACACAGCTATGATTAGATAAGGCCCTAGATCTTACATAACGCCACTCTTGTCCATGTCACCCACTCAAAGTGTCTCTAAACCCAAACTACTCACGCTGAACTCCCATCCAGCCTCACTCAGCGTTCACACATTAGACTGGCCTAGAGTAAACAGTGCAATCAGCCTTTGTGTATCCTACACTTTGTTAGTTTAAACAGACACACCCAAGTGCATAAAAAGACCTAGTAAGAGTCTATGCTGATAGATGCAGAAAAAGTTTCTGGATTTTAAAGTTTGGAATCATATAAGACTGAATGTGACTTAAACACGCTTTAAAACAAGTTACTTTTTCCCATTCCACTGCACTGTACTGAATCTATCAAACTTCAGCATTACATTTGGTGTTCAGGGCAGAGTGGCAGAGTGGTTAGCACTCAGGCCTCACAGCAAGATAGTCCAGGGTTCGATTTGTGTCTGTGGTTTCCTCTACCACCAAAAACAAGTGCAATATAGGACTACAGATAAAAAATTAGCTGTTAAGCTATTATCTGGTACAAGCCTCTCTGCTCTGGCTTACATTGTACGCTGTCCTAAAGAAATAAAATAATAATAATATTGATGGTTTGGCTTTGTCTATGCCAAAGGAGTATCAGTTTCCATCAACATCAGATAACTTTATCCCCAGAGCACACTGACATCAATGTGTTCATATCATTTTCTTATGGTCAATATTTTAGCACTGCTTGGAATTTTAAACGAAACACAGAATGTCTATTGATCAAACCTCGCAAAAGTTAGTTTTGTCATGTGCTTCAAAACATAAACTTGAGAGCTTATAGATACTGTGCATGGTGTCTATGTGGATTTTTTGGTTAAATTAGCACCTTCCTTGAAGCTATTATAAAATGAAAAGAGCTATTTCTCATAGTTTATTACAGATTGTTTATTGCCTACTGTTCAAGGTGATGAAGCTAAATTATTGTCTACTCACCGACGTTAAGAGTTCTGCAACACTCTCTTAACATCAGCAGAGACGCAGAAATATTGAAAATCTAAGTCCATGGAGAGACGTGGCTGTCATATCAATGGCGCCACCGTCCACTGGTGGTACAACTAGGCAGGACCTGAGTTAGCGCAGGTCTCAAGAGGCTGGATTTATGTGTCACCTGTGTTTTGCGTTTAACCAATCACAGGGCTTTCCTCCAGTACAGCGCTGATTATCATCATAAATAAATCATATTAGTAGTCCAAGCCCAGGCAGAGATGAGGAATAATGGTGAGGATAATAATGAAAATACTGCGCCCCATTTGTTTAATTTAAAGAGTTTAGAAAGTGTTATCGCAAAGCTCTTCTCCACCAACAAACATAACACGTTAGCCATTTAGCTAAAGCATAAAATGGTGCATATCAACGGCCACTAGCTCTAAGTTAACATGCAAAAACATGTTGGTTTGTGAGATACTGCTGCTCTGAGGTGTCTGTTTCAGATGTTTGAAATTACAACTCTCTCTTCTGCTCTGCCAATGTTCAAACACTTCACCTAATCAGAGCTGACTGCTCTCCAGGAGGACATAGATACTTGAACTACTCATTAGTTAAATACTTCAAAGTTCAAAGATATAGCCATTTCAGGTTGAGTATACCATTTTGGGAGTTTTTGACAGTGGAGGACAGTGCAAAAAGTAAATGGGTTTACTACCTGTAAACTGAAAAGACTGTGACCTTGTCACTTCGATCCCAAAGTACGTACTCAAAAATAATGATACAATTCAAACAAAAGCCAAAATCAAACCTCACTTTTACAATATGGCTGAACTTGGCAATAAATTAGGCCTGCACAATATATCGCAAATTTATTGTTATCGTAATATCAACAATAACAAACCAAATCTTGTTTTGCACTCCAATTGACTTTGTTCCAGAAGTGTTGAGGCTTGTCTCTGTGCTGTTTGGCGTATTGTAGGCGGGATGCTTTGTGGCTTTGTGTAGTAATGGCTTTCTTCTGGCAATTCAACCATGCAGCCTCCTTATTGTATTGAGACAGCCACACCACTTTTTTTTCAAAGTCCTGTATTTCAGCTAAAGTTATTTGAGTTTTTGTTTTGTTTTGCATCATGAACAATTTTCATGGCAATCTTTGTTGGTCTACCTGACCTTGGTTTGGTTTCAACAGAAACCCTCATTTTTCATTTCTTTATTAGAGTTTTAACACTGCTGAGTGAGGATGGTTACCTTTAGTAGCCATTTAAACCTGTTTGTGTCAACTTGTGTTCATGTTATCAGGTCAAAATCACCAGAGTATGTAAACTTTTTATCAGGGTAATTTGGGTAATTTCTGTTGTCATTATGATTTTAAAAGACTAAACACAGTTGTTTGACAATAAATGGCTTCACTCAACCACTAACTATGAGTGAAAGAAAGTCTTTTATCATTTAGCAGATGCTTTTATTCAAAGCGACTTACATTGAGCGTCTAATTACCAGTGATACAGACACAGGAGGCAAGGTGAGTTAAGTGTCTTGCCCAAGGACACAATGACAGTATGAACTGTGGGGAGAGCGGGAATCGAACCGCCTACCTTCCGGTTGAAGGACGACCACTCTACCCACTGAGCCACTGCGCCCCATAACTTTTTCATAACTGAGGCTAAATGTATAGGTTTTCAGAAGTGTATTTATAATGTACAGTTAGATGCTGACTCATAAAAGTTGATTTGAGGCAGCGTCAGATCAAAGGAACCTACCCTTTTCTAAGTAACTCCTGACCAGTTGCACAAGAATGAGGCAAAAGGGGAGGTATGACACTCCTCGGTCAGGAGATTACATTGCCATGGCAACGTGTTACTGTTGTCATTTCCTCATAATCTGGGATTTCAGCCAATATTAACCCAAACATGGGACTCGGGCAGAAAAAGACATTATTTTACTGAACGTGTGAGTCATCATTGCTTTAGATTACACATTAGTCACCACACTGAACAAACTTACTGTGTATGTTCAGTAACATATAGATACATTAAGAAGTTGTTATGGTGTTTGTCTTTTTTCACTGATGACCTTTGCCCATTTCATTAAAAGTGCATTTAACAGGTCATTACAGCACAAATGGATAATAAATACCTGCATGCCTATACTTATTGTTTTACAGCGACCACATTAGTGCACTGCACATTCACAAGTCTAGATGATAGTACAATCTCTTATGTGATGGGTTAAGAGTTCATTCTTTTATTTATTTATTTGTGGTCTTTTATGGCGAATGTCACCTTTATTACAACGACAACTGACGTCTCTCAATTCTTACCTAATCAAAGCCATGTCATTTACGTCTGCAACTACATCTGTATTCAACAGGATAAATATCACGACAGGATCCTATTCGAGTCGTAAAACAGAGGTGTGCGAAGTGAACAGCTGAAAAGACACATTCTGTCATCCAGCAGTGACATGGGCGAAGTTATAAGCTGTTCAGGTAAGTGTCAATTATCCCCACTAGGCTCTACAATCCTCCACAGGCCCTTCCCACTGCAGCACAAAACTCCCTTTTCCAAGCTGGAATCCACTGTTTTTCCGAGTGACTCCTTTTTTCCAAGCTACATCTTATAACATTGTGGATGTTAAGCGCTGACATTTAAGGACACTGATGGTATTGTTCTGAATCTAAATCTCTGCAGGGAGTATTCATTTTGGTTTAAGACACACAGGAGAGTTGCATTTTTTCAACCAGGAGTATGAGTTGATATATGAGGTTTACTTAGCCAAAGAAAGCATGGATAAATCATTTCTTGGTTATTAGTTCTGTACTGTATGCAATTAAAAAGGATGCAGTTAAGTTTCAGAATAGTATTGTTATTTGGTTGAATCAACATTTGCTATTTAACGTCATTACAAGATTGTTTTTTTTAGGCTGTAATGTAACTTAATGCAAAAAATATTAACCTGTGAGAAACCTAAAACCTAACTATTATATAAATATAATTTATTAATTTAAAGTTTTAGAAATCTGGGAATAAACTGGAAACAATCTTCTTCTACTACTGTTTATGGCATCAGTATATTGCTATAGCTCTAGCCTCTTAATTCAAAACAGGATTTACTCTCTATTTACTTTCACTGGAAATGTGTCTTTAGTCCTACAATCATTTAAACCACTCTTTTTGGCTGTTCTAGGGTTAAATAAATATCTCTGCTTGCTTCTGCTGACTGCAGATTCACTATAATCTGTATTTCACTATAAAGCCAATATTATAACCATCTTTTCATCAAAACTTTCCCACACATGAAAGGGCCAGCAAGTTTGTAAGTATTACTCACCCGCCCCCCGCCCCCGGGTTACATAACATTCATAGGTCTTTTCTTTTTATATTGTAAGCAGGTCTGCTTTCACTCAACTCTTGGACACAGACAGCTACCTCCAACGAGCAGCAGCACACCCACCATCACACTCTTCTACAGACTTCTGTTTCTGCTACTTACTGTGGCACAAAGAACAAATAAATGTATGAATTTGCTTTGAACGAATTGTAATCCTGACTTGGTTTACAGACTTCTGCTAATTGGAAACAGACTTGGTTTAAAACAAGAGGGACTATTGTGAGACTAGTTTGATTGGGAACAGATTCAACGCTGGTGATTTGCTGTTCTTGCACTAAACAAAGCCGAGACACTAAATTGGTTCCACACTCACACAAAAAAAAAGAAAAAAAAAAGTGCACAGTGTATTCTCAGACTTCCTCTTTCATGTTGCAGGAGTTATCACTTGGACTGGTAGTCATGGAAACCTCTGGGTGTGCATAACAGTGTTCAGTTACCATGAATTTGTATTATACATTGTGTTCTTGAACGCAGCCAGGAAGGGCCGACTGCAAAAGTCTCCGATGAGTCTCCACAAAGTTATTTCTCATTGTATGTGAGAGTGTAACTATGGCGACGATAAAAACGGCATATGCATCTGGGAAAGCCATTGACATGCTGTGGTAAAATCGTTGTCATAGCGACCGCGGGGTGTGGCTGGAGGGTAGAGTGACACCGAGAAGTGGGCGGAGGGTGCATTACGGGGGGGTGAACAAGGACAGGAAGAGAAACACGAGAGCAACATGTGGCCTTCATGTGGTGAGAGTAACTAAAATGGCAGATAAATGACATACTGTATGTGATTCATCATAGTAGAGTAGGATCCTTGTACACTGTAGAAATGTGAAGTAGAAATATAAAGAGGCTTTGTGTTCATATAAGAGGAAATGCTGCAGTGTGAGAGAGTAAGTGGAAGAAAATAAGAGACTAAATCACATACCCCAGAGCTTGCGGGCAGTGGTCAAATAGGCACCAGGCCACTGAGCTGAGTAAGACCAGGTTTTTCCACGGAACACACTCCTCCTCTTTTTCTTCCACCTCTGTTTCTGGGTCTTTCGTCTGAAGGTAGAGACAAAAAAAGTTAGCCAAAAAGTAGTAGCTTTTTAGTTTGGTGATTTGGCAGCCCTTCATAAAAAGGCTACAGTATATAACACATATACTGTACATGCATACTTACATTTTTTTCTTTACTTTTTTTAAAAAAAAAAAAAAATTCTCTTATCCTTAGCATCGTATACTGCGCTGGGTTTAAACTGACTAGTTTTTTTGTGCACTTATGCTTTTTGTACCTTGTGTTGTTAAAATTGCTTCCATTGTTATCCTCACTTGTAAGTCGCTTTGGATAAAAGCGTCTGCTAAATGACTAAATGTAAATGTAAATGTAAATCATTAGCAGTGCTTTTGACATATCACAAGATGCTGGAAGATGGTAAAGACAAAAAAATTGTAATATCTTCTGAGGTATAAGGTTAAAAAAGGTAAGCATTGGCTCACCTTTTTGGTAATTAACAAGCCACTATTGCACTCTTTCAAAAGTATTATTATAAGAGTTTATTAACCTAATAATATTTTTTTTTTAGCATCCACATCCAGAGGAGCCAGGGGAAGTGGCTTGGAAACTGTTTTAAAAGCCTCCTGTGCGCCTTCCTCGGGACATGTTCTGGGGATGTCCCACCAGCCTAGAGGCCTAGAGACCTAGGACACTCTGGGAGGACTATGGAGGTGTGTGGGGAGAGGGAAGTCAGGGCATCCCTGCAGAAGAGAAAGAAGATGGGATGGAATAATAACTAGTTTATAATTCACTAACATATTGTATATTGTGTATTTATGGGACAAAAGTTATGGTTGACTGATTTTCAACATGAAGAATTTTACTGACCTACACAACTGCCTGGATGAGGTGGAACGTTGGATGTCTAACAACTTTCTTCAGCTCACTGAAAAGAAGACCGAAGCAATACTATTTGAACCTGTTGCTGCTGATGGGCCGAGAGGAGCTCTTGGCATTATATCTGCAAATTTACACAACTCCTCAGAAATCTTTTATTTATTTTATTTTTTTTCTCAACTCTATGTTGTCAAAGGTAGTCAAAGGTAGTAGGGTTCAATTATCCGTTGGGCCATTTCCTCAATGTCACTCCTCTCACTTTCAACCTGTTTTCTGTCTATCTACTGTCTACCATAAAATAAAGGTAAAAAGACCCAAAAAATATATAATAAATTGACATTAAACCCAGTCTGGATTAAACACATTAGTTAAAGCACTCCCAAATACCTACTACGATGCATTGTGGATCCACACATGAGAAAATGTGCATCGCAAAGTGCCCACTATCGACCTTAGAATATCAACTCATTCAACTGATACTAGGTTTTCAAAACTTGACACCATTAAAATAATTTTTTATTATGTTTGCTTGTTTTTGACTTCTCCCCAGCTGCAGTTACTTCACTGACACACACTGTATTTCAGGTAACCACAGACCTGTCATGAGGGAGTTGCCATCACAGTTCACTGCACCATCGAGTTCTTGGCCAGGAATGGTAGGCATTCCTGAGATAATGGACCGCAGCTCGGTGATGAAATGATTTTGGGCCTGAAGAGGAACTGCATGCAGAAAAAAGGAAACGAGAGTACATTCACAACATACAGAAAAAAAACGATTCTATGCATGTTATTTAAAATTGGGGTGCAGTGGCTCAGTGATACAGCAATCGTCCTATAATCAGAAAGTTGGCGGTTTGATTCCCACTCTCTCCAGTTCATACTGTGTCGTGTCCTTGGGCAAGACACTTAACCCACCTTGCCTCCAGTGGTGTCATCTGTAACACTGGTGCACTGGGTGTATGTTTGTGTGAATGCCTAGTAGGTGAAAAAGTGTTAAATAAAATGTATTACATTTACCATTATAATACAACATCCAGTTTAACATGATGAAGATCTAGTGGAATACTTTATATTTTAGGGTTGCACAGTAAATCACAAATTTATCACAATATCAACAAAATATCCAAAGAAGTCTTTTCTTATCTTTCGACAAGTCTACCTGCTGAGATTGAAGCCAACTCCCTACAAGATTATGAATGTTGCATGTCAGAGTACAGTTATGTTTGTTGTCATTACATTTAGGGGCTGCTGTTTTCTTTATGCAGAGGGAATATTTTTGAAATTCTATGACCTAACAACAGATGTCAACAGAACTATAGGTTTTAGTTTGGAGGCTCAGCAACAGACACACAACAGGACAGATGCTATGCTGAACAACATGGACCATCTCCTGCATTAGACTTCTGAGCAACAGAGAGCAGTCTGGGGGGACGTCTGAGATCAGTGAGCTGTCGGACAGAACACCACAAGAACTGTACAGTCAATCGGTGTGTGGAAGATAAAATCTGAATCAATTAATTTGCTTATTCATTAATTTAAAGAGACCTAAAATTGAATTTCCCTTTGGGGATTGATAAAGCTGAATTCAGTTGATTATTTACTGTACATAGTGTAAAGAAGTCCTTCGTACAGATGTGTTGTATAGAACTGCATAATATATTAAACAATGTGCTGCAATAATGTTATGGTACTACATATCACAGAAATTGCCACTTCAAATGCCAAACTATGACACTGGAGGCAAGGTGGGGGAAGTGTCAAAATGGCTGACACAACAGTATAAACTGTGGAGAGTAGAAATTAAACTGCCAACCTTCTGGTTATAGGACAACCACTCTACTACCTGAGCCACTGCGCCCCAAATAGAATTGATGCCAGGCCATATAATAATAATCTTTATTTTTATATAGCGCTTTTCCACCTACTGTAGTAGGCACTCAAAGCGCTTTACACAGATTAAGCTATTTACCAGAGTTACAGAACACTCACTGGAGGCAAACTAGGTTAAGTGTCTTGCCCAAGGACACAACGACAGTATTTGGGGGAGAGCGGGATGTTATGGGATGTTTCGAGCTGGTCTCGAACCACTCACCCGCCGGTCGAAGGACGGCCGCTCTACCCACTGAGTTACTGCCGCCCTGGATACACCATTTTATAGGTTTATAGGAAGTTTAATAATCTAATATTTAGTCTTAAAGCATGTGACAACCTGCTGTTCTCGAAGAAAGTGAAGCAAAACCAGCCTGTTGCAATTTGAGAAACATGTTCTTCTTTCAATTATTAATGGTATAGACCAGGGGTGGACCCAGGGCCACAAGCAGCCCTTTGGGATGTTTAATCTGGCCTGCCAAGCATATACTAATATTTTATTGATGATTAAACACTGCATGTATATTCTACAATGATCAGTTGATTCCACTATACAAATTGTTCCACAAACTTTCCTAAAGACTGCATTTCGTTGCCTTGTACCTGTACTTGTGTAATGACAATAAAGTTGAATCTAATCTAATCTAATCTAATCTCTCCTATTTTGCCTATAGTTCAAACTTTAAATTATAGGCAAAAAAATGTGTTTTTATTGAGCGTAAGTAAGTTCCCTGTGTTGGCCCATGTGCTTATGTGGCCCTTGGGGAAAAATATTGCCTACCCCTGGTATAGGCGCTTAATTTGCAAAAAACTATGTGGCCTTAAAACACAAAGGTTGTTTGAAAGTGTATGGTGCCTGTACCTTTCCACAACAGGAAGAGTTACCCGACACAGCAGTTATTGTTAACACCAAACAGACTAAACACAGGAGTGAGAAGCTGCTCAAAACCCCTAGCTGTACAATTTTTCACAGAAAGAAACACTACACCCAACAACACACACATGCACAACTGCAACTCACTTTGTGACACTTAAATGCAGATCTCCTATTGATCTGGTGTAAAGGTGTAAAGGGCTGCCACTCTGCACACTTGTTTATCCTGCTTTGAAAACCTGTCCCACCCAGTTTCAAACATAACACAACCTGGTGGCTTATCTTGTCTTAGCCTGAAGATATGTTAATGTCAGAATGTGACAATCTCCAAAAGCTTTAGAACTGATTGAATTAAAATCAATGAAGGGCAGGGATCCTGTTATACCAAACTGTGAGTCAATCTACAAACAAAAATGTTGTCAGTGCACATAATTATAGTGTAAGAGCCTCGGTGCACTGCAAGCACTGCTACAACAATAAAAGAAGGATCCAGGCACCATAAGAGTTCATTGTTTTTTATCCAAACAGAATGACAGCTGAATTGATTTTTATTGACTATTTATATTGAAGTATGTATACACTGTTATTGCGGATTCACCAATCAATAAAAATCTCTAATTCTTTTTATCTACTCCTGAGAGAAGTTCCTGGTTTTGAAACCAGTTCTGTGTTGTATATGTTTGGCCTATTTACTTCTTCAAAATGCCACTTCATTAGATTACTAAGATGTCTGAGAGTCATGCGATCAGCTGGAACATAATTCACAATTCATGCATGGATTTACAAAATTGAATTTACTTTCAGACACTTCTCTGTAGTGGCTCTGACTCATCATCAGATATGAATCAAACTTGGTGATAATGATGACCCGCATTGCATTGGTTTCAGCGTGGTCATGTGATTTTTTTTTTTCCCTGACAAAGAAAATTAGGAACTCCCTATTAGAAAAGTTTATTTTTGTACCAACCATGCTGCCACAGGCACATAACTAAAAAAAATCACTAAAGAACTACACTCTGTTGTAGTCTGTTGAGCCTGGCATCCATTTTGGCAAAAGAAGGAATGTATTTTACTGTGTTTCCATGACGATTATAAGGCCCCAAGAGTAAGTGGCGGGAAAAAAAGGGGCAAGAAAAAAGAAAGCATAAAGAAAGTTTGGAGAAGCCTGATACTGGTACTGCCAAAGCTTGTGAGTCATCGCGGTTATGGAGCTGGTGGGAGAAAGGAAACAGGGGAGGAGAATGGAGCAGGCCGGGTATTGGTTCAGAAAAGGTGTTTTTTGGGGTGGATGGTGAGAAGCAGTGCTAAAGTTACATAAAAGTAACTTTATGATAAAGATTTAATTTAAAGTTCACTAAAAGATTTATGAAAAGAAAAGCTAGGAACAAAGAGTGACACTATTAAGCATGTTTTAATGCTAAGATGCCATGGTCCTAGTGTGGAGCCCTGTGGAATACCTGTTTGATATTGTAACATCAATACTCCACCTCCTGCTGTTAACCATACAAACATATTGGGCAACATTAAGCTAGCTCAACTGGCTTGCAAAAACCAAAAGTACTTGTAGTGTGCTGTTTTTGACTTCTCTCCAGATTCAGATGAATACTTCACTGACACACTGTATTTCAGGTAACCACAGGGCTGTAGTGTGTGTTGGAGATTGACAAGTTTTTAGTTTCACTTTGATATAAGTAATTTCTTTACCAAAACAATATATCTGCCAAATCTATCCCATAATAAAAAAAAATAACCAGCACTTCATTTGTTATGCAATACACAACAGTAAACATTAGAATTGCTAGTTTTGGTTGGAGTGTAGAGAGCATGGTTAGTCAATTTAATTCTACTTTGTATTACATTTAATTTTATAATTCTTAAATTTTTTATTTTTATTTTGTGGCAATGATTTTTTGAATTTCTGTGAATAAAAGAATTAAGGGTAGTTTAATTAAATCCATTATCTATAATTTCTCATTTTAGAACATGTAATGAGCTATGGTAGCCCTGCCGGGACAAGCTGGTGTCTATGAACAAACCCAGTGGAAAAAGGTCTGATGATGATTTGACTTTTGGAATTTGAAGATCATACAGTTCCCTTGTGTGCCCAAAAATGAGTGTGCTTCTTTAGCCATGCTCAGTTTGTCTATTCTGTATTACTGCATCAATTATGAAAAAAATGCTAGAAATCAAAAGCAATTCAAGTTGGCATGTTTTTTAGGTGAAGATGCAGTTGTCCTAGTATGGAGCAATATGGAATTCCTAGTTATATACAAAGAAGAATATTTACTATCACTGCAGCACAGAAAATATTCAGGTAGCATTAATAAACTTGTGGCTATTAATTGAACAGGAAAAGCTTTTTGGAATGGGTTCTATGTGGTTTCAAATGCTATTACTGTATAAACACGACAGAAGTGAACACAGAATGGGTCTTTACTCAATAAAAAGTTGATCATTTCACTTCGGACCTTAACAACACACTATTTAAGAATAAGATAAAGTGTTGAGTGTTTCAAAGATAAACTAATGCATTTCCAGAAACACACATCTTGAGCTGTGAACACACCTAAATTTACAAAACCAATCATAGCGGCATTTGAATTGCTGAACTTCTAATCACTGGTCCACCCTCTGACTGCTGCTCTTTCACAAAAGCACACCCCGTCTGTCTGTGCTTTAAAGAGACATTGTATTCTTTTACCGATCTTCCTCCAATTGTAGAGCAACTTATTTACTCTGAGATGATATTATAGTGAGCAAAAACAAGTCCTGATTACTTGGGAATGTGGTCAGGCGTTCCTTTAAATTTCTGTCTGCTGCACACTAGTACTCTCAAATCAAACATTTACATTTTAACACAACAGTGTGTGAGTTTGAATAGTTTTACATACCTATAAGCATCATAAAACTACCTTTCTACATATCTAACAATACAGTGAGCCGAGTAGAAAGACCAGGTAATGGTTTTGAATGACTGACCCGTGTGTCATACAAGTGTAAAATTACAGCCTCCCACTTTCTTTCAGGCCAATCAGAGACCAGCAGAGTCCCTCCCACAGTAACAGGCACTTTAAAACTCACTCTTTACTCACTTCTCTTTCTATCCATTCTGGTCTCTCCTCTGCTGGCCTGCCTGCCAAAGCTGTTCAGTCCTCCTCAACTTGATTCATCCAAGGCAAAAGAAACCATGTCCACCAGATCTAGGACAACCACCAGCTACAGCGTGAGGTCTTCCTCTGCCCCACGGAACTTTAGCAGCCTCTCTTACTCCACTCCAGGCGTTACCCGCAAGAGTGTGACCACACAGAGCTATGGGAGCGCTGGCGGCAGGGGCTACGGGGCAGGAAACATTGGAGGGGGTGGATACATCTCCAGCTCGTCTGTCTACGGCCTGGGCTCCAGCATGGGCAGCATGGGCATGGGCGGAGGTATGGGTATGGGTGGTGGTATGGGTATGGGGATGTCCCAGGCTCCTATCACTGCTGTAACCGTTAACAAGAGCCTCCTGGCCCCCCTGAACCTGGAGATTGACCCCAACATCCATGCAGTGCGCAGCCAGGAAAAAGAACAGATCAAGGGCCTTAACAACCGTTTTGCATCCTTCATTGACAAGGTAAGAAGTCATAAGGCTCTATAAAGTCCCCTTTTGTGGTTCTCTTTCTACTTTAATGAACTGGAAATAGTTAGAGTTTATATTCTACTGCTATTCTGTTATGTGTTTTTTGATAGAGATGATTAAGTGCACACATATGTTTGGCACGTGTGCTAAAAAACTGATTCTCTAGTTGACCTTTCCCTCTACCTCCCACAAATGCAAGATATGACAGACTGTGAAGAATGTGCTGCACCACAAATTGGGCCACCCTATCTTTTGGTTTGGGTTGTCCTTTTTGTAGTGATGAGAAGCAGACGGGTGGAGAGAAAAAGAAAAAAACAAAGTGAAAGACTGAGAGAAAGCATATTGGGTGTGTCAGGGCAGGGAGAGCTTGTGATACGAGTTACCTTGGGAATGGGACCTCCCTATAGCGTGGGGTGTGGCTCGTTTTGCTGCCTCTGTGGCCTTCACCCCTCCCAAAGACAGTCCAGCCAGAACTGGGTGCTATTGTTTGCTAAATGATAATGCTTTCTTTCAAAACCGGCACGTCTAAAAAATGTATTCAAAACTTTACTTTTTCACACTGAGTAACACGCATGGGTGCCTCTGCCCTTCGCATTGCTTCAGTAGAGTTAATATTTAAAAAGGTCACCTGGTTTCATGTTCACATTGATGCCAGCTGAGTGATACCACACATTCAATTCAAGCTGTTTGCAGCAACAACATATTTCTTTCGTGTCGCAAAAAAACCTCATTGTCTTATCTTAACACAATCCTGTTTAAACAATGACCCGAGGGTGATTGATCGTAGGCCTCACCTGGAAGCAATATGTTAGAGCAAGGTCCAGTATTTCAGCAGCATATCTGCATTTCACTATCTTTTACTGTTACAACTCCTCAGTAACTTACCTCTTTTCCCATATAGTTGTAAACTAGTTAAATATTTAAATTCTTTGCATTAATAGGCAGTTTTGCCACTCTGCTGTTGAGCTTCATTGTACAAAAACAGGAAGGAAAGCAAACATTGGAAGGGAGTTCTATATCTTTATCAATGGTTTTTCCAAGCCTTGTCTTGCCCCTCCACCTCCTGTCAGGATGCACACATGTTAGGCCTTCCTTTGGAAAAAAAACTTTGTTAACCGCAGTGGCTTAGAGATCCAAAGATATTTAAGAACAATAAACATGGCACAGGGAGGTTAATCCGATTGATTGACAGGATATGAGCTCAAGGAAAGATTTAAGTAGTGTTACACCAAACTTAACCAATCTCATAGTGGTTACATAATGGCCTTTTTCACGTATTCTACAGGTGCGCTTCCTGGAACAGCAGAACAAAATGCTGGAGACCAAGTGGAACCTGCTGCAGGGACAGACCACCACCCGCTCCAACATCGACGCCATGTTTGAGGCCTATATCACCAACTTGCGCAGACAGCTGGACGGTCTGGGCAATGACAAGATGAAGCTGGAGGCTGACTTGCACAACATGCAAGGCCTGGTGGAGGACTTTAAGAATAAGTGAGTGGAGATTAACTCATCATTTGCACTAGAATCCACAGACTAAATATTAGGTACAAAGTTTAAAGCTCACAAATGAGTTTTCAAGTCACGATTAACATATCATGTAGGTATGCAGTAGATCATCAGGGACATGCCATACAGCACAGTGTGGTCATATTCTTCAAGACTACTCCCTACATCTGTACAGTTACTTTCATCACACTCAGCTCGAGAGGATTTCAACATTGGGGAAGCATGTTCCAAACCCGTTTTCACGTTACAGTGGAACAAAAAGCATACAAACGATGTGTACGCATTTCAATTACATAATAGTACAATAATATCTCTAATAGTTTAAGTCTGAGCCAATCAGCTGAGCACATAGCAACCAAGGAATTGCATCAGTAACACCTCTTACACTGGAAAATGTCAACATAAAAATTATGAGGCTCCTCCCTAAGGAGCAAGTTTTGGATGGATGACTTGCGCCTCCTAGTGTTAAAACAGAATATAGGCTTGAATATGATAGATGCATACACAAGAAACAATTCAAGATTTTCAACTTTGAATCTGAAGTTTAGTGTGGAATCACTTTTAAATTATTTGTAATCTCTTTTTTAAAGGTATGAAGATGAGATCAACAAGCGCACAGAGTGTGAGAATGACTTTGTCCTCATCAAAAAGGTCAGAACACGTTGTTGCATTTTGGTTATATATCCCTTTAAAGACAAAACCGGCACTACAGAAGATCTGTTTTTTTTTGCAGGATGTTGACGAGGCATACATGAATAAGGTCGAGCTGGAGGCCAAGCTGGAGAGTCTGACAGATGAGATCAACTTCCTCAGGTCAATCTATGAGGAGGTAAGAAAAAAAAAATGTTTTTCTTGACTCACCTTTAGCACAATTCTGATAATTGATTGATGGATTCTCAATTTGAATTCTCCAATTGCCAATTTCCATTCTTCAGGAACTGCGTGAGCTGCAGAGCCAGATCAAGGACACCTCAGTTGTTGTGGAGATGGACAACAGTCGCAACCTGGACATGGATTCCATTGTGGCCGAAGTCAAGGCTCAGTATGAAGACATCGCTAACCGTAGCCGCGCTGAGGCCGAGACATGGTACAAGTCTAAGGTGAGGAAGACAACTTTTTAATCGTACATCACAACAATACACTAAGAGGATTTCAGGTTGTAAAATTATATTCTTTTTTCCTGTGCACTCTAGTATGAGGAGATGCAGACATCTGCCAGCAGATATGGAGATGACCTGAGGGCGACCAAGAACGAGATCGCAGACCTGAACCGCATGATCCAGAGACTGACATCAGAGATCGACTCTGTAAAGGGACAGGTATGTTAACCACTCTAAAACTCTATTATAAAACATAAAAGATGGATGACCCCTATGGCAAATAATGCTTAAATGCATTCTTAAACAAACCTGGCCCCATCTCCCTTTCTTTCTTTTTTTGCTCAGTAAAAGTCAAATCCAGGTTGAACCTCGGTTTATGTTGTAGTTCTCTTTTTTCTGTGAGCTGAATTTGGCTAAGATACAAAAAATTATAAATGTTACTCCAATCTTACAAGAGAGGACAATAGTTTAATACAGAAAGAGGGCAGTTGCTTTGCAGAGAGCCATAGATTTGGAATAAAGTACAATTTTATAGTGTTAAAATGTATTTAATTCTTGTGAAAATCTTGAACATTATGAATTTGGCCACTTAAGTTCCCTTTATTTTATCTGTTTATTCTCTCTTTATTATCCCCGTATCA
Organism: Perccottus glenii; assembly: GCA_024416835.2. Classification (NCBI taxonomy): domain Eukaryota; kingdom Metazoa; phylum Chordata; class Actinopteri; order Gobiiformes; family Odontobutidae; genus Perccottus; species Perccottus glenii. Next base: position 27,491,711 of record CM044555.2, on the reverse strand, counting down.
GCAAATGTCACCAGCATTCTTTGATGTTGAACTAAGCAATATGGATTTTGTGATATTGTAATAATGATACATTTGAGATATACTGTCCAGCCCAGTGTTTAATCTATACATATATAGTTGAACAAAAAATCCAGTAAAGAGTTACTGGAACGTAATACTTAGTCGTACACAAATGCCTAAATACCAAGCTATTAATCCTAATATATATATATACACCTCATTTTAAATAGTTTACATAATAAACTTAAATTTGTGTACTTTTTAACTATTTTAAATACCCAAATATTTTCTTACCATATCTAAATCTTGTGAGAGCCAGAACGCACCATGTTGAAATAAGAGTGTTCCTGAAATTCCTCAAATTAAGCTGTTCTAGCCCTAGTAGATTTAAAACTGTTTTATTGCACTAATGATACATTTGAGGTATACAGTGCAGCCCTAGTAGATAATGAAACATGCCAAAACAATAAAACAATATTGTGACTGTTTTCACTGGCCCCATATTTATATTTTGTCACGCCACAATTTAATTTGGAACTCTGATTAACTAATTATTTTACGTGAAACATTATGATATAAACTAAACAGTAAGGTTTTTGTGGATATTGCCATAAAATTGTGATATATTGTGCAGATAGTGATGAAATATCTCACAAATTAATGTATGACCATGTTCTAGCGTGCCAACTTGGAGGCCCAGATTGCAGAGGCTGAGGAGCGGGGTGAGATGGCAGTGAAGGATGCCAAGGCTCGCATCAAGGACTTGGAAGACGCCCTTCAGAGAGCCAAGCAGGACATGGCCCGTCAGATCAGAGAATACCAGGACCTAATGAACGTCAAACTGGCCCTGGACATTGAGATTGCCACCTACAGGAAGCTGCTGGAAGGAGAGGAAGACAGGCTGGCCACTGGCATCAAGGCTATCAACATCTCCCAACAGAGCAGTAAGTCAAATGTTGAATTACATAAATTATTGTAAAGTAAATTGTAAAGTTAAAGGAAATTTTATTTACCTGTTTTTCCACTTTATTCTTACAGCAAGTTATGGCGGTTACCCCATGGATTCATTGAAGAGCAACTACTCCGGCGGCTACTCCAGCGGTTTCAGCAGCGGCTACGGTGGCAACTACGGTGGCAGCTATGGCAGCGGCTACAGCAGCGGTGGTGGCGGCTTCAGCAGCGGCAGCGGCAGTGGCTACAGCACTAGTACCACGCAGAGCAAGAAGAACGTGGTTATCAAGATGATCGAGACCAGGGATGGCAAAGTGGTGTCTGAGTCCTCCGAGGTCATCGAGGATTGAGCTGCCTGGTCCTGAGGTGTAGCTCCCTATCTGCTATGATCCCCTTCGTCTCTGTAGTTTTATACTTTAACACTTCACCCCTTCATCAAATATTGTAATGCCAGCCACTTTCAGTAGTGCTTTAACATGTTTTTTCTTTCTTTCCATGAAGCAATAAATTTTAACACTACCAAAGATCTGAAAGGGACCAAAGAATTTATTTTGTATGTGTAATGTCTGACTGTGTGTAGGCCTATTAAGTTTAAAAAGTCTCAGAAAGTGAGATTAAAAACTGGGCAAAATGCAAATGAAACACAAATCTATGCAAAAGCCATCCCTACACAAAGTGCCTTTCAAATTCACTATGGTGCGTCAGATGGACAGTGGTGTTAAGAGGAATATGAATGTACTGAAGCAGTGTGGCAGTGCTCGAGTCAGCTAAGGTCTTAGAAACACTTGTTACAGGCAGATGCATGTCTCCCCTGTGCTTGTTGTGCAACTCAAAACTGTTCGACCCCTTAGGAGGCTGCCAACACCATACAGTTGTCCTGAGGTGCTGTTTTTGTCAAAACAAATAAAATGTGTTTACTGAACATCTTTTGCTTTTGTTTTATAAATAGAATATCTATAGAATGGCAAGCAGATGAATAGCTAAAAATTGAAATACAAAATGGTAACATTTACTTAAAAATAAACATGCACTGAAGAGTTCTGGAATTAAGTGTATGCCATGACGTCTTTTGGGAGGAAAACTATTATTATACATCTTACTCTCATCTTAGAGTCTGCTCAAGGCAACTGTCAAAACGTGCCCCGCCCACCCACAGGCTTTGCTAGTGTTTACCTCTCTGGCCTCTGAGAAAGATCAAAGCACTCACCACGCCAATCATGCCAACGTCCTGGCACAACGGGTTATTTAAACCCCCTCGCCCAAGGTTCTCCCTACTTCTCTCTCAGCACCTCTGAGATCTAAAAAAGAGCGATGATTATATTAGAAGAAAAGAAGAATGGATTGTGCCCAAGATTCGTCACCCATCGGTGCCCGAGCACGGCCACGACTGTTGTTTCACCTGCCTTGGATGGCGCATCAGCTGGAGCGGTCTTCCTGCACTGATGACGCCTGCAGATGACGTCATCAGCAGGCAGTTTCTCCCCCTCCACTCGAACAGCCGCTTGAGGCCACTGCGGTGGGCTGTGCCCGTGGGCACCCCTTCTACTCCACCTCAGCTGGCCTGGGCAGCGGGAAGTGAGGAGGGGGAGAGTCGCGGCGAGGACGCGGCGAGGACCTCTTGCACTGGGTTTACCGCCCCTGACCTTCAGCTGGGTCATCGGTACCAACTTGATGACCTGCCGCAGCTGTTCGCCTCCGCTGCGGCGCGAATGAGGCCTACGCTCCTGCCCCAGCCGCTTGAGACTGCTCACACAGACTTCACACTGGGGCTAGCGTCACAGACTCGCTTTCAGCCATGTGCAGCGACTCTCTGCCCTCTAATGATGCCCATCGCCCTTTATGCCCAGGGAGAGTGGCAGTGCCTGCTCTCGGCGAGAGGCCCTGCCCAGGGTTATTTACCCATTGAAGACGGTGTGATAATGTAATGGGTGCGAGCGAGGGTCCGCCCCACCGTTGTCGCTGCTGACCTTGTCCACGCGTCTCGTAGCGCAGGGCGGGAAAACTGCGGTAGAAGAGGAAGCTTTCAACGTGGGAGGGGTGCTGGCTCCTCCCGCTCTCACATGTCTTCCTCTAATGAGAATTATGACAATAAAGGCCGCAGAGCCCGTTACTTCTCATTAAAAGAGCATACTTCTGGGTCATTGCTTCCAGCTCTCTACGGCCCGCCCCCAACCACCACGCCACGCAGGTGGATTGTGCAAGGCTCAGGTAGGTCCGGCGTACCTACAGCAGTACCAGCGCCTTCCATGCTCCCAGGGAGGGCTTGAGGCGCTCCCCTACACTCTCCTGTAACTCAAGCGCGGCTGACAAACGGCCCAGGTTTCACTTTGCAACTGCCAGGGGCGGCGTGCAGATATTGGGGGCCGTGGGCTCGCCCCCGCTATTATCAGGGCAGCGGCGTGTTTTGGGCCACACAGGCAGCTACTGGGGGTGTCCCACCTGGATCAGGATCCTGACTTACATAGACGGCATGTTGTTGCCAGCTCAAGTGGGGACATACCTGGGACTGGAGATGGATGCACAGACCATGCTCGCACAGCTCTCCTTGGAGAGACAGGTGGCGCTCAGGAGTCTGGCCCAGAGGCTGGTGGCTGGTCCAGTCCCTACTGGGCGGCAACTCACCCGGTGGTGCGCCTGGGGCTCCTTCATATGAAACGGCTCTAACGCTGGTTTGCTTGGCTTTAATTGCATCCCACATGGGACAGACAGACGTTGGACTAACTGTCCCTGGGGGATCGGCAGGATGTGGAATTCTGGCTTACCCCGGACTGTCTCTGGCTGCGAGTGCACATGGACTGCGTCCCACATTATGTGGAGGTGTTCACGGACGCTTCGCTCACCAGATGGGGCGGGACCTTGGGTCCATCTTCAGCTAAATGTACTGGAGATGGAGGCGGTGCAGTGGGTGCTTCTGCACTTTGCCCCCAGATGTTCGCCAGAACTCCCCCAGGCGGTGGTGTTCACCATCCAGTGTGCTAGGGCGCCTTCCACGGCCAGGGGGGGACGTTGGACCTAGTAGCTGTTCAGTCAGTGTAGTGGTCATGCCGCATCAACTCTGGCGGTGTTTGCGGGAGCCATCACAGATAAGAGGATATATGCTTGCCGGCATTCTGGTCCTCTGTGTCCACTTTTGTGCGGTCCTTTCTCATGGGCGTGTGTGCGGGTTCTTTCACTCATTCAGTGTTGAATGGAGGCCAGAGCGCCGTTGCCTAGGCTGGCGCACATTGCAGATGTTATTGTTATTACCGCAGCTGGGAACGCTTGTACTGCCGCAGGTGGCTGTTCTTGTTGTGGGTTTGTTCGTCTGTGCAGCCGTGTAGGGGCTCGTGTGCTCTTGGGAGAGGCGCAGTTGAGTGCTTTGATCTTTCTCAGAGTAAGGCAAGGCAAGGCAAGGCAATTTTATTTATATAGCACAATTCATACACTGGGTAACTCAAAGTGCTTTACAGGAATAAAAGACAATTTACAAGATTTAGATTAAAAAATATAAGAAAAATTTAAAACATTTTAAAAAAAGAATGCAGATAAAAAAACACTTTAAGTTCTAATGTAGGCGGAGCTAATGATGAAGGTTTTTAACCAACCCTTGAACATTGTTAAAGTTGAGGCTTGTTTTACTTCATCTAGGAGGCTGTTTCAGATTTTTCACACTGTTAAGTTCTAACTCTGGGCACAAGCAGAAGGCCTGTCCCAAATGTTCTCAGAGACCGAGGAGGTTCATAAGCAACTAGCATGTCAGAAAAATATTCTGGTGCTAAACCATTAAGAGACTTGTAAACCAGCAGTGCTGCTTTAAAGTCTATTCTCTGAGCAGGGCCGCGGGAAGTAATTTTGAACAGGGGGTGCTGTGAATTTTTTTTGACAAAACCTATGAGCCTATAGGCCCTATTTAAAATACATTTTAAAAATAAATACATTGAGATTTACTACTTTATTGTCATATACACTTCAGTCTGAAACACACAGACATCAGTTCTCAGATATAAAAATCCAAAATCCGTTTCTGTGACATATTTTCTCCTCATTTCTGTCATTAAACTATGTAAATTTACTAGTCAGCTGCTGCCAAAGATGGATGTATTCTGGCAGAATACATCCATCTTACATCTCAGAATACATCGCTCGTTCCATGCAGAATAATTCTGTATGGAACGAGCGGGAAACCTCTTTACTTGGCGACCAAACCTGCCTGCCTGACGTTGACAACGTAACTTCCGAACCTGTGTTGATTAGGCCTCAAAATATGAAATTAAAATCCAAAATATACATAATAGCCAACGTGTGTCAAAATCATTTTCTAAAATATTCATAAGGATTTTATAAATTGTGCAAAATATTTTAATAGATTTTAAAACTGGCGTAATGTGGTTGTACTGCCTGGTTTTGGTTAGAACCCCAGCAGCTGCGTTCTGAATAAACTGCAGCTGTCTTAAACCTCGTTTTGAGAGACCAGTGAGCAGGCCGTTACAGTAATCTAACCTGCTGGAGATAAAAGCATGGATAAGTTTCTCTAATCCCGGTTGAGACATTATCCCTTTGACTTTGGAAATGTTTTTAAGGTGATAAAATGCAGATGATGTAATTGATGTAATTATAATGCATGTTTTTAAACAATTGTTTTGTGTGTAACTTCAGGTATAACTGTTTCTTCATATTTCAATGTTTTATTTTTTTTTTAATATAGCAACTATATTTATAAATTCAGTATTGGAATCCTCTGTAAGGACAGCACAAGAAGGTATGACCCGTACCTGCCGGCCCAGCATCACCTGACCACACAGACAAGCAGACAAGTGTCTATAACCGCTGAAAGAGCTGGTGCACATGTTCAGTATGTGGAAGTGGAGGGTAAAAAATGTACTTATTTATAAAAACATTGCTCTCTTCTTCCTGGAACTAACCTCTTTAACCACATCTCACCAAAAAGCTGAAGATAAGTGTAACACTACATTACAAGTGTTAGAGCCTGTAACACAGGGGTTTAGTGCTACTGCCTCAAAGCCTGGATGGGCTGTTATGCAGCCGACTCACCAACCTGTCACACCTGTGCATTACCTACAACATGAGAAACAATGTTTATCACTACTTTGTTGTGATGTAAATATTTTATTTGGTTAGAGTTGTGTCTTTTGTGCATATTACTTATTAAATTAACTGGACTTGACACTGGTCTTATTTCATCGCTATACCTTGAGTATCTCTATAACACATTATCTCCCAGTGAGCTCCAGGTGAACAGGTGCAACTGTTGAGACAAGAGTTTTTTTTAACAGTTGTAGAGGGACACTTGAAATCTCTGTTTTGTGTGTAATTATTAACACTAAATCAAACCAAAATCAAAGTAAATGCATAGGTTTGCGATTTCTGAAAGTTTGTTAGCATTTGCGTAGCATTAGCCTAAATTAGACAATGCTAACGTTTTATCACTGGCCCCACTCTCTCTTGCGCTGCAAGACTTCGCTCTTTAAATTCGGGAGTTGTTGAGACCGCGGTTTGCGCCAGCGGCACAAATTGTTAAGGCTCTAGGCCTGTGTGCACAGAAAAATCCTCCACTTTGAAGGACCGCTTTGTAGCAAAGCTACTGGCGTCCCTCCAGTGTCCATCTTTGCGAGTCTGACAGAGGCTGTCAATCAATCCGTCACTGCGGGTCTCAGGTTCACGCCCCCGCTGAGCTCCGCCCTTGGTTTGTCCCCTCTGTCTCTGCTGGGCTCGGCCTACTTTTTTAGCATTTTTCAAATTTTGTGAGTGGGTGGAGTTAGGCTCTGACCAGGGGTTTAGTTACACTTTAATGTGACTGTGGAAATTCAAGTCTGAGTCCACGATGACCCCTAGATTTCTAACCTGGTTTATAGATTTTAGAGAAAGAGACTCGAGGTGCCTGCTGACTCTTTTTCTTTGTTTCTGTGGCACAAAGATGATTAGTTCAGTCTTGTTTCTGTTCAGTTGGAGAAACTTTTTTTGCATCCACATGTCAATCTGTTCAATGCAGTGACACAATGAATGGATTGGTCCATTTTCACCTGCTGTGAGTGAAATGTAAATCTGAGTGTCATCCGCATAATTATGATAGGATATGCCACAGCTGCGCATTTACTGACCTAAAGGGAGCATGCAGACAAGACAAGACATTTATTTTTGTATAGCCCAATATCACAACAACAGTCCCTCAAAGGGCTTAACAGACTGCACTAGACAACATCCCCTGTCCTTAGACCCTCCATCAGGGTAAGGAAAAACTCCCAAAAAAACCAGCCGGGGAAAAAAGAGAAACCTCAGGGAGAACCACAGAAGGAGGGATCCACTCCCAGGACGGACAGGCCGTGCAGGAATGTGTCCAGGACAGTTGAAAAATACATAGAAATACACAAACTTATTCACAAATAAAAACATTTATATTGGCAGTGTCCAGTGTCCACTCTGAGTGTGCAATAGTGGATGGGGCCGTAGCCAACATAAAGGTAGATGACAGATGGGGTTGGGGCCCTCACACTGGAGCTCTATAAGAAAAGGCTCTGTAGCCAGCAGACTTCTTCTTTACTCGAGGAAGTTGAAGGAGGCCAGAGTCCTGAGAGCGAAGGGTACGAGCTGGAGTATACCGGGTGATGAGGTCAGATAGGTAAGAGGGCGCGTGTCCACAAAGGATTTTATATGTTAACAAGAGAACTTTGAAATCAGCACTAACATGAATAGGAAGCCAATGTAATGAAGCCAGGACCGGAGTAAAGTGATCAAACTTCCTGGTCTTTGTTAAAAGTCTGGCGGCTGTGTTTTGGACCATTTGTAGTTTGTGAGTACTTTTCCTCGACAGTCCAGAGAATAACGCATTGCAGTAGTCCAGCCTGGATGTGACAAATGCATGAAGGAGAATTTCAACATCAGCTAAAAAGAGGCAGGAGCGGATTTTTGAGATATTCCTCAAGTGAAAAAAGCCCAGTTTAGTGACCTCACTAATGTGCTGCTGCAGTGATAGTGTGGGGTCAAAAATGACACCAAGGTTCCTCACAGTGTTGCCGAGCTCCAACACACAGTTGTTGATCGAGACAGTAAGATTGTTGAACTTGTGCCGATGACTGGCAGGACCAAATAACATGAGCTCTGTTTTATCCGAGTTCAAATGGAGGAAGTTTTGAGACATCCGTGTTTTAATTGAAACGAGGCAGGCCTCTAGACGTTTGATGTCAGTAGTATTATTTGCTTTTATTGGTAGATACAGCTGTGTATCATGGGCATAAGAGTGGAAGTTTACTCAATAACTTCTGATGATTTGTCCCAATGGTGTAACATATAGTGAAAAAAGTATGGGACCAAGCACAGACCCTTGTGGCGCACCGAATTTCACTGGTTCCGAGGAAGAGAAGGATTTATTAAAAGAGACAAAATGAGACCTATCACACAGATAGGATTCTAGCCAAGCAAGAGCAGAGCCAGAGATGCCAAACACATCTTTTAATCTGTTGATTAGCACTGCATGATCAATCGTATCAAATGCAGCGCTGAGATCTAGCAATAACAGTAGAGCCAATGAGTCCTCGTCAATCTGAAGGAGGAGATCGTTAGTCACTTTAACTAAAGCTGTTTCAGTGGAATAAGAGGCCCTAAATGCAGACTGAAACGGCTCGAGGAGGTCATTTTCCAATAGATACACACGTGGACAAAATTGTTGGTACCCTTCGGTCAATGAAAGAAAAACTCACAATGGTCACAGAAAAAACTTATTCTGACCAAAGTAATAATAAATAAAAATTCTATGAATGTTAACCAATGAAAGTCAGACATTGCTTTTAAACCATGCTTCAACGGAATTATTTAAAAAAATAAACTCATGGAACAGGCCTGGACAAAATTGTTGGTACCCCTAACTTAATATTTTGTTGCACAACCTTTTGAGGCTATCACTTCAATCAGAAGATTCCTGTAACTGTCAATGAGACTTCTGCACCTCTCAGCAGGTATTTTGGCCCACTCCTCATGAGCAAACTGCTCCAGTTGTTTCCGGTTTGAAGGGTGTCTTTTCCAGACGGCATGTTTCAGCTCCTTTCAAAGATGCTCAATAGGATTGAGGTCAGGGCTCATAGAAGGCCACTTTAGAATAGTCCAATGTTTTCCTCTTAATCATTCTTGGGTGTTTTTAGCTGTGTGTTTTGGGTCATTGTCCTGTTGCAAAGCCCCATGACCTGCGACTGAGACCAAGCTGTCTGACACTGGCCAGCACATTTCTCTCTAGAATCCCTTGATAGTCTTCAGATTTCATTGTACCCTGCACAGATTCAAGACACCCTGTGCCAGATGCAGCAAAGCAGCCCCAGAACATAACAGAGCCTCCTCCATGTTTGACAGTAGGGACAGTGTTCTTTTCTTGATATGCTTCATTTTTCCGTCTGTGAACATAGAGCTGATGTGCCTTGGCAAAAAGTTCCATTTTTGTCTCATCTGTCCATAGGACATTCTCCCAGAAGCTTTGTGGCTTGTCAACATGTAGTTTGGCATATTCCAGTCTAGCTTTTTTATGATTTCTTTTCAACAATGGTATCCTCCTTGGTCATCTCCCATGTAGTCCACTAATGGCTCAAACAACAACGGATGGTGTGATCTGACACTGATGTTCCTTGAGCATGGAGTTCACCTTGGATCTCTTTAGAAGTCTTTCTGGGCTCTTTTGTTACCATTCGGATTATCCATCTCTTTGATTTGTCATCAATTTTCCTCCTGCGGCCACGTCCAGGGAGGTTGGCTACAGTCCCATGGATCTTAAATTTCTGAGTATGTGCAACTGTAGTCACAGGAACATCTAGCTGCTTGGAGATGGTCTTATAGCCTTTACCTTTATCATGCTTGTCTATAATTTTCTTTCTATTCTCCTGCGACAACTCTTTCCTTCTCTTCCTCTGGTCCATGTTGAGTGTGGTACACACCATGTGACAACACAGTGACTACCTGAAGCCCTATAAATTGGCCCACTGACTGATTACAAGATTGTACACACCTGTGATTCTAATTAGTGCACACACCTTGAATTAACATGTCCATTTGGTCACATTATTTACAGTCTTTTCTAGGGTACCATCAATTTTGTCCAGGCCTGTTCCATGAGTTTATTTTTTAAAATAATTCCGTTGAAGCATGGTTGAAAAGAAATGTCTGACTTTCATTAGTTAACATTCATAGAATTTTTATTTATTATTACTTTTGTCAGAATAAGTTTTTTCTGTGACCATTGTAAGTTTTTCTTTCATTGACCGAAGGGTACCAACATTTTTGTCCACGTGTGTATAGAGTAAGTTGTTTTAACACAACATTTTTGAGGACTTTAGATAGAAAAGGTAAATTGGAGACAGGACGGAAATAATTTAGGCATCCAGGATCCATTATTTAGGCATCCAGGATCCAGAGTAGGCATGTAAAGATTGAATAATAGAGGTCCCAAGATAGACCCCTGTGGAACACCACATGTCAGGGCCATTTTGTCTGATACACAGTTACCAACCAAAACACTTTAAGACCGAAACACTTCCTGTCTTCAAGATAGCACTGAAACCATTTAAGGGCAGTTCCAGAGATGCCTATCCATTCCTCTAATCTTTGTGACAGGATTTCATGGTCCTCTGTATCAAACGCAGCACTCAAGTCCAGCAGAACTAAGATAGAGACTTTGCCCGCGTCAGTGTTCAGACGGATGACATTTGTGACTTTGATAAGTGCAGTCTCAGTCTGTGATGGGGCCTGAATCCTGACTGAAAAGGATCAAAGCAGTTGTTAAGTAATAGAAAGTCATTAAGTTGCTGATATACAACTTTTTCGATGACTTTCCCTAAAAATGGCAGGTTTGATATGGGCCAATAGTTGTTGAGCACTGTAGCATCAAGACTGCACTTCTTTAGGAGAGGCCTAATGACAGCAGTTTTTAAGGCCCTTGGAAATGTTCCAGACTGTAAGGAATTATTGACTATATCAGTGAGTATATTTGTGGTAACAAACTGCTTAGTACTGATTTTAGAAATCTAGTGGGTAAAACATCGAGGCAGCAGGTGGATAAACTCAGGCTGGAGACATTTTTTTCAATTGTTCTGTCATTAATTTGTGTAAAATGTGTTAAACCAACCAAGTGTCTCCTAGGTGGCTGCAGTGTTGTTGTATGCCCTGTGGATTGTATCGCATGTTTAATGCCTTGAACCTTGTCGTTGAAAAACAATGCAAACTCATTGCATTTAGTGGTGGAAACTAATTCTGGAGGAAATGGAGCTGGAGGTTTTGTTAATCTGTTAACTGTAGCAAACAGGACACGCGAGTTGTTACTGCTGTTGTCGATGATCTCTGAGAAGAATATTTGTCTTGCTTTTTGCAAAGTTTGCTTGAAAACATGCAAATTTTCTTTGTATATCTCATAATGAATTAAGAGTTTCAATTTACGCCATTTTCTTTCGGCTTTTTGGCATTCCCTTTTCTGTGCCCTGACAGAGTGAGCATTGCTCCATGAAGCCTTCTGCCTCGTCCTGATCACTTTAACCTTAACACGAGCAATGGTGTCCATAACATTTAAAACACCTGAAGTATAACAATTCAACAAATCATCAACCTGACCTGATGAGGCATTTTCAAACCTGACTGCCTCCATTAATTGTGTCCTGGTGTTATCATTAATGTGCCTCTTATGAACAACTGTAGGTCCAACAGCAACATCAATCACAGTGACATCTGAAATATACACAGCCTTAGTAATGACCAGAGAAGTCCAGAGTGTGACCTCTGTTATGGGTCGGCTCATTAGCATGCTGACAAAGACCAAAAGTATCAAGAAGAGTAGAAAGGTCTTTGGCATTTCTGTTACAAACATTATCCACATGCACATTAAAATCACCTGATATGACTTTTTGTTCAAATTCTGTGCAAATAACCGAAAGCATTTCAGTAAATCATGACATTGTTGGGGTGGTTTGTAAAGAACTACATATAAAATGGATGGAGAAAACCTCAACTCCATTTTGAATGATACATACTCAAATAATGAAAACTACCCAAGTGATAGTTTCTGGATAAGATTATTATCTCTAAAAAAGGCACATACACCACCACACTTTTTGTTTTCCAGCATTTTGAATAAAAATGTGAAATTAGATGGAGTGGCTTCAATAAGGACCGCATTTCCAGTCCTGCTGTCTAACCATGTCACCAAGACCTGACATTAAACAGTGCAAGTTTCAAGTGGTCCACTGATAAAGGATTGCACTTCCACCTTTTCAAGTTTATCTAAAAGCCTGGAGAAATTATTTTTTAAAACGTCTGATTCCCCCTTCCTGGTGTCAACTGCACCCACGTGTAGCATCAGCTGTTTAATTCTGCTGTGTTTGGACATGACTCGGGGATGTTATAGCAGCAGTGTTGGAAGTAACGGCGTTAGGGTATAACAGTGTTACTAACGGAGTTTATTTTTCATTAACGGAGTAATCTAATAAAAATGGTTGCGTTACTACAATTTGGTTGAATAAAGCGCGAGGTGTCATTCTTTGGCTAAATTCAAAGGTAGTGTTCTCAAACTGGAAGTACCGGCACTACTTCTCGTTATTTGAAATTAAAGGCAAGAATCTGTAACATGCTATGTCCAGTAAAAAGACTTTATCCACGTCTTTCTCAAGCAACTCAAATCTTATGAAGCCCCTTACATAAACACATGCTAACACGACACTTGTTGCTGCTGCTAACCCAACCACAAAGGTAGCTGCGTGAGTTCCAGCGAAGGAGACAGAGCCACTGTTAAAACAAGCAATGCTCGATATTTTGGTTTAGCAACAGGTGACAAGCCAGAACTGTACACATTGATTGCAAGGTATGTTGTAATCAAGTTGTTAGATGAGGAGTATTTTAGTATAGATTAATGTGTGACTGTGTAGTGAATGAATAATTGACATGTAAAGCGTATTTGCGTCCCTAGAAAAGCGTTTTATAAAGTTGATGTAATAATAATAATAATACTATAATACTACTACTACTACTACTACTACTACTAATAATAATAATAATGTATTGTTCATTTTCACTAAATATAAACAACATGTTAATCTACAGAAAGAGTTGGATTGTGTTTTGTTTATTGTGCAATCATTTACAGGCAGCGGCGTAGCACCAAGTTTTGGGCCCTGGGTACAAACCATCTTGCTGGGCCCCCGTACCAAATACCATAGTGATACCAATGTATATGTATGTTTAGAAGGGCCCCCCCTCCACCTCGGGCCCTGGGTACTCAGTACCCTTTTTCCCCCCAGTCCCACGCCCCTGTTTACAGGTACAGAGATATGCACTACTTAATGGCCAGGTCTCCCTTTGTTTCTTTTTACACAAGTTTACATTTGTGTGACTTAATTTTTCACTTGAATTTTATTTTCAATATTTATTTTTTTATGTTTTTATTCCTATGCATATGCGAGGAGCGGAAAACAGTACACCCAGAGCGGAGCTTGAGCGGAGTAATTATGAAATACTTTGAGCGTGGAGCGCAAATTCTTTCCGCTCAGCTCCGCTCACATACTCTGCCGGGGGACCCCCTGCCGCTCTGCAACTCGGACCATAAGACGCAGGCACTTCTTCTATTCGGACCATAAGACGCAGGCACTTTTCCTCCCACTATTTGATGAAGAAAAAGTGCGTCTTATGGTCCGAAAAATACGGTACATGAAGCTTATATTCCCCACTGTTACAGCTGGAACTTGCCCAAGGACACAACGATAGTATGTACTGTGGGGAGAGCGGTAATCGAACCGCCTACCTTCTGTTTGAAGGACGACCGCTCTACCACTGAGCCACTGCGCCCGTGAAAGCCATTACACTTAAATTCAACACACAAGTTGTTACTTCACTGTCCCGGCTAAAATGGGAGGTACTGTATGGTCAACCATCTATAGCAATAACACATACAGCTGCACTACAATGATTTTCCACAAGAGGGGGGTATTTGAAATGTCTCATTTGCACTCTTCTGTGTTTATAAATAAATAAATATATATATTGTTATAAACACTCTTGTGTGAATTTGTGGAGGTTGATGCAGGAAGTTGTTTTAAGACGTTTTTGTTAAATGAATACAGATAAAATATTCATAATATACATTTCAGATGGTACTCATAAATGAATAAATTGTTCAAAATAAAGTATTCTCATCTAATAGGCATCCATTAATACTCATGTAGATATTCAGACATGTATTTTTTCTCAAGTGGCCATTCTAAAGCCCACACTGACAAGATGCTTTTTTAGACCCGAGTTGTTCTAAATTCCTGCATACAGTTTTGGAAGGAGGTGTCATGCACAGGAATGTACTACTTTATTTTAGTGTTGTGCTGCAATGCTCGATGCCATGTGCATTATTAAAACAAATATAATAAAGAGCCAGAATGTAATTCAATTGTGCTCATTAGTTACCCTGGCAGAATTAATGTGATGTTTTGACCATTTTTTAGAAAATATAAATTATAAAAATAAATATATATATATATATATATTTATTTATTCATAGTTAGTGGTTGGGTGAAGCCATTTATTGTCAATTAATTGTGTTTACTCATTTTAAATCAGAATTTAAATACCCTGGTGATTTTGGCCTGATAACATACTTCACACACAAATTGACACAAGTTTAAATGGCTACTAAAGGTAACTATCCTTAACCTGTGATCTGTTTGCCTGTAATCAGTGTGTGTATAAAAGGTCAGTGAGTTTCTGGGCTCCTGACAGACCCTTGCATCTTTAATCCAGTGCTGCACTGACGTTTCTGTATTGTCATGGGAAAAGCAAAAGAATTGTCAACGGATCTGCAGAAAAAGATAATTGACCTAAATAACACAGGAAAGAGATATCAAAAGACATCCAAGGAATTGATAATGCCAATCAGCAGTGTTCAAACTCTAAGATTCTATAAACTAAGCAGTAAGGGTTTTGTTGATATAAAATATGAGATAAGTGGAAAATGAGGGATTCTGTTAAAACCAAACCAAGAACCAAAGGTTTTAGCCACAACTGCCAGGAAGATTGTTAAGGATACAAAGAAAAACCCACAAAAAACTTCAGCTGAAATACAGGATTCTCTGGCTGGTGGTGTGGCTGTTTCAAGATGTACAATAAGGAGGCACTTGAAGAAAAATGGGCTGCATGGTTGAGTCGCCAGAAAAAAGCCATTACTACGCAAATGCCACAAAGCATCCCACTTACACTACGCCAAACAGCACAGAGACAAGCCTCAAAACTTCTGGAACAAAGTCATTTGGAGTGATGAGACCAACATTTAACTTTTTGGCCACAACCATAAACTTTACATTTGGAGAGGAGTCAACAAGGCCTGAAAGGTACACCATTCCTACTGTGAAACATGGAGGTGGATCGCTGATGTTTTGGGGATGTGTGAGCTACAAAGGCACAAGAAAAGATGAATGCAGCATGTAATCAGAAAATTTGCACTCATCAGCCTGGAAGTTGTGCATGGGACATACTTGGACGTTCCAACATGACAACGATCCAAACCACAAGGCCAAGTCAACCTGTCATTGGCTACAGCAGCATAAAGTGAAGCTTCTGGACTGGACCATCTCAGTCTCCTGACCTCAATATCATTGAGCCACTCTGGGGAGATCTCAAACGTGCAGTTCATGCAAGACAGCCTAAGAATTCACAGGAACTGGGGGCTTTTTGCTTAAAACAATGG
Source organism: Perccottus glenii (assembly GCA_024416835.2). Classification (NCBI taxonomy): domain Eukaryota; kingdom Metazoa; phylum Chordata; class Actinopteri; order Gobiiformes; family Odontobutidae; genus Perccottus; species Perccottus glenii. The sequence goes on along the minus strand of CM044555.2, from coordinate 27,476,074 downwards.
ACAGCTTTACCATCTGAGAAAATAAAGAGCCTCATCCACAACTACCACAAAAGACTTCAAGCTGTCATTGATGTTAAAGGTGGCAGCGGTTGTTCTTCAACCGGAAGGTAGGCGGTTCGATTCCCGCTCTCCACACAGTTCATTCTGTAGTTGTGTCCATGGGCAAGACACTTAACCCACCTTGCCTACAGTGGTGTTTCAGCTGTAACACTGATAAATAGAAGCTTAATGTAAGTCGCTTTGGATAAAAGCGTCAGCTAAATGACTAAATGTAATGTAAATGTCATTATGATTTAAAATAAAATTGTAATTTATTATCAATAAAAAATGGTATATAAAAAAGAGTGTTTGTTTTTCCTTTTTGGGATGGTACCACCATACTTTGTTCATTTGCAGAGCGCAGGTCCCTGGTTTGGCCGGAATCACAAGCAGTTCTGTTTTTGCAAGGTTCAGCTACAGGTGATGGTCCTTCATCCAAAGTGAGATGTCACTCAGGCATCCCGAGACACGAGCCGAGAGCATTGGATCGTCAGGTTGAAATGACAAGTGGAGTTGAGTGTCATCTGTAGCAGTGATAGAGAAATATGTTTCTGAAGTACAGAGCCAAGGGATGTCATGTATATGGAAAAGAGTAGCGGTCCGAGCACTGAGCCCTGTGGCACCTCTGTAATGAGATGTTGGGACTCAGAGACCTTGTTTGACCAGGATACTCTGAATGACCTATCTGAGAGACCTGAACCACTGCCACGCCATTCCAGAGACACCCATCTCACTGAGAGAAGACAGGAGGATGTGATGATTAACAGTGTCAAAAGCAGCAGACAGATCCAGTAAGATGAGTACAGATAACTTGGTTGTTGCCTTGCCAGTCTCAGGGCTTCAATGACTGAGAGCAGGGCAGTTTCGGTGGAATGTCCGCTCTTGAACCCAGACTGGTTGCGGTCCAGGTTGTTCCGTGTGAGAAAGGAGGAGAGCTGGTTAAACACAACTCGCTCCAGAGCATGGGCAAAGAAGGGAAGGAGGGAAACCGGTCTGTAGTTTTCTAACAGTGTAGGGTTGTCCATTGGGACAAATCATCAGAAGTTATCGAGTGAACTTCCACTGTTATGCCGATGATACACAGCTGTATCTACCAATAAAAGTGAATAATTCTACTGACATCATGTATCTAGAAGCCTGCCTCATTTCAATAAACTCAGGGATGTCTCAAAACGTGCTCCATCTAAACTCAAAAACAAAAACAGCTGCCAGACTTTTAACAAAAACCAGGAAGTTCAATCACATTACTCCGGTCCTGGTAAACTGACTTTCTATTCATGTTAGTGCTGATTTCAAAGTTGTCCTGTTAACATATAAAATCCTTTGTGGACGCGCGCCCTCTTACCTATCTGACCCAGTATACTCCAGATCGTACCCTTCACTCTCAGGACGCTGGCCTCTTTCAACTTCCTTAAATTAAGAAAATGTCTGCCTTTGCTCATAGAGCCCCATTTTTATAAAAAGGGCTGAGAGGAGCTCTTGGCATTATATCTGCAAATTTACACAACTCCTCAGAAATCTTTCATTTATTTTATTTTTTTATCAACTCAATATGTTGTCAAAGGTAGTCAAAGGTAGTAGGGTTCAATTCTCCGTTGGGCCATTTCCTCAATGTCACTCTTCTCACTTTCAACCTGTTTTCTGTCTATCTACTGTCTACCATAGAATAAAGGTAAAAAGACCCAAAAAATGTATAATAAATTGACATTAAACCCAGTCTGGATTAAACACATTAGTTAAAGCACTCCCAAATACCTACTACGATGCATTGTGGATCCACACATGAGAAAATGTGCATCGCAAAGTGCCCACTATCGACCTTAGAATATCAACTCATTCAACTGATACTAGGTTTTCAAAACTTGACAATTGAGGACAGCATCTTCTCGTATAATTTACTGCCCAGTTTTATAACACATCAGTATTACACAAAGGTTCGGCATGATACATTCTGACTATTCCGGTCTGTTTCAGTTTAAACTCCACACTAAGTCTCAGAAGATCAAAACTCAGACTGTATATTTATGAAAGGGCTTACATGTGATGAAGCACCTTACCCGTTATACACATAATTTGGGGACATTTAGCCATTTCCACCTCTTTCCAAGTAGTTTGCATGACTGGAAAACTACAACTCTAAATTTCCTTTTTTTTTTTTTTAGATTTGAATAGAAACTATATTGTGATGTCAAAAAACGTAAAGTTATAGTGTTAGAGTAACATTCTGCAATCAAATGTGAGCTAAACATCCACCATTAATATGATTTTTTATTACGTTTACTTGTTTTTTACTTCTCCCCAGCTGCAGTTACTTCACTGACACACACTGTATTTCAGGTAACCACAGGCCTGTCTTGAGGGAGTTGCACTGCACCATCGAGTTCTTGGCCAGGAATGGTAGGCATTCCTGAGATAATGGACCGCAGCTCGGTGATGAAATGATTTTGGGCCTGAAGAGGAACTGCATGCAGAAAAAAGGAAACGAGTGTACATTCACAACATACAGAAAAAAAACAATTATATGCAGCTACATTCTATTGGTATGTTATTTAAAATTGGGGTGCAGTGGCTCAGTGATACAGCAATCGTCCTATAATCAGAAAGTTGGCGGTTTGATTCCCACTCTCTCCAGTTCATACTGTGTCGTGTCCTTGGGCAAGACACTTAACCCACCTTGCCTCCAGTGGTGTCATCTGTAACACTGGTGCACTGGGTGTATGTTTGTGTGAATGCCTAGTAGGTGTAAAAGTGTTAAATAAAATGTATTACATTTACCATTATAATACAACATCCAGTTTAACATGATGAAGATCTAGTGGAATACTTTATATTTTAGGGTTGCACAGTAAATCACAAATTTATCACAATATCAACAAAATATCCAAAGAAGTCTTTTCTTATCTTTCGACAAATCTGCTGAGATGAGATTGAAGCCAACTCCCTACAAGATTATGAATGTTGCATGTCATAGTACAGTTATGTTTGTTGTCATTACATTTAGGGGCTGCTGTTTTCTTTATGCAGAGGGAAGATTTTTGAAATTCTATGACCTAACAACAGATGTCAACAGAACTATAGGTTTTAGTTTGGAGGCTCAGCAACAGACACACAACAGGACAGATGCTATGCTGAACAACATGGACCATCTCCTGCATTAGACTTCTGAGCAACAGAGAGCAGTCTGGGGGGACGTCTGAGATCAGTGAGCTGTCGGACAGAACGCCACAAGAACTGTACAGTCAATCGGTGTGTGGAAGATAAAATCTGAATCAATTAATTTGCTTATTCATTAATTTAAAGAGACCTAAAATTGAATTTCCCTTTGGGGATTGATAAAGCTGAATTCAGTTGATTATTTACTGTACATAGTGTAAAGAAGTCCTTCGTACAGATGTGTTGTATAGAACTGCATAATATATTAAACAATGTGCTGCAATAATGTTATGGTACTACATATCACAGAAATTGCCACTTCAAATGCCAAACTATGACACTGGAGGCAAGGTGGGGGAAGTGTCAAAATGGCTGACACAACAGTATAAACTGTGGAGAGTAGAAATTAAACTGCCAACCTTCTGGTTATAGGACAACCACTCTACTACCTGAGCCACTGCGCCCCAAAAAGAATTGATGCCAGGCCATATCCAGTGATGTACAGTTGTGGAAGTTTTAGAATCTAATATTTATTCTTAAAGCATGTGACAACCTGCTGTTCTCGAAGAAAGTGAAGCAAAACCAGCCTGTTGCAATTTGAGAAACATGTTCTTCTTTCAATTATTAATGGTATAGACCAGGGGTGGACCCAGGGCCACAAGCAGCCCTTTGGGATGTTTAATCTGGCCTGCCAAGCATATACTAATATTTTATTGATGATTAAACACTGCATGTATATTCTACAATGATCAGTTGATTCCACTATACAAATTGTTCCACAACCTTTCCTAAAGATAGGAAAAAGCATCTCTACTATAGTTCAAACTTTAAATTATAGGCAAAAAAAAAGTGTTTTTATTGAGCGTAAGTAAGTTCCCTGTGTTGGCCCATGTGCTTATGTGGCCCTTGGGGAAAAATATTGCCTACCCCTGGTATTGGCGCTTAGATTGCAAAAACAATGTGACCTTAAAACACAAAGGTTGTTTGAAAGTGTATGGTGCCTGTTAGTGATGCGCGGGTCGTCTCGTAACCCGCGGACCCCGCGGGTACCCGCGGGTCGGGTTGGGGCGGGTGAAGAAATTGTCACTTTATTTGCGGGCGGGTTAGTCATTAAAAACAAAATGTAAAATCCATGTATGTTGCGTGCAATTTACAGCCTATATTAAATATTTGGGAATATCTATTTACATATTTTATTAGTTTTTTTGTAAGGTTACCCGACGCTTGCGTGATGTCTCCAAACATTTGGCGTCACATGACACCAAGCAGCTCCGCGCCGCCGCTGCCTGCCAGTCACAACAAAAGCGGAGAAGATGGAAGACGAGGTGCGGGAGAAATTGAAGTCGGGAATGTACATAATAATAAAAAAAAAGGTCAGGCTGCTAAGTCTAATGTTTGGGACCGGTTCTCAGAAATAGTTGCAGCAGGAGACAACCGCAGTATTGGCTACGTGAAGTGCAACTCGTGTGAAAAAATATACAAACATGAGAGCCACAAAACGGGCACTTCCAGCCAGTTTACAGAGCGATGTTTCCAAACACTTTCAGACTGAAATAAAGGCTGTTTTCATTTACATTACAATGCCTAATAGGCTATGTCTATTTAATGGTCGCGGGTGTGGGGCGGGGCGGGTTATAAAAATAGATACAGTGGTGCGGGGCGGGCTGGGGCGGGCCAATAATTTCATAAAAACGGGACCCGCGGGTTGGAAAAAAAGCCGACCCGCGCATCACTAGTGCCTGTACCTTTCCACAACAGGAAGAGTTACCCGACACAGCAGTTATTGTTAACACCAAACAGACTTTACACAGGAGTGAGAAGCTGCTCAAAACCCCTAGCTGTACAATTTTTCACAGAAAGAAACACTACACCCAACAACACACACATGCACAACTGCAACTCACTTTGTGACACTTAAATGCCTCCTATTGATCTGGTGTAAAGGTGTAAAGGGCTGCCACTCTGCACACTTGTTTATCCTGCTTTGAAAACCTGTCCCACCCAGTTTCAAACATAACACAACCTGGTGGCTTATCTTGTCTTTGCCCTGAAGATATGTTAATGTCAGAATGTGACAATCTCCAAAAGCTTTAGAACTGATTGAATTAAAATCAATGAAGGGCAGGGATCCTGTTATACCAAACTGTGAGTCAATCTACAAACAAAAATGTTGTCAGTGCACATAATTATAGTGTAAGAGCCTCGGTGCACTGCAAGCACTGCTACAACAAGAAAAGAAGGATCGAGGCACCATAAGAGTCCATTGTTTTTTATCCAAACAGAATGAGAGCTGAATTGATTTTTTATTGACTATTTATATTGAAGTATGTATACACTGTTATTGCGGATTCACCAATCAATAAAAATCTCTAATTCTTTTTATCTACTCCTGAGAGAAGTTCCTGGTTTTGAAACCAGTTCTGTGTTGTATATGTTTGGCCTATTTACTTCTTCAAAATGCCACTTCATTAGATTACTAAGATGTCTGAGAGTCATGTGATCAGCTGGAACATAATTCACAATTCATGCATGGATTTACAAAATTGAATTTACTTTCAGACACTTCTCTGTAGTGGCTCTGACTCATCATCAGATATGAATCAAACTTGGTGATGATGATGACCCGCATTGCATTGTTTTCAGATTGGTCATGTGATTTTTTTTTTTCCCTGACAAAGAAAATTAGGAACTCCCTATTAGAAAAGTTTATTTTTGTACCAACCATGCTGCCACAGGCACATAACTAAAAAAAATCACTAAAGAACTACACTCTGTTGTAGTCTGTTGAGCCTGGCATCCATTTTGGCAAAAGAAGGAATGTATTTTACTGTGTTTCCATGACGATTATAAGGCCCCAAGAGTAAGTGGCGGGAAAAAAAAGTGGCAAGAAAAAAGAAAGCATAAAGAAATTTTGGAGAAGCCTGATACTGGTACTGCCAAAGCTTGTGAGTCATCGCGGTTATGGAGCTGGTGGGAGAAAGGAAACAGGGGAGGAGAATGGAGCAGGCCGGGTATTGGTTCAGAAAAGGTGTTTTTTGGGGTGGATGGTGAGAAGCAGTGCTAAAGTTACATGAAAGTAACTTTATGATAATGATTTAATTTAAAGTTCACTAAAAGATTTATAAACAGAAAAGCTAGGAACAAAGAGTGACACTATTAAGCATGTTTTAATGCTAAGATGCAATGGTCCTAGTGTGGAGCCCTGTGGAATTCCTGTTTGATATTGTAACATCAATACTCCACCTCCTGCTGTTAACCATACAAACATATTGGGCAACATTAAGCTAGCTCAACTGGCTTGCAAAAACCAAAAGTACTTGTAGTGTGCTGTTTTTGACTTCTCTCCAGATTCAGATGAATACTTCACTGACACACTGTATTTCAGGTAACCACAGGGCTGTAGTGTGTTGGAGACAAGTTTTTAGTTTCACTTTGATATAAGTAATTTCTTTACCTAAACAATATATCTGCCAAATCTATCCCATAATAATAAAAAATAACCAGCACTTCATTTGTTATGCAATACACAACAGTAAACATTAGAATTGCTAGTTTTGGTTGGAGTGTAGAGAGCATGGTTAGTCAATTTAATTCTACTTTGTATTACATTTCATTTTATAATCCTTAAATTTTTTATTTTTATTTTGTGGCAATGATTTTTTGAATTTCTGTGAATAAAAGAATTAAGGGTAGTTTAATTAAATCCATTATCTATAATTCCTCATTTTAGAACATGTAATGAGCTATGGTAGCCCTGCCGGGACAAGCTGGTGTCTATGAACAAACCCAGTGGAAAAAGGTCTGATGATGATTTGACTTTTGGAATTTGAAGATCATACAGTTCCCTTGTGTGCTCAAAAATGAGTGTGCTTCTTTAGCCATGCTCAGTTTGTCTACTCTGTATTACTGCATCAAATATGAACAAAAATAAATGATAAAAAAAATGCTAGAAATCAAAAGCAATTCAAGTTGGCATGTTTTTTAGGTGAAGATGCAGTTGTCCTAGTATGGAATACCAATATGGAATTCCTAGTTATATACAAAGAAGAATATTTACTATCACTGCAGCACAGAAAATATTCAGGTAGCATTAATAAACTTGTGGCTATTAATTGAACAGGAAAAGTTTTTTGGAATGGGATCTATGTGGTTTCAAATTAATATTTATCCAAGTTAGACAAATGCAATGACTGTATTAAACACGACAGAAGTGAACACAGAATGGGTCTTTACTCAATAAAAAGTTGATCATTTCACTTCGGACCTTAACAACACACTATTTAAGAATAAGATAAAGTGTTGAGTGTTTCAAAGATAAACTAATGCATTTCCAGAAACACACATCTTGAGCTGTGAACACACCTAAATTTACAAAACCAATCATAGCGGCATTGATTTGAATTGCTGAACATCTAATCACTGGTCCAGTCTCTGACTGCTGCTCTTTCACAAAAGCACACCCCGTCTGTCTGTGCTTTAAAGAGATATTGTATTCTTTTACCGACCTTCCCCCAATTGTAGAGCAACTTATTTACTCTGACATGATATTATAGTGAGCAAAAACAAGTCCTGATTACTTGGGAATGTGGTCAGGCGTTCCTTTAAATTTCTGTCTGCTGCACACTAGTACTCTCAAATCAAACATTTACATTTTAACACAACAGTGTGTGAGTTTGAATAGTTTTACATACCTATAAGCATCATAAAACAACCTTTCTACATTTATAACAATACAGTGAGCCAAGTAGAAAGACCAGGTAATGGTTTTGAATGACTGTCATACAAGTGTAAAATTACAGCCTCCCACTTTCTTTCCCAACCGGCCAATCAGAGACCAGCAGAGTCCCTCCCACAGTAACAGGCACTTTAAAACTCACTCTTTACTCACTTCTCTTTCTATCCATTCTGGTCTCTCCCCTCTGCTGGCCTGCCTGCCAAAGCTGTTCAGTCCTCCTCAACTTGATTCATCCAAGGCAAAAGAAACCATGTCCACCAGATCTAGGACAACCACCAGCTACAGCGTGAGGTCTTCCTCTGCCCCACGGAACTTTAGCAGCCTCTCTTACTCCACTCCAGGCGTTACCCGCAAGAGTGTGACCACACAGAGCTATGGGAGCACTGGCGGCAGGGGCTACGGGGCAGGAAGCATTGGAGGGGGTGGATACATCTCTAGCTCGTCTGTCTACGGCCTGGGCTCCAGCATGGGCAGCATGGGCATGGGCGGAGGTATGGGTATGGGTGGAGGAATGGGGATGTCCCAGGCTCCTATCACTGCTGTGACCGTTAACAAGAGCCTCCTGGCCCCCCTGAACCTGGAGATTGACCCCAACATCCATGCAGTGCGCAGCCAGGAAAAAGAACAGATCAAGGGCCTTAACAACCGTTTTGCATCCTTCATTGACAAGGTAAGAAGACATAAGGCTCTATAAAGTCCCCTTTTGTGGTTCTCTTTCTACTTTAATAAACTGGAAATAGTTAGAGTTTATATTCTACTGCTATTCTGTTATGTGTTTTTTGATAGAGATGATTAAGTGCACACATATGTTTGGCGCGTGTGCTAAAATGATGATTCTCTGATTGACCTTTCCCTCTACCTCCCACAAATGCAAGACATGACAGACTGTGAAGAATGTGCTGCACCACAATTTATTTAAGAACAATAAACATGGCACGGGGAGGTTAATCCGATTGATTGATAGGATATGAGCTCAAGGAAAGATTTAAGTAGTGTTACACCAAACCTAACCAAAGAATCTCATAGTAGTTACAAAAAAAAGGAGAAGTGAAGAGAAGTGTACTCATAATGGCCTTTTTTACGTATTCCACAGGTGCGCTTCCTGGAACAGCAGAACAAAATGCTGGAGACCAAGTGGAACCTGCTGCAGGGACAGACCACCACCCGCTCCAACATCGACGCCATGTTTGAGGCCTATATCACCAACTTGCGCAGACAGCTGGACGGTCTGGGCAATGACAAGATGAAGCTGGAGGCTGACTTGCACAACATGCAAGGCCTGGTGGAGGACTTTAAGAATAAGTGAGTGGAGATTAACTCATCATTTGCACTAGAATCCACAGACTAAATATTAGGTACAAAGTTTAAAGCTCACAAATGAGTTTTCAAGCCACGATTAACATATCATGTAGGTATGCCGTAGATCATCAGGGACATGCCATAGAGCACAGTGTGGTCATATTCTTCAAGACTACTCCCTACATCTGTACAGTTTCATCACAGTCAGCTCGAGAGGATTACAACATTGGGGAAGCATGTTCCAAACCCGTATTCACATTACAGTGGAACAAAAAGCATACAAACGATACGCACGCATTTCAATTACATAATAGTACAATAATATCTCTAATAGTTTAAGTCTGAGCCAATCAGCTGAGCACATAGCAACCAAGGAATTGCATCAGTAACACCTCTTACACTGGAAAATGTCAACATAAAAATTATGAGGCTCCTCCCTAAGGAGCAAGTTTTGGATGGATGACTTGCGCCTCGTAATGTTAAAACAGAATATAGGCTTGAATATGATAGATGCATACACAAGAAACAATGCAAGATTTTCAACTTTGAATCTGAAGTTTAGTATGGAATCACTTTTTTAATTATTTGTAATCTCTCTTTTTTTTTTTTTAAAGGTATGAAGATGAGATCAACAAGCGCACAGAGTGTGAGAATGACTTTGTCCTCATTAAAAAGGTCAGAACACGTTGTTGCATTTTGGTTATATATCCCTTTAAAGACAAAACCGGCACTACAAAAGATCTGTTTTTTTTTTGCAGGATGTTGACGAGGCATACATGAATAAGGTCGAGCTGGAGGCCAAGCTGGAGAGTCTGACAGATGAGATCAACTTCCTCAGGTCAATCTATGAGGAGGTAAGAAAAAAACTCACCTTTAGCACAATTCTGATAATTGATTGATGGATTCTCAATTTGAATTCTCCAATTGCCAATTTCCATTCTTCAGGAACTGCGTGAGCTGCAGAGCCAGATCAAGGACACCTCAGTTGTTGTGGAGATGGACAACAGTCGCAACCTGGACATGGATTCCATTGTGGCCGAAGTCAAGGCTCAGTATGAAGACATCGCTAACCGTAGCCGCGCTGAGGCCGAGACATGGTACAAGTCTAAGGTGAGGAAAACAACTTTTTCCATCGTACATCACAACAATACACTAAGAGGATTTCAGGTTATTATATTCTTTTTTCCTGTGCACTTTAGTATGAGGAGATGCAGACATCTGCCAGCAGATATGGAGATGACCTGAGGGCGACCAAAAACGAGATCGCAGACCTGAACCGCATGATCCAGAGACTGACATCAGAGATCGACTCTGTAAAGGGACAGGTATGTTAACCACTCTAAAACTCTATCATAAAACATAAAAGATGGATGACCCCTATGGCAAATAATGCTTAAATGCATTCTTAAACAAACCTGGCCCCATCCCCATTTCTTTCTTTTTTTGCTCAGTAAAAGTCAAATCCAGGTTAAACCTCGGTTTATGTTGTAGTTCTCTTTTTTTCTGTGAGCTGAATTTGGCTAAGATACAAAAAATGTTACAAGAGAGGACAATAGTTTAATACAGAAAGAGGGCAGTAGCTTTGCAGAGAGCCATAGATGTGGAATAAAGTAAAATCTCATAGTGTTAAAATGTATTTAATTCTAGTGAAAAACTTGAACATTATGTGTTAACATTTTGAATTTGGCCACTTAAGTTCCCTTTATTTTATTTGTTTAATCTCCCTTTATTATCCCCGTATCAGCAAATGTCAGCAGCATTCTTTGATGTTGAACTAAGCAATATGGATTTGTGATATTGTAATAATGCATATACATGTGAGATATACTGTCCAGCCCAGTGCTTAATCTATACATATATAGTTGAACAAAAAATCCAGTAAAGAGTTACTGGAACGTAATACTTAGTCGTACACAAATGCCTAAATACCAAGCTATTAATCTTAATATACATACACCTCATTTTAAATAGAGTACATAATAAACTTAAATATGTGTACTTTTTAACTATTTTAAATACCGAAATATTTTCTTACCATATCTAAATCTTGTGAGAGCCAGAACGCACCATGTTGAAATAAGAGTGTTCCTGAAATTCCTCAAATTAAGCTGTTCTAGCCCTTGTAGATTTAAAACTGTTTTATTGCACTAATAGTACATTTGAGGTATACAGTGCAGCCCTAGTAGATAATGAAACATGCCAAAACAATAAAACAATATTGTGACAGGTTGTGCCCTAGACTTACTTTTACTGTTTTCACTGGCCCCATATTTATATTTTGTCACGTCACAATTTAATTTGGAACTCTGATTAACTAATTATTTGACGTGGAACATTATGATATAAACTAAACAGTAAGGTTTTTGTGGATATTGCCATAAAATTGTGATATATTGTGCAGATAGTGATGAAATATCTCACAAATTAATGTATGACCTTGTTCTAGCGTGCCAACTTGGAGGCCCAGATTGCAGAGGCTGAGGAGCGGGGTGAGCTGGCAGTGAAGGATGCCAAGGCTCGCATCAAGGACTTGGAAGACGCCCTTCAGAGAGCCAAGCAGGACATGGCCCGTCAGATCAGAGAATACCAGGACCTAATGAACGTCAAACTGGCCCTGGACATTGAGATTGCCACCTACAGGAAGCTGCTGGAAGGAGAGGAAGACAGGCTGGCCACAGGCATCAAGGCTATCAACATCTCCCAACAGAGCAGTAAGTCGCGGTCAAATGTTGAATTACATAAATTATTGTTAAGTAAATTGTAAAGTTAAAGGAAATTTAGTTGTGTTTTTCCACTTTATTCTTACAGCAAGTTACTGCGGTTACTCCATGGATTCACTGAAGAGCAACTACTCCGGCGGCTACTCCAGCGGTTTCAGCAGCGGCTACGGTGGCAACTACGGTGGCAGCTATGGCAGCGGCTACAGCAGCGGTGGTGGCGGCTTCAGCAGCGGCAGCGGCAGTGGCTACAGCACTAGTACCATGCAGAGCAAGAAGAACGTGGTTATCAAGATGATCGAGACCAGGGATGGCAAAGTGGTGTCTGAGTCCTCCGAGGTCATCGAGGATTGAGCTGCCTGGTCCTGAGGTGTAGCTCCCTATCTGCTATGATCCCCTTCGTCTCTGTAGTTTTATACTTTAACACTTCACCCCTTCATCAAATATTGTAATGCCAGCCACTTTCAGTAGTGCTTTAACATGTTTTTTCTTTCTTTCCTTGAAGCAATAAATTTTAACACTACCAAAGATCTGAAAGGGACCAAAGAATTTATTTTGTATGTGTAATGTCTGACTGTGTGTAGGCCTATTAAGTTTAAAAAGTCTCGGAAAGTGAGATTAAAAACTGGGCAAAATGCAAATGAAACAAAAATCTATGCAAAAGCCATCCCTACACAAAGTGCCTTTCAAATTCACTATGGTGCGTCAGATGGACAGTGGTGTTAAGAGGAATATGAATGTACTGAAGCAGTGTGGCAGTGCTCGAGTCAGCTAAGGTCTTAGAAACACTTGTTACAGGCAGATGCATGTCTCCCCTGTGCTTGTTGTGCAACTCAAAACTGTTCGACCCCTTAGGAGGCTGCCGACACCATACAGTTGTCCTGAGGTGCTGTTTTTGTCAAAACAAATAAAATGTGTTTACTGAACATCTTTTGCTTTTGTTTTATAAATAGAATATCTATAGAATGGCAAGCAGACGAATAGCTAAAAATTGAAATACAAAATGGTAACATTTACTTAAAAATAAACATGCACTGAAGAGTTCTGGAATTAAGTGTATGCCATGACATCTTTTGGGAGGAAAACTATTACCGTATTTTTCGCACCATAAGACGCACCTGACCATAAGACGCACCTGGTTTTTAGAGGAGAAAAATAGGAAAAAAATATTCTGAACCAAATAGTGTAATAAAATATTTAATAAAGTATAACAGAATGATATTTGAATTATATGACTGGAGTGAAGGGCATGCGCACTGCTGTGTACTGTAACACCGCCTACTACATGCTATCCTCCAATAGCATACGGCGGTGACACAGTACAGCAACATCGCGCCTTCCTGCACACATCGGCTTCCGTAAGGAAGGTGAGGGAGGACCCGCTGCCGCTCTGCCACTACGGTAAGGCAAGGCGACACAGGGGCCGCTGCCACTCTGCCAGTATCTCAGTGGACTACTGAGAAGCCTGGACACGGGGCGAGGGAGGGATGATGCAGTTTCCAGGGACACGGAAGGTCCCGGGGGACCCGCTGCTGCTCTGCAACTCGGAGCGGCAGTCTTATGGTGCCTGCGTCTTAAGTGCCTGCGGACCATAAGATGCAGGCACATTTCCTCCCACTATTTGGTGAAGAAAAAGTGCGTCTTATGGTCTGAAAAATACGGTATTATACATCTTACTCTCCTCTTAGAGTCTGCTCAAGGCAACTGTCAAGACTTGCTCCGCCCACCCACAGGCTTTGCTAGTGATTCAAGATTCAAGATTCAAGATTTTTATTCGTCACATACAAAATTATATACAGCATATATAACCAGCAGTGAAATGTGAGTCAGGTCCGCTCCATGCACAGTGCAATTATTAAGGAAAACACACAGATGAAAATATGCATGAATATAGCTATGTAAGAATGAAATAAAAGTAAACAATAAAAAATATAAGAATAGAATATAAAAAATGTGTATTGTGGAATTAAATATAGAACCCAAAATAATGTACATGAATGTAAACTGTAGAGTTAAATATTAAAATGTACAGGGATGTACAATGTGCATATATGCATTTAGCTGTGGTCTTAAATATTAAGATACACATGAAGGTGCAAGAAGCAAATGTGCAAAACAGGGTGACACTGTCAGTGTGTCAATGTGAGGTAGTGTATAAAGTAAAGAGATAAGGTGAACATAAGGTAGCGGCATAGGGATGTTAAGAAGCAGGTTTAGAGTTCAAGAGCCTGATGGCCTGGGGGAAGAAACTCCTCCTGAGTCTCTCTGTTTTTGCCATCAGGCTACGGTAGCGCTTACCAGATGGCAGCAAAGTGAAAATATGATTACTGGGGTGGGTGGAGTCTTTGATGATTTTTGCAGCTCTACTTCTGCAGCGTTTGAGGTAGATGTCCTGCAGAGAGGGGAGAGCAGACCCTGAAATGCGCTCAGCTAAGCGCACAACTCTGTGCAGGGCTTTGACTGGAGCTGTTCCCAGCGAATGAGGCCTACGCTCCTGCCCCAGCCGCTTGAGACTGCTCCGGCAGACTTCACACTGGGGCTAGCGTCACAGACTCGCTCTCAGCCACGTGCAGCGACTCTCTGCCCTCTAATGATGCCCATCGCCCTTTATGCCCAGCGAGAGTGGCAGCGCCCGCTCTCGGCGAGAGGCCCTGCCCAGGGTTATTTACCCATTGAAGATGGTGTGATAATGTACATGCTCCCGTCATCCACCCCCTGGCTGAGCCCAAGGAGATAGACAAGGTCCAGACCACAGCGGCTGTTCTCCTGAGAATGACCCAAGCATTCGCTGTGGATGTTCACATCATAAGCACGGCACAGCCCGGCGGCAGACACATGTGGCTCGGCCTGTCTTCCCGGAAGGAACAAAAGCAGAGACCCATCCTCAGTCTGCCGCTCTCCACCTCATCCTTGTTTGGTCCTGACATCCAGTCTCTTGTAGACCGGCTGGAATCAGCCTCCAAAACGTCCCAGTAGCGTGCTCCACATCTCCAGCCGAGACCTGAGCGGCACGGCATGTAGCGTCGTTGTGGTGACCGGCGCCAGGTGTCCGCAGGATCCCGGTTGCGAGCGAGGGTCCGCCCCACCGTGTCGCTGCTGACCTTGTCCATGCGTCTCGTAGCGCAGGGCGGGAAAACTCCAGTAGAAGAGGAAGCTTTGGACGTGGGAGGGGTGCTGGCTCCTCCCGCTCTCACATGTCTTCCTCTAATGAGAATTCTGACAATAAAGGCCGCAGAGCCCGTTACTTCTCATTAAAAGAGCATACTTCTGGGTCATTGCTTCCAGCTCTCTACGGCCCGCCCCCAACCACCACGCCACGCAGGTGGATTGTGCAAGGCTCAGGTAGGTCCGGCGTACCTACAGCAGTACTAGCGCCTTCCATGCTCCCAGGGGAGGGGCTTAAGAGGCGCTCCCCTACACTCTCCTGTAACTCAAGCGCGGCTGACAAACGGCCCAGGTTTCACTCTGCAACTGCCAGGGGTGGCGTGCAGATATCGGGGGCTGTGGGCTCGCCCCTGCTGTTATCAGGGCAGTGCCGTGTTTTGGGCTACGGGGGCAGGGACGCTGACTATGGCCTGCTTCCCCTAGCCACACAGGCAGCTACTGGGGCTGTCCCACCTGGATGAGTTGGCCAACCCCTTCAGTTTTCAGTTCAACCGTCTATTGTTCCCTCGCCCCACGCACCTTTTCCAAATGCGTGGAGGCAGCACTGGAGCCGCTCCGTCGTCAGGCTCTCAGGATCCTGACTTACATAGACGACTGGCTCACCCTGCTCCCTCCCGCCAGGAGGCCGTGGAGCATACGGACAGAGTACTGCGTCACATCTTGAAGCTGGGGTTTGGGGTGAACCAGGCCAAGAGCATGTTGTTGCCAGCTCAACGGGTGACATACCTGGGACTGGAGATGGATGCACAGACCATGCTCGCACAGCTCTCCTTGGAGAGACAGGTGGCGCTCAGGAGTCTGGCCCAGAGGCTGGTAGTGGCTGGTCCAGTCTCTACTGGGCATGAGGGCGGCAACTCACCCGGTGGTGCGCCTGTGGCTCCTTCATATGAAACGGCTCTAACGCTGGTTTGCTTGGCTCTAATTGCATCCCACACGGGACAGACAGACGTTGGACTAACTGTCCCTGGGGGCTCGGCAGGATGTGGAATTCTGGCTTACCCCGGACTGTCTCTGGCTGCGAGTGCACATGGGCTGCGTCCCACATTATGTGGAGGTGTTCACGGTCATTTCGCTCACCAGGTGGGGCGGGACCTTGGGCCGGCTTGCAGTGGGCACTGCCTCCATCTTCAGCTAAATGTACTGGAGATGGAGGCGGTGCAGTGGGTGCTTCTGCACTTTGCCCCCAGATGTTCGCCAGGACTCCCCCCCGGCGGTGGTGTTCACCATCCAGTGTGCTAGGGCGCCTTCCACGGCCAGGGCATGCGGCACCCGTTGGCATCTCTTTGCCGCTCGATGTGTGTGTGTGTGTGTGTGTGTGTGTGGGAGTGGGGGCATTGGACCTAGTAGCTGTTCAGTCAGTGTAGTGGTCATGCCGCATCAACTCTGGCGGTGTTTGCGGGAGCCATCACAACGGGCCATGAGGGTTTTGAGTGATTTCTTTGGGGTGCACGCAGGGTGAGGCCCCCCTCTAAGCAGGTGGTGCCTTTTCTGGGACCTTCAACCAGTTTTGGATGGTCTGTCGGGACACCCCTTTGAGCCCTAGGAGCGGGCGGAGGTCCGACTGCTCTTCTTCAAGACCGCTCTTCTGTTGGCCCTATCCTCCGCCAAGAGGGCAGGGGACCTGTGTGCCTTGTCGGTTCATCCTTTGTGCATGTCGCTCAGTGAGGATGGAAGCCTGGTTTATCTTTGACCCAACCCATCCTTTAAGCTGAAGGTTATCACCTTGTCCTTCCGGTCCAGGGTGACCAGGATTAGAGCTCTCTGAAGAGTCAACAGCACGGCTGGGGTCGTGGGACCGGTCAACCCCGGCATAGGGGTGTCTTTGTGGAGGATATATGCTTGCCGGCATCCTGGTCCTCTGTGTCCACTTTTGTGCGGTCCTTTCTCACGGGCGTGTGTGCGGGTTCTTTCACTCATTCAGTGTTGAATGGAGGCCAGAGCGCTGTTGCCTAGGCTGGCGCACATTGCAGATGTTATTGTTATTACCGCAGCTGGGAACGCTTGTACTGCCGCAGGTGGCTGTTCTTGTTGTGGGTTTGTTCGTCTGTGCAGCCGTGTAGGGGCCCGTGTGCTCTTGGGAGAGGCGCATTTGAGTGCTTTGATCTTTCTCAGAGGGGTGGCTGGTGCCAGAGAGGTAAGGCAAGGCAAGGTAATTTTATTTATATAGCACAATTCATACACTGGGTAACTCAAAGTGCTTTACAGGAATAAAAGACAATTTACAAGATTTAGATAAAAAAAAATATAAGAAAAATTGAAAACAAAAAAAAAAGAATGCAGATAAAAAAACACTTTAAGTTGTAATGTAGGCGGAGCTAAAGAGGAAGGTTTTTAACCAACCCTTGAACATTGTTAAAGTTAAGGCTTGTTTTACTTCATCTGGGAGGCTGTTCCAGATTTTTCACCCTGTTTAGTTCTAACTCTGGGCACAAGCAGAAGGCCTGTCCCAAATGTTCTCAGAGTCCAAGGAGGTTCATAAGCAACTAGCATGTCAGAAAAATGTTCTGGTGCTAAAGCATTAAGAGACTCTGAGCAAGAAGATGCACAGAAGCCAGGCTGATTCAAGAAGCCAGTGCAGAGATTTTAAAACTGGCGTAATGTGGTTGTACTTCCTGGTTTTGGTTAGAACCCCAGCAGCCGCGTTCTGAATAAACTGCAGCTGTCTTAAACCTCGTTTTGAGAGACCAGTGAGCAGGCCGTTACAGTAATCTAACCAGCTGGAGATAAAAGCATGGATAAGTTTCTCTAATCCCAGTTGAGACATTATTCCTTTGACTTTGGAAATGTTTTTAAGGTGATAAAATGCAGATGATGTAATTGATGTAATTATAATGCATGTTTTTAAACGATTGTTTTGTGTGTAACTTCAGGTATAACTGTTTCTTCATATTTCGATGTTTTATTAATTTTTTATATAGCAACTATATTTATAAATCCAGTATTGGAATCCTCTGTAAGGACAGCACAAGAAGGTATGACCCGTACCTGCTGGCCCAGGTATCCCCAGCACCACCTGACCACACTGCAGCAGACAAGTGTCTATAACAGCTGGAAGAGCTGTGGAGGGTAAAAAATGTACTTATTTATAAAAACATTGCTCTCTTCCTCCTGGAACTAACCTGTTTAACCACATCTCACCAAAAAGCTGAAGATAAGTGTAACACTACAGTACAAGTGATAGAGCCTGTAACACAGGGGTTTAGTGCTACTGCCTCAAAGCCTGGATGGGCTGTTATTCAGGCAACTCACCAACCTGTCACACCTGTGCATTACAACATGAGAAACAATGTTTATCACTACTTTGTTGTGATGTTAATATTTTATTTGGTTAGAGTTGTGTCTTTTGTGCATAATACTTATTAAATTAACTGGACTTGACACTGGTCTTATTTCATCGCTATACCTTGAGTATCTCTATAACACATTCTCTCCCAGTGAGCTCCAGGTGAACAGATGCAACTGCTGAGACAAGAGTTTTTTTTTAACAGATGTAGAGGGAGACTTGAAATCTCTGTTTTGTGTGTAATTATTAACACTAAATCAAACCAAAATCAAAGTAAATGCATAGGTTTGCAATTTCTGAAAGTTTGTTATCATTTGCCTAGCATTAGCCTAAATTAGACAATGCTAACGTTTTATCACTGGCCCCATTCTCTCTTGCGCTGCAAGACTTCGCTCTTTAATTTCGGGAGTTGTTGAGACCGCGGTTTGCGCCAGCGGCACAAATTGATAAAACTCTAGGCCTGTGTGCACAGAAAAATCCTCCACTTTGAAGGACCGCTTCGTAGCAAAGCTACTGGCGTCCCTCCAGTCTCCATCTTTGCGAGTCTGACAGAGGCTGTCAATCAATCCGTCACTGCGGGTCTCAGGTTCACGCCCCCGCTGAGCTCCGCCCTCGGTTTGTCCCCTCTGTCTCTGCTGGACTTTTGTGAGTTGGTGGATTTAGGCTCTGACCAGGGGTTTAGTTACACTTTAATGTGACTGTGGAAATTCAAGTCTGAGTCCACTAGATTTCTAACCTGGTTTATAGATTTTAGAGAAAGAGACTCGAGGTGCCTGCTGACTCTTTTTCTTTGTTTCTGTGGCACAAAGATGATTAGTTCAGTCTTGTTTCTGTTCAGTTGGAGAAAATTATTTTGCATCCACATGTCAATCTGTTCAATGCAGTGACACAATGAATGGATTGGTCCATTTTCACCTGCTGTGAGTGAAATGTAAATCTGAGTGTCCGTATAATTATGGTAGGAATTCGCATAATTATAGTAGGATATGCCACAGCTGCGTATTTACTGACCTAAAGGGAGCATGCAGACAAGACAAGACATTTATTTTCGTATAGCCCAATATCACAACAACAGTCACCTCAAAGGGCTTAACAGACTGCACTAGACAACATCCCCTGTCCTTAGACCCTCCATCAGGGTAAGGAAAAACTCCAAAATAACCCAGCCGGGAAAAAAGAGAAACCTCAGGGAGAACCACAGAAGGAGGGATCCAGTCCCAAAAGTAAAAAAGACAGTAAAAAGACTTTATCCATGTCTGCCTCAAGCAACTCAAATCTTATGAAGCACCTTACATGAACACATGCTAACACGACACTTGTTGCTGCTGCTAACCCAACCACAAAGGTAGCTGCGTGAGTTCCAGCGAAGGAGACAGAGCCACTGTTAAAACAAGCAATGCTCGATATTTTGGTTTAGCAACAGGTGACAAGCCAGAACTGAACACATTGATTGCAAGGTATGTTGTAATCAAGTTGTTAGATGAGGAGTATTTTAGTATAGATTAATGTGTGACTGTGTAGTGAATGAATAATTGACATGTAAAGGGTATTTGCGTCCCTAGAAAAGCGTTATATAAAGTTGATGTCAGTGGCGGTTCTACATTGAAATACACCCTGGGCGAGACCCCTTCGAGCGCCCCACCACCACCACCACCACACACACACACACACACACACACACACACACACACACACACACAAAAACAACAAACAAAGTTCTGCACAAACAGTTATATTATATTATACACACACAACATATGCACACCTGAAAGCTCATGCTGGGGAGAAGTAGAGGCAAAGAGGTCTTCATCCTCAATATCAGATATTTGTGGAGACATATGTGTAGCGGAGGAGGTTGTTGGCTCATCCTGAAGGGTCGAGACCATTCCAGAAGAGGCCTGTGTAGCGGGGGAGGTGGTTGTCTCATCCTGACCAGTGGCAGAGGATGCTCCAAAATATTTTAGAAGTGCTCCTGAAATTGCAATTGAATTGCATTTGAAATCAAAAGACCATAGGATAATGTTTTATAAAGCTAAAACAGCCTGGGGTCAAATTGACTGAAAACATAATAGAAGGGTTACATAAACATGCTCTTACACACTAAATGTATGTCATTACACGCTATACCCTCCTAGACCCGGAAAAAACATTTATTTATTTTATTATTTTTTTTCCCCCATGTCATCACATTGTTTAGAGCATAGAAACAAATGATAAAAAAAAAAAATATTGAAAAATTATATTTTATTCATGTTATGCTATAGTCACTAGGACTCAGTTGTTTAAAGAATAAAATTACTTTAAATTATATGTATAGGCAAAAACAATGGGATTTTATTTTTTTAATCACCAAAATCTTTTTGGGTTTCAGGATATTAATTTGTATATTTATCTAACTTTCATGAAAGACCTATTAGCTCTTTGGTTACTGCCTCAAATTCTATGCATGACACACTTTTAGTTATGACTTGTAAAACTATACTTAGGAAACTATACTTAGCACACTGTGTAGCAAATAGCTACATAGCAAATGTAAAGATTTGAAAATGCCGTTGGTTATTTACAGAGCCTAACGTTAAACCAACAGATGGAAATGATAACTGAACTTTTAACAGTTTTATTGCAAAGCACAATAGTTGAGTTGAAACCAAATTATTGTTGTATAAGCATAGCAAGCATCATTAGCAAAAAGGCTAACAAAGAGTTATACCCACCACCAATTAACATTATCTCTTCATTCATGATGAAATGGATACTGTAATCATACAGAGAGAGAGACATAGTTGCATACCTTAATTGTTTGCTTGTTTCTCCTCCTCTTCTTTTCTTTTTTTTTCGAAATTGGGCACCTGATGGCTTTGACCTTTTCTTCTCCATCTCTGTTTATTTGGCACTCGACAATCAACAGATTTCCCATCCCCCCAACTGTCACTCACAACCAGAAGTCAAGACTAAACCAATTCACCTTGATGACCGCATAATTGTTTTGTATTACCTAGTTTCATTTGCAGGAACTATAGGCTGTCCGTTCCATTTGAGAGAGACCCAGAGGTGAAATGTCACCTCTCGCCCCACCCCCTTTTACACTTCTCTCACAACACACAGCTTCTGTGCATGGTACATTTAATTTCAGCAAGCAGGGGCGGCGGCAGCTGCAGGGAGCGCCAATTTTCCAATTCCACACACAGTGAAATGATATAAATGATGAAAACCGCTTCGCGACGCAGAGGAATTTTTATTATTTTTTTTATCTGCTTGTGCTGCCGCCCCCAATGTGTCACGAAAAAATGCCGCCCCGGGCGGCTGCCCGGTTCGCCCGTGCCTAAAACCGCTACTGGTTTATGTAATAATAATAATAATTGTAGAGGTTTGAAATCTTGAAATATGCGATGGCTTACGCTAATAACTGTCTAATATTATTCCAAGCAGCTAGTCCCATTTGCAGTGTCCATTGTCAGCCCAGCAATTCAGTTCAATAAATCCACTTCTGAAACGTTGTTGAAATAAAAGATAAAAATCTCCGGTTTTATTCCTTGGTTTCAGATTTACAAAAATAAAAATGTGAAGTGACTAAAACACTTATTCTATAGTTGCTAATGAAATAAAAGTATACTAACAAAGGTAGCAGTTAGCAGCTAGCAGTTAGCAGTTAGCAGATAAGAAAACCGTTTGGCTTCCACAGCTCTCATGATCTAAAAATATCATCATGAGAATCAACGTAATATTTGGCCTTTTCTTAAAGAGGCAGTACACTATTTTACCAATATGTACCAAATCCTATAAACACATGAATTCTAAGATGCTTTTAACCTTTTAAGTATTATTTAACATTTTAACCATTACATGAACTTCTAAATGAAATTTTTTACCTTTTTAACTTTAATTCTTATTCACATTACTATGAATTGTACTTTGGCCTCTACATACCCGGCCCCTAATTGCCTTCTATCCTAGAAGCAATTATAACTTTAAATGTCTTTCTTTTGAGTAAAACTCAGTTACAGTCCTTCTCATACTGCTTCCTGAAGTAAGCAGAGTTTAGTTATCGGCCTCTCAAGTTCATTTGTCTTTGTTTTGACTCGAACCTTGCGGACCACTCCATGCTCGTCCTCCATAGTCTTAACAATTCTTCCCATCAGCCATGATCCCCTGGAGGCGCAATCAGCAGGATTCAACTGAGTGTTGATGTAGCTCCATTGCTGCACTTTTGATGCTTGCAAGATTATGGCAATTCTGTTCGCCACAAATGTCTTAAATCTGATGTTCTCATTTGCTAAGTACTTGAGTACGGCAGTACTGTCCGTCCAAAACCTGGAATCTGACAGTGGCAACTGTAGTTCTTTTTTCAGCATGACATCCACCTTCACAGCTAAGGCAGCTGCCGTCAGCTCCATCCGCGGGATAGTTGGTGGTTTGAGAGGGGCAACCCTTGCCTTTCCCAAGACAAAAGAGCAGAGTATTTGATTGCTACTGTTCTTCTGGACTAAGTAAGTAACAGTACCGTAGCCTGTTTCGCACGCGTCACAAAAGTGATGCAACCGAGCTTGCACTGTTTTCCCAAACTCAGGTGTCTTAAAGCACCGTTCCACTCCAAAGTCAGTAAGCTGTTGAAGTTCTTCAGTCCACTCTGTCCATTGTTGTGCGAAATGTTCTGGCACAGTGTCATCCCAGCCTGTTCTTAGTCTACACAATTCTTGCAGGATGTTTCTAGCAGGCAGTATGACTGGAGACAACATTCCCAGTGGGTCGTAGACTGAACTCATCGTAGACAGGATTCCTCTCCTGGTGAGAGGCTTCTCCTCTATATGCACATGGAACTTGAACTGATCTGACCGGATACACCACTGTACTCCCAAAGCTCTCTTGATGGCGAGTGAATCCTGGTCAAGATCGAGATCTTTGACTTCTGTTGCCCGGTCCTCAAGTGGAATGTTTAACAACACATTTCGATTGTTCATCGTCCATTTTGTCAGTCTAAAACCTCCTGTTTGACAGATGGCCTTCAAGTCTTGTAGTAGTCTGACTGCTTCTTGTTCAGTGGCAACTGATCTCAAACAATCGTCTACATAAAAATTATTTAAGACTGTATCCACAATTGCTGCATCAAACATGTTTTTGTTGTCCTCGGCACACCTTCTCAATGCATAACTCGCGCAGCTTGGTGAGGAGGTGGCTCCAAACAAGTGTACCTCCATTCTGTACTCTTGCAGCTCTTTTGAGGTGTCGCCATCCGGCCACCACAAAAACCTGAGAAGGTCAGCATCTTCTGGTGGGACTTTGACTTGGTGGAACATCGATTCCACATCCGCCATGATTGCGACTCGCTCTTGACGGAATCTAATCAAGACACCAACCAGACTGCTTGACATGTCAGGCCCTTGCAGTAATTGTTCATTGAGTGTGGTTCCTTGATATGAAGCGCCACAGTCGAATACCACTCGCATTTTATGCTTCTTAGGGTGGTAGACACCGTGATGCGGAATAAACCACACCTTTCCATCACTCCGTTTTAATTCTTCATCTGGAACCATTACAGCGTAGCCCTTCTTGATCATATCATTCATGAAGCTGACATAGTCCTCTTTGAACGTTTGATTTCTCTGTAGCTTCTTTTTCATGTTGAGCACCCGTTGCTCTGTCATTGCTCTGTTGTTGGGCATTTTCACATCCTTGTTCTTCAACGGAAGACCAATAGAGTAGTGGCCGTTGACCAGCTTTGCCGATTTGGAAACTCTGTCCATAAACAGTTGGTCTTCCTTAGACATTTCTAACTGTTCTCCTTGAGCATTCTCAGGAAAATCATACTTGAGTTGCTGAGTCCATAAGTCTTCGAGTCGAGCCACTGAGATCCAATTCATCTGGATCTGCGGGTATCCATTCTTTGTCCAGCTTCTGATGTTCTCACGCAGCGGTCCATTTACTGTCCATCCCAAAGCTGTGCGCACTGCATACGGCCCATCCATGACACTGCGGATTACCTCTTCTGGCTCCAAAGCCTTTGCCACATCAGTCCCGATGAGAAGACCGATATCCGCGTTGATTGATGGAATTCGTACACCTCGTAGATGTGGCCACCTATCCACGTCTTCTTGGGTTGGAATGTTCTCTTTACTTGCGGAATAACCTTTTGTGCGAAAACACCTGTAAGCTCGATAAAGTCATCACCTTCTAAGCTGCCCACTTCTAGGTCTGATACAGCTTTGCATGAGACTGTCTTTTGGTCTCCCATAGTAGTGAGTAAGATGTTGACATTTTTTCCTTGCAGGTGAAGGTCGTTCGCCAGCTTGTTAGTGCAGAAGGAGGCGTTACTCCCTGGATCCATGAATGCATAACAAGTCAGCACCTTGTTGCCTTTCTTTGCCTTTACCCTCACAGGAACGATGGCGAGGACACTACCGGTACCCCCGACCCCAATCTGAGAGCATGCTTTCCCTGCATCCACGAATCCACTGACAACGGTTTGTTCTTCCTTTTGAGACTCCTCTTTTGGCTCTTCCTGTGATGCCTCTTCCTTTGGTAAATCTTTAAATTTCTGCTTTATGTGTAAAAGCGTAGGGTGTGTCGCTGAACATATCTGACAGCTCTTCTTTTCTTCACAGGCATTACTCATGTGTCCTCCTATAAGACAACTGAAACAAAGTCCTTTACTCTTAAGGAATTCAAGCTTTTCTTTGTGAAGCTTTCTTTGGAGTTTCTTGCACTGTTCCATGGTATGATCTCCCTGACAGAAGATACAAGGTTTCATGAAGGCTTTGTCCATGTTTGCTCCCTTCTCCTGAGCTTTCTTGTTTCGGGCACCAGCAGCATCTTTCTCAGCTTTCTGTTCTTTTACTTCAGTGGCTAGTGTTGTGATGTTTTTCTTTCCACTTTCCACCTTTCAGGCTGGCGCTTTGTTTGTCCTGAGATTTCACCAAACACAGGGTGTGCTGCTATTTCAGCCTGTGTGTTGACAAATGTCACTACGTCTTTGAACCTTGTCCGCCGATCTTGCTTTTTCTGAATGTCTATGGTGACACTCCTGAATCTCTCTCTCAGCCTGTATGGGAGCTTTGAGATGATCGTACGCATGTTAGCAGCATTTTCCATCTCTTCTAAGTACTCCAAATCCGACATTGCATTGTTGCAGTTTGTCATAAAGAGTGCGTATGCTTCAAGTGCCTTGGTGTCATCTGCTTTAATGGCAGGCCAGTTTAAAGCCTTGTCAAGATATGCCATGGATATCTTATATTTATCACCAAAGCGTTCCTTTAGCAGTCTCTTGGCTTCAGAGTAGCCCTGATCTGGATCCATATGAAAACAGCTACGCACTAAGTCATTAGGCTGCCCATTTGTGTGCTGTTCTAGATAGTAAAGCCGATCTTTGCTGTTTTCAGTCTTGCTTTCTATGCGGTGCTCAAAGGCTCTCATGAAGAGACGATATTCTAATGGATCTCCCTTAAAAACTGGAATGTTCGGTGATGGCAATGTAGATAGCTTTTGCTGCTTTATTAGGCTTTCAGTGATGTCGTTTTGCCGTTGCATGACGGTTACCAGATTATCTGTGTGATTGTCTGAAGTGACAGAAGCTTGTATCGCATCTGTACCTCTAGTGTGGCTATGCCAAGTTCCACTGCTAGCTACACTTCTCTTACTGTGGCTGACATCATGCTTCCTTGGCGCAGACATCAATATTTCCACCCTACTGCCTTTGGTTCTACTTGACACCTCTGAACTTTCATATTTTCTTAACACGGCTAATGGTAATGTGCATCCGTTGCAGCGAGCCCTGCTTGCAGCTCCAACTGTTCTTTTTCAACCTTGAGCTTTAGTTCATTCTCCTCTAAAGTCTGTCTTTTTCTCAATGTAGCTGACTTGGCTAACAGAGCAGCTCTCTCTAATTCGACTTTTAAGCGCTCAGCACGAGCTGACAATGTTGCAGAAGTAGCAGAAACAGACTTAGATTTTCTAGACTTACTGGAAGTGACTGACACACTATCTTCCGGATGTATCTGATCACTAACCTTGTTAGCCTCTTCTCTGCGTAGTATTGCATTTTGTATCCATACGGTCACTTCTTGCACAAATTCTCTGTGCTCGTTATTTCTTGGCTCAAACCAATCCCTTTGATCTGTGTTCAAATTCTCTACGCATTCCATCTGGCAGAATATGTCTTTAACGTCATCATTTATTTTACTGAATTCCTTTATCAGTGTTTCATACTTGGTCAACAATTCCTTTGCTATGATTTCCACATTTGCATCATCATCCATTAAACCATGCAATTCGTTCTTTTTCTCAGTAAGTTGTCCTAGTATGGCTTTTCTGGAGCTTATTTTCGTTTGCAGATTATACTCCAATGCTTTAACTGTTGGCTTAACCACTCGTTTTTTCTCAGTTAGGCTTACCGTGGCTTCTGTTAATGTCTCCGTCATGATTGCTTGATAATCAGTCCGTTTTTTACAGGTTCCACTTGTAACAGTCTCGCAGCAGCAACAACAAACTCCTTGAGACGTTAACAATCCACTTAGCACTCACCAGCCACGAGTACAGCACATGATCAGGCTAGTCGAGAAAGTTAGCCCTTCATTGAACTTTCATTCATGTTCCACTTTCCACAAAACCTCTCCAAAGGCTCGTAGTCCAACGTCAAGCAGGTTTTCTTACTAATGTAGAGGTTTGAAATCTTGAAATATGCGATGGCTTACGCTAATAACTGTCTAATATTATTCCAAGCAGCTAGTCCCATTTGCAGTGTCCATTGTCAGCCCAGCAATTCAGTTCAATAAATCCACTTCTGAAACGTTGTTGAAATAAAAGATAAAAATCTCCGGTTTTATTCCTTGGTTTCAGATTTACAAAAATAAAAATGTGAAGTGACTAAAACACTTATTCTATAGTTGCTAATGAAATAAAAGTATACTAACAAAGGTAGCAGTTAGCAGCTAGCAGTTAGCAGTTAGCAGATAAGAAAACCGTTCGCTTCCACAGCTCTCAAGATCTAAAAATATCATCATGAGAATCAACGTAATATTTGGCCTTTTCTTAAAGAGGCAGTACACTATTTTACCAATATGTACCAAATCCTATAAACACATGAATTCTAAGATGCTGCACTGTTAAAACAAGCAATGCTCGATATTTTGGTTTAGCAACAGGTGACAAGCCAGAACTGAACACATTGATTGCAAGGTATGTTGTAATCAAGTTGTTAGATGAGGAGTATTTTAGTATAGATTAATGTGTGACTGTGTAGTGAATGAATAATTGACATGTAAAGGGTATTTGCGTCCCTAGAAAAGCGTTATATAAAGTTGATGTCAGTGGCGGTTCTACATTGAAATACACCCTGGGCGAGACCCCTTTCGAGCGCCCCCCCCACCACCACCACCACCACACACACACACACACACACACACACACACACACACACACACACACACACAAAAACAACAAACAAAGTTCTGCACAAACAGTTATATTATATTATACACACACAACATATGCACACCTGAAAGCTCATGCTGGGGAGAAGTAGAGGCAAAGAGGTCTTCATCCTCAATATCAGATATTTGTGGAGACATATGTGTAGCGGAGGAGGTTGTTGGCTCATCCTGAAGGGTCGAGACCATTCCAGAAGAGGCCTGTGTAGCGGGGGAGGTGGTTGTCTCATCCTGACCAGTGGCAGAGGATGCTCCAAAATATTTTAGAAGTGCTCCTGAAATTGCAATTGAATTGCATTTGAAATCAAAAGACCATAGGATAATGTTTTATAAAGCTAAAACAGCCTGGGGTCAAATTGACTGAAAACATAATAGAAGGGTTACATAAACATGCTCTTACACACTAAATGTATGTCATTACACGCTATACCCTCCTAGACCCGGAAAAACATTTATTTATTTTATTATTTTTCCCCATGTCATCACATTGTTTAGAGCATAGAAACAAATGATAAAAAAAAAAAATATTGAAAAATTATATTTTATTCATGTTATGCTATAGTCACTAGGACTCAGTTGTTTAAAAATAAAATTACTTTAAATTATATGTATAGGCAAAAACAATGGGATTTTATTTTTTTATCACCAAAATCTTTTTGGGTTTCAGGATATTAATTTGTATATTTATCTAACTTTCATGAAAGACCTATTAGCTCTTTGGTTACTGCCTCAAATTCTATGCATGACACACTTTTAGTTATGACTTGTAAAACTATACTTAGGAAACTATACTTAGCACACTGTGTAGCAAATAGCTACATAGCAAATGTAAAGATTTGAAAATGCCGTTGGTTATTTACAGAGCCTAACGTTAAACCAACAGATGGAAATGATAACTGAACTTTTAACAGTTTTATTGCAAAGCACAATAGTTGAGTTGAAACCAAATTATTGTTGTATAAGCATAGCAAGCATCATTAGCAAAAAGGCTAACAAAGAGTTATACCCACCACCAATTAACATTATCTCTTCATTCATGATGAAATGGATACTGTAATCATACAGAGAGAGAGAACATAGTTGCATACCTTAATTGTTTGCTTGTTTCTCCTCCTCTTCTTTTCTTTTTTTTTCGAAATTGGGCACCTGATGGCTTTGACCTTTTCTTCTCCATCTCTGTTTATTTGGCACTCGACAATCAACAGATTTCCCATCCCCCCAACTGTCACTCACAACCAGAAGTCAAGACTAAACCAATTCACCTTGATGACCGCATAATTGTTTTGTATTACCTAGTTTCATTTGCAGGAACTATAGGCTGTCCGTTCCATTTGAGAGAGACCCAGAGGTGAAATGTCACCCGCGCCTCTCGCCCCACCCCCTTTTACACTTCTCTCACAACACACAGCTTCTGTGCATGGTACATTTAATTTCAGCAAGCAGGGGCGCCGGCAGCTGCAGGGAGCGCCAATTTTCCAATTCCACACACAGTGAAATGATATAAATGATGAAAACGCCAGCGACGCAGAGGAATTTTTATTTTTTTATCTGCTTGTGCTGCCGCCCCCAATGTGTCACGAAAAATGCGCCCGGCGGCGTCTGCGCCCGTGCCTAAAACCGCTACTGGTTTATGTAATAATAATAATAATTGTAGAGGTTTGAAATCTTGAAATATGCGATGGCTTACGCTAATAACTGTCTAATATTATTCCAAGCAGCTAGTCCCATTTGCAGTGTCCATTGTCAGCCCAGCAATTCAGTTCAATAAATCCACTTCTGAAACGTTGTTGAAATAAAAGATAAAAATCTCCGGTTTTATTCCTTGGTTTCAGATTTACAAAAATAAAAATGTGAAGTGACTAAAACACTTATTCTATAGTTGCTAATGAAATAAAAGTATACTAACAAAGGTAGCAGTTAGCAGCTAGCAGTTAGCAGTTAGCAGATAAGAAAACCGTTTGGCTTCCACAGCTCTCATGATCTAAAAATATCATCATGAGAATCAACGTAATATTTGGCCTTTTCTTAAAGAGGCAGTACACTATTTTACCAATATGTACCAAATCCTATAAACACATGAATTCTAAGATGCTTTTAACCTTTTAAGTATTATTTAACATTTTAACCATTACATGAACTTCTAAATGAAATTTTTTACCTTTTTAACTTTAATTCTTATTCACATTACTATGAATTGTACTTTGGCCTCTACAATAATACTAATACTACTACTACTACTACTACTACTAATAATAATAATAATAATAATAATAATAATAATAATAATAATAATAAAAATAGTAATAATAATAATAATAGTATAATAATAATAATAATAATAATAATAATAATAATAATAATGTATTGTTCATTTTCACTGAATATAAACAACATGTTAATCTACACAGAGAGTTTGATTGTGTTTTGTTTATTGTGCAATCATTTACAGGTACAGAGATGTGTACTATGTGTCGCACCTCTGCTTGCTCATGCCTGCTTTACTTTTCTTTTTTAGTTATCTCTACATTTAGCCAATGATTTTATGATTAACTTTTTTAACTTTTTTACATTACTTTTTACTTTCTTTTAACTGGATTTTGCTTTTATGTTTTTACTTGTTTTTTTTTTACTTTTTAAACAACACGTTGGACTCGCCGAGCGACTGGATCCTTTGTATCTATTTTTCAACATGTCTGGGATAAAAACAACTACTACAAACTCTTTCTGCCAAAATTGCTGGAAATATTAACAGGAAATCAGTGTGCTACAAACAAAGAATTTTGCTTTGGAATCTGAAAGAGGACTTCAGGAGACAATACCAATCACACAATGTGGTAAGACTGTGAATTTAAACTTGGATGATACAGTGTCATTCCCAAAACTGAGCAAAGCAAAGGGATTTAAACAAAATGATGCCACCTGGCATAAACTTGGTGCCCAGCCAAAGCAGCACTGGATTAGAAAAAGGAATGCTGGCATCACAAGAGCATATGTAGCATCACCAGACATCCAGCTAAAAAACAGATTCCAACCACTGACTGAGCTAAAGATTAATGAACCAGAAAACTCTGCTGTAAATGAAAAACATGGAGTAAGTCAAGCTTATTCTATGGAGAACAGGAGACATGAATCTGTGGAAAAGCACCAGGCAAACAGAGATAGAGAATATGCCAAAAGTGAAGGTCAGAGATATCTTGCTGCTTGGAGACGGTGCTATCAGAGACATAAACAACAATAGATTTGCTACATGCAGCTTTCCAAGTGCTACAGTCACTGATATAACAGCACTTCTCCCCCAAGTTATGTCCAAACACACAGGGATTAAACAGCTGATGTTACACGTGGGTGCAGTTGACACGAGGAAGGGGGAATCAGAAGTTTTAAAAAAGGATTTCTCCAGGCTTTTAGACAAACTTGAAAACCTGGAAGTGCAATCCTTTATCAGTGGACCACTCCCAAACATCGACAGAAGGATCAATAAATTCAGTCGGCTGCTTGCATTGAATACATGGCTGTCCAAGGCCTGTGAAACAAGAGGAGTACACTTCATTGATAACTTTAACTTGTTTTGGCAACGTGACGTTCTGTTCAAAGGAAAGGGCCCACATCTAAACAGGGGAGGGGTCAGGAGGCTAACAGATAAATTTTAGTTAAATCTGGAATTAAGATGATACCCCTTACACCTAACTTGGCCAGGTCACGGGTTCTATCATCATCACTAAAAACATCACCCCCAATACCACCCAGGAGTACCACTGCTTCACCACGGCCACTAACTAGAGTCCAATGCACCCCTGTCAGACCCCCTCCACCCCCTCCCAAACCAGCTCCTCCCAGACCAGCTCCAGAAGCCTTGACTAGCATCAAGGCTACTATCAGTGATTAGGACACTGTGGGCCTCTGCTGTTCCAGGACTTTTCATCATAATAAACCACTTATCAACCTGAGGCCCTGGGAGAGAACACTCCCCCCTAGCTCCATAGCTACAGTCAGAAGTCGCAGATTAAAGAAGAGAATAACAGTTAGATTGTCTAATCAGACAAATCCCCTGCAAACAGATAAAATTAGGTCCTGCTCAAACGGACTTAAAACTTGCAGTGTTCAATGTCAGGTCTTTGGGAAACAAATCTTTTTTAATTAATGATTTTATAACTTCAAATAAGCTTGATTTTATGTTTTTAACAGAAACATGGTTGGACAGCAGTACTGGAAATGCGGTCCTTATTGAATCCACCCCATCGAATTTCACATTTTTATCCAAAATACTGGAAAACAAAGGGTGGTGGTGTATGTGCCTTTCTTAGGGATAATATTCTTATCCAGGAGCTATCACTTGGAGAGTTTTCATCATTTGAGTATGTGTCATTCAAAATGGAGTTGAGGTTTTCTCCATCTATTTTACAAACCACCCCAACAATGTCATGATTTTATTAATGAGTTTACTGAAATGCTTTCGGTTATCTGCACAGAATTTGAACAAATAGTCATATCTGGTGATTTTAATGTGCATGTGGATAATGTTTGTGACAGAAATGCCAAAGAACTTTCTACTATTCTTTATACTTTTGGTCTTTGTCAGCATGTTAATGAGCCGACCCATAACAGAGGTCACACTCTGGACCTGGTCATTACTAAAGGTGTTCATATTTCAGATGTCACTGTGATTGATGTTGCTCTATCTGATCATTCTTGTGTCTTTTTTCATCTGTCCATAATTCCAAAAGTTGCTGTTGGGCCTACTGTTGCAAAAAAGAGACACATTAACGATAACACCAGGACACAGTTTATGGAGGCAATCAGGTTTGAAAAAGCCTCATCAGGTCAAGTTGATGATTTGTTGAATTGTTATACTTCAGGTGTTTTAAATGTTAGGAACACCATTGCTCCTGTTAAGGTTAAAGTGATCAGGACGAGGCAGAAGGCTTCATGGAGCAATGCTCACTCTGTCAGGGCACAGAAAAGGGAATGCCGAAAAGCCAAAAGAAAATGACGTAAATCGAAACTCTTAATTCATTATGAGGTATACAAAGAAAATTTGCATGTTTTCAATCAAACTTTGCAAAAAGAAAGAGAAATATTCTTCTCAGAGACCATCAACAACAAGATTCAAGATTCAAGATTGCTTTATTCGTCACATACCAAATTATATACAGCATATATAACCAGCAGTGAAATGTGAGCTGGTGGTGCAACATATTACATTTATACATAGATAGACACACTAAGGTTGCAGACCACACCGGTGCAGCTGCTGAACAGCGCTCCAAGAAATGATGAAAATGAAATAAGGCATTGTACAGACATTACAGACATCAAAATATGCAGACATAACAGACAAGTAGTTATAACAACAGTAGCAGTTACAACATAAACAACAGTGGCATTTCCAGCAGTTAGGATGGGGATGACAACACACGTGGTCACGTGATGGAATTTTTCAGTGGCTTACATGAGGGAGAGGGGAGGGGGCACGAGGGGGTAGCATTATAGTACAGGGTCAGACTGATGTAAAAGTGGCAGACTGTTGGTCTGGGCTGGTGTTAGGATAGAGTCCAAGGCCTCTGTGGGGCGATGAATAGGCAGTCTGTTGGAGTGAGAATCAGTGGCCTTGGGCTTGTTGGGAACGGAGAGTCTCAAGCGGATAAGATAAGACCCAGCTGCCGGCTAGGCTCCTAAGAGGGAGGGGGGGGGGTTGTGTATTTGATCTTTGGTAATTTGTCCGGCTCGTGATCGATCAGTTCTGGTCCTCAGCATCAGTTTCGTGAGTCCATGTCGTGGAGTAACCTTGATGTATCCTTCATTATATTCAGACCAGAAACACTACGTAGCAGCTCACCGGTCAGTTTCTCGATGATGTCCACTCTTTTCTGAGTGTCCTCAGATCGGGCCAAGATGATGCGAATCAGCTCTTCGATTCGCGTGCCCCATTGATGTAACCCTTTCAAATCAGTTAAGCCGCACAGTAGCTCTCCTCTTCTGTCTCTCGGTGTTATGAACTCTTTTCTGTATGTCCACAGTCCGTGCTGAGAGGTCTCGTGTCAGCTCCTCGGATTGCGCGTCTCTTTGATGTAGCCCTTTCAAACTTTCACCCACGTCAAGCACTTTTTAATTTCAGTAGACAGCGGCTGGGTAGATTTGAAGGCAGCTGTCTTGCAAATTTTCCGATAGTTGAAGGCATTCCCCAGACCAATAAGGAGGAATCCATCTATCATGAATCCAAACATATAGATATCCTCGACGTCCTCAACCGACAGAGCTTCCAGACACAGAACCTGCCAGTTCTTCCAGGCATCCTGGAGTAGCCTGCGGCAAAGGTTCCGCCAGGGCAAGTGGGTTCCCCCGGAGCACCCTTCTTTTGTGAAAAAATAGTGTCAATAGCGCTCAGAGACCAGGTAATTAAATCCATATCGGTTCTTAGGAGTCCAGCAGGCAGTAAAGTCCAAGAAATAACAGAGAAAAATGACGACACGAGACAAGAGAAACTTATACTGATAGCAGAGAGCAGGAGAGCAGAGGGAGCAGAGGGAAAACACGTCCGCCTTGTCTGAAGGACAGAGTAGCAACAATAGTAACAACCTGCGTGTCCTGTTTGCTAGAGTGAACAGATTAACAAACCCTCCAGCTCCATTTTCACCAGAATTAGTTTCCACCACTAAATGCAATGAGTTTGCATTGTTTTTCAACAACAAGGTTCAAGGCATTAAACATGCGATACAGTCCAAAGGGCATAAAACAACACTGCAGCCACCTAGGAGACACTTGGTTGGTTTAACACATTTTACACAAATTAATGACAGAACAATTGAAAAAACTGTCTCCAGCCTGAGTTCATCCACCTGCTGCCTCGATGTTTTACCCACTAGATTTCTAAAATCAGTACTAAGCAGTTTGTTACCACAACTCACTGATATAGTCAATAATTCCTTACAGTCTGGAACATTTCCAAGGGCCTTAAAAACTGCTGTCATTAAGCCTCTCCTAAAGAAGAGACTATCGGCCCATATCAAACCTGCCATTTTTAGGGAAAGTCAGATCATCAAGCATAGATTTTAACCCCGATATGGATTCATTAATCTCTGCCGTTTTGGTATCCAGTTTGTTGGAGAGGGCCAGGTTCCCACTTCGTATCTCTTGAAGTATAAGAGCGTCTCCAGTAGGCTGTGCTTCTCCGTGCGCCATCTTGCTAACATTAGCTTCTTGCTGCTGGTCGTCCTTTTCGCACGGAGAAGTATGTGCACTCGTCAAGTTAGCTCGCTTATTTTTGAATCTCAGAGCCATTGCGCAGTATATAAATCAGATTAAAAGAGTAGTGTCTCTTTTTGAAGGGTTAAGAGCGTTTTAAGGATAAAGACCCGGAGAGCTTCCACGAACACGTCCTTCTAGCTCGGCTGCATCACGTGACCCCCCCATTTTTAGGGAAAGTCATCGAAAAAGTTGTATATCAACAACTTAATGACTTTCTATTACTTAACAACTGCTTTGATCATTTTCAGTTTGGATTCAGGCCCCATCACAGACTGAGACTGCACTTATCAAAGTCACAAATGACATCCGTATGAACACTGACGCAGGCAAAGTCTCTGTCTTAGTTCTGTTGGACTTGAGTGCTGCGTTTGATACAGTGGACCATGAAATCCTGACACAAAGATTAGTGTAATGGATAGGTATCACTGGAACTGCTCTTAAATGGTTTCAGTCCTATCTTGAAGACAGGAAGTACTTTGTTTCGGTTGGTAACTGTGTGTCAGACCAAATGGCCCTGACATGTGGGGTTCCACAGTGGTCTATCTTGGACCTCTATTATTCAATCTCTACATGCTTCCTTTAGGCCAGTTAATACGCAGCTGTAACGTATCCTACCATAATTATGCAGAGGACACTCAGATTTACATTTCACTCACAGCAGGTGAAAATAGACCAATCCATTCACTGTGTCACTGCATCGAACAGATTGACATGTGGATGCAAAATAATTGTCTCCAACTGGACAGAAACATGACTGAACTAATCATCTTTGGGCCACAGAAACAAAGAGAAAGTGTCAGCAGCCACCTCGAGTCTCTTTATCTAAAATCTATAAACCAGGTTAGAAATCTAGGGGTCATCATGGACTCAGACTTGAATTTCCACAGTCACATTAAGTCAATTACATCATCTGCATTTTATCACCTTAAAAACATTTCCAGAGTCAAAGTGATAATGTCTCAACCAGACTTAGAGAAACTTATCCATGCTTTTATCTCCAGCAGGTTAGATTACTGTAACGCCCTGCTCACTGGTCTCTCAAAACGAGGGTTAAGACAGCTGCAGCTTATTCAGAACGCAGCTGCTCGGGTTCTCACCAAAACCAGGAAGTACAACCACATTATGCCAGTTTTAAAATCTCTGCACTGGCTTCCTGTTGCTCAGAGAATAGACTTTAAAACAGCACTTCTGGTTTACAAGTCTCTAAATGGTTTAGCACCAGAATATATCTCTGACATGCTAGTTACTAATGAACCTC
Source organism: Perccottus glenii (assembly GCA_024416835.2). NCBI lineage: Eukaryota > Metazoa > Chordata > Actinopteri > Gobiiformes > Odontobutidae > Perccottus > Perccottus glenii. Next base: position 27,439,761 of record CM044555.2, on the reverse strand, counting down.
CTCGGACTCTGAGAACATCTGGGACAGGCATCTGCTCGTGCCCAGAGTTAGAACTAAACAGGGTGAAGCAGCGTTTAAGTTTCATGCAGCAAAAACCTGGAACAGCCTCAACTTTAACAATGTTCAAGGGGAGGTTAAAAACCTTCCTCTTTAGCTCCGCCTACACTACAACCTAGTGTTTGTTTTTTCTTTTATCTGCACTCTTTTTTTTTTAAATGTTTTTAATTTTTTCTTATGTTTCTTAATATAAATCTTGTAAATTGTCTTTTATTCCTGTAAAAGACTTTGAGTTACCCAGTGTATGAATTGTGCTATATAAATAAAATTGCCTTGCCTTGCCTTGCCTACTACTTAATGGCCAGGTCTCCCTTTGTTTCTTTTTACACAAGTTTACATTTGTGTGACTTAATTTTTCACTTGAATTTTATTTTCAATATTTATTTTTTATGTTTTTATTCCTATGCATATGGCAGACTGCAATCTTTTGAGTTCAAATAAATACCAAATGTTCTAAAATACTGTATATAATGTTTTTATTCTTCAATCAGTTAATATAAACATCTTTGATATTTAAGATGTTATAAAACGTAATAGCGTTATAGAACATAAAAAATGTAACGTCAGTTACTTTGCTGAATAACTAATTACTTTTACATTGTGATAACTGAGTTAATAACTCAATTACTTTTTGGAAGAAGTAATTTGTAACTGTAACTAATTACTTTTTTAAAGTAAGATGACCAACACTGTATATCAGTGTTGGACACTTGAATAGATGCATGTAGCAAATCTGCTATTGTTTATGTCTCTGATAACACCGTCTCCAAGCAGCAGGATATCTCTGTTCTTGACTTTTGGAATAGAGTCACTGTCTCTGTTTGTCTGGTGCTTTTCCACAGATTCATGTCTCCTGGTTTTCCATTAAATAAAACTCCATGTTTTTCAGTCACAGCAGAGTTTTCTGGTTCATTCACCTTTAGCTCAGTCAGTGGTTGGAATCTGTTTTTTAGCTGGTTGTCTGGTGATGCTACATATGCTTTAGTGATGTCAGCATTCTTTTTTCTAATCCAGTGCTGCTTTGGCACCAAGTTTATGCAGGTGGCAGCATTTTGTTTAAATCCCTTTGCTTTGCTCAGTTTTGGGAATGACACTATATAATCCAAGTTTAAATTTACAGTCTTACCACATTGTGTGATCGGGATCGTCTCCTAAAGTCCTCTTTCAGATTCCAAAGCAAAAATCTTTGTAGCACACTGATTTCCTGTTGATATTTCCAACAATTTTGGCAGAAAGAGTTTATAGTAGTTTTTACCCCAAACATGTTGAAAAATAGATACCAAGGCTCCAGTTGCTCAGCGAGTCCATTTTGTGTGTTGTTTAAAAAGTAAAAATAAGACATAAAAAAAACATAAAAATCAAGATAGTAAAAAGTAAAAGGTAATGTAAAACTTTGATCATAAAATGATTGGCTAAATGTGGAGATAACTAAAAAGAAAGTAAAGCTGGCATAAGCAATCACAGGAGCATCTGCACTCTTCAGAAGCAGGAAGCATTAAAAGTAACCACTAGCGAAGCCCGTAGGTGGGCTACGCACACACTCGTAGAACTGTAGTTACATCAGGTAACTATAAATTAACATTCATTCATTCATTCATTTTCTACCGCTTTGTCCCGTTAGGGGTCGCGGGTGACTTGAGCCTATCCCAGCAGCTTTGGGCCTGAGTCGGGGTACACCCTGGACAGTGGCCAGTTAGTCACAGGGCTGACATTTAGACATAGACAGTGACAGACAACCATTCACTCTCACATTCATTCACTAGGGACACTTTAGAGTTGCCAATTGACCTGTACATGCATGTCTTTGGACAGTGGGAGGAAGCCGGAGTACCCGGAGAGAACCCACGGTAACACGTGGAGGACATGCAGACTCCTCACAGAAAGACCGGAGTCGACCGAGAATGTTTGAGTCGGCCGGGTTTTGAACTCATGACCTTCTTGCTGTGAGGTAGGAGTGCTAACCACTCTGCCACGTGCACCCCCTATAATTTAACATACATTTTAATATTGATGCAGACATCAACTTGACTTGAACAAAATCTGTTCACTCCAGAGTAAAAGTCTCATGATCTATCTTAATATGGAGAAGCTACATAAATGCAGATTTTTAAAAAACAATGAGGAGAATATGAGTAAACCGCATGCTTTACCTTTTAAAATGGGCCTACACTTATTTTAATGTGACGTCGAGTGACATGAACAAAAGAGTAGCACTTCAAATAAGCACAAACAACAGCTCTGCTTGCTTTTGACTTCATTAAAAAAAAAAAAATACATATAGAAATATTTATAACCTATATTTTCTAACTATAAACTTTAAATATATATTGTAATAGCTGCAGAGTTCTTATTTTGTACTGTTCAACTGTTCTTTGTTCCTGTGACAGAAGGGGGCGCTATGGGTTTAGAAAAGGAGTTAGAGAGAAGGAGAGGGTGCCGGAGAAGTCAGACTGTTGTGTGTGCATGTTAAAAAGAGGGTTGTTAAAAAGAGAGTTCAGCGTGAGCTGTGGCTGAGACAGCAGCTCCTGTTATCTAAACTGGTGAATAAAGCAGCACTGAGTTCTACAGTTCGACTGGTTTCTTCCCTGACTGAGCGGGGCATTACATTGGTGTCAGAAGCTCGAGATTCGTTCCCGCTGCTGAGTCGCTGTTCAGCAGAGAACCAGATGAACATGTTTCCATACGAAACCGGCCGTCTACAGGTGAAAAAGGAAGCCGACGAGTGCTTGATTAACATGCCTGTGGGTGCTGAGACGCCTCCAGAGAACCCCACATCGCGTACCCAGTCCCGGGATTCCCGCCACTGGGGCGCTATGCAGCGTCGGCCGGAGGTGCGCCATGTTGGAGGCGCGGATCGGGAGGTAAACAAAGATGGCGGCGCCCAGCAGCTCGTCATGTCCGGTGCAATGTCACTGAAGTTCTCTGGTGTGGGAAACTTAGAGGCATATCTAGCCCAGTTTGAACTGTTAGCTTCTGCGGCAGGCTGGTCTAACCGGATTAAAGCTGTACAATTGGCTCTGTCATTGACCGGAGAAGCTGCCACATGTCTCCTGCTATTGGCTCCTGAGGAGAGGGAGGACTATGCAATGCTGGTGGGAGCCCTGCAAAGGCGGTGTTTAATCTCAAAGACTCTTTACGCTGTGAATTCAAAAATTGTACCAGGCAGCCGGGTGAGTCTCTTTGGTCCCTGGCTCATGAGGTTGAAAGCCTAGGCAGGCGCGCCTATGCCAGTTTACCAAGTGCAATCCAGGGTGAACTAGTCCGCGACCAGTTTGTCCATGCCCTGTCGCCTGTGGATCTGCGTCTGCATGTGCAGCTCGCTCACCCCGCCACGCTGGGGGAGGCACTCGAATTGGCTTTGGAGAGGGAGTCCGCCATCGGGGCTTCAAAGCAGGCGACGCCTGCGCCTGGAATGGCTGCTGCCGCTAAGGAGGCGGGGGAACTTAAACCAGTGTGGGCGGAGGAACTGATACACGCAGTAAAATCCCTGTCTCTTGGCCCTCGAGAGGTAGACACACGACGCGTTACCCCTCCTACTTGTTGGGGTGTGGCCAGCCTGGTCACACACTCCGCTGCCCGGAGGCTAAGGGGCAGGGAAACGGGAAAGGGTCCGTGTAGCCCGGACAACACGGACCCCCTCAACCATCCACCGGGAGCCGAAATTTCCACTGGAAGGGGAGGACTGTGATACACCCCTGCATGCTGATGCTGTAGAGACAGTGGGCTGGACAGAGGTGGGATTCCGTTGTCATGCCCCGGTACTGGTAGGGAGTGTCTCTTGCCCAGCCCTAGTAGATACGGGGTCTACAGCCACATTTGTGAGACCGGATGTTATACCAGAAGGAACCGCTTTTGGAATCGACTTCTGTGAAATTACGGACAGTGACTGGTCAAACGGCTATGATAGAAGGTAGAGGGACGTTTGTATTCACCATAGGGGATATTTCTATAACCTTCCAGGCATGGGTAGCGGAAGTGAAAGACCCTTGTGTCCTGGGCCTAGACTTCTTGAGGCTGGTAGGGTGTGTATTGGATTTGGGGCGGGATACTGATTCTTCCTGGGGGTCAAGTTATTCAACTAACCCCACCCCATAACTGGACCCCAGCAGTGGCACCCACCTGCTGCACTTCTGAAATCTCGGAAACGAGGAGTCTTAAGGCGGAGGCGACACAGCACGGGCCACCCCACACTGCTCCACTCAAGCAAAGGATGAGTGCGCCCGAGGACAGGGTTGGAGCACTCAGGGATATGTGGGAGAGGAACTGTGAAAGACTGGATGAGCAACAGCGAGGGGAGCTGTGGCAGGTCCTGTGGGAATTTAAGGACTTGTTTGCCTTCAATGACAATGAAGTGGGTCTTACGCACTTGGTTGAGCACCACATTGACACTGGGGAGGCGCATTAAAGTGCGCCCACGCCGCCTACCATTGATACGGCAGGAGGCTGCAGATAAAGAGATTCAAGCCATGCTGGAGGCGGACATAATTGAACCCTCAGACAGCCCGTGGTCATCAGCCGTGGTCTTGGTCCCAAGGAAAAAGAGCACAAGATGGAGGTTTTGTGTGGACTACAGGCCGTTGAACAAAGTGACCAGAAAGGACTGCTACCCTCTGCCACGGGTTGATGAGACCCTAGATCTGGTGTTGGGTTCGTCATGGTTTTCATCGCTGGATTTGCGTAGTGGCTATTGGCAAGTCCCTCTCAGCCTCTCAGCAAGGCCGAAAACTGCATTCAGCACTGGCCGAGGACACTGGCAGTTTAAAGTTCTCAGTTTTGGACTGTGCAATGCACCAGGGACATTTGAAAGACTCATGGACCATGTTTTGGCCAATGTTCCACGACAAGAGTGCCTAGTGTACCTAGATGACGTTCTCGTTCATGGACGATCCTTCAAGGTGGCGCTGGATTCCCTGCGGCTGGTACTGGGGAGAATTGCCGCTGCAGGACTGAAACTGCATCCAGATAAATGCCATTTTTTACAGCGAGAGGTGGAGTTCTTAGGCCACAGAGTGACTGGAGAAGGCATCAGCACCCTTCAGGAGAAAATCCGGGCTATTAGAGACTGGCCGGTTCCAAATAACCAGAGACAGCTCAAGAGCTTCCTAGGGCTGGCCTCTTACTATAGGAGGTTTGTGAAGGGGTTTTCCTGTATTGGTGCACCCCTGTTCCGTCTCCTACAGAAAAACCAGTCTTTCACTTGGTCAGCAGACTGCCAGGAGGCATTTTCCACCCTTCAGCAGGCGCTCACTAACACCCCTGTCCTCACCCCCCCAGACCCCACACACTGTGTGTGCCGTTCACACTGGATACAGATGCCAGCGATGTTGGCATGGGAGCAGTGTTGTCACAAACCGGCCCAGGAGGGGAGCGGGTGGTGGCCTATTTCAGCCGAGTGTTTAATAAGAGTGAGCGTCGCTACTGTGTGACAAGACGTGAACTGTTGGCAGTCATACTTTCGCCAGCGGCACTTCAAGTACTACTTGTGTGGTGTGCCGTGTGTCATCAGGACAGACCATGCAGCCCTACGGTGGTTGATGTCTTTTAGAGAACCAGAGGGCCAAATTGCACGGTGGCTGGAAGAGCTGCAGTCTTTTCACTTTGAAGTTGTGCACCGACCGGGTGCACAGCACTCTAATGCTGATGCCCTGTCCCGGCGCCCATGCGCATCAGCGGATGCGGTACTGTGACCGGAGGGACACTAGAGAAGAGGAATTAAGGGGAGGGCCAACGGCAGCCGAGCCCACCTGCTGCTCATTAGAGGTTGTGGGCGATGCAGATTGGGCCTCTGAACAGGAGAAAGATAAAGACTTGAAACCTGTTCGTCAGTGGGTCTTAAATGGTATAAGGCCCCCTTGGGAGGAGGTTATGGGACTTTCAGTGGCCACTAAAAGCCTGTGGAGTAAGTTTAGAGCGCTTCGGGTGGTGGACGGAGTGCTGCAGAGATCGTGGAAAGAACCGGCAACAGGGGAGGGAAGGTGGCAAGTGGTAGTTCCTAACACCCTCAGAGAAGCTGTCTTGGGGGCGTGTCATGGGGGCGCAGGCTCAGGCCATTTTGGTAACACTAAGACCCTCCGTCGGCTGCGCCAGGGATATTACTGGGGTCAACATCGCCGCGATGTTGAAGATTTTGCCGGCGTTGTGATGAGTGCGCAGCTTATAAGGGCCCCTCGACCAGTCACATGCTCCTTACAACAACAGGCAGTCGGCGCACCCATGGAGAGGGTAGCTGTGGACATTATGGGCCCTTTCCTGTGTCGGACCGAGGGAACAAATATGTGCTGTGTGCAATGGACTATTTCACAAAGTGGCCCGAAGCTTATGCTCTGCCAGACCAGGAGGCGGAAACCGTGGCAGATAATCTGCTGGAGGGCATGTTCAGCCGGTTTGGGGCACCTGACATAATTCACAGTGATCAGGGCAGGAACTTTGAGTCACGGGTCTTTGCAGCCCTGTGTGACAGGCTGAACATTAAAAAAACTCGCACTACACCATTACACCCTCAGAGTGACGGTTTAGTGGAACGTTTTAACCGCACGATGCAACAGCAGATGGCCATTCTCACTGCCGCTCATCAACGTGATTGGGATAGACACATTCCTCTTGTGTTGATGGCTGTTATGTCCTCAGTTGATGAAGACAAGGTTTTACAAGACAAACAGAGAGTCAAGGTCATAAAGTTTTGGTGTGTGTCTTTTATTGGTCCAAACACACACAAAAATAAAACCACCAACAAAAGTGGAGGGAGGAAGGCTGTATGGTTGTGCCAAATCAAAGAAACCAATATAACAAAACAGAGCCTAACTAACTAACTGAGCAGAGAACTAAAACAACAAACAAAAGTCCTGGTTTAAATTATCTAAATAAAAGGTCTGTACTCCAAAACATACACGGGTGGCAACAACCAATAAACCTAGTGGGCTAAACATAAATTTTCTACGTGGTGCACAAATGTATAGGGTACCCACTCACCTGCCAACCTCCCAACCAACAACATGTGATTTACAAATTCAAAAAACATACAAACAAGGCGAGAGAGAACAAGAGAGAATGCAGCTCCAGGTGCTTCCTTTTTAAATCTTGAGCCAGGCCCTGATTGGCTGCTCCAGGTGGTGAATTATCCAACCAGGGTGTGGCAAACAGGTTCCACTCACAGCACCTGAGAGCAAATAGGGGGAGGAGGAAAGACAGGAGCAGGGAGGCAGAAACAAATCCCCTGCATGTAACAATGGCCTACCGCTCCGCAGTCCAGAACTCCACTAACTGCACCCCTGCGTTGCTGATGCTAGGCCGGGAGATACGGACGCCGGCGGAACTGGCTTATGGGAAACCTCCGGGTAGCACAAAGGACGCACCCGGTCCGGAGTACGCTAGGAAGTTGCAGGATCGCCTAGAGACAGCACATGCGTTTGCCCGGGAACAGCTGGAGAAGGCTGGTATGAGGCAGAAAAGGAACTATGACGTGAGAAGTAAGGGTAAGGACTTCCAGGAGAGGGAGTTGGTTTGGGTCTACTCACCTAAACGGAAGAAAGGACGTTGCCCCAAACTTGACAATCATTGGGAGGGCCCATGTAGGGTGCTAGAACGGGTTGGGGAGGTGGTTTACAGGGTACAAGTTTCCCCTAAGGGCAGGAAAGTAGTACTTCACCGAGACAGGTTGGCCCCTTATAGGGGTAGGGCTGTTCCTTTGTTTGAGCAGGGCCAAGAGACTCAAGAGCAGAGCTCGGACTATTTGGCTGGCCAACACACCCCTGTTTCAACCCCCGTCACTCCCGTCCAATCACTGGGGTCGGCTGAAGAGGTTCATGATTCAGGACCCCGCAGGGCACAGAGACAGCGGCGTAAACCTGCACGTTTTAGGGATTTTATTTTGTGTCCCTCGGGGCGAGGGGTTTCATAAAGGGGAGGGCAGTGTAATAGCTGCAGAGTTCTTATTTTGTACTGTTCAACTGTTCTTTGTTCCTGTGACAGAAGGGGGCGCTATGGGTTTAGAAAAGGAGTTAGAGAGAAGGAGAGGGTGCCGGAGAAGTCAGACTGTTGTGTGTGCATGTTAAAAAGAGGGTTGTTAAAAAGAGAGTTCAGCGTGAGCTGTGGCTGAGACAGCAGCTCCTGTTATCTAAACTGGTGAATAAAGCAGCACTGAGTTCTACAGTTCGACTGGTTTCTTCCCTGACTGAGCGGGGCATTACAATATGTATATAAAATTCTTTACTGCTGAAATATTATCAATGTGTTTATAAAGAAATAAATAATCCAATCAGAGTTCCTTCAGAAAAAGCAGATAAACTGTGCAGGTTAGGTTTAGGCAAGGCAATTTTATTTATATAGCACAATTCATACACTGGGTAACTCAAAGTGCTTTACAGGAATAAAAGACATTTTACAAGATTTATATTAAGAAACATAAAAAAAAATTAAAAACATTTTAAAAAGAAGAGTGCAGATAAAAGAAAAAACACTTTAAGTTGTAGTGTAGGCGGAGATAAAGAGGAAGGTTTTTAACCTCCCCTTGAACATTGTTAAAGTTGAGGCTGTTCCAGGTTTTTGCTGCATGAAACTTAAACGCTGCTTCACCCTGTTTAGTTCTAACTCTGGGCACGAGCAGAAGGCCTGTCCCAGATGTTCTCAGAGTCCGAGGAGGTTCATTAGTAACTAGCATGTCAGAGATATATTCTGGTGCTAAACCATTTAGAGGCTTGTAAACCAGAAGTGCTGTTTTAAAGTCTATTCTCTGAGCAACAGGAAGCCATTGCAGAGATTTTAAAACTGGCGTGATGTGGTTGTACTTCCTGGTTTTGGTTAGAACCCGAGCAGCCACGTTCTGAATAAGCTGCAGTTGTCTTAACCCTTGTTTTGAGAGACCAGTGAGCAGGACGTTACAGTAATCTAACCTGCTGGAGATAAAAGCATGGATAAGTTTCACTAAGTCTGGTTGAGACACCATCCCTTTGACTTTGGAAATGTTTTTAAGGTGATAAAATGCAGATGATGTAATTGACTTAATGTGACTGTGGAAATTCAGGTCTGAGTCCATGATGACCCCTAGATTTCTAACCTGATTTTTACATTTTAGAGAAAGAGACTCGAGGTGGCTGCTGACACTTTCTCTGTGTTTCTGTGGCCCAAAGATGATTAGTTCAGTCTTGTTTCTGTTCAGTTGGAGAAAATTATTTTGCATCCACATGTCAATCTGTTCGATGCAGTGACACAGTGAATGGATTGGTCCATTTTCACCTGCTGTGAGTGAAATGTAAATCTGAGTGTCATCTGCATAATTATGGTATGATACGCCACAGCTGCGTATTAACTGGCCTAAAGGAAGCATGTAGAGATTGAATAACAGAGGTCCAAGATAAACCCCTGTGGAACCCCACATTTTAGGGCCATTTGGTCTGACACACAGTTACCAACCGAGACAAAGTACTTCCTGTCTTCAAGATAGGACTGAAACCATTTAAGAGCAGTTCCAGTGATACCTATCCATTACACTAATCTTTGTGTCAGGATTTCATGGTCCACTGTATCAAACGCAGCACTCAAGTCCAACAGAACTAAGACAGAGACTTTGCCTGCGTCAGTGCTCAGACGGATGTCATTTGTGACTTTGATAAGTGCTTTCTCAGTGCTGTGATGGGGCCTGAATCCTGACTGAAAAGGATCAAAGCAGTTGTTAAGTAATAGAAAGTCATTAAGTTGTTGATATACAACTTTTTCGATGACTTTCCCTAAAAATGGCAGGTTTGATATGGGCCGATAGTTGTTGAGCACTGTAGCATCAAGACTGCTCTTCTTTAGGAGAGGCCTAATGACAGCAGTTTTTAAGGCCCTTGGAAATGTTCCAGACTGTAAGGAATTATTGACTATATCAGTGAATTGTGGTAACAAACTGATTAATACTGATTTTAGAAATCTAGTGGGTAAAACATCGAGGCAGCAGCTGGATGAACTCAGTGTGTACACCTAGTTGGCATGTCTTCTTCCTTTCTTTCAATAACTAAAGGAGTACCCCAGGGTTCTGTTCTGGGGCCATTGCTGTTTTCTATTTATGTGAATGATCTTGGTGAAAAGGTGTCAAATGCTTTTTTTCACTTTTATGCTGATGACACAGTTATCTATTGTTCCTCTCCTTCATTTGAACAATTGAAGGAGAGGAACAATTTCTTACAGTCTGCGTTTGATGCTGTTCAGTCTCATCTAAGTCAGCTAAGGCTAGTGTTAAATGCGGACAAATCTAAAGTTATGGTTTTCTCAAACAGAAAACAGCTACCCTCTCAGCTCCCTAAAATAAAAACAGCTGATGGAAAAGAAATCCAAATGGTCTCTTCTTATAAGTATTTAGGCTTTGTTATTGATGAAAATTTGTCCTTTAAACAGCATATTGAGCATCTTGTACGTAAACTGAAGCTAAAGCTCAGTTTTCTTTTCAGAAATAAATCATGTTTCTCTGCTTATACAAGGAAACGTTTAATTTCTGCAACTTTTTTACCTTTATTGGATTACGGAGATCTCCTTTTTATGAATGCATCGGACCGTCTTTTAAAAAAGCTGGACACTGTTTATCATTGTGCTTTACGTTTTATGACTGGTTGTGGAAATCGTGTTCACCATTGTACATTGTATGCTACAGCTGAGTTTCCGTCCTTGTATGTTCGCAGGTGGTCACATTTGTTGACTCTCATCTATAAATTTATTCTTGGGCTCCTCCCATCTTACCTCTGCAAATACATGCGTAAAAATCAACAACAGTATGCTCTGCGTTCTCAGAAGAACATACTGATGGTGGTTCCCAGAGTCAGAACATAGTTGGGTAAGGCAGCATTTCAGTACACTGCCCCCTGTGCATGGAATGAACGGCAAAAGGACCTAAATCTTTCTGAACTTGTGACATTGGGAGAATTTAAATCTATTCTAAAGAAGCGTGAACTCAATGAACTTGGAAAATGTAACTGTTTTTAAACTTGAACACATTGACTGTAAATATCATTTGTTTTTGTTGATCTCATGTATGTTTTAAATTGTATGTAAATGCTGTTGTCTTGGCCAGGTCACTCTTGAAAAAGAGATTTTTAATCTCAATGAGTCTTTTTATCTGGTTAAATAAAGGTTTAAAAAAAAAAAAATTATCAGATAGAGCAACATCAATCACAGTGACATCTGAAATATGAACACCTTTAGTAATGACCAGGTTCAGAGTGTGACCTCTGTTATGGGTCGGCTCATTAACATGCTGACAAAGACCAAACGTATCAAGAATAGTAGAAAGTTCTTTGGCATTTCTGTCACAAACCTTATCCACATGCACATTAAAATCACCTGATATGACTATTTGTTCAAATTCTGTGCAAATAACCGAAAGCATTTCAGTAAACTCATTAATAAAATCATGACACTGTTGGGGTGGTTTGTAAAGAACTACATATAAAATAGATGGAGAAAACCTCAACTCTATTTTGAATGACACATACTCAAATGACGAAAACTACCCAAGTGAATGTTTCTGGATAAGAATATTATCCCTAAGAAAGGCACATACACCACCACCCTTTTTGTTTTCCCGTATTTTGGATAAAAATGAGAAATTCGATGGGGTGGATTCAATAAGGACTGCATTTCCAGTCCTGCTGTCTAACCATGTTTCTGTTAAAAACATAAAATCAAGCTTATTTGAAGTTATAAAATCATTAATTAAAAAAGATTTGTTTCCCAAAGACCTGACATTGAACACTGCAAGTTTTAAGTCCGTTTGAGCAGGACCTGACTTTATCTGTTTGCAGGGGATTTGTCTGATTAGACAATCTAACTGTTATTCTCTTCTTTAATCTGCGACTTCTGACTGTAGCTATGGAGCTAGGGGGGAGTTTACATATCACAAAACTGACTCCGAGTTCAGAAAAGTCTTCACTAATACTTGTGGTAAACCTGCTTCTTATATCGGGACATGTTTTTAGACAAACATTTTTAAACTGTAGACCAGACTAAAAGTATTAAAAATAAATTCCTAATAGAGGGCAGCAAAACATAACATTTAGTTAATGACAGATGTGGTAGTAGGCAGCTCCACATCTCAGAGACATACACACAAAACATGTTTACCCAAGTCATATGATCCATTTTTTATCCAATAATACCATCAGTGATGAGACATACACCTGTCACCTGTTTCTCTATTCAACCTTTTATATACCTGTTAATACCATTATGTTACAGTGGGTTTTTATCTGATCTAAAAATGATGATGAACATATGAACTTATTCATACTAGCTGGAGTTGTGATTTAATAACAAATTGTTTGGTTCAATTTTGAGCTCAAAAGAAAGCCATTTAGTCATTTAGCAGACGCTTTTATCTAAAGCGACTTACATGAAGCTTATGTTCCCCACTGTTACAGCTGGAACTTGCCCAAGGACACAACAATAGTATGAACTGTGGGGAGAGCGGTAATCGAACCGCCTACCTTCTGTTTAAAGGACGACCGCTCTACCACTGAGCCACTGCGCCCGTGAAAGCCATTACACTTAAATTCAACACACAAGTTGTTACTTCACTGTCCCGGCTAAAATGGGACGTACTGTATGGTCAACCATCTATAGCAATAACACATACAGCTGCACTACAATGATTTTCCACAAGAGGGGGGTATTTGAAATGTCTCATTTACTAAAGGCACTCTTCTGTGTTTATAAATAAATAAATATATATATTGATATAAACACTCTTGTGTGAATTTGTGGAGGTTGATGCAGGAAGTTGTTTTAAGACATTTTTGTTAAATTAATACAGATAAAATATTCATAATATACATTTCAGATGGTACTCATAAATGAATAAATTGTTCAAAATAAAGTATTCTCATCTAATAGGCATCCATTAATACTCATGTAGATATTCAGACATGTATTTTTTCTCAAGTGGGCATTCTGAAGCCCACACTGACAAGAAGCTTTTTTAGACCTGAGTTGTTCTAAATTCCTGCATACAGTTTTGGAAGGAGGTGTCATGCACAGGAATGTACTACTTTATTTTAGTGTTGTGCTGCAATGCTCGATGCCATGTGCATTATTAAAACAAATATAATAAAGAACCAGAATGTAATTTAATTGTGTTCATAAGTTACCTTGGCAGAATTAATGTGATGTTTTGACCATTTTTTAGAAATTATAAATGATAAAAAAAAAAAAAAAATTACTCATAGTTAGTGGTTGGGTGAAGCCATTTATTGTCAATTAATTGTGTTTACTCTTTTTAAATCAGAATTTAAATACCCTGGCGATTTTGGCCTGATAACAGGCTTCACACACAAATTGACACAAGTTTAAATGGCTACTAAAGGTAACTATCCTCAACCTGTGATCTGTTTGCCTGTAATCAGTGTGTGTATAAAAGGTCAGTGAGTTTCTGGGCTCCTGACAGACCCTTGCATCTTTAATCCAGTGCTGCACTGACGTTTCTGTATTGTCATGGGAAAAGCAAAAGAATTGTCAACGGATCTGCAGAAAAAGATAATTGACCTAAATAACACAGGAAAGAGATATCAAAAGACATCCAAGGAATTGATAATGCCAATCAGCAGTGTTCAAACTCTAAGATTCTATAAACTAAGCAGTAAGGGTTTTGTTGATATAAGATATGAGATAAGTGGAAAATGAGGGATTCTGTTAAAACCAAACCAAGAACCAAAAGTTTTAGCCACAACTGCCAGGAAGATTGTTAAGGATACAAAGAAAAACCCACAAAAAACTTCAGCTGAAATACAGGATTCTCTGGCTGGTGGTGTGGCTGTTTCAAGATGCACAATAAGGAGGCACTTAGAAAAAGAAAAATGGGCTGCATGGTTGAGTCGCCAGAAGAAAGCCATTACTACGCAAATGCCACAAAGCATCCCACTTACACTACGCCAAACAGCACAGAGACAAGCCTCAAAACTTCTGGAACAAAGTCATTTGGAGTGATGAGACCAACATTTAACTTTTTGGCCACAACCATAAACTTTACATTTGGAGAGGAGTCAACAAGGCCTGAAAGGTACACCATTCCTACTGTGAAACATGGAGGTGGATCGCTGATGTTTTGGGAATGTGTGAGCTACAAAGGCACAGGAAAAGATGAATGCAGCATGTTTTCAGGAAATTTGCACTCATCAGCCTGGAAGTTGTGCATGGGACATACTTGGACGTTCCAACATGACAACGATCCAAACCACAAGGCCAAGTCGACCTGTCATTGGCTACAGCAGCATAAAGTGAAGCTTCTGGACTGGACCATCTCAGTCTCCTGACCTCAATATCATTGAGCCACTTTGGGGAGATCTCAAACGTGCAGTTCATGCAAGACAGCCTAAGAATTCACAGGAACTGGGGGCTTTTTGCCTAAAACAATGGACAGCTTTACTATCTAAAAAAAAAAAAGAGCCTCATCTACAAATACCACAAAAGACCACAAAAGCTGTCATTGATGTTAAAGGTGGCAGCGGTTGTTCTTCAACCGGAAGGTAGGCGGTTCGATTCCCGCTCTCCACACAGTTCCCTGTCAAAAGCTACACTCGATGCTGCGTAGCATTACGCTATGGGGAACATTCTTTGTGTGACCGGTTGTGAAGCACGTGTGTCAAACACGCCAAGAATTGGCTTATAATACCTCTGTTGGTGACGCAGCTCATCAGCGGCGGCTGTGTGATTGCGCGCACCTGAACAGAGGGTATAATAACACATGACGCGGGAGCGTCTTCAGGTTTCTTTGTCTTCAGATCGCATTGTGTGAAGTGTGAGCAAACCTACTCTCTGTGCCAGTACGAAAATATATAAAATAATAAATACAAAAGTATCATGGCTGGGTTCAGTAAGAAATGTGTTCCTCCGTAACAGAGGCACATTGCTGACGATGATCAGCATGAATTTTGTTTTGAGTGTTGATCTGGCTGAGGCGCAGGGATCAGATCCTATGTCCTCTCACCAGATGAGGCAGACACCACTCTGTGCTCGGGCGGGCGCGCTCCGGCGCTTCCCATGAGCACGTCGATGAAGCCTCATCCCTGGCTTCTGGGGGCGCCGCAGCCTCGGAGTGCTCTTCCCGCTCTGACGCGGCGTTTGAGGAGCTGCTCATGGTGGTTAAGGGAGCAGTGGCGAGGCTGGGTGTTGGGTGCCCTCGGGGGCAGGGCACCCCTAAATTATTTTGGGTTGCCCTGCTCCTGAGGCCACTCAGTATTCAGTTTAGAGTATTTAATACTCTGAACTGGATGACAGGTTTCTGTCAGGTGGCCAGGGGGAGGGATCACAGCGGCGGTCTCTCCCCTTCTTCGGGGACCTCCATGAGGAGCTGGCACGCTCATGGAATAAGCCCTATTTGTCCCGTGTTTTTGTGCCTTCGACGTCGATTTATTCGACTATCGTGGGCGCACAGGTGCGAGGCTATGGGTCGATGCCCCAGGTGGAAAAGACGCCTGTGGGCTATCTCTCCCCCCGGGACGGGACATCGTCCTCCCTAAGAAAGCCTACACTCCCCAACAAGCCATGCCGGTTCACGTCATCACTGGTGGGGAAGGCTTTCCAGGCAGCGGGTCAGGCTGGTGCAGCACTGCACACCATGGCGGTTTTGCAGGCATACCAGGCTGAGCTGCTCAAAGATTTGAGCACAGGGGGTTCTGTGGACGAGGACGCGTTTTCTGAGCTACGCCGTGCCACAGACCTCTCTCTCAGTGCAACTAAGCAGACGGCCCGCGCTATTGGGCGCTCCATGTCTGCTTTGTCGACGGAAAGACATCTGTGGCTTAACCTCACGGGCATCAAAGAGAAGGACCGCGCCTTCCTCCTGGATGCACCCATCTCGCCTTCCGGTCTTTTTGGCAACGTGGTGGACTCCGTCGCCACTAAGTTCCGCGAGGCTAAACGCTACGAGGAGGTGTTTGTGAGGTTCCTTCCTCGCCGTGCTCAGCAGCCGGGACCGTCGACCACCCTGTCCCGGCCAGGTCCAGCCCCTTCCAGAGAAAAGCGGGCTGCCCAGAAGGAGAGTGTGGCGATCGTGCCCCCTCGTAAGGACTGGGGAGCGGATTGCTCGCGCTGAAATTGGCGCGCCCATGGCCGCGGGGGCGTGCTCCCACCGGGTGGGGCGCAACAAAATCCAAGAGAGTCTAAAGACTCCATGTCGACACCCTCAGGAGTCTGCTGTTTTTCTCCGCCGCCACTGGCATTCGGGAGCAGCAGTCTCCAGCGCATTGTAAGTGTCCGGCCGTCTCCTGCCTTGGTTCAGGACGGCGGGTGTCTTACATCCCCAAAAAGCGACGCGTGCCAAAACTACTGCCCCTTTCGGAGAAACTGGCAGCATGGATGCTCCTGCCAAATATCTCCCGTGGGTAATAAGGACTGTGGCCAAAGGCTACAGACTTCAGTTCGCCAATCGTCCTCCGGCGTTTCAACGGTGTGGTCTCCACTTCCGTGAAACCGAACGAGCCCATGTATTGACACAGGAACTGCAGGTTCTGCTGGACAAAGGGGCCATAGAACGTGTTCCCCACCAGACAGACAATCCGGGTTTTACAGCCGGTATTTTCTAGTTCGAAAGATGGGGGCTGCGCCCGATTTTAGACCTTCGCGGGTTAAACCGCTACCTCAAAGCATTAAAATTCAAAATGCTCACAATAAAAATGATTGTGTCCCAGATCCGATTAGCGACTGGTTTGTCACCATCGATCTAAAGGACACGTATTTTCACATAGAAATCCTGCCACAGCACAGAAAGTTCCTGAGGTTCGCTTTGGGAGGCGGCGTACCAGTATCGGGTTCTTCCGTTCGCCTGGCCTTGTCACCCCATATACAAAATGCATGAATGCATCCTTGGCTCCTTTGCGACTCCAGGGCATCCGCATTTTGAATTACATAGACGACTGGCTGATATTAGCTCAGTCTCAGGAGCTAGTGCTTCGACATCGGGACGTCGTCCTAGCTCATCTCGACTCTCTAGGCTTGAGACTCAACGCCGAGAAGAGCGTTCTCTCGCCCGCTCAGAGGACAACATATCTAGGGGTTGTTTGGGACTCAACCGAGATGCAGGCACATCTGTCTCCTGCACGTGTCGGGTCCATTCTAACTACCCTGAAAGCTATCAGGCTAGGCCAGGAAGTGACTGTGCACTTCTTTCAAAGAATATTGGGTCTCATGGCATCTGCATCCACGGTAATTGCGTCTGCTAAATGAATAAATGTAATTCCTTTGGGCCTTCTGCACATGAGACCGTTTCAGCTGTGGCTCAGAGCCAGGGGGTTTCATCCAAGGGCCAACCCCCTGAAGCAAATAAGGGTTACGCGCCGAGGGCTTCGCACCCTATCTATGTGGTTCAGACCCCAGTTTCTCACTTTGGGTCCCACCCTAGGTCCATGTTGTCGTCGCATGATGCTAATGACAGATGCATCCCTCACGGGCTGGGGCGCGGTCTTAGATGGCCGTCCAGCCCAAGGGATATGGAGAGGCCATCTTCTCGCATGGCACATCAATTGCCTCGAGATGAAGGCTGTATTTCTGGCCCTGAAATACTTCCTCCAGCAGCTAAGGGGCTACCATGTCCTAGTACAAGTAGACAGCACAGTGGTGGTCTCTTACATAAATCGTCAGGGCGGACTGCGTTCGTGCCGCTTGAACAAGCTAGCAGCAGGTGCTGCTTTGGGCTCAGGACAAGTTCCTGTCCCTCAGGCGATTTATATCCCGGCGCATGAATGTGGGAGCAGATTTATTGTCCAGACAGGCTGTGACACATGGGGAGTGGGAACTCCACCCGAGGTAGTGAGCCAAATCTGGGAAAGATTTTACGAAGCAGAGGTGGACCTCTTTGCTTCACAGCAGACAGCACAATGTCCCTCTACTTCTCTCTGACTCCTCCAGCTCCTGGGTCTGGAGGCAATGGCCCATGTGTGGCCCAGACTGCGCCTTTATGCATTTCCCCGGTGGCTCTGCTCCCGGGAGTCCTGGCGAAGGTCCGTCAACGGGGTCGCGCCTCTTACTAGTAGCGCCCGTTGGCCAACCAGAGTGTGGTTCTCAGACCTAATATCTCTCTCGACGGCTCGCCATGGGCGATTCCGACCAGGAGGGATCTCCTTTCTCAGGCACAGGGGACAGTGTTTCATCCCGGCCCGAGCTCTGGAACCTTTACGTCTGGCCCCTGAGGGGACCATTTAAGAGATGTCGGGCTCCCAGCCCTGTTGTAGAGACTATTCTGAGCACTAGGTCTCCTCTACTAGGAGAGCCTATGCCTGCAGATGGCGTGTCTTTGATGCCTGGTGTGCTACACATCATACAAACCCAGTCCACTGCCAGATTGTTTCAGTGCTGGAGTTTCTGCAGGACAAACTGTCCTCGGGCACTAATCCTAGCACACTCACGGTTTTCGTGGCCGCCATTTCGGCTTGCCACGCCCTGATTGCGGGTTGAGACCCCAAACTAGAGCTAGAGTTCCTTCCTGGGACCTAGCTATAGTGCTGGAGGGCTTAGTAAGCACTCCTTTTGAACCACTGGAGTCAGCGTCTGTCAAGTTTCTGACTCTAAAGATGGTTCTTCTGGCGGCCATTACCACTCTCAAGAGGGTTGGAGATTGCAGGCTCTGTCAGTTTCGCCCTCCTGCCTAGACTTTGCTCCTGGGCTGGTCAAAGCCATTTGCATCCTCACCCTAACTATCTTCCAAAAGTTCCATTTTCGACCTTAAATCCGGTCATTCTTGAAGCCTTCTGTCCTCCGCCATTTATAACACCGAGCAGGAGAGACTTCACTTACTGTGTCCAGTACGTGCCCTCCAGACTTATGTCCACCGCACTAGCCAGTGGCGTAAGTCCGAACAGCTGTTTATATGCTACGGGGCTGCAAGCTGGGGTTGCAGCTACCAGACAAACTATATCACGTTGGGTGAAGGATGCCATTGCCCTGGCCAATGGACGTGCGCGGTCAAACTTCCCATTGGTGTGAGGGCTCATTCTACTAGAGGGGTTGCAGCTTCAACAGCTCTAGCAAAAGGTGCCCTCTGCAGCAAGTTTGTGATGCGGCAGGCTGGTCCTCCCCGCACACATTCATCAGATTCTATAGCTTGGATGTTCATGCTACTCAGGGCTTGCATGTCCTTGAGTCATCATCCCAAAATTGTGTTTGAGACCTCTTTTGTGTTTGTGCACACTTCACAACCCGAGGGGTCCAGACACTTACAGTGTGGCGGCGTTGGTATTCTCGTTCCCCATAGCGTAATGCTACGCAGCATCGAGTGTAGCTTTTGACAGGGAACGTCTCGGGTTACTTGACTGTAACCCTGTTCCCTTAAAAAGCGGGAACGAGATGCTGCGCTGCAATGCCGCACTGGGCGTGTCCGGGCGCTCTTCAGACAAAGTTGACCTGAAGACGCTCCCGCGTCATGTGTTATTATACCCTCTGTTCAGGTGCGCGCAATCACACAGCTGCCGCTGATGAGCTGCGTCACCAACAGAGGTATTATAAGCCAATTCTTGGCGTGTTTGACACACGTGCTTCACAACCGGTCACACAAAGAATGTTCCCCATAGCGTAATGCTACGCAGCATCTCGTTCCCGCTTTTTAAGGGAACAGGGTTACAGTCAAGTAACCCGAGACGTTCATACTGTTGTTGTGTCCATGGGCAAGACACTTAACCCACCTTGCCTACAGTGGTGTTTCAGCTGTAACACTGATAAATAGAAGCTTAATGTAAGTCGCTTTGGATAAAAGCGTCAGCTAAATGACTAAATGTAATGTAAATGTCATTATGATTTAAAATAAAATTGTAATTTATTATCAATAAAAAATGAAATATAAAAAAGAGTGTCTTTTTTATAAACCAATTTTTAGGTGATGGAGATCGTCAACTCAACGGAGAGACTCAAAAAACATACTCTGAATCTTGGATGCCAAAATAATTTCCATCCTGTCTCCAATTTACCTTTCCAAACTCCTTGAAAAAGTTGTGTTAAAACAATTTACTCTATATCTATCGGGAAATTATCTCCTTGAGCTGTTTCAATCTGCATTTAGGGCTTCTTATTTCAACAGCTTTAGGAAAAGTGACTAATGATCTCCTCTTTCAGATGGACGTGGACTCATCGGCTCTACTGTTATTGCTAGATCTTAGCGCTGCATTTGATTCGATAGATCATGCAGAGCTAATCAACAGACTAAAAGATGTTTTGACATCTTTGGCTCTGCTCTTGCCTGATTAGAATCCTATTTGTGTGATAGGTCTCACTTCATCTCTTTTAATAAATCCTTCTCCACGGCACCAGTGAAATTTGGTGTGCCACAAGGCTCTGTGCTTGGTCCCATACTTTTTTCTCTGTACATTTACATTTACATTTAGTCATTTAACAGACGCTTTTATTCAAAGCGACTTACAAGTGAGGGAAACAAAGGAATCATTTTTAACAACACAAGTTGGCAAAATGCATAAGTGCACCAAAAACTAGTCAGTTAAAACCCAGCACAGTGTACAAAACTAAGGATAGGAGAGAATTGTTTTTTTTTTTAAGAAGAAAATGAATCGAAAAGGAATCTGCTGATCTTGTAGCAGCAGGTAGTTTATTCCACCAATGTGGAACGTATCCAGAGAAGGTATGTGAGAGTGATTTTTTTTCCTTTTTGGGATGGTACCACCATTCGTTGTTCTTTTGCAGAGCGCAGGGATCTGGCAGAAACATAGGTCTGTATTAGCGAGTGAAAATATGAGGGTGCAGAACCAGTGGTGGTCTTGTAGACCAAGAGCATAGCTTTGAACTTGATGTGTGAGCCAGTGTAACCTAATGAAGAAAGGAGTTGTGCTCTCTTCGGTTCATTAAAGACCACTGTTGCCGCTACATTCTGGATCAGCTGCAGAGGTTTGGTTGTGCAGGCAGGGAGTCCAGCCAGTAGAGCATTGCAATAATCCAGTTTGGACAAGACAAGAGCCTGGAAAGGATTTGTGTAGAGTGCTCTGATAGGAAAGGTCTAATTTTCCTAATGTTGTAGAGAATGAATCTGCAGGACCGGGTGGTGCTGGCAACATGACTTGTGAAGCTTAGTTGATCTTCAATTACCACTCCCAGATTTATGGAAGTGCTAAATGGTGTAATGATTGATGGGCCTAGTTGAATGAAAAGGTTATGGCAGGTCCCTGGTTTGGCCGGAATCACAAGCAGTTCTGTTTTTGCAAGGTTCAGCTGCAGGTGATGGTCCTTCATCCAAAGTGAGATGTCACTCAGGCATCCCAAGACATGAGCCGAGACCATTGGATTGTCGGGTTGAAATGACAAGTGGAGTTGAGTGTCATCTGCAGCAGTGATAGAGAAAAACATGTTTCTGAAGTACAGAGCCAAGGGATGTCATGTATATGGAAAAGAGTAGCGGTCCAAGCACTGAGCCCTGTGGCACCCCTGTATTGAGATGTTGGGACTCAGAGACCTTGTTTCTCCAGGATACTCTGAATGACCTATCTGAGAGACTTGAACCATTGCAAAGCCATTCCAGAGACACCCATCTCACTGAGAGAAGACAGGAGGATGTGATGATTAACAGTGTCAAAAGCAGCAGACAGATCCAGTAAGATGAGTACAGATAACTTGGGAGTTGCCTTTGTCAGACTCAGGGCTTCGATGACTGAGAGCAGGGCAGTTTCGGTGGAATGTCCACTCTTGAACCCAGACTGGTTGCGGTCCAGGTGGTTGTTCCATGTGAGAAAGAATGAGAGCTGGTTAAACACAACTCGCTCCAGAGCATGGGCAAAGAAGGGAAGGAGGGAAACAGGTCTGTAGTTTTCCAACAGTGTAGGGTTGTCCATTGGGACAAATCATCAGAAGTTATGGAGTGAACTTCCACTGTTATGCCGATGATACACAGCTGTATCTACCAATAAAAGTGAATAATTCTACTGACATCATGTATCTAGAAGCCTGCCTCATTTCAATAAACTCAGGGATGTCTCAAAATGTGCTCCATCTAAACTCAAAAACAAAAACAGCTGCCAGACTTTTAACTAAGACCAGGAAGTTCAATCACAATACTCCGGTCCTGGTAAACTGACTTTCTATTCATGTTAGAGCTGATTTCAAAGTTGTCCTGTTAACATATAAAATCCTTTGTGGACGCGTGCCCTCTTACCTATCTGACCCAGTATACTCCAGATCGTACCCTTCGCTCTCAGGACACTGGCCTCTTTCAACTTCCTTTTCTGCCTTTTCTTATAGAGCCCCATTTTTATAAAATGGGCTCCCGGTGGAAGTGCGGCGAGCTGAATCTGTTGAGGTTTTCAAAAGCAAACTCAAAACATACTTATTTCACCAAACGTATGGAGACTGATCATAGCTACACGCTCACACTGGTTTGTAGTTGTAGGTACAGACTTAATATATAATAATAATAATAATAATAATAATAATAATAATAATAATAATAATAATAATAATAATATCATTACACCCACTTGTTATTGCAGTAGTGTTTAGCACTTTTTTCTTTTCTACCTCCTGATACACATCACCCCCTCCTGCACAGGGGGTGATGTGTACCAGGAGGTAGGTGTATGTGTGTCAAAGTCAACAATCAAGAGAAGACTTCACCAGAGTGAATACAGAGGGTTCACCACAAGATGTAAACCATTGATGAGCCTCAAAAACAGGAAGGCCAGATTAGAGTTTGCCAAACAACATCTAAAAAAGTCTTCACAGTTCTGGAACAACATCCTACGGACCGATGAGACCAAGATCAACTGAAGAGAGGCTGAAGACTGAAGACTGAAGAGAAAATGCCCCAAGAACAAGCAGGAATTAAAGACAGTTGCAGTAGAGGTCTGTCAGAGCATCACCAGGGATGAAACCCAGCATCTGGGGATGTCTATGCGTTCCAGACTTCAGGCTGTAATTGACTGCAAAGGATTTGTAACTAAGTCTTAAAAAAATGAAAGTTTGATTTATAATTGTTAATCTGTCCCATTACTTTTGGTCCCTTAAAAAGTGGGAGGCACATATACAAACTGTTGTAATTCCTACACCGTTCACTTGATTTGGATGTAAATACCCTCAAATTAAAGCTAAAAGTCTGCAGTTAAAGCACATCTTGGTCGTTTCATTTCAAATCTATTGTGGTGGAGTATAGAGCCAAAAATATTATATTTGTGTTGATGTCCTAATTAAGGCTGGGACTCAATTAAAAAAATGTATCTAATTAATTAATTTTGTAATTAATTAATCAAAATTAATCACATTTTAATTGCATATAAATATTTGACCTGAGAACAGTGAGAAGTAATTCTTCACATGGATTTTTAGTATACCATTGAATAATGACTGAATACATAAGCTTAATCAACAAAATATTGTTTATTTATTTCAGTCCAGCAGACCAGTGCAATGTTTGCCATTAAGTGTAGCAGTGTTACCCTGGTCCTTGTAACTTTACTCGGAGTCAGGCTAACGTCCACGCTAACTCCTATCTGTTTTGCGTTGAGGTGATATTTGATGCTCGATGTGCTGCGGTGATACGCAAATCCCTTGTTGCATAGCTTGCACACAACCATGCTCTTGTCGACGCTTCCATCCTTTCATTTTTTAAAACAAAATTTCCCATCCACGGGGCCAAGCAAAGCGGTCTCATCAGCTTCTTCATGTTGACTGTGGTCGAAAGTCAAGAACGCTAGTGCTCCAATATAATCGGTCCGTCGAAACACATTCATTTAAAAACGTTCCGCGGTCAAAAATAAGTGTGGTTAAAATTATGTTATTTATTTTTTGTTTAACGCGTTAATCCTAATTAACGGCGTTAAAATCCCGTAATTAATTAATCTTAATTAACGCGTTAAAGTCCCAGCCCTAGTCCTAATATTTATGGATCTGACTGTATGTGCAATTGAAAATTTTGCACAAGTTTCATATTTTTTTATACACAACATCTTTATAATACAAAAGATAATTTTCTGTAATGTTTGTCCTCCCCAGCTTCATTTACTGTTCAGTTTCTGAAGTACACTGCTGAATAACCAACACATACTAGGGTGCCATCTCCATAACCAAGAGTACGCATTCAGCAAACAGGAGAAAAATGTCTGTGATCACTTTACACAGTTCAACATGTTATCATGCTTGAGCTTAGTTTTCTAGTCAGTAGCTTTTCTTCATTGCCCCAATTTCCTAAAGGCGTTTGACCTTTTTGTCTAAAGAACATAAACTTTATCCAGACATCTGAGTGTCATCATGAGCAGCTTATTCATATGGCACATTGTATAACCACCTTTCCAGGGCTATTTCCCCCATCGGATCAATCTTCCCATCATATCTTCAATAAGGTCAGCTCATGTCACAGCTCTGTGACTGATTTTTAGATGTCACTGTTGATGGGACTCGCCCCAGAGAGTTATTACTGCCTGTGCTCTGCTTGGCGGCTGAGGGCAAGGCTTGTCAACAGACTGCAGGTCGAGGCAAGGCTTCAGCATAATTCACCAAGAATGAAACAACTCTGATTTTTCTTCCAATAAAAAAGAGATTTCCAAAAGGCTTAGAGCAAGATAGGCTTCTTGTCAGAGCCTGTCTTTACAGAGATGCTTTCGGCGCTGTAGGGTGTGGTCCAAAACCGTAAGATAATCAAATGGCTGTATAAAATTCATCAATGAAACAAAGGCGTTGTCTTCACACACATTTACTGTTCTGATACTTTTGAGAAAAAAATTAAAATAAACCTAGTAACTGTGTGATGTGTTTGATGCCGAGGCTGTGTCCAAATCACAATAAGAACATGGGGCGTCTCCTCGTTCTTGGCTGTTTTGACCAGCATTACCTGCTGCTGTGAACTATAAAAGAACTGCTGGTTCAGGCTGTATCTTGTCTGTGGGGAAAAAGTGAACACCCTTTGGATCAAAGCTTAGTTAATCTCACTTTTATTCAAGCCTGTCAACAAAACCAAAAGTAAATTTTACTGTATGTTTTAACAAAACACAGCATGGTGGAAAAGTGGTTAGCAATCCTGCCTCAGAGCCAGAAGGTCCTGTGTTTGATTCCCATCCAGGGCAGGTCCTTTCTGTGTGGAGTTTGCATGTTCTCCCTGTGTCTGTGTAGGTTTCTTCTGGGTACTCCGGTTTTCCCTACTACTAAAGACATGTACAACAACCCTCCCATAGGGACTTCCCTGCAAAAGAGTATTTGTAATCTCAGTGGGATTATTCTGGATAAATAACCGTACAACATAAAGACATGTTTTTTTTTATTTATTTAACATAAATAAATAAATAAAAAAAAACATCTGTCTTTATTTTTTTTGCACTGTTTCCCTGTAAGCAGACATATCCAGTGCTGGAAACAACACTTTCTCTGTATTTTCAGCAGCCAATGATTCAGTGTTGACAAGCAGTGTGGCCAAACAGCCAATGGATTGTCCCCATTTGGATACTACACAAGCATGTGATTGGCCAAACCTACTCTCTCTCGACTTTTCTTGTTCTTTGCAATTCTTTTTGCATCCTCTCTCAACATAAAGATATATACATTTAAAAAATAACACTGAGTTGAACAGTTGTCATATTCACATTAGTAGTTATTAAAATTATGTTGCATATTTCGGGGTGTGCATGTGTGAACCTGAGCGCTCCCCATTCGCTGAGGGTGCCTCCAGAGGCAGGCCGGAAATTGTTGCTGTCCTCCACTACAATACAACCATGTGATTGGCCAAAGCTACTGGTACCATTACCGTTTTTCACAGATCTTTCCTATTACATGAGGCTATTGGATAATGAAACAGTAATATTGCAGACTTGCTATATGATGTGTGACATGTTTTACCAATAAATAAAAAGGACAGTTTTTAAACATATTCCGATTTCATTCATTTATATTTTTCTGCTTAGTCCCGTTAGGGGTTGTGGATGACTGGAGCCTATCCCAGCAACTTTGGGCCTGAGGTGGGGTACACCCTGAACAATGGCCAGTTAGTTGCAGGGCTAACATTATTATTATAATCTGATGTGTGTTATTGCTAAATTATACTAGACAGACATTGGCTGCATTAATTCTGGACTTTAGCAACAATAATGACATTTTAATTGTAAATGGCATAATTTCCAACTGAATTATAATGGACCTCTATTGGCCACACAATAAAAAAAATTTCACTGCGAGTTTACGGAGTACACGTAGAAAACCCATGCAACCCATGCAAACTCCACACAGAGTTTGCCCTCTTGCCCTTCTTCTTGCTGTGAGGCGACCTTGCTACCACTGTGCCTCTGTGCTGCCAAATGAATTTATTTGTCAGAATAGCATAACTGTATAAATTCATTTGTAATCCACAACTCTTCTTGTTCTTTGCAGGTGTTGAGATGTGCAACATTTTGTGCATCACATCCACTCCTGACATATACATTTAGAGTCGTACAGTTGTCAAATTCACATCAGTAGTTATTAAAATTGAACTTTTCTGAAGGTTATGTTGCATATTTCAGTGTGTGCATGTGTGAACCTGAGAGTGCCCCACTCGCTGAGGGTGACTCCAGGGGAAAGCAGGTAATTGTTGCTGTTCTGCAGGTAAGTCGCGTTTGCCTTTCTAGATGTGTCAAAAACAGAATAAAGAGTGTGTAAGCGCGAAAGGGGAGAAAGTGAATAAGGTGTTTATGTTTGATGCAGAGGTGTGGTTTTAGCTAAAGGTGGTTGGCATTCTTCATTGACAGAGCTGGCCCCAGGAAACCAAGCCTTAACACAGCACAGGGTGGGGATCTGCAGAAAACATGAGTGACCATAAATCAGCACGTCGCCTCCAGCCAAAAGCAGAAAAGAAAAGTTTGAAAGTCAAGAAATGACAAGTGGATTTGTGCTGGTGCACAATCTGGTAAGTTAAAGGTAGGTCTAGGTGGCATCCGTAAATGTGTGGCACCAACTGAAATCTTTCGGTCTATGCTGGTAGTAAAAAAAGAACTATCTTTCAGTTTCAGACAGGTATTGAGATGGTGTAGTATTTTTTACAGAGAGCTACAAGACAGCCTAATCACATTTAGCTTCTTTCAAGTTTAGCAGTGTTTACAACCAACACAGACACTCTCTGGAATCTCCACTGTATTTCCAGAGTGCACAAAACACAACAGAGCTACCCGTCTAATTCAAAAGTG